>JAHKQU010000012.1:11215000-12415000 GCA_020383195.1 Neomicropteryx cornuta
CAACAAAAGCAACCACAGTATAGAAATAAAATCACACCTCGACGCGTGTCTACATAACATACAAAAGCCTTGCTCTTGTCCCTCCTTAAATAAGGTCGCTACAAATAGATATTTAGGACTGACCATTGATGAAAAGTTTAATTGGGGTCCACATATCGAACAAGTATGTAAAAACCTACGTGCAATACTAAGCAAACTATCGGTTTTAAGATATAAAGTACCCTATAAAATACTAAGATTATTATATATATCACTTGCAGAAACACGAATAACATATGGAATTAGTACTTATGGTCTAACATTTAAAACATACATTCTAAAAATTAAAAAACTTCAGCTTCAAATAATAAAAACTATAGTACCAAAAAAAATTAAAAATAAATTAAAAAGTGAGGAAAATAAGTTATTTAAATATTGTAATACTTTACCAATAGAAAAAAAAATTGATTATCAGGTAATATTGGAACAATTTTACTCTATGAAATATAAACAGAAAATACCGCACAGTATAAAAACAAGGCAAACAACAAAAGGAATTTTGGAAGTGGCCAAATTCAACAATGAATATGGCAAAAGAAGGCTGGAGAGAATTGTTCCAATTTTATTTAATAACCTTACGAGTAATATAAAGCAATCGAATAACTTATCTAATTACGTTTTAAAAAAAGAATTAAAAAAAATATATTGTAAATAGTATTTTTGTTGATGAATGTACTCGAAGCGACCGGTGTGAGATGTACTCGTACCGATTTCATTATAATTACACCGACGCGACTGGAAGTGACCGTTTTTTTTTTATAAATAAACAATTAAAGACAGTCTGGAGAGATACCGTCATGAGTAGCTCGTCATTGATAAAAGTGTTTTAAGTGAATATTGAATATGTTTTGTAGATATAAATGTTATTAAATAAGTTAAATTAGGAACGAATGAGTTCACATAAAAACCCGCAAGGGTTTTGTGAACAAACAAATTAAATATGTATTCTGTTTATAAATAAAGAACTTATAAAAAAAAAAAAAAAAATAATCATTATATTCAAATATTATTGCTTTTTAGTCTAAATACAAATACATATAGAGAGGTACATATATATATATTTTACTGTATATATATATATTGTATTAAAAATACATGTGATAGTTTCAAATAACTTTAACATGTAAAATAACATAAAATAAAATAAGGCTAGTCTTATAAAATACAAAGTATTATGTTTACATATATTCCTTATACTATCAAAATTATAAAAATGAAATACATATAAACGCTATTATAATACTTATACATCATGAGAGTAGTGCTCATGGTCGTTCGCGATTTCCTACATTGATTCCATGGTGGAAGGAGAGCAGTAGGTGAGTAAAGGCCATCGCGATGACAGATCGCAGGACGAGTGGGTTGTGACGGAGGCTGAGGGCCACCCCACGACCCCAACGCGATTTCCCCAGCCCCCCCTCGCCCCTCCCAGCGGCGCTAAAACCCTCTCGACCTCGCTATATAGAGAGCGGACGAGCGGCTGCAGCGTTTCATTCGCAATTCGCGACGGCCGACCGAAACCTACTCACTTCGACCTTAGAGAACGATTTAAAAGTGCATTCAAAAATCATTACTTCTTAAAAGATAAATTTAAAATATCTTTGAGTGTCGAAATTCTTCAAACAGGTAAGAGTATTTTTAAATATAAATCCGCTTAATTTAATCCTATAATTGGTCTTATTTATTTTCTTCTACAATAAATAACTCAATATATCTCTTTTTTATCATAGGTTGTTTATTATATTTTCGATTTCATTTTTTTTATTGAAATTTTCGGAAAATGCATGTATTGTATTTAATACATTTAGATTATTTATTAGGTGGTGGTATACTAGGTGCAAGTAAGAAAATAGGAATTCCTGCTCTGACTTATTTAATTTATTTAGTGATTAACTCTGGTGTTTTACTTACACTTTTCAGTAATTAAATACAGCTTTTTACTTGACGAATATGCTTGTATTTAAACAGATTTTAAAATAAATAGGAAATGTAATTTATGGACATGATTATCATGACAGAACAAAATCATTTTTTTACTCTTTAGACTTCTTTAGATTTTTTATAAAATTATTTTGCGGGCAATTAAAAAAAAATATTTGCATTTACAAATCAATTTTTAATAACTTATTAAGAAACAGGTTAAATAAAATATTATACAAATACTTGTTTTAAGAGTAACGAAAGTCGATATCAAATTGTGAGCTTTTTTTTAGTATCTGTTTAACAAGTGCGATTGCTTTATATGGGAAATCTTTCCTGATTTCGTTCCTAGAGAGGTGTCTATCGTGTTTAAGTTAACAAAGTATAACGTTATCGGATTGTTCCTATTATATTTATTGATAGTGACTTTGATGAGTGATTAAACTAAAATTGTAGTATTTTATAGTTACAAAAATAAATTAACCACTTCAGTTAGGCCATCGATGTCTGTGATTTCGATCGAGTGGCTTAAACGACTGTTGTGGATGATCGTATAAAAAGGTTAACGCGCTAAGATTATTTAATAGGCTTCGATTTCGATGCCTTCGCGCCATTACATGTAATACCCGAAGCGATGTTCCTCTGAGCGTCCAATTCACGAAAATTATCAATGCAGATAACCTACGAAGGCCACCGTAGTTGGCCGGTGTTACTCGTATCTGTTCCACGGCTCGAACCGCACTCGCCTTGACAGCGGCCAATAATAATCATTTACGAAATCCACTCCAATTAAGTGGAATGTCAATCGCCAGGTCACTTTGGAAATATATTCGTGTTGAGTGCGAGATGGAAGTAGCTCCTTGTTGGCGCACCACCGCCATCCATCAAAAAGCGAAAACCACGTTAATTTTGAGTTAAATCGTGTATAATAATTGTATTGGTATTGTATCTAGGCATTTTAAATGATACATAAAGGCCCAGTCGCACTACACTATTAATTAGTAGTGATAATCCCTTAAACCACGAATAAATTAGATTTTTACAATAAGTTTATTATTTAAAGTAGGTTGTGTAAAGTTACGTAACACCCGGTTCGAAATATATATATATATGAAATGATTACAAATAGATTTGCATACTACAGTAACTCATTTTAATATACATTTATTTACTGAATTTTATGTTACATGCAATTAATTTAGAATGAAGAGAAAGTCCAATGTAAGATATTAGAAATATCTAAGTAGCATAGTAGCAATTCCTATGTACTATTTTTGTTGTTTTCCTATAATGAGATGAAGATGGGTTCTGGTACATAGGAACGGAAATGGAATGATGGGTAAACAGATGAGCCCATAGATATGGGACCATGGACATACCCGAAACAGAAAATCTGTCTAAATAACCGTCTAAATATGATATAATAATATAACATTATAAATTTTATTCAAGGAAAACACAATTCACACCATTTTTAATGTGATTTCGATTTCAAAACTTTCAAGCAAATATGTACGATAAATTCGTCACATCGCCAGAACGTTGACTCACTGGGGTTCAGAACTCGGTAATTTCCCACGACGAGACGCCGCCTTGATGACGTCTCAAAGTTTGAACACGCCTAAATGCAAAACGCGTCGCGTACAAAATTTCTAACGGAATTAACAAGTTAGATTTTCCTTGTGGGATTTTCATTCAATTATCGACTCTATTGTGATAAACTAGTATTTGTCACTTACGTTAATTATACCGGCCATTAGACATTAAATATTTGCAAATTTTATAAAGACAAGTTGTCAAATATAATAAAATACAAGTGCATGTTGATGTATTTTTTATTGGCATTATTCATAGGCGTAACGAAGCGATTCGGTTATTATAGGAAAAAGTGAAACAATGGCCTAGAAGAAAGGTCTTTTTTGTTTCCTAAAAATAATGTTCAACGAATTATAAAAGCATTGAGTGGCTAAGTTTATAGGTTATACAAATCTATAAATGCGTAGAGTTACCAAACATAAAATGACTTAACTCTAGGTAGTTATAGGAAAGTGCTTTTTCCTAATCTTAGTGCTTTTTCCTAAAGGAAAAAAATCTTTTACACCCCACGTCATGTATTTAATACTAATAATTTCAAAAACGAAATGTGTCTGTGAAGATATTATATGTGTGAAACAGACGGCAGTTTAGTTAGGATGCCTTAATACTTATATTTACATATAAAATAAATTTGAATAACAAGAATTCCAAAGCAAAAGAAATATTAAATAAGAATTTTGTATGAGTCAGTTTTAAAATAGATTTACTGTTGTAACAGCGATTTATTGTAAATGGTAGTAAGTTTGTTATCCATCATTTGTAAAGTATTTATTTTATTTCATTAGCCGGCGAAACGATGACGGAAAGCGACATGTGCTTACAATTTGGTATGTTGTCAGATATTTGTAGTTATGTATGGGGAAATTAAATTTTTATTTTTGTGATGCATTGCTTTCTTTTTATTTATTTGATATACTCGTGATTTTTTGTTTTACGCGGTTTTTGATTGCCATATATGGTTTATCATTATTTTTATTATATCACAACACACATTCATAACAATACTCCGGTTGCTGTTCCTGAATAGCTATAGCCAACTTTATAGCAAGAATGTATACAATAAACACAAGGTGATCATAAACGTTAAGTAATTTCAAGAACGAAGGCAGTTATTTTAATAAATAACAGATGATATTTAGGTTTTTTGTTATGGACTTAAATTAAATTGAAATTAATATCACGCAAAAAATGTAACATTTAGTAAACGAAAATAGGCAATAAAATCATTTCCAATTAAAAAAAATGTTGATTACCTGCACATGGTTCATTACATGGCTGACTTGTCTTGTAGTTCTGCGCGCTGATTGGAACATTGTCTAGTGTTGTCAGTGTTTGAGTGTCATTTAATATAATAAATAAAACATATTGCAGTATACTATTAAGAATAAACATTTTTTTTATTGACTTTAATTACCATATTATTGTTATTAAGACTGATTATCAGTTTCATATAATATAATAAATAGTTTTCACTTTCATTAAAAATGTATAACGGAAAGCCGTTTAATGCGAAAAAGTCATAAATTATATATATTTTTCGGTATGTCTGGCAGAGGTGGATTTGCAGTCTCGGCCGCCCTAGGTCGTTTAGTAGTAGCCGCCCTTACCTACTGATTTTGTAGCGTAAAATTGTAAAGTACCTACCTACTTACGAACCCCCCATCATGATAGTGTGTGTGCATCCATTCCTATATGGCGCTGAGTTATATCTACGTATAATAAAACATATTATGTTTTAATATTGTTTTTAATTCCGCTTCGCATCTATTGCTGTTTTATAGGCCTTTTAATTCCCCTAAATTCTTCTTATATTTGTTTTTTTGTATTATTTTATGATATATGATTGCATTGTTTTCACTGTTATGACGTTTTATGCCATATTGCCATTGCAAAAGAAAAAAGTAACAGCGTCAGAGCTGTCAGTTGAACAAGTGTTAATGTAATTTATTAGAACGAGCTGACCCGTCGAATTTCCTACCTCCCCAGAATCAATAAATATTATGTTAACTTATTAGCTGAGTTAAATTTAGTTTGTTTATTAAGAATACTCAAAATTAATTAAGTTCAATAAATTTACAAACATCAAAAGAAATTACACAATGAAGGAATTATTGATGCGCGTACAATGACAAATATGATAACCTCACAAAGTGAACATCTCCGAAGGCAACTTACCGTTTGAAAATAGAATTCCACGGAATACAACGCCGTTCAATACAAAATGTATAAGAAAATGAATTTTCTTTATATATTTTTTTGCGTGAATTTTTCCGATGTTCTAATAGTTATTTTGCTATTCGGCGCGGAGAAAAATCCTACAAATCAAAGATCATAAAAATCGATCCAGCCGCTCTTGAGTTATAAATGGTGTAATTAACCTGACTTTGTTTTATATATTATATAGATTTTAAATATAAGGAACCTTACTATAACTAAATAAGAAATAGCAGCAGTGTCAGTTTGGTCTTTATAGAATTGATTGAACAAACAGAAAGTTTGAATACCTATTCTATATTGATTTTATATAAAAATTTTAGAATAAAATATCCACCAGCCTCTTCGGACAACAAAACGTCTGCAAAATCAACAAAGAAAGACCATAGAAAGAAACCAAAGAGGAAGAGGCGATAAAACCGGATAAAAGCGGAACGAGAATCCCGAATCGAGATGCCAAAGTCAAACGAAACATCGACCACAAATTACTTTTATTGAAACTATTATGCTATTTTATATATACATTAATGTTACTTTATAATATAATATAACCTAATATTATAGCTAAATATAAAATGTGTTCCTTTTATTAGGTCTTGTATCAATTTTATTCGTTTTTTTGTCGTTTATTTAATTGCTTTTGTGGGATTTGGGTTTCTGTTTTGGTGATGGCATTGTAATAAAGTTGTTTATTTATTGCTTTTGTGGGTTTCTCATACATCGTGGGTTTTAACGCATGTATTTCGTATTTATATTATGTCACTCTTTTAGAGCTTGCGATGTTGAGTTAAACCAAATGTGACAGGGTATTTAGTAATACCATTGATTTTATCAAGTTCAAATTATCAGAGCTTTTGTGATATATACAGAGTACTTTGCAAACTGTGACTTAATTGCGTAAATATAAAAGTAATTACCAAATTTAATTTATTATTGTACATATTTTCAGATACAATGGACGCAAAGGGATTTACGGAATGTTCACAGGATATGGTGAAATTTATCACAGATTACTTGGAGAAAATTCGGGAAAGGTATATATATTATTTTATTTCATCAATTTCTTATTAGTATCATATTTTTTCGTAAAATAAAAATACTACAATATGTAGAAAATCTCAATGCAAAAAGGAGTTCCAATTATATCTGTATGTATTGACAATGTTTTTGCTCATAGCTGCAGCCCATGGGGGATGGGCATATAAATACTTGTATAAATTACAAGACTTCTCATAAACATAAACATAAACATAAACATGTATTTGGAAGAATAAACTGAAACTGCTGATGGTTGCCCTGGGAAATACCGCCATACTTAGTTCCAAAACCCTAGAAAAAATACGAAAATCGTGATTTATTTTGCCAGTTTGAGAGGTAGAGAAATACCTTGTTGTTGCATAGATATTCATTTTAGATTAATAAATCGCAGTATTATAGAAAACTACCTTTCTCGTTTTTCCGTTGCCCGTTGTATGTGTGTATCATATGTCCGTGTGTATGTTAAAACTAGAAAACTACTAATTAGGTTCTATTTCCTTACATACGGAGATACATTTTGCATTGATATATACATTTTTGCCTTTTTTTCGGTTAATGGAAAACATTACTTAATATTGAAACATACCAGTCAGTATTTATTTATTTATTAATATTTCTTGCGGGCTGTAAAAATCGTTATATCAACCATTATCATTTTTGTTATGTACCTAATATTACAATACATATTTTGAGTAGTTTCCTCTTCTGGTAGTTTTGAGTAGTTTTCTCAAAACAATAAACTATACCCTGCGGGTTGCTTTAAGATTCAGAGACGCAGATAAACTTTCTATTTGTACCTATGTACCTTTACAACAACAAAGGTGTGTATACTATTTTTAAGGCTCATGAGATTTCACTTCCAGTGTCTATGATTGTTCCGTAGGATGAAAATATTGTCTTATTATAACCGTTAGTTACCCTTTTCAAAATAACAAATTAGCCGCCGCTAACGGTTTTCTGATTCGGATTTCCTCTTGATGGATATTTTACCTTGTATTCGATTTTTTTTTTATTTACTCTATCATTTCTTTTAATTTGATCCATATTATAATTTACATTTTTTAAAAGTTTTTATCTTGTAACTTAATACAACTAAACAATAACAAACATCTGCTTTTGTATTAGATGAGTAAAAAGCAACTATTATTTATTATTATCAGTGTGTAGGTACTTTCGAGAGCACTAAAATATTACTAATATGTTTGATAGATTCTCATTTTAAAGAGCTGGTACATCTTGTTTGATTCATGTCAGCTGCTCGCACTTGGCTAGAAAGGCGCTTCATTATGTATCCAAGAATTAACTTATAAATTATGTGCCTAATGGCGTTTGTCCTAATGAGCTCTACGTTGCCTGCAACTGCATTGTAATGCCCATTGTGGTGCCCAGCAGCTTCTGTTCTGAATTTGTTATAATCGGGCTGTTGTAGTAATTAAGTGCATTAATTGCTAATTGCATTTATTATGTATGTAGGTACAATGTATAATATTAATATCACACGATTTATATCATTACTTATATAATTTTATTCAACTCTAATGTATTTTTTATGATTGTAAAACTTATTATAGATTACGGTTGTTACCAAATATATTTCTATCATCTGGAATGGTCCATAATATTTTCAACCTTATTAGGTAAACTGTTCCTTAATTCGAATATTGAAATATGTCCTTTTTTAAAATACCTACTTTTAGTTGCAAGTTTTACAATATAAACAAATTGTACACCACTCATACGACAAAAAAAATCATTTGTTTTGTAGTTTATATAATCATTAGCAATCGTGTTGCAGTCAGATACACTATTAAAAAATATACTCGTACAGTGTCTTCGGGATTTTTTTTTTTGCGTTTTATAATATCTGATAAATATTTGTTCTTAATTTAAGTACTTATTTTAATACTTGTAAAAAGGGAGAAAATTCTAAAGGTGTCTGTCCTATTTTTTTTTTAAATTTCAATTAATGCTAAATTTAAAAAAGAGGCCTACTATAAAAAAAACTAATCATTTTGTCGGGAAATAGTATAAAATATAAAAAAGTCAAATTAACAGATAATCAAAATTATTATGATGTGGTGATTAAAAAAAAAGATAGTTTAATAAAGTGAATTAGGTTTAAGCTTAAAAAAATATATTTAATACGTCGACTTTCGCGCCACTTTTGATATTACGTATAGAGCAAAATCGTGTTCGACGTAGCTTAGACACAACTCAACGAGAACGACCTCTGCTTAGCTCTGCGGAGTGCCTTAGCGTTATGTCGATCGTAACCTTCGTTCTGGAGACTTGGCTTTAGGCGAATGTGACCATTATGACACGTGAACCTAGACCTCAATATTAAAACTTATATCTGTTTATTTTTATTCAAGCGAAACAAGCGATAAAGTTTCAAATCGGTACTATTACACAAAAAGTAACATCTAAAAAAAATATTCATCACTTAAACGTAACTAAACCTGTTAACCATAAGAACACAATAATATTCGATTTAGGTATTTCAAAAGTATAACGTAAAAGTGATATGTAATACACAAATGTAAATAAATATAAAATAAGACATCGTAAAAAAATACAGTAACATACATGGAGCGCAAATATTACAATAATAATCTACATTTAAATGAAAAATAATAAAAAAAACCTTTATTAAAATGGTTTCATCCGTTTGGGATCTACGATGCCACAGCAGATATACAGGTTCATAGACACGTTAAACTTATAACACCCCTCTGTCTGCGGTGGGGGTTAAAAAGGGAAAATGTAGGGATTATGAGAAATTAACTCTCACTATCAAATACAAATTTATTGAGTACATAGAATTTTGTACTACCTACTACATTTTTTATGTGTCCCAATAAATGGTGTACGCTTTTACTCGTTTAACGAGCAACTCGCTGGTTTTCAGCACAACCTTTAAAAACACAATATTATTTTCAAACAGAAAAATCATGTCAATAAAGAAGATAAACATTAGGGAAAAAAAAGGATTAAGGAGCACAGGTAAAACGCGTAGAAACAAAAATTTAATAAAATAATGTGAACATAAAAATAAAAATGTGGCGAAAATAACGAAATATGATAGAATATTTTGTGCACTTTCGACATCTGGCTTTAAATAACGGGTATTGATCGATATGCTGGCTCAGATCGCAAAATCATTAGCTCTGAATGATTCTTTTGATGATTGTATCACGCTCGCACAAATAGTTTTGCAGAATGCGCAGCGCAGCGTGTCAAGAGCGTTCGTTGGCCGCGCAGTTCAACCGCGAAGGAAGACACGAACGCCCCGAGCGCAGGCAGTTGCCGCGCCTTCAGGGCCGACCCGAATTAGTTAGATGGCTAGCAAGTTAGAATGCATCTGTTAGAATGAGTGCTGTTATAAATTAATATATTAACAATTAATGCATTTCCATTGTATTTTATAACCAACCGGCACGATCTTAATTACTGTGCTAGGATTTTTAAAATACGATATAAATATTAAGGTCGAAGGTCGAAAACCAACCATCGGATACAACCAGATAATGTGATATTAATATATAATACTTACAGCAAAATATATACATTCTTCAAATATTAATTAATATGTTTCTCCCAAGGTTGATTTATCGAAATTCCATAAATGCAAATGGTGTTAGTCTTTTAAAATTAAAGGATTTTTAATAAATATTTTACTTATTTCGATTATATTGTCGGCAATGGCAATTTTCGGCAAGGGGGTTTAGTTGGTGCTGCCTGTTTTGTTTTAAGCTCAGTAATTAACTGTAAGCAAAATGGTATATGCTTAGGTAATGTAACACTTAAAATGTAAATAGTTACGCTATCCGACACATGATTTACCGGAGGGTTAGCGGAACCGCGCGTCGTCAGCGATATTTATTGTTATTGTTAATTTAATAAGCAATATTTTAGACATATTAATAAAAAAAATTATTTGTCTATACGATCGAAATTTCATTTAAAAAAAAACTTGAAAATATATGAAAATGGAGTGAAGTTCAAGTGTCAAAATAGATATTTGGAGGAAATCTACAGGCTTCTAATATTTTAATATATTTTAAACTGTTAATATATTATTGGCTACTAAGACGTAGCAGTGGGTTCCATATTGAAATAAAATGTAAAAAATGTTTGAATTTTAGAGAAAATAACAGAAAAATTAAACAATATCGGTGCTAAACTCGATTTAAGTAAGTTCGTTGACAGTGGTTGACAGCCTCCGGTCGTGGTCAGCTGTCCGACGATTGTCCTCGCTGCATGCGCATGCGCAACGCAATCGCTGCTGCGCTGCCGCCGCGCCATGGCGGCCTTGCTCCACATATCGCCGAGCCGCGCATTGCCGTCGTTATAATTATGTCCGGTCTCTATATAAATCTTTATAACAGCAAAAATCATTAAATCTTGAACAGACTTGGATAGATACTAAATATTGTTTATCCTTGTAATGTAAAATATGTCGGCCCTATGCATAGTCGCATTGGTTCACTGCTAAAGCGACAGCCCATGCATTTTCTTATGGTCACTTTTGTACTTAAACTGTAAAACCCACTTATAAATATGAAATAAAAAGTCATTGACTGAAACCATATATTTTTTTTGCAGTCTAAAGGTTTCCTTTAGGAAGGGAAATGGAAGTAAGAATATTATTAATGTGATACATAATTAATTTACTTTGCAGTAGATTTTCAAACGAGATTAAGTTTTTGTTTTGAAATTGTAATTCAGGCACGAACATGCTATGTGAACATATAAATAGGCTTATTTTGCCAAAATAAAATATCTACCAGAAGCACTATTTTGTTATTGTAAAGCGCAATGGAATTTTTATTTTCTTAAATTAAACTAAACTGTTTCCAAAAGTAAATAATAATTGAAAAGCTAAATTAGCATTCTATTAAAGTCTTTTTTTCAGAAATACTGCTAAAACTTGTTACCAGTTATCAAATTATATAAAAGCTTTGCCATACACCGCCATTCATGTTTTAATGTCGCATTCTTTTGGTTTTAAAACTAAATGTACGATACAAATTTACAATCTACAATAAACTAAAAATATGATAATTTTCGGTGTGGTCGACACATTTGAGGCAATCCTATAAGTTGCTGTACATATAAATAAATAAACAAATCAAGTCATAAAATATTATAACATATTATTATTAAATATTAAGTTTATTTGTAAATGTACCCTAAATGTATAAAACAATAAATGCAGCATACTTCTACTTATTTATTTGGAATATAGAGATAATATTTCGAACTTTAAATACCCAGACCACAATAATTCGTCCTAAAATTTGCTCCCCAAATTAAATATAATTACTAACGTTAATATTTATTAAAATACGCCTAAATATCGTCCCCCGTGTACCCTTATTTTATATCAAAGCTACTAAAATGTGATATCTATAAAGAACATATCTAATGATCATTGATTAAAAAAATCAGTATCTAATGATTTGATTATTTATCTAATGATTGAATACGATAATTATTATCAATAGTAGGTATTTTGCAAAGGCAAAGCAGTGCCCTTATTACAAAGATTTAGATATAATTGAGGGTACTGAAGTTCAAGACCAAGATGAGTCGTGGAGGAGGTTTATAGGGAGGAGGTATATAAACCGTGGAGGAGGTATATAAACCGAGTAGGTTTATAGAGGGAAAATATAGAGATGATGCGTTCGGTAGAGAGGAGGAGAGTTGACGCACACACTCACGCTTTTCGCCCCCCTACCGCAGCGTATAATATTTTATGTTCCTTATATTATATCGACATATTATTATATATGTTATGGCTACAAAACAATAAAGGTTTTATCCTTATAGTAATGTGTAGGCACCTCCAGCCAAGCAGATCTTTTTTGGTTAATTAGATGACGGTTGTAGCAATATATTGTAGTAGTACCGCCGGAAGAAGTTAGTAGGATTTACGCTGATGTAACCTTGGTCGTTAGTCAATCGTTATGAAGATAACCTTGATTTTGATATTAGCGAATGGCACATGGCAGTTCTACATATTATGCAGATATATGTGCGATATATGCACGATATACTAGGCAGGTAGGCAACCAGGATATGGTTTTTGTATCCGGTGCCGATTGAATGAGTTAATATTATCAAGTTGCTATTGCTTCTTTTGATACATACACACACACTTTTGGTACATTGTTATTATTTTTTATGCAACATACATTTCCTATTATAATTAAATTAAATGTCTATTTTGTTTATTCTTATGCTACTAGTGTAGCATAGAACATAATTTAGAATAAAAATCTTACGGGTTACCTATCAGTGGCAATAAGCTTAAGAGAACATCCGACGAATATCTACCACCAGTTTGTCTTTATTGAAGTGTAGTCTTCATGATCAAAAGGTAGTTGCGTTAGCATAGTACCCACAGATAAGACTTAACCAAGTCAGTACCCATTGAACTCTATCTTTCGAGTATCTTTGATCTTCTTTCTAAAAGTACGTAAGAAGGATTTTCAAGGTTACATTGATTTTATTTCGTAATGTTATATTTGATCATACAACATTACCATTGAGTTCGGTTAACCTGAAACATAGAAATCATAGTGCACATATTTTTATTTGAAATTCATCTTGATCGACCATAAAGACGATTTGACATATCTATTAAATGTCAAGGTATATATTATATTTTAAACAATATAGATACTAATTCGTAGTAATGTTTTAACATTTTGCTAAAAAAAATATTTTTACCTTCAACTTTGTCGAATTATTAATGTTGATAAATTCAACCGAAACCGTAACAAAAGCTTTACGTTTAAACTGCGAACACTAGTGTATTTTTGAGTTTATATCTTAAATACATAACTTAGTTTTCACTCACATTTTGAAATTATTTTCGCTCGCATCTTGTTAGTAAATATATTGTGTACTTATATTTTATATTTAGATTAAATTCAAGGTCTTGTTGGTAATTTATTACATATTCAAACTTAAGGAGATATATATGTAAATAGATGATGTATATAAATATATACCTAATATTTTAGTTTCGAATAATGTGCTCCGAGGTGTAGAAATGCGCATGAATGCAAATATGGTTTTTTTTAAATATTCTAGACCAGTTCTTCCGTCAGTTCAGCCGGGTTACCTTCGTCCCCTGGTGCCAGACCACGCCCCCGAAGAACCCGAAACATGGCAAAGCGTCATGGCTGATATCGAGCGCGTCATAATGCCTGGAGTCACTCATTGGCAGTCACCCCGCTTCCATGCCTACTTTCCCACCGGGAACTCATACGCCGCCATTTTGGCGGATATGCTTTGCGGTGCCATTGCTTGCATCGGATTTACTTGGGTTAGTTTAATTGTTTTGTTAAGTATTTATTTAGCTCAGAGATAATAATCCGAAAAATACATACACTATGAATGACAACTGTTACAGCTAATATAAGTTATCAGGTCATAACGAATCGATAAAAAAAAAATATGACCAAGAACCGGGATTAGATTTTTTAGTTATGTTTGCTGCATAGAATATACGTATGTTTAAACTCAGACTTTTCTCAGACTCAGACGTTTAAAAGCGTAAAAATAATACGAAACATTAAGAATCTCCTAAATATGTAGGTATGTAGGTGTTCCTCATCTAAAATGTTCTTTCTTAATTAGACATTTTTTATTGGTCATAAACATGATGAATAAAATCACATAAGTTTTTTTATTTTATTTTACCTTATTAAAAATGCATCTTGACAAAACAAGGAAATGAGGCATTCGCTTAGTTGAATGAGTTTTACCTTCTTATTACGAGCAATGCATATTACCGTTCAAATTGTATTATTTTTTTACTTCATAGGCAGCTAAAATTAAATTGTATACCCAAATTAACATAGATATTGTGAATGTATGCTAAGTTGTATACGATGTTTAAATATATTTTCAAAGTATGCATATAAAAGTCTTATTACTTACAGCCTTACTACTTTACCCTTATTACTTTACCCTTACTACTTTACTTACCCTTATTACTTATTACTTACCCTTAAGCCTTAGTACTTATTTATTATTATAACATTGCTATTTTAAATTTTTGATAAGTTTGATACCATATTCTATGAACAAAAGAAAAAAATCAAATAGTTGTTATTTATTGTTGGTATGTATGGTTTCTTGAAAACTATATATAAAATAAAACGTATAATTTATTTAGCATGTATTTTAGTCGCTTTTTAATTTAAGACCGCAGACCTTTTAATTCGGAGCGAAACCCCGCTTGATGTGCCACTATTTTATGAAAATTATTAGAACAATGTTTTGGTAAGTGTTTATATATAACTCTTATTTTTTTTTATATTTTTAGATAGCCAGCCCGGCCTGTACAGAACTCGAAGTGGTCATGCTGGACTGGCTCGGGGAGATGATCGGCCTGCCAGAGGTGTTCCTGGCACGCAGCGGCGGTGCCGGCGGAGGAGTCATCCAGGGTTCCGCCAGCGAGGCTACGCTGGTGGCTTTGCTTGGTGCCAAGGCTAAAGCTATCCACAGAGCCAAGAAAGCGAGACCAGAACTTAGTGAAATGGATATTATTCAGAAACTTGTAGGATATTGCTCGGGTAAGCTTTTTATTAAACGCTCACAATTATATTATTCTGTGTACTTTCGTATAGATAGATGGTTGTATGAGTTTAAAATAACTAATTTCTATACCTACTCTACACATAAATAACAATCATACAAAAAAAAAAAAAAACGCTGTCAAAATATACTTTCGAACTGGCGAAAAAATAAGTTTTAAATAAAAAATGATAACATACCAGAATTACATTAATATTATTATTATAGATCGTGATAATCTAGTGTTTAAGGCGTCCAGCTATTTATCCAAAGGTCGCGGGATCACATCCGCACATGGCCATACCACTTTTAACGCTTCATTACCACCATCACCCCTGTCTCTAACACTGGCACATTTGGCCTAGTTGAGTAGGGCCCAAAATAATTTTATATGACCTATGTTTTAATATATTTATTAAATATTTATTAGTAATTTATATATTAAATTAGTAATTTATATATTAAATTATACTAATATGATCTAATTTACTTTAGCCAGTTAATATGCCCAGGCAGTTATATGATTTGAGCGAGGAGAAAGATATAGAATAAGAAAGATGCAAGATGTTCTTTCAAGACACGCGACGTTGGAAAAAATGGAACATTGGAAGATGAACCGTGAATGACTTAGTAAAAACATTATTTAATCGAAATTTAACACTGATAACCATAATAATTTTACTTTTGTTAAGGAACTGAAAATGTTGCAAGTTGTGTTAAGGGCGAAATATTGAAAATCGTGTTCGTCTAACAGCTAAGAGCTAACTAAAGGCAGCAATCTCAGAGACAAAATGTCGCTCGCTTTATCGAGTTATTTATTGATCTCAATGAAAACTCGTCTTCGCGCTACTCGCTTGCCGTGAAATATAATTTGATCAGCGCCTCGCTTTTCCTCGCTTCGAATTTTTACTAGAACGATATAAATAATAATATGAATATTCCTCGTTAGTAGATGAATAACTAAAAAGCATTTTAATTAAATTTATTGATTCTTTGCCTGCATTCTGAATTCTGCTCAAGAGTTTTTGTGGGCACAATTTGCTTTAATCGTGAACATTGCACATCTGGTAATATTTATTTAAAAATAAAAAATATCAGAGCTTGATATAAAATGAAAATAATTTTGTCTTAAAATACCCCTAATTAATACTCGATTTAATTTGCAGTTCAAGCCCACTCCAGCGTAGAACGTGCTGGACTCCTAGGAGGAGTGCAGCTGAAACAGCTTCCGGGGGACGAGAAGCACGCCATGAGAGGAGATACCTTGAGGAACGCTGTTTTGAAGGATGTGGATATGGGATTGATACCATTTTTCGTAAGTAGATGTGTTTTTTACAATAATTATATTTGCTAGGACGCGTCGCTTACCTTTATTATAATATAGGGTGATGATTTTAGAGGCGTGGTTTTCAAGAAGAGATAAATCGCATATAATTTGATGTTATGGCTAAGAATTTAGTTTTCTTATAAAGATAAGGGTTTGCCATTATGTTTTAAAAATAATTTCGGGTTAGTGGCCGCCGCGACTGACTCAAACAAATTCCAGCCGAGAGGCCCAATTTTCAACCACTTTTTGCAGCAAGTTGGGCCGTATGTCAGCAATAACGCACCGAATATTCTCTTCCAAGGCGTTAATCGTGTCCGGCTTATCTGCGTAGACAAGCGACTTCACATAACCCCACAAAAAATAGTCCAGCGGTGTTAAATCGCACGATCTTGGAGGCCACGCCACAGGCCCACGACGCGATTTTTACTTTATTTTAGAGTGATTTAAAAAAAAATTAGAGTGATTTTGTCTAAATTTGCACTATTTGCAAACGTTGTTCAGGAGTAAGTCTATTCATTATGAAATGGCAAACCAAACTGAGCATAAATCAAGTGACAGCTGTCAAAAACACCAACTACGAAAAAAGTAGTGCCAGATTGAAAACCACGCCTCTAAAAAAAACATCCCTATATATAGTAAACTAACAAATACCAAGGTCTGGAATCACAATATGTTTTGCTACTTTTGTTACGATTCCAAGGCCTCGTTAAACACCAATTGAATATATTTATGCACAAGCTAATAAGAGCATCCTAAATTTAAATACTTGAACTCTACAAAATATAAAGTACGATATAACTAAAACTGTATAATGCGTTTTTAGACGGTTTAATGTTGTTAGGCATATTAAATCAAATAATTTACTGAAAATTATACCTAAACAGATACAACTTAAATTTGCATTATTTGTAAATAGCAGATAAAACAACATAGACGGCATTAATAAAGTTACGCATTTTAATGCGCTACACCTATGGAATTATGTATGGTCGTGTAACTGAGGTGGTGGTAGTCTAGTGGTCAAAGCGTTTGACGATTGAACCAAAGTCCGCGGGGTCGTACCATTTTTAACGTTTTACTACCACCATCTTCCCTGACTCTAGGACAGGTACATTTGGCCTAGTTGAGTAGGTAGAGGCAAAATAATTGTATATGACCTAGGTCATAGCAATTATTAAAAAAAAGTACGCTGCTAAGCTTAGTGACCTTGAACCATAACAAAATGAAAGAACGGTCACTTTAGCAGCGATCTAAAACGACTATTCATGAGACCCATATTTCTTCCCTCCTCTTGATTGGCAGGGAAAATGTGTTTTTGTAATGGATAAAAACGAAATGTTTTCTCTCGACACCAACAGGCCGTGGCAACCCTGGGTACGACCAACTCGTGTGCCTTCGACCCGCTCGACGAACTGGGCGTCGTATGCAACGAGTTCGACATTTGGATGCATGTGGATGCAGCATACGCCGGCACGGCGTTCATCTGCCCCGAGTACCGATACTTGATGAATGGAGTAGAACATGCTGACTCCTTCGACTTCAACCCCCACAAGTGGATGCTGGTCAACTTCGACTGCTCGGCCATGTGGCTCAAGGAGCCCGGCTGGGTGGTCGACGCTTTTAACGTGGACCCGATCTATCTGAAGCACGACCAGCAGGGCTCCGCGCCTGACTACCGCCACTGGCAAATCCCCCTGGGTCGCCGCTTCCGTTCTCTCAAGCTCTGGTTCGTCATCCGTCTGTACGGCGTCAAGAACCTGCAGGCCCACGTTCGCAAACACATCGCGCTGGCGCACCACTTCGAGGATCTATGCAAGAGCGACACGAGATTCGAAGTTGTCGAAGAGGTCATCATGGGGCTGGTCTGCTTCCGCGTGAAGGGCTCTAATGAGAAGAACGAAGAGCTTCTTCGGAGAATAAACGGAAGGGGCAAAGTGCATTTGGTTCCGTCGAAAATTAACAACCGCTTTTTCCTCAGAATGGCTCTTTGCTCCAGATTCACTGAAAAGAGTGACATTGAATTCACTTGGAACGAGATCAAAGATACAGCCGAAGAAGTATTCGCTATCATGAATGGACATCATTAATTTGCCTAACAATCCTAATTTGGAAATAACTTCGACCTAAACCTTTTTTATTTGAAAAAAAAAACTTTTTTTTTATTCGTTTTGTATTTGTCGCAATTACTTTAAATAACGCATTTTTTGCAAAATCTATAGAAAAGGTGCATTACTATTAAATAACATGGAACAGAGGGAATTTACAAAACTCTTAACCATATTCGTAATATCATATACAGGCTGATGTTAATGCAATCTTTCTATAAAATTTTAGTAATTTTACGATGGTTCTAACATGTAAAGTTGCCATATTTCATTGTAGGTACCAGCATTAAGTATTTTGCATAATTAATAACGTCCTCAATATAAATTATTGCAATGCATTTGAAATGAAAATATTAAAATGTATAAGGTATAAATTACTTATTTATTGTTATTTAAACAATATTTATTTTTTAAAACATGTTAAAAGCATATGGAATGGAATACAAGTTAAAACCCACTTTTTGAGGTTCGTTTATTACTTTTCATTGCATAATTGATTTTCTGCATGGAAACTTTTTTAAAGCCTGTCTATCTACTATCTACTAATTTCCTCAAAGCCAATGTTTCAAATATAACAATGTATTAATACTATTTTTTGGGAGCTTATTCGGCTAAAATCCGAAAGTACCTACTCAAAGCGAAGGCCCGCGCAAACTACTCAACTCTCTTCAATGGTATATTAGTGTGCTTTGCAAAATTCGCAAAATAATTGTTGTTACGAATTTGGTTAGGTGTTTTCCAAAATTAGTTTTTTCTCTTAGTTATATTGCACTTGTTAAAAACCCGGTGTTTTTAAAATTACTGGAGATGCAAAAAAAAAAAACGATCGTCAATGTATTTAAGAAGAAATTTAAAATTTATTTTGCGTTGATTTGCATATGAAATAATCCTTTTTAAGTAAGTCAAATAAATATGCATAGAAATTACGCCAAGTAGTTATTAGTTAAAATCTTGATTATCACGGGTTTCCTACCTAACTGCAATATTAATACAATTTATAAATGAAGTAAATAACATAGGCACCTAATTTATATTAGATATATAAATATTTATATACCGCGGTATTTCATTTGGTTTCCTGTACACACACACTGGCATAAACACTAAATAATTATTTTTTATAATGGTTTTGGCCTCCATAACTTTGAGATACCTATTTTACCGTATCATAAATAAACTTTTTTGATTAACATGACAATATAATGACAATATTATAAAAAAAAATAATTTTAATTTTTAATGAAATTTTGACACTGTTATCGATGTTATTGTTTAGCAACCGAAAGTGTAGGATTAAAAGATATACTGTTACTAGATACGTAGAATAAAGCAAAATGTTTACCTACATAGCTTAGGTTGATTATCAGTAGAAAATATTAAGAAATATATGTTACAATGTGAATAAAATTCTATCAATGGTTGATACAATTTATGTAGGTAAAATATATACGGTGAATGTTTATCGTCAAAATATATAAAATGTTATTAGAAGATATGCTTATAATGTACCTATTTACCTATTAAAAAATATATAAAACTGGTCAGAGTTGCAACTAGTTCCTCGTAGGTGATATAAACATTTCACAGATAGTAGCTTGTATGTTCGTACTTCTAGGTGAGTACATATTAATTGTAGCGCACTTTTTTGTGTATATGTTCCTTAATTAATTAAATGCAACAGAAATTCAAGAATATTTGCTTTTTTACTTTTATTAAAATTGTATTTTTCCTCGGGAAAATGTTATATACGTTTATTTATTAAGTGTTTATTTTTTTAATTATTTATTAAATGTTTGTGATGTTAATAAGTTAAGAGCCTCAAAAAGTCCTACACAAGTCTGTATACAAGAATGAATAAAATAATACTACTGAGACAGTTGATTTCATAAAGATATAAATTTAAATAAGTTTTTTAAAATATATTGATTTTCTATCCTATAACGTTAGTTAATGTTTCTCTTTTCTTATGCCGTTAATGAGATTAGACAGAGAAGAGCTCTTCGGCAAGAGGTTTCTTGCCGAAAGGTAAAATGGTACTACTAATAATGAATGTATTCTAATCCGTAAAATAGAGAGTCAATAGTTAAACACACAAACAACTAGACTACCACGAATTACAAAAAGTTCTTAGAAAGATCATTAAACTCATATTATTTAACCATGTATGTAAAAAAGTTAGTTGTGTTCGAGCTTACTGAACAAAGCAGTAAAAATGAAACTAACACAAAAAGAATGACCCCCACTGTCACCACGCCGTGTCTCAAGACCACTACCAATAAAAAATCCAAGTAATTAGGCCTGTGATTAATTGTGATTGTGATTGTGATTGTGTGTGTAATATTTGTGAACAATATATATCAAATCAATGATGGTTTCCGAGAAAAAAAAACTTTAAGTGCAAATATTACGCGATTCTTGTAATCGTATTACAGCTGATCGATGCGTCATAAACTGTT
This sequence comes from Neomicropteryx cornuta, assembly GCA_020383195.1. Lineage (NCBI taxonomy): Eukaryota > Metazoa > Arthropoda > Insecta > Lepidoptera > Micropterigidae > Neomicropteryx > Neomicropteryx cornuta. The sequence goes on from JAHKQU010000012.1 coordinate 11,236,288, forward strand.
CTGACCGGTCGCGCGGCGTGGTCATTGACCGCACATTAAACGCAAAAAATTAAGTTTTTTCAGTACAATTTTGTTACATTTTTTGCTTCTCGAAGTATTTATCTAGCACTGAACAAATTAGTATTTTGATTAAGACATAATATTGTATATGCGATGGTTCTAATATAAACACAAAAGTATGGTATCTACCTAACATAAAATAACTTTCTCATATTAGTTTTTTTTACATGTTTTTTATTTGAATTTGTGAGGAAAAATGTCAAGCTGAGTATAAAAACTTTATTTTCCATGTATTTTCCATTTTGATTTATTTATTATAATATAAATAAAGTAAATAACCGTTAGATAAATATATAATAGTAAATAAAAATATACATAAATACTACATATTATATACACATGCTTTATTATTTAAATACGAACGCCTCTTACATCATTTACGACTGTTATAGCAAGCCACAATTTTTAACTGCCTTTTTGAAAGTGAATCTTCATAAAATCGTACCTAAATTATGTAAATGTGCACTTCAATCATTCTCTTCTTTAGGATCATCGATATTCTTTTGATTAATAACATTCCAACTGTGCATATTTAGGGAGTAGGCAACACCGCTCCTACCTACCCTCTTCATGCAAGCTAGCTAAGCGACAGTCGTCGTCGCTAGTTTGATCGTGTGTGACGTGCCTCGTGACAAGTCGATTTGTGGCGTGTATTTTCCAACGACCTCGAGGACTCGGGTGCATAAACGTTTTGCCCGAGTTTTTCATTGTTCGCGTCATTAAAACACTACCTGCCCATGTAGAAAGGTCATCAGGAAGCGGGTCGTTCATCAGGCATCAGGCAACGCTCCAGGTAAGCGGCTTTTGCTTTGCATGTCCTATCGATGCTGGTCTCCTCCGCCTGCTCTGACCCTACTCAACAAGCACACAATGTGGTTGTGCTGGAGTCAGGGAGATGGTGGTGATGAAGCGATAAAAATGGTATGACCGAGTGCAGATTCGAACCCGCGTCCGCTGGTAAAACTTAACTCCTTAGATCTGCGCGGTCTTTAAATTAAAGCAAAATAAATTATGGTTTGTTTTCAAAGGCTGCACGCAAAAATATATAGCACTATTTTTAAATTAAACCTAATAATTATTGAGACTTAACCATTTTAAGCTCACCCTTTTTCCAGATATTGTAATTAGCAAGATTTATTTAACAGTCAGTTAAATTTCCACTACCACGACTTCACTATGATACAAACTAACTCAAGATATTAGAAAAAGAGATAAATAAACAAGTGGTAAATTAGAATAACAGGTGGATATATCTTTTTATTAATATTATTTTGTATTCATAAATCATGAATACAAAACAAAATTCATGAAATTCATGAAATCACTACAGAATACTCGTATTAGACCCACCCAATAATTATTTTAGGTAGGTATCTACTGGTAGTTGTTCGTTTAAACTTTAAAACGTTGTGTATTAAAATCTTCAATATTTCATCTAAGTGTACTTATTTTGGACCAAAAGTAATAAAAAAGTTGCTTTCTTTTAGGAAATAAGAGCACTAGGTTTTCATAAAAAAAATACGGAGTAGAACTATCTACTTACTAAAATGTAGATTATAGTTCGCATACTGAGAATGGAGGTGTGATGGTTGGGGGCGGGGGGGGGGGGGGGGGGTTGCGGTAAAAGTCACGACTGTCATTTTTTGTTAAGAAGGAATATATATAATAACAGGGGAAAAATGATAAAATAATTTTTGTCTTAGTTTAAGCGAGCGAAGAATAGGAAGCATTTTGAAATCCGTACAAAAAAATCCCAAAGAACTACCAATCTACTGAAGTTTGAACATAATACAATGTTTTATGATAAAGCAATAATTACTCGAAAGTTATATAATATTTACTCGGTTTGCCACTGGAAGCAAAGTGACCTAGTGTCGTTTTTGTATTTTAAGGATAGGTATTAATTTATTAATTAATGTATTAATTTTTATTATTTTGATTACATTCTATTAATGCTATCTACTTAAATTTATTTGTAGTAATTCACACTTTTAATCGATATTGCGATCTACGTTTGGACTTGAAAACTCACACTTAACGTGATGAAGGTAACTATCGTGTCTTCCGACAGATGGCGCGTAAAACTGTAAAACGAAGAAGCGAATATTACTCGCTTTGCGATTTAGGGTAAGCCTTGACTTTTAGATGGATGGATGACTTTCTTTACTTTTTTACAAAATAGTATTAGTACCTTTTCCAATCCCTCTTCCTTTTACTTTCTTTTCCTCGCGCTATTTTATCCATTCCATTTTAAATAACTTTTTTCTCCTCTTTTAATTTTAAATGCATATTAATATTTTTTACATGCCATTGCAAAAATTCGTCTTTCCTTTTATCATTTTCCTTTCCTTTCGGATGTTTTTGCGTTTCATTATTTTAAATGCTTGACTGGGAATTCCCAGGAAGTAAGGAATTGACACCTTTAAATAATTGAACAATTATTGTTCAATCTGGCAGGAAATTGTGGCAATGTGAAAGTGCGGTCGTGTAGAAATGTGCCAGTTCAGGTTCCTGACTTTGACATTAGGGCATTTGTCTACTAAGCCGGGTGTACTAAGTTCAAGTACAGAAAATCTTTACGGCTTTTTATTTGAAAACTATTATTGGTTAACAAATATTAGTCACATATATTATATATTTTACATCAAAATAAAAATGGTCTTTCTTTCTATGAAAGCTCCCCTTTTCTATTAAGATAACTAAACAAAAAAATCAATATCTCTGTTATTGAAAAATCTATGTTTTATTTCTAATTACTTGCAATGTTTCGTATTTAATACAATTAAATAAATCTATGCATAAAATGCGATCATTTCGTTTTTATTGTAATTAAGTAGCTATTACCAAATATAAATTTAAGTAATAATTTCACAATAAGCATAAACTAAAATCTCACTTTTGCAAACGGGCTGTATTTATTCTAAAGAAGCAAACGTTTTTAGGTCTCAAATCTTAATATCGCTTTAAATATTGTGTAACATTTGTCAAGTAGGAAGAAGGTAGTTAACAATAAGATTAAGATATAACGTGTTATGAATTTTAAATATATCTATCTCAAGTTACTTTAGGTTAGCATGAAAAATAAGTATCGAGAAAAACATTTAAATATATTTTATTGATAAACTATATTAAAACAAATTTTAAAATTATTGAATTACTTAAATCTTATAATACCTATTTACATAACAAAAAATAATAATATAAGTATCGTCTGAAATGATGCATAAACTAGTGACACCAATATCTTGCATATATTAATAGAATGTCATAATATTGTATTCTTACTAGAATTCTAGAGCTCTTAATTATTACGAAGCATACAAATGATCATGGCTGCAGAAGTTCCATTTCTTCAATTCATCTCGAAATATTCTCATTCTTGTTTTTTTTTTTTGATTATTTTGTTCCAGAATCTTCTAGGTACTGGTTTTCAACCACTTGGTTGCTTCTTGATCATTATAGGAAAAAAATAGTCGAACATCAGAATTAAACTATTCCCAATTAGAACGTTAACTACGTCCTTATTTACTATTTACATAGGAATCAAATTTACAAAATATACATTTTGTAAATTGTTAAGGTAATTGTTTTGTAAGTAATGTAGATTTTACGCAAACGACACTTTTATGTCACTGGGCAGTTCTGGTACGATTTTAGTATAAATACATCGTATTTATCGAAACATTAGGACAGAATAACAAAAGTTATTTAGAGTCTTAAACACTGTTTTGATAACCTTTTTGTGCTTGCGGTCTTTTTTATAAGTAAAATATAATTTATTCGTTACGTATCTATAATACGTTACAATAATTATAATTCATCACAGCCACTTGCTTGAAATTTCTATCTGAAAGTAATTAGTAGGTACCAATTAATAGATCATAAAGCCTAACGTCGCCCATTTTTATTATGATATGATTATGATTTCTTCCTATATAATATTATTCCACAGATATATAAAAAAATCCTAAACAAACAAAAATTTTCAGCCATTTACTGGGTTTTCTCATCAACACCGTTTATAACCGGCACATTACTAACAAACTTCTTTGAACTGTTGACTGTTATTTTCATGTGCTCGATACCATTTACTTCAATGTTTTTATTTACATCAGTGATGGCTGTGAGTCGGTCCGCTTGGGTTCGTATTTCATCCCAAGCTAATTCGATGTCGCTTTCATTGGTAATTCGACTGCAAATTACAAATCTTATTATGAATTTCTTTCTGTGCGTGCACGCAACCATAAACAACTTTTTTTGCTTCAAAATGTTGTCGAAGAGAACTTTGCTCTGGTCGTTGCCATTCTTGAGGCGGAAACAAATCAAACCTAAAGACTCTTTAACTACTTCGAATCTTTCATCGCATTTTACGAGCGTCGAAAACATCTGCGCTAACCTCACTTGATTTCTCAAATGAGTCCTTATACCCTCAGCGCCATAAATTTGCATTACAATCCAAACCTTCAGTGCTCTAAAACGACGGCCAAGAGGAATTTGCCAATGCCTGTAATCTGGTATAGTGTTACGATCACTGTCTTTTAAATATATTCTTTGGACATCGAATGCTCCAACAAGGTCCCGAGAATTTTTAACCCATAAGGCCGAACAGTCAAAATTGACGAGCATCCATTTATGAGGATTAAAGTTGAACGAGTCGGCAAGATGTATTCCGGGCATGAGGTATCTGTACTCCGGGCAGGCCAGAGCAGCCCCAGCATATGCTGCATCCACGTGCAACCAAACGTCATATTGCCCGCATACTGGAGCTAACTCCTCCAACGGGTCGAAGGCGCATGTTCCCGTGGTACCAAAGGTAGCAACAACATAGCATGGAATCAGTCCTTTGGCGATGTCTTCTGCCATAGCTTTTGCAAGGGCTTTACCTCTGAGAATACCGTTTTCATCTGATTCGACCAAACGCATGGGAACCGAGCTCAGTATTCCAGATTTCTCTACCGACGAATTTGACTGATCCGACGCGTATGCAACGAGTTTGCTTTTGATTATACCCACATCTAAAGTTGAATCTTCGGCTACCAAACGTTGTACCTTTCGTTCCTTCGCAGCCAATAGACACAGGAACGTAGCTTCACTCGCTGAACCCTGTCAAAAAATAGTGAATAAGAAGTAAGGATAAAACTGTAAACATAAAATCTATTACCAAATTTTAATTTAAGTAACCTGTATCACTCCTCCTCCCGGACTTTCAGAACAATTGAGAAATTCTTCGGGAATTCCAAGAAGGCGACCCATCCAATTCATAACTACGACCTCTAGTTCTGTGCATACCGGACTTGCAATCTGAAAAACGTGAAATTTTTCAATATTTTTTTATATATCCTAAGCTTATTAGCCCGCAGTTTTTTTTAGCAAAATCGAATCATGTAAAATGGTTATAATACATGTCTAATACTCGTGATGTTTGTCCTTGGATAGAAAATACCAGTCAAAGTAACCAAAATAAATTTTCAGAGTTCAAAATTAATTTGTAAAAAAAGCCGATATGATTCGAAAATTGATGATTTCGTATCAAAAACAAATATCGTAGCGCATACTTATGAATTACCAATACAATATTTTTATGGGAGTTGGAATAAATAAAATAAAATAAATAAATTGATATTTGCAGATACTAATCTTTTGTAGAACCGAAAAGATATACTTATCAGTATCTAACTATATGTCGTTATAAAAAAAATACAATATTAAGATAATATTTCATTCGTATTCACAAGTTGGGGAGATTTTTTTTAACAGTTTTTGCGATATGGTTGAAATAACATTAATACATTTTAAAGCGTTTCGCCGCTAATAAAAGCGTAAATTGAAATCATATCCGTTCCACAGCACTTTCACTGGGAAACGAGGTTACTTCCGTTCCGCATAGAAAAGAGACATTTGAACCGATTTACAATAAGTGGGAAAGAGCGACAAAGAGCTTTAAAAATACATTATTTATAAACGATGTCGCTTCTATGATGATATTATTAGCATTTCTTTTCTCATCGCCAATCTAAGAACCAAAGTACAGCAGGCGTCAATTATCTTGGCAGATGAACACTAACGCCAATTCGAATGTCTGTATTACCTTAAGCAAATATGTACGCGTGAAATAATAATATTAGTCCCACATGCTCGAAAGAGCTTGCATGTATGTGACATGAATTAGAGATGTATGCCTTTGTAATTGTGACTGCCAAGTCGTATGGTGTATGTAAAATGAAACGGTGCGGGTGTAGTTGTGTAGTTGTGTACAAACCCAACTGAATCCAATGCAACCAAAGCCCGCGCTGAGGAGCTCTCCCACAATGGCTGGGAAGCTGTTGGCCGTTGGGAAGTACGAATGAAACTGCGGCGACGACCAGTGCGTCATCTGAAAAAGGAATTTCATTAATATTCATTTATGGCGTACAATATTTTATAACTGTCAATCAATAGAAATTAATTTAAAATGTTTTTTATTTGTAACAATAGTTTAACCTTCCCCCGAACCAACCAGGTTGTAATTACAAAATAAATAAAATAATATTAGATTCTATAAATAAATATGTGACGTAATTTAGAATATACCAGTGTTACATCGAGTCTTTTCAGTTTCATATTACTTTTTTAATAAAAAATAAGTTTTTATCTTCATTTTTTTAAATTAATAACTCAAATTTGAGATTGGAGCTAAAATTGGAGATTGGTAAAATTTGAGATTGGAGCTACTCTGGAAACTTGACTAGTAGCATGATAGATACGTAGTACGATTATAAGTCGCAAAGAGATTGTTAAAGCTAATTTAAAAATGTCGGTCTCACCGTCCAGGTATTGTTTTGATATTTATTTACTCATACCTGTATTTTACGCAGCATAAATTAATATTTTATTTTGGTTTATTTGTATATTGCACATAATTAATAATATATTAAAGTAAAGTTTTGCCAAAGGTAACGTAAAAAAAATAAAATAATAATGAATGTGTGTCTGAATTGCGCTCATATAATAAAATTAGTTTTAATTTATAAAGTCTCCTAAAATGTAACAATAAAATTATTGTAATCAAGTAAAATGTGGCTATTTTATAGTTTGGTTTTTTTACCTGTAAACTGTACAGTGTATTTTTCTTAAGGGAGCTTGAAGACACATACACCAAAACATGTTGTGCCTAACGAATAAGTACAATATTATTTTTTACAATTTTACCATCCTTATATATTTATTTATATAATACGCATTATTGTAATATGTATGATTACCTATAAATAATATATTTATTTACTGGCTTTTGAAGTACACAAACATATTTTAGAAAACTCTACCTACCTCGTACTAAGGTAGGCTTTATAAAAACTCACTTTTAATAATATACATAATTTTAATTTATTATAATAAATTTATTATAATTTGAATACAATAAAAAACTATTATTAAATTTGAAATAGAATACTTAATATGAAAAATTGAGTATTCGATATATAAGTACATACGGTTTGATTTCAATATAAGAGAAGGTACCTACACAAAAAAAGACGTTTTTTACCGTATGTAATTATTTAAAGTTTCCGTTTATTTCCTACCGAGCCAGCCAAGTAGCCAACAAGAAATTCTTATTATAAAGAAAGTTTTATTATAAATTCGCGACGTAGTGTACACGTAATAATGAAAAAAAAAAACATAAAATTATTTTATTTGATCAGTTACCGATTACATCCGCATGGAGTAACCTACATAAGAATCTATAATTTATGTAAAATCACGTTTTTAATTTTATAGAAATCAGTCACGCGAAGACCTGTTTATGACTTGCAATGATCATTTTGTACACCATGAATAAATGACGTTAAACAAGGAATAACGATGTTTAATCTGTAATAAACGTTACATAAAATATATAAACTATTCGACTATTCGAGATACTTTTATCATATTATTAAATACGTCTCACAATACAATGCAACGAGGTTATATATTTAAAAAAAACTCTTTTATATTATTAGATGTTCCACTTTGTTTATATTTTTTCGCAGCTGTAAAAAATATAATATCAATTCAGTCAGAAGTAAAATAAATAAATAAAAAAAAACCTTAGGTAGTCATTGAGGACTGCCGACAGAGGTGAATACCTATGAAATAACAGCAGTTTTTTTTTGATAATTCAAATTAATAATAGTATTCAAAATTAACATTTCATAATTTGTAAATTAAAATCCTTATCATTAGTCTGGTTTTCACATCTTTCGGCACTCAGAGTAACAATTATATATTATTATATTGTTTACTTATTGATCAAAACATATGATGGGCTGCACAAGCCCACAATTTTTCAACCAAAAACTTTAATAATATAAGGTAGGAGATAAACAATCTCTTTGACGTGTTTGACGTGGCGTGTTTTGATGGTAATTATGACATAATAATGATAATTTATAACAAGGTATTAATATTATTTCTGAGCCAAGCTGGCTCCCCGACTGCATGCCGGTGACGGTGTCGCGGTGACGTGAACCCATTACATTTTCCCCACAAAAAAATCCCCATACAAGAATAGGCCCTGACCCGTGCCTATAGAACTTTCCACTTCGAAAAGTTTGAAAATGACGAATGATACGGGCACGAATTATTTGAGCTTTAAAGTTGGTAAGGCCTGACTGACCATCAACCCGGTCCAGTGATTATGATCATATTACTTGTATGGACAAGACTTTCACCGAATTTATTTGGTGGGGCTCGGATGGCCGGTAGAAGTGACCCACTCAACCTGATTTATACAGCGTAGCTTTTAGCTTCTATAAGAAGCTTTTAGCGGTTACCTTAGCATTAGATTTCAAGTACAAGAAACTACTATCCCCGTCTGTCTACTGTCTGTCCGTTGTAACTTTCAACTCGAAAAGTACAAATGCTAAAGGTATGTTTTTTTATGTATAGATTAATGCTGTTGAAATACCGTTTAGATCACATCTGAGGTTGCTCGAATAATAAAGATATATAACATTAAAGTCGACAAATTTTTAGTACCAATTAATGAAACATCAACTGTTCGATAGAGCGCTGAAATATTATATTCGAATTTCAATTATATGACAGTATGACTGTTGGAACGTTTTATTTATTAGTTATTTAAGAAACACGTAAAAGAATGTTTAGTGCCACATTATAATTATAATTATAGTAATTATTAATTTATTACTATTATTATTAAATTGAGATATTGTGTCAGTGTTATTTCAATAATTGCTACGTGTCAAAATTTTATAAAAATGGCGTTAAAATTTATAAAGAATTAAAAGTATGTCATGATAACAGTGTTCGTGTATGTATTTTTTATTTGAATCTACTCATACCTAAAAGAAAATACATACTTTCACCTCTATTTCTATCCATAAGGTACATCAAATGGGCTAAAAGTGCCGCAGGCACAAATGGAGATAGGAAATGAAACAACCCATCACAAGTTGTTCACAAGCGCGAGAATTCTGTGCCTTTGCCTTGGGTCTTTAATGACGCCTGTAGGGCCTAACTGAAAGACGTCATGTTCTGGGTAAATAATTTACTACTACTAAATAATGTATAGAAGCAGCTGATATTATATGATAGCTCCAGGGTGTCATAGACATTCTTGTTTTGATGAACTCAGTAAGGTCGTTTGGCGAAAAGGTTGAGGTCTGACTACTTTCCAAATAAAGGAAACTTTTTTTAGTAATCTTAGCTTTTTCAAAAAGTAGAGAAGTATTTATCAGACTTAGTCTCACAACCGGCCGGACGGCCAATGCACGAGGGAAATAATTGCAACGATGCGCTTGTTGGGCGAAACGCGTCAATGAAACGTCTGACGACTCGTCGGTTTATTTGAATTGGCCCTTAGATTACATTTACAATATATATTTTTAAATTATACATACTCCAGGAAGAATGATTCTATTAAGGTCTGTCATGATATCCTCCCATCGGCCGGGTTCTTCGGGAGGCTCCTCGGGCATCAGCGGCTGAAGGTATCCTGGTGACACTGATGGAACTACTTGTCTGTAGGAAAATATTTTTCGAGTTACTATTAAAGTTCGTAGAAACCTTATTGAAAAACACATTAAAGGCGGTTTATATTTAAATGAATGTCCCGTCAGAAAATATAAACGAAAATTACCTAAAAATAATAGGTACACTAGCAAGTATATTGTATGAGACTAGATTATTATTACAAACTTCGGACAACTTAAAATTACTTTTTAAATATTTTAGGCCAATTTTAAAATCCAATAAATCATATTTATTAGGTCGAAAGCTACAAGCATAAATTGATTTTTTAGCAAGAAACAAAGTGCAATAATATGCGTTTTGCTATAAATTTGCATTTTTAAGTTCATTCTGTTGGGCAGGCTGGTATTATTATTCTTATTTGGTGATTGACAAAAATAGTTATTATGGCTTTTTTCTGAAAAACCATTACGTTGTTATACTTATTTCTAATGATATAATATCACGATATTCTTACATACTTAGATATCTTTAAAGAATTTTTAAATATTTACTTTGTCAATACATATTCCTGTACATTCAAAATTTGTTGTTGGAAATATAATTTCTTGATACTGTTTTTTTTTATATCAAGCTCTACTCTTAGCTGCTACACCCAGCACGCTCAGGTTGTTTCTGCGTTTTGATATTTCGTTATTTCAATTTAGTTTTCATAGTCAAAAATATGTATGACTATTATTTAAGAAGGAAGTCATTTAATATCTACTAGTTCTATAGTTTGCTATATAATCAGTTATACGTTTATATAGATTTCTTATAGATACATTTTATTTTCGTGTCCTTACTACTCGTATACGCAATCGCCTCGGCTACTATGGTTACTATATTTTCGTGTATATCCTTTAAATATAAAAAACATACACAAAAAAAAATATATACATATTAAATTAAGAACCACGATTTTTTTTTAGAATCGAAAATATTTTTTGCTCTCCACTTGGGAAAAAAATATAAAATAACATATCAGTAAAAAAGTGAACATTTAAAAAACACATATTTATTTAATAAGTGGTTTAACGTTGGAGAGGACTATCTAAGGAGATTTAAAGAATATTATGATAATTTTGCAAAGGATGGTCGTACATAGTCTTGTGATATGTCACTTTAAGGTCACTGTAACACAATTCTGGGACAATCATATCGAAAACAAACAAACCCTTGCCTTTTAGCGATTCGGGATGTATGTTTGGTTTAAAAATAAATGACACCCCAATGAAACTCTAAATAAAACTGGCTGTCAGGCCTTTCCTCTGTTTCGATAAGGGTCCGGTAGGCTATAAGTGGACTCGTGCTAAATCGTTTTACCGTCACTTTGGGCATCTTAACAATTTTTGCGTTGGCATCCAGCAGCTACTAAGTAGGCTCGTGCACTCTTTATGGATCGCTTCGCTTCCCATATTTCCGGACTGCTTAGCTGTGGCACCCGTGAAGATGTAGTCGCCTAGATGGCTCGTGTGCGCGGCACTCATTATTTATGATTGCAGCCCTCTAGAGTCAGCAAATGCAAATAGTTACTATTGCTATAAATTGTGTCACCAAATTTAGAAATTTGCCCTTATACAAGCCACCAGTAAACTTAAACGTGTAAACCAGCCACTGCTGTGGGCAGTTTTAACGATTAGTATCGTTATGTCTGTTCGAAACAAAGGTAGGCCATAGTTTATTCATTATTTGAAATAAAACAAAACACAAATCTTATAACTAATCTATATATTAAGACGTGAAGGGAAAACTTCGGATTCCTTTTTAAGGCGCCCCGGGACGCATTTGTCCTTGAGATTTGAAAGAGTAGGCTTTATTCGAAAATTGACGTGTAGAAAAGAGACGGATATACTCGCCGACCGCGAATTCGTTACATTTGGAATCGATGAAACATGTTTTTTGTATTTAAATTATTATTGTCATTTGAAAAAAATGTTTTTTTTTAAGTAATGTCCTAGATTATTATATTGTCTATCTTTAGAAAGAAAAATTAGGTTCGCGTCACTTACACAACTTAAAAGAAAATCGTTGCAAGAAAAAAACAACACTTTCTTATTTATTTATTTTCATTACTATAATAAGGTGTATTTCGTTTTTTTTTAAGCAAAGTACTAAATTAATATATGTAGAATATTGTGGTATTTTTAGTTTTAGCCATTTGTTAGGAATAACTTCAACAAAATGCACCAAAATACGTTACAAAACACGTTTTAGGGACTGGTGGCCTTAAGCATATCGCGCGCGCGGAGTGAGATTTGGCATGGTTAAAGTTTATAGGCAGAAGGAGTGCAGAAAGTTAAATATCAATAGAATGTGTAAATTATCTATAATATGTGTTATCAATACTTAAATTTATTAAAATAAAACGTTCATATTAACTGACAGATTGACTGAATGACTTTCGAGCTGTGATTTCAAATGTTCCTTTTTCAACAATCTGTCAATGTCCAATAAAGTAATGTCAAAATAAAAAAGCATAAATATTAGGTTAAAAATATTGAGTATATTTTATTATATAAATTAAACCCTGTATAGTCTTAGTTTCAGTAATACACGATACATTTTTAATTTCAGTAGTTTAATTTTTTTTTACATCCAGATATTCGCATATATTTTCTCTTATGCCTTCACATAGAACTGAAGTGAAACACAAAGAAGAAGGAGGAATATATTCTCGTTAAAGTCGAAATAGGCCAATTGAAAATTTCAATGGTGTAAATAGTATTACAAAATGATGAAATTATTTTGAGGGATGCATTTAAATGTGCATTGAATATCATTCCATGTAATTTGAATACTTTGATTGTAGATTAATGCATTTACAATGCAGGCTTTGCAATGCAAAACATTTGGAATTATAATGTCACTTTAGGTGAAAGGCTTCATTAATTATATGTTGTCTTAAGGGTAAAGTATATTGGCCTTACCATAATGAATACTTCAAATTATTGACTTACATCACATGAACCTCCAATAAAAAGAAAGTGAAAAAATATTTAAATCCAATCAGTTCTGTAAATCGTAAATACAGCTCTGTAATTGTGTATTTTTTTTTCGATTGTTATTAAGATTAAATTTTAAATTTTATAAGTATTGCAGGGAATTAGGGCAAACAACATACGCTAATGACAATTTCTACACGCTCGCAGCAGACGTAATAAAACAAAATTGATAAAAATATATATGCAATGATTATAGAGATATACTCACCATATGTTAGAGGCATAAGATACTTAATAATGTTCAGACTTAAAAGTTTAATGAATTACGGTCGAATTACGACCTCTAGTAACAGTTATTACGCATTTCTATCTCATACATAATAAATTATATTTTATCTTTCTTGTCTACCTATGAAATGGCTTGCCTATCCGTCTGTCCTAAAGGACGACTGATGGAGAAACCCAATATTTGAAGACCAGAATATGGCTAATTTAATAATGAAGCAAAAATTCGTGCCCTGGAGAAGTATCAAAATACCCCAGAAAGGGAGCCCAAGCACAAAAAAAAACCTCTAAATGAAATATGCATCACTCACACCTCACTCACCCACCAAATCACGGGTAATGCACTTTACATACTATAGTATGTGTCTGTAAGCTGCATTACACTTTGACCGAATAAGAGATAAGAGATATATATGGAGTTATATCTCGCCTTCAAATTGTCCTGATTTTGATTTTGCGGAATTAGAATGTCGCGTAGAAATATTAGGTACTTAGTTATCTAAGCTTAAATTATATATAAGAACCTAATATGCAACAACGCAAAATAAATCAAAAAATCTAAAATTATATAACATGCAATCCTCAACTTGAAATCGCTTCCACCAGTCACGCAAGGAAACGATGAACAGTAATTATGAGCACGTTATTACAATCGTAATTCATTTACATGTAAGATAATAAACCTACTTAAATTAACATGAGTATTGCATCAAGATTATAACTCAACCGCATGAGAAACTGCACACAATAGGAAAACCGGATAAAATGGGCTGTGAGAACTTACACCGCTAATGTAATATACTTTCACGAAATACCGAATTAAGTATTGCGTACTTGGGTTAACGACGCGTAACCCACTAATTGCTATTCAGTTTTGGTGGTCATGTATGACCCTTGACTTATTGTCATATAATAATAATATTTTTTTTGTTTGTCTTTCGAAAATATGTTACTAACATAAAAATAAATAAAACTGACTGTTTTGGAAAATTTATTTAAAAACAAAATTTCACTTATAAAAATAACTTTTTTTAAAAAATATATTAATAGTATCTATATGTGTATAGCAAATAAGATGCGTTTAATTAAACTAGCACTTAAATTACAGCATGTGTGTAGGTACTAACAAGACTATGAAGATGAAATTAATATCTGTCTATTATTACACATTATTCGAAAAAACATCAAATATAAATACTTTCCACATGCAAAATAAAACTAGCTGTGAGTAGCTATGATCATATATGTATATTTATCTGGTTAGAGTAATGTAATATTAAAAACAAAAATAACGATCTTTTGTAAAATATCATAATTGTACAGTCAAACTAACATATTACATACTTATCTATCTACCCGTTTCTTAATCATTGTCAAAGCTTCTCATAAAGAAAGAAAGACTCATTTAGAAAGATTGCAATCAAATATTGCATAAAAAAACAGTTTTTAATCATCCAACCACACACACTCTTAAAGCATAATACCCACACTTTTGCATAAACACAAACAACCACTCTCACTTTATATATTTACGTTTGAATATCTTCAACACTTTTTTCGCATAGCTTTTCTTTAAATTTCTCAAACAACGACGTTAGTAATTTATACAAGACTATAGTTAAATAACCTTAACTAACATTTAGAAATAACTGTGTACTTACATTGCGAATTTAACCCCTAATTGTCAATAGTTAATAAAAGGTCTGTATTTCTACAAGTTTATGGAACGTAAATTTGTAATTAGGAAATTGTCAAAATTAAAAGTAAAAGATAAAAATTAGCTCACCTTTCTCGGATGTTGTCCATGTAGTCGGCCAGGAAGTCGACAGCTGCTTTCCCGAACCTTCGGAATTCCTCGCTGTCCATGGCGGAAGTGGAGAACGTCCGAATGATGTCCAGGTGATGAGAGTTGGCGTTGAGGATACGGCTGAAGCGCGGCGCTTGACTGCACTCTCTCGAATGGCGGCCTCAGCCTCTTGCGCAATTCTTATAATGACTGCTGCGGCCGCTTTCTACCAACACCACTCGACAATTCTTGCAGCGCATTGTCTACTCGCTGTTTATATTGACTCGGTGACAAGACAGCCGAAGTGGGGAGAGGGGGGGGGGAGAGGTCCAGAACATCGCCTCTGTCTTCCGGGCTTTATCACAACTTACGCGATCTGGTCAAGAACTTTTGTCGTTGACAAATTGAAATGCTTGTATGACATAGTATAGATACATTTCGGCAAATTTATCCTTACGGTCACTATTCAAAATCAAAAAATCTATAACGAAAGAGTTTGCAAAGATTGAAAATATAACAAGTGAGTTATTTATATTGTACAGTTAGGGTGGGTATATCTACTAATGAAAATAGATAGATTAATTGTATGGCTATTTATATAATTTATTTATAAAATGTATACTGTATACAAACCGAACTATAAAAGGTTAGAAAATATATACAATAACTAAATACACCGAATAAATAAAAACATAGAATAATAACTTTCAAAAATAAAAAGATAAAAAACTTTATCTTTAGCATAAAATATAACAACAAACAATCAAATTGGAATAATCCTTATTTTGCAAATTCACTAGTAATTTTGAATAGCTGAATTATTTTGCGAAAGAGAAATACGTAATTTTGCAAAACCCCTAACCCAATACATATTGCAAATGAGATATATTTCTACGAAATTCTATAATTTCTATGATATTTAACGTCGAGTAATTCGTATGGCCTGTCGGCTTTAAGCTGAACACATTTCGTTGTTCAGATTTTTAAAAAAACCATAACTGATCTACTATGACCTATCTAATTGATCAGTTTTGTACCTGCTTTCCAAAGCGTTAAAAACCAAAGTTGAGCACCCAGCTTTACTAAAGAATTATTTAAAATATTACGTTGTGAGTCAAGTTGCTCCTTATCTCTGGCTATTTTAGCTATCCGAATCCGAATCAAGGTCGATAAAAGTGTACATAAAGAGTTTTAGCTCTATAGTGGCGATCACCTAAATTGTATAAAAAAAAAATGTTTATTTATTTACTTCTTTCTTCTCTACATTCGATCCCTTTTTTGTAAAGGCAATTTCGACTTTTGACACATACAAATATTTGAAAATTTTTATTTTTATCTATCTTTTTTAAATTCCCTTAAAAATGTATTAATAATTAGTAAATAATTCTTCTATTCTGCATCGATTTGATGCAACGGGTCACGTAAGTGTTTTACAAAATATGGCGTCGATCAATCGAAAGTGTTTTCCATAAAGCCTATGAAACTAGTGAACCGCTAAAGCCATTCTAATGTCAAGCGTCTACGACGAAAACAGCTTCGCGGTTGACTCATGAAACAGACCTTGAAACTACACCTCGCGAGAAGATACCAGCTAGGTAATCAATTTATCTTAAACGTTTGATGAAATTGTAGCATTTGTCGCACTTGATCATTTAATATTTTAATAATGATTATTGAGTAGTAATTGAGTATAATGTTTCTGCAATACCTATAAAAAGATATTTGCCACCTTCCTTCCTTCCTGCGTTAACCCACAAAGAATCTTATTAGAGAGAGAAGCTTATTACTCTCTATTGCTTCAACCATACTGAAAATATCTAGAATAGTAAAACAATTAATTATCAAGCAAAATGTATAAAATAATCATAATATACCCACCACCACCCAACCCAACTTCAGCGCCAGAAACCTCATATGGGTTTGGCGATTCTATCTTATTTGTAAACATATCCATAGTCGCAGCAGGGAAAAAACCTCTTCTGTATTACTTTTAGTTACCTATAACCTCAATAATATTATCTTATTATACTATTTATTTAAACAAAAAATACAAGTAAATAAGTTTCAATGCTGCATACATAATTTGAAAAACAAAAATCAACCGCTAAAAGATAAATGCTCTTAGAAAATTATCTAAATGGAATTTTTCGATGTTCATTTAGGTGCGACATTTTATATTTCTTTAAATTTAAGAATAAAAAACTTTAACAAAGACTTCAAGATAAACTACCAAACCAAAATCTAAAAAATAATAGGTAAAATAAACTTCTTATATAATAAAATAAAACAATAAAAAAAAACGAGTTTACCAAAATGACGAAGTCGGCGCAGTAACAGTAAAAAAAAAAGAAATTATATATTTTTTAAGACTGTTAAAAATAAGTTCCAAAAGAACTGTATTACTAAACGAAAAGAATTATAAAAAAAAGTGACCTACTGTCGAAGGACAATTAAATTATGTTAGTAAACATAAATTGGAGAGCATAGAGTGCTGGCAACATGTGTTAAATTTGAAAGTAAAGAGTGCTGGCAACATGTGTTAAATTTGAGAGCATAGAGTGCTGGCAACATGTGTTAAATTTGAGAGCATAGACTGCTGGCAACATGTGTTAAATTTGAGAGCATAGAGTGCTGGCAACATATGTTGAATTTGATAATGAATTTGTTTACCTACTGGCTGTATTTACTGGCTGGCTGGCTAAATTTCTTGAAATATCCCTTTAGAAAAAATGGTGCCGCAACTTTACCTAAAAAAATACGGTGACGTATCAAACGATATGTATTTAATCATTTTTGGCCGTGAATGTGGTACTCTAGAGCTAATTCTTAATCGTAAAATCATCTTTTAACTGTCAAATTTTGCTACTTTTGCACTAATACTCTAATTGCTAGATTTTGATAGTTAAGCGATGACTTTGCGATTTATGGTTGGGCCCAGCACAGCAGTGGCATAAAAATGTATTTTTGATGAGCAACTGACAGAATATTTGCAGTACAAGGCACTTTATATCATATTTATGTGATACCTATAAACGGCCTCATGCATAGCCGCGAGAGTTCGCTGCTAAAGTGGCAGCGCATGCATTTTAGTACGGTTAGCGTACTAGTTCGTCTATGCATAAGGTCTAATACGTTTAAACTAAAACAATATGTTTTGTTGTGTTAAATATTGAATTTAAGAGGAAAAGAGGATTTCCACAGAAGTCGGAAAATGCCTATCCCTATGGCATATATGACCCCTTGTATCGAATTGTTGGCTTGCGTTGTCGCGGAGGCGCAGATCCGACTGCCTTGTTGCCTTGTTGCGGTCTAAGTCTGCCACTGAATGGGTGTTTTTAAAGTCTCGTTACTAAACTTATTTGATAGTATTGAGAAAAAGGTCGTTGAATATTCTCACCGCCAAAAAATGTGCTAAAAGCTGTGCTATTCTTGAGCCATTCCAAACTGCAAACGCATCGTTTTCCTGACAATATTGCCATTATTGTACAGATCTGACTTACTGTGCTTTTCTGGGCTTTACCACGCTGTTGTAGGTGAAATTAATTTATTGAAAAACAGAACGCATATATTTTTTTCAGTAAGTGATTATTATCCGTGAAAATCGAAACAATAAGTAACCTTAAGTGATGTTTAGTTAGTTTACGTCCCGACCGTAGTATTACTTTATAGTAATGTAGGTTGACATCTTCTTCGCATCGAGTATTATTGCTCGAATTCGCAAGTTAATTACAAGTTCGTATTAACAACAAAATCGGTACAACCCTGTTAGTAACTCATGAATTCTTTTGAACGAGTATAGTTAGCTGTACCTACAACGTAGCTATTCAAATCCAATATCTCTCAAACAACAAGAAACATTTCGGACTTGGTTTTGAATATTTACTTTATAGGAAGTCGGATAAGATGCGAGTCCTAAGTGTATATGGGAAACGCTGAAGAAATATTTTGATTAGTCGTATTTCTTCTTCTTTTCATGAGATACAAACTGGAATTTTGCTGATAATTGGTATACCAACATTGGTATACAAACACTATACCAACATCAATAAGTAAAGTATTTATGATTAACCTTAATACCAAATTTACCATAAAATGTTTTTCTGCGATGTAGGCGGATCATATTCGAATTGCAGACGTTTGTTTATTTTGTTTGACCTATTATTTTTTTTGTATTTGAACATACTAAAAACATAGCAGCTACCACATGCACTGGTGTGCACGGCATATGGCTCGGAACTCCTAATCTCAATACTCAACTCATTCACTCAGCTCAAGTCGCACGTTTCTTTTTCGCAGAAGCATTTCTGCGCATCCGTCACACTCGCCAGAGGACGGCTCGAGTTGGAGTAAAGGCAAACATTTTATTGACAATAACATTATGAATACTAAGTCACTTTAGGTGCTATAGCTCAGCCTAAAATTATAGCTCAGTCATATTTTCAAACAGAAGCAGCACATTTTAAAAGAGTAAAAAACGTTGCTTCTCGATAAAGATATAATGAGAATTAACAAAATGACAGGCAAGTCATCATCACTATCGTACTTGGTTCAACACGCGAACAAAACGTTATTCGTGAGTTAAATTTATGTTTTCAGGTGATGTGTTTTCTGTTCCATCGTGCGCTCTTTTAACTATGAACCAACCCGCTTAAACAGTATTCTAGCATTTTTTTACTATTTAATGTCAAAAGACTATGGTATTTAGATTCCTCCTTTCCTAAGTGGTCCATTTATTATTAATATGCAAAGCAGTATGTGTTCAATTTTAACATAAGCATAAGTAATACAATCCGCCAACCAGATCCGGATGTTAATAATTATATTGTAATTAAAAAACTTATATTTCTCGTTGGTCTCAAATAAAAAAGATTGAGAAATAGAGTTTAGTGGCAAGGGCGCCGCCCACCCCTGGCATGCTTTTCCCGCGCCCCTCAGGCCCCGCGACCCGAATTAATTTGCCAGAGTGCCGCGCCCCGTAATTCGCTCAACGGCATCAGGGTTGCCAAAGCATATTTTTCTGTAATTTGAATATAGTAAATGGTTTATTAAAATATATTTACAAGTTTGAGGAATGCGTTTATGTGAACTTGGTGCTGTCATGATAGGTAATTGAGTTTTTTTTAAATTATAATAATTTTATGTCAGACTTCCAGATTTGCTACAGGTCTCACAGCCAGACCGTACGGTCACAACTCTTTTTTCCTAACTTGTGCGAAGACTGAGCAATTTTTTTTATCTCTTTATCAGTGTTTAGGGTTCCGTAAGAAATAAAAACCATAGCCCAAAATCAGAGAAACAATGTGACATGAATATTTTTTCTAACATATACATATCCATTCCTTCTTTACCTATATCTCTATTCTGTAATTGACGTACCTATATGTATACAATTTAAAATTATTATTTTTATCGTTTTTTCCATCTTCAATTTTTATTTAAATATGCATTCCGTAAGTACTCAGGTAATTTCGATGAAATTATGTCCATAATCCGAAAATTATAATTAATAAATTTATTTTTTAGTTTCAAACCCATTAAATCGAAAATCTCAATTAATGTGAAATAATCCGTTTTCTGACAACTTATTAAAGCGTTAGTGCTTCTACATTGGAATTCTCGTAATATGTAATATAAAATATAAAATAAAATAATAATAAAATAAACAGATCACGCAATACCTATTAGGTAATTCGAGAAGTGTCCACTTAAAAGCAGGTGTAATGCAATGACACACCCCAATAGAGACGGTAGAGATAATCGTCCTCCGGCGTTCACTATTAATTCCAGTGACAATGATCCGATCGATTCAACTTTTCAACGATAAACCGATATCCGTGGCTACTTTGTTGCCAGAGTCCGTTGTGATTCTCGAACACTCAATACCTCTGATCTGCCCGTATAGTTTGATTTGAGATATTTGATGTAGCAAAATTTTTAATACTATAATAGTAAAGTGCCACTACGATAAGTTTGCATTATTGTAGATGCGATAAGTGTGTTATAGTGTATTTGTTATTACCTGTTTGTGTTTCTTGTTTGTGGAACCGAAAACATGGATGACGCTGAACACTTTTTAAAGCAGGGTAGGTAGGTTGAACCTTTTTTTATATGTCGTTTTTTACATAATGTAGAGAATATTTGGGTATATTTCTCAATCACATTATTAATTTTAAGCTACAAAGCTTAATGAGATTACATTGAATCACATTTATATGAAACAGCGTTAATAAAAACTAACATTCTTTTTAAGCATTGTAATCATGAAACCACTTTCTGGTTGTAATGGAAACCGCTGGAAAACGGTTTCTTATCTGCTCAGACTCAGGTGAACACTGAACACTGAACAGTGAACCGTAGAACGGAGATTTAGTAAATTTATGCGAGCCGAGGCAATTAAGCTTACTTTAGAACTGGTATGCATTCGGTCTAATAGAAAAAATATTTTGGTCAATATTGATTAGCGAGGCAACGATATCTACGAAGCTGTACATTGTTGATGCAGGATTTTGGACCTAAAAACATGGTGCGATTATTTTACACTTGACTGTCCTATTATTTTAAAGTATTTTATAACAATTGCGTAAAAACAAATTTACAAAACAACGCAGTGGTAGTAAATCTTCTTTCGACCTGCAACGGGGTTAGTCTGAATGAACGAATATTAAAATTTTGTACATTGGCTGGTATGTAGGAATAGATTGTTTTACAGTTGGCATTAATGGGAATGTCAATAAGCCATAATTGCTCTGAAATATCAGCTTCATAGAACGTCACTAGCACTTACTGTTTCGGTGGCAGAGTGGTCTAAATGCCTGTTTCCAAGTTCTAGGTCTGGTTCTAAGTTCGGTCCTCAGTGGATCCGATTCAGCTAAATCATCTAACACCACAAATTAAAATTTATATTCTGACTTTGTGAAATGTCTCTTGCGATGGCTCTTTTAATAGTCAAATTGAAATATGTTTGCAATCGTAATAGCTTTCGCCTATAAGAATTTTATAAACAAAAATCGATATATTTATGCTAATTCTTTTAAAACACTATTATAGAGGGGCAGATAAACAAGAAAGTTGGTGATATTTTATTTAATCCAAATCCAGTATTTGATGGGAAACGTCAAAGCAGGCATCGATGACAAGCAAAAGAGCGCTGGTTATCAGAAAGACAACAAAGTAAAGAATGAAGTTCAGCGACATTACCAAGAGATAAAAGGAGAACAGCGCAACAGACTTCTCAAATTGAAAATTATTCAGATGTTCATCAACGTTTGGTGTCATAATAGAGTAGTAACTAAATATCGACGTCTCCTCATCTTCGGCATGATTTTCCAGCTTTAAAATTAAAACTTATTTCTCCAAACTTCCCAACAGCCCTTTTCATTTTTTATATAAACTGCATATTTTTAAATATTCATTTTGTAAAAATAATTGTCACTTTGACAACTGCACTTACTTACTTGTTTTACTTCTTTAAAATTAAATGAAAACACTGATTGCCAGTTAACTTACGAAAAGTATTTAATTAAATGATTAATATAACTTTTAGTTAAACGGTTATCATAAAAAAATTAATTCAACACATGGACGTGAAGCTTCATATTTAAATATAAAATGTTAAAATGATATATTTTTGATTTCACACCCAATGTGGTAAAAATTGAAACTAATATATAAAATAAAAACTTTTTTTCATAAGTAAAAGGTAATTTGAATATTTTTTAGACAATTGGTCGTTAAATATATTAGCCAAATATAAGTACGTTAAATCCATAAACGTTATTAAAAATATTTTTTGTTTCCAACAATAAAGTGAATATTTGCCAAAACTAAACATATAAAACATAGTTTTATTTAGCACTTGGCTTATCGATTAAAAGCATGTTCTTAAAAGATTTTTCTTTTTTTTTATTTTTTTTGTATACTAAAATATACTAATTTTAAATCGTTTTCATTAAATATTATCTACTATGTAAATATTATGTTCAAACTGCGTTTTAGGTTTATCACATTCTACAAAGGATTGAAGAACTAATTAAATTAATTTAATTCTTAAAATTTAAAGGGTGTTTTTATTGTCGAATCATAAAGAGTTTCAACTTGCATTGTATGTGCTCATTTGATCAAAATAAATTACACTTTTTAAAACATACTTCGTAATTAAATTTATATTAATATTTAAAACTTTGTGATCTTATTTTTAATCAATGATTCTTTCTATTAATGTAAAATTTAATATTGCTGCATTACATTGTATTCTAATTTTTTATTGTATTTTAGGTATTGTATTGTAAAGACATTCCTATACATTTATACATGTGATGGAAATAAAGATTCTCATCTTATCTTATCTAACTAGATGAATCTGTACTACATTATCTACGTGTATCTGTAATATGTTACTAGTTTATATATGTACCTATATCTTTGCTAATGCTTTTCACGTGTTTTAACCGCTGTACTGTTTTCAATTATTGCAAATGTCATTCCTATACAATTTATGTTTGTTTTTGGAAATAAATTATCTTATATTATCTTACCTTATCTAATAAACTGACCAAAGTACGTTCCTCCTTCTTATCTCCAAAAGTATATAAAAAAATATTTAAAAAATCAGGCATTTAAAGAGGTCAATAAGGATTAAAGAAAACAATAGGGAAGGTAAGATTTACACTTTACGGTTTACCAGAAGTTTTATTAATATTTACCTAAATATACTATTACTTAATTTTTGTATTGAACCTAGTCAATATATTTTCAATGGTTTTGTATCATTTTTCTAATGAATAGGAATGCTTACACTATAGTAGCCACCAAAGTATTCCCTAAAATATTGGTTCATCGTACACAAACACGTGGACCATGGCTACGATAGAAAATATCAAATTCAATTAATTTGTAATTTCTAACCACGCGGCGGCGACTAAATTGTCACCCCAAAGTAGGGACGTCTGGCAGACGATGAGCAGCGTTCCATCTTTTCGCTTCTGGTATAACGAGGCCGTTTTACTAAAGCGAATTGAAATGATCGCGTCCTTTGCACACTGTATTGAGGTCCGCATTGGTACGACAGAGTGCGCAAGATTCACTTCCAAACGTATTTATAAAACGGCCAGCTTGTAATCGAGTTGGATCGGCACGCGACTGCACTCGCGGCGCCGCGCGCCGCGGCGGTAACCGAATACTCGGTTCGCGCTCGTCGACCGCTCTCACGCCACGAGAATAAAATGAGTAAATACAATTAATTGAAAATAGGATGATTATCATGCTACATTACCTAGAAACTTGTATGAGAATGTACACAATTCATTTTCAAACAAATTTAAAGATAATAATAATTTTGCGCAGAGTTCTGCGTCGATTATTTTAAGAACCTTTAAAAAAGATTAAATTTTGATAAGTATATACTATGCAAACATGTTGATGAAATAACCAATTTAAATATTAATTAAAAATCATTCATAAAGTACATCCATTCTCTGTGTTAGGGTATATTTTTTTGAGTGCACTCCATAATAATCATAATTATAGGAATCCGTGAAAGATTTATAATTTATAATTTGTGTCCCTAAAAATTTAATCAAAAATAGTACGACTGAGGTAATAAAAAAACTCTTTTTTCCATTTCAGTGGTAATATTAACATTACTATACACCTTTTATTTTTTGCATTCGGGATACTAAACATATTTTCTGCAAAGGGACTTATTCTGTATACTTTTTTCAACACTGTTTAAAACTCGTAAAGTAAAAGTTGTCCAGTTTGAAGTTTAAAATAACCCCGTAAAAGAATGTGGATGAGAAGAAGTTCATCCCGTATTTTTGCAAAATGTGAAAATAAGATATTATTAAAAATAATATTTTTTAAAAAAATATATAATTTATTACATACTATCTCTTGGCCACATAAGATGCATTTTAACATAATTCTTCTGAACTAAAAATCAAGTCATTAAAACAAATTGACTGCCAAGAGGGACGCAGTGCCTCATTCTAGCGCATATTCGCACTCCCTCTTTTACAGAGATAAGCTCTGCGTCCTCTCGGAGGCCGATGAGATGAGATGATGCCACACGTGCAGGCCTACGCCGCGCGTTTTGTCGAAGTGGCGTTGCTGCCTTCATACAGTTGCCGAAGCATTACAAGTTTAGTCAATTATCTGTTGTTATAAGAAAATGGAAACACGGGAAACGTTTGAAATGTAATGTGTTAAAATGAAGGTTTTATTTTATTTGTTAACACTGAGTCTAAACCGCGATTAATGTATTCAAAATGCAGATTTTACAAAAAATAAAACCTACCTCAGAATAAAAAAAAAACATACTAAAATGTAAAATGCATCTAACTGTGCAAATTGAAATATTTGTTATCATCAGGAAAAGATGGCAGCACTAGGTGAAGCTTCCGAAATTCAAAAAATTAGTTTCCGGCTTGATAAACTAGATACTATACAAGATATGTTACAGTCATTGACTTCTCAAATGACTTTGAACACAGACAAAATAAATAATAATATTAACAATCTAAATAAAAAAATCGAAATAATAGATCGAACGAGCAGAAGAATGAACATTATAATATACGGACTTCCGCAAATATCAGAAATCGAAAAATACGAAAACCTCATTTTAATGGTTTGTGAGTTTATAAAATCACGTTTGGATATTTCAATAAACCCGTCTCTCATAGCATTTACGTGTAGACTAGGTCCACGGAAGCAAAACAGACCAATATTAGTACAATTTGTTAACTATGGAGTAAAACCAATGTCCTACAAAATGGAAGTAAATTGAAAGGAAGTGGCATTTACCTTAGCGAAGATTATACACATCAGGAAAGAACGGAAAGGAGATCATTAATCCCTCATTTAAAAGCAGCTAGAAATGAAGGACATATCGCGCAGCTTAAGGGAACTAGACTATTTATTAATAATCGGCTCTGGACCCCCGACATTCTTAGCCAGATAAGTGACATACAGCATGCACAACCTTCAACATCTCGTGATGTACTACCGATGAATGCAAATCTCAATCATTTCTTTCAAAATCAGTCAGTTTCTATTCCAAAAAATAATGATCAGTTGACAAGCCCACAAACTAAAGTGTCTTTTGTAGATTGTGTGTCACCTCAACCTACAGATCAACAGACTAAGGGACGTCAACGAAAGGGTGTTAGAACTCAACCTCACCGTAATCCAACACTCCTTGTTAATTCACAGAAAATAACTAACAAGCTGCCATCTACGATGAAGAGTAATTCGAAAAAAAAAAAAACTCTAATATTTTGACTAGAGTGCCTCGGTCATCAAGTACTCAATTAAAATATGATGTGGGAGTACTCAGCCCTCCATCCGCTATGCTAGAAGATAACAACTCAGGACCTCATTCTATTCTTTATGGAGAAAATATGTTAAAAAACTAAAATCCATCAAAGCCTGCCAACCTAAATCGATCTTTATTATGCATGGAAATATTAGAAGTATTTTAAACAAGACTAATAATCTGGATTTATTTGTGGCGTCACTACAAAATCAGCCGGATTTCATCTGCCTCTCGGAGACTTGGCTAACGCAGAGCAACCTGAATCTTGCACAGCTCACGGGATACTATAATGCTGCCAGCCAGATTAGGCTCTCACGCAAACATGGCGGCACCATAATATTCGCTAAAAAGGAATATGAAACAACTTGTATCGATATTTCTCATCTTGTAGATGACAAGACATTTGAAGGTACGGCGATTAGGATCAAAGCTCTTAGCCTTATTATTATATGTGTTTATCGTTCTGGCGGTTCGATCGATCAATTCTTAGCTAAATATACTAATCTCCTTAAAATGTCTTATAAAAATGAAACTGTATGCATATGTGGGGATTTCAATATCGATTTTTTATTACAATCAAACGCAAAGACAAAAATTATTAATATTAACAAGGAATATAATTTTAATCCTATATTTACAAATAAACCATCGAGACTAGACTCTAATACCGGAAGAAAATCATTATTGGACAATTTTTTCCTTAATATCCCAATTAAACATATCGGAAGAGATTCGATACATACAGGGCTATCGGATCACTTATTTCATTTAATAGAAATAAAAAATCTCACTTCAAATAAGGATAAATATATATTAAAAAACGAGAGAACTTTTAATGATGCTAATAATATTTTGTTTTCTAAATTGTTAAAAACCATAAATTGGGACTATTTATACAGTATAAATGATGTTAATGCTGCGTACGAATGGTTTCATAATAAACTAGAGTTCTGCTTTGAAAAATCATTCCCGATTAAAAAGAAAAAGCATTACCCTTATAAAAAACGTTAAAACTGGATAACAAAAGAGTTAATTTTAAAATGCAAACAAAAACGTTCTATGTATAAAAAAAACTATTTAAATTCATTGCCACATGTAAAATTATATTTAAAATTCATTAACAGTCAGTTAAAGAAAGACATTAGAAAGGCGAAATCCACCTACTATTCAAATATAATAAAAAAAGCTTAAAATAAAACTAAAACTTCGTGGTCTCTAATAAATCATGAAACTGGAAGGCATATCAAAAACATAAAAAAAAATATAACTCTTTACCGAAATGGTAAAGATATTATAAATCCAGTAGTAATTTGTAAAGAGTTTAACGACTTTTTTGTAAGAAAACCGTTGCAGCTGGTCTCGGCCATTCGAGCATCTAAAACCTCTGCACAAGAAAAAATGAAGGGTATGAAAAAAAACGAAAAATCTATATACATGCGTACAATATCGGAACTTGAGTTAAGAAAGCATATTGATGACTTAAAAAATAAAAGATCAACCGGAGTCGATAATTTCCCATCTTTCATTTTAAAAAAACATAAAGATGATCTAATTCATCCATTGATTTACCTTTTTAACCTCAGCTTTATTAATGGAATATTTCCAAATTGTTATAAAATCTCTAAAATTATTCCTATCTACAAAAAAGGCAACGAAAAAGATATTGAGAATTATCGTCCAATCTCCCTTCTGAGTGTATTCTCAAAATTATTGGAAAAACTAATAGAGAAAAGACTGACTCATTTCTTCGTTAAGTTTAATATTTTAACAAATAATCAATTTGGGTTCAGGAAAAATAGGTCTACTCAACAAGCGATTTTAAAATGTTGCAATACAATTCATAATGCTCTTAATGATAAAAAGTGTGCAGCTGCAGTATTTTGCGATTTGAGCAGGGCGTTTGACTGCGTTGATATTGACATATTGCTAAGCAAACTAAACCATTATGGTATAAGAGGAGTGGCTCTTGACTTACTTAGATCATATCTTAAGGACCGAAAGCAGTGTGTGGAAATGAAATACATCGCAGACAACCAAATCGAAACAGTGATTCAATCTGACACTAGTTCGATTAACATCGGTGTACCACAGGGATCGATATTGGGGCCTCTTCTATTTATAATATATACAAATGACCTCAGTTCAAACATAGCAAGTGCCGAAATTATTCAGTTTGCTGACGACACTAGTGGGGTAATCGTAACCAATAAAATGGACGACCTGGACACAAAAATAGGCACAACACTCAATGAGCTTGAAGATTGGTTCAAGGCTAATAAAATGTCACTAAACATGTCAAAGACAGTTATAGTCGACTTCAGCAATGTCCCGAGTTCAACGCTTAAGACACAGCATGCTGTTGAGGTTAATAATAGCGTTAAATTCCTAGGAACATATTTGGATAAAAAACTTAACTGGCAAGAGCATATTCAATATGTCAAATCTAAACTTTCCTCAGCGTGTTATGCCCTTTCGCGCATAAGAAAATATATGGACAAATCTGCAATGTTGTCAGCCTATTACGGTCTCGTTGAATCACACCTTAGATATGGTATAATCGCTTGGGGCACAGCTCCGTATGTGAGTGATATCTTTCGACTCCAGAAACGATCTATCCGAGCTATTGTAGGGGTGAACCAACGTGTATCATGTAGACCATTGTTTAAACGACTTGGAATTCTGACAATCTATGGCTTGTATATCCAGGAGTGTTTGTGTGAGTTCTACGTTAACAAGGACAAAGCAGTAACTCATAGCCAGATCCATGATCATGACACTCGCAATAAGAGCAATTATGTACAAACCGTCATCCCCAAGTCAGCTAGGTTCAAAAAAACCAACAATTATCTAGCCGCTGATTTCTTTAACAAATTGCCAGAGAAAATAAAACTTATTTCTAAATTGAGCATTTTTAAAAAAGAGGTTAAGAAACTACTTCTAGAAAAAAATATATACAGTTTTGAAGAGTTTTAATTAATCTCTTTTCAGTTTCTCTTTTTATTTTTAACTATATTTACGTAAATTTTGTTTTTGTTTTTTTTTTTTGTATTTCCTTTGTATACCTTATTAGATCTCTTTAACTTCTCTGGGTTGTTAAATTAAATTTGTTTTATTTTGTATTTTGAAAATCTTTTTATGCAATTTTTATTTTATTGCATTCATTGTCTATTTTTTTCTATCTACATTGTTGTACGTTATAAGCTTTTATGTCATTTTTATGTACATTTTTGTATATGTTAGAAATAAATCTATCTTATCTTATCTTATGAAAATATTTTAAACGGAAAAATTCAAAGAAATTATCTATCATATGCAAAAGAAAAATAAATCGCTCCGGAGTAATAAGTGAACATATATAACAAAAAAAATCATACACATCCAATTGAGACCCCTTTTTTTCGAAGTCTCTTATATTACATTAATTACCATCTGTCTCGTTCACATTGACATAATCTCGTATTTTGAACTAGTTTGGTTTGCGTCTTAACCATTTACGTGTTAAGTTTTATAGACTGACTGTTTGGCTTTTCATAAGCGTACCATACGTACGGTTGAGCGCACTCACCTATCTAGTTGTAACTCCTCTGTTGAGGCGTAACACCGCATCCGTCCAACCGAGGTTTGGACGTTCAGCACCACCGTTCAGTTTTTAGCGGAGTAGATAAGTTTGCGTAGATAAGTTTTGTTTCCTTGTCTGGTAAAGGACAACGCATTTTTTCCAATCAATGGTGAATGTCAGAGTTTGTAGAGACTAATGACTATAATAAGAATCAGTTATTATGGGTTTTGCATATCATATCAAAAGATAATTCTTAAGATGGTTTTTGTATCCCATGCCGTGTAGCAGCCCCTACCGATCGTCTGGTTTCTGCGAACCGTAGATGTAGAAGATTGTTATTATTTATTTTTTCCCTTTTTTTTATTTATTATGTCTTCATTGTACATATGTACTCTTATAATGATAATGATATAATAATTACATTGCCTCTTATTATTATTATTAATTATTTGTAAATTTGTTCTCCAGCCGGATATGATGTAATGGCTTATTTCGAACAACACTAAAATATTAACATAACAATACATCATCATACACTTAATACATCATTTTCTAAATAGTAGGTCACTTGTGACAAACGCCGGAGTTATTCCAGACGTATTGCAGTGTCTGTCCGCTTGCATGTTTCAGCTAAATACTAAAGAGAACTAATAATGTGGTAAGGCACGCATGGTCGATACTTGAGACGCCGAAGGTGCTGAACGCAACCCGCAGGGCCTACTTGTGGCGTCCTTTCTGGCATGCGAGTATATTAATAACATTCTCATATTCGTTCCTTGATTTTATCTGAATAATATTGCGTAATTAGGTAAAAGCAGGGCTGCATAGTTTTTGGTGCAGCGCGAGTGGGGAATTTCAATCCCAGAGAAGTGACCTTATAGTAAACATTATCACTTTTAAAATTCAACCATTATTATTTTTTTTCCATGTTAATAAATTTTCCCACCAATTTAGATAATCGCGAATCTTACATGGCTGTAGTAATTATCGAGTTAGCACCGGAAATGGGGGGTAAGGAGCCACGTGGCGCCATTGAGGAGACACTTCCGGCGCACGCCGACGACACCTGAACGCGTGCGCAGAACCCCAAAACGCCATTTCCAACAAACGGTACAAGGAACACACTGGTTCGATATTACGTTGCTTTGCTTCTGATCAAATGTGCGGCATTATTTTCTCACACTCTGGTCAATTTATCGAAAAACTTTATGACAAATGAATTTAATTTTTTAAATTCATTTGTCATAAAGTTTTCCTTACTCAAGAAAATAGGAAACGTTCAAAATATGAAAGATTTCTGCAGCATTCAGTATGAATATTTTATTGCGAAAAAGTTCCCGTAATATAGGTTTTTTTATATATTAATAAATAAAAATATAAAAAAAAATACTCTATCCAAACCGGGCCGATCCCATTCCAATTAAAACTATTCGCGTCGCATTTAAGTTACTAGTGATATTGATTACTAGTTGTGAGTAATGAAGATGTTTGATATTTTATTTGATACTTTGTTAGATGTTTTGAGATTAATATCACAAATCAAAAACAGGTGTTTTTAAGGAAATCATTGCCCGAATTTTTATAAATTACGAGTATATAAAAACTCCGTTATATAAAAAAGTCTTAAAAGGGGATATATATATATATATATATATATATATTTTAGGTATTATATTTTATGTATTTTATATCAATCCCACCTCCCCACTACGACCACTAGCAGGTAAACCAACGTGTAGGTACTTCAGGTGACAGATGATGTACCTAGACCAGTCTTCGTTTAGCTGTTGAAGAAGGGGCCACGGAGCTCCGAAACGTCCAGCAGAGGTACTCGCCCAATCTCTATCTTCTTCTACTTTTTTCTCCATCTGTTGACTAATAATAATAAGTGTTTAAACAAACGAAAAATCTTTTTAAATATTATATATATATATATTATTAAAATTAATTATCTGCGCGTCTGTACATGATTTACAACGAAATATATCTCACACACTCGCAGAGCTTAGCTGTCTTACCCCGGTCTTAGCTCGGGGTGAAGACCGGGGTTGAACATCTAGTATGTATATATTTTTAAAGGTTTAAGAAAATATTATAAAAAAATATTTTATTTAGTTCATGTAACCCGTGCTAATAAGCCAGTATTCGAATAGTTATCTAGCAATCTCAAGAGGGGAAGTGAAACAACCGAACACGAGGGGAAAATAAAATATTAATATTTGATTACCTGCGGCTCCTCCGTTGCTTATTTCCTATGTTTTTATTATAAGTTCTGAACAGCGCTTTACAATTTACTGATCCTGATGGCGACTCAAGCTGTGATGTATAATTTTTAATGACTTTCGACACTTTTTTAAAATGGAAATGAGGGAGGGCAGTCCGCATATGCTACAAAACAGATTTAATTATTAAACTTGACTGGTGTTACTACTGATTGACCGGATGCGGTTCGAGTCGACATTATACAAATGACAGAGACAACAAAATGAAACCATTACAGTGTTGTCTTGGTCTAGCGAACTTCATACATAACTACCGGACCTTCATTCTTATTGTTACTAGTCAGTCATACTTACTTAAACCCTGTTTATTAAGGTAATAAAATATTTGGACACCTTCAGGTGAGAGCTTTGAAAGCCAGTAAAATTTAAAGACTTCGGTGATAATGAATTATCGAAACTTCTTATGTCGATCGTGGTAGGGTAGTCTAGTGGTTAAGTCGTTGGACTATTGATCCAAAGGTCTCGGGTTCGAATCCGCAGATGTTCAAACCACTTTTAACGCTTCATTACCACCATCTCCCCTGACTCTAGCATAGGCACATTTGGCCTAGTTCAGTAGAACCCAAAATAATTGTATATTACATAGGTCATAGCAATTCTTGTAAAAATAAACAAAAAACTTAAACAATTTATACTATTATTCACTGGGAGCTCGAACAAAATATATCAATATATCAATTTGATAAAAAACCAAAAACATGTTGTTCCTCCAACTAAAACCAGCTTTACCCAATGATGTTTAATTAAAACGATGTGTTAATATTTTTACTTTTATTATAACCTATTCGTTTTTAATTTGTTCTGAGCATATTTATTAACAAGGTTTCCAGTCTTAATACATGTTATTTATGTGTGGCAATTTGTATTATGATGAAAATTGCAGTTACTCTGCAATGGGTGATACGTTTTATATTTATTTCAATCTGACCCGCTATTAATCTCGTTTCAAAATTAAAACAAAAAGTTCTACATGTCCTACTGATCGGTATTTTAGGGTTGATTAGTCGATAGTCGGCTAGTGGGGCCCATCCCTACTTATGACCATTGAGGTTGTGTCACTAGAGAAGCTACTTAATAGAAAATCACCAGTCCTGGAAACGGCTACGCTAAGCATATCCACTTATGTATCCACGTCCATGATAATCGCCAAACTAGCTAAGTAAGAGCGGAACTACACAGGTGTGTGCGAGCGAGCGATTTCAATAATAAGAATGACCGCAACTGATGAAGTGTGCATGCTCATTAGGGCTTCTAGAGAAACATAATACCTCAATGCTTATGACTTACGTTATGCCACGTAGCTATAGGAATACATTTAGGATAAATTAAAGTTTCAATTGAATAAAGCATAGATGCTGGTGAGGCGCATGTTTGCGTCTTCCAAGTAAGGACGAAAGCCCATATCCTCAAAAACTACCTACGCGGTTAACATTCGCGTGAGCGGAGTGGGGTTGAGGAGACGGCAGCTGTTCAGCGCGCGCCCCGCCAAGCGGCAGCTGTTTACGCGGGCGCACTCCAAGAAGCCATAAACTTACACATCTAAAATAGCCACTCCCTATTGTTACGATAGCACTATATCGAAATGATTTTATTTTATCTGATTCTGTACATTTTTAAATTATTATCCATTAGATGTCCTTATGTACCTACATATGCGAGTACATACTACACTTTTCAGAAGTATCTTAGTTTTCATAAAAATATATTCTATTTAAGCTGAGAAAAATCCTGTACGCTCTACAAGAAATTCCTGTAGATATAGTGACAGCTAAACGTTTCGTTGCGCCTACATTTCGATCCGATATTTGCTCGCACAAACGAACGAGCCTTAACAGACTATTTGGCTTTTTCACACTATTTTTTTTAACACTTTTTAAGACTATTTAACAGCCAAAACAGTATTGTAATTCGTTCACAACTTTTTATTTAAAACTGCATCTACGAAATTGTTTGGTATAGCTTACTAGAATGTTTTGTTAGGTGTACGATTTATCAATCTACAGGAATTAGTTTGTACAATCAAATAGATTGTATAACACTGAAATATATTTCGGTTGGGCCTACTTAAATTCAGTAGACACAGCAATTTTGGATTCTACTGAACTTTTCGGTTAATTCAGAGCTTTATATTTTTTTCAGTGTACTATCGTTGCTTGCAGTTAGCTACATGTACATTTACAATGACCGTTTTTATACTTCATCCTATCCATTTGTTTGCGTCTCGGGCATTTGAAGCCACTCCCCTTTTTCCTTTTTTTTTTTAAATTTGGTCCTTTAAATAATCCATCCCACTTAAAATCCTTTGCATCTAAGAATAGAAATTTTCATCGTATTACACCTGGTTGCATTAAAAAATCCGTATTTAATAAAAAACCTTTTATGCAAAAATATCTTAACAAAAACCTTCTTCAGTAATGCTATCATAATTTTATCAACGGTAAAGTGCTCACTAATTGTGCTGCCTCGCAATCTTTATGTTCGACCGTTTTCATTTAATTAAAAATGTTTACACATCATCCGCGAGTACCTTCAGACACTCGTTACTTTTGTATACATAGCAAGAACAATAATGTCCGGGACTTAGTTCTTATAAAACTTATAAGAAACTATTTTATTGCGTTATTAACTATTGGATTATTATTTCAAAATGCAAATACTACTTAAAGACTAGTAAGACTAAGGTTCATTCTGATTAACCATTTTCTTAATTTAATTATTTTTTTCGAAAGAATATTGCTATTATGAATTAAAGGTAAAATGTGCTTTTAGTGGCCTATATTAATATTATCTATAAAAGAAAGAGATACAAAAATATACTAATTACTTACATTCAATTTTTGTCATGAAAACTGTGGTGTTTTTTCCGTGAGAAAATTGTTTTCGTGTTATTAGGCAGTTATATTGTAAAATATTTAAACCAAGGTAACTATATTTTAGGACACTTAAATTTTTGTTTACACGCTACCGCTGATAACCGGTTGTTCAAAAATTCCTATGAGAGTAATGTTTTGTCGGTGAAGGTTTCGTTTATTATTTGCAACAACAAAAAAAACAGTCACTAATTAAACAAAAAGACCATGCACAGTCGAAATTCCAAGTTATGCGTGTAATTTAATAGGCATTTCTACGTTTCATGTTTTTTTTATAGAATTCCATATCAAGTTTGATGGTAACTTCCGTCAAACCTTACTTTGTTTTTCGACTGTTTTCTTAACGGTGACTTGTTTCGACCTTACCTAGACTGCTATTTAGCTGAATTATATTATAATTACACACGAATTTTTGTTTTTATCAACCTTATACTTAATTCACTACTAAAATCATCTCATTTAGCTCATCTTATCATCATTCCATAAATAACATTTTTCATACAATTTATTTGTTCCATTTTTTTAATATTTTTAGTTTTAATATTATTCTTTTCTAAATTCATCTGAATATATATTTTTATACGATGTGAAGTCTCCGCATTTGTTAAATGTGTACCTTTTATACTAATATAAATATGTATTAATATTTGACTTGTTTGCGATTTACTATAAAATTCACTAAACTATAGTTCATATTATTAATCTAAATATTATTAAGTAAATTTAATTAAAATTAAAATTAAAATTATGATCGGCACCTGGTATGAGATTAATAAAACAGATATGATAATGTATTAAATGAAGATATCGGTGCTTATAATGTTATATTATTCCACCGCGAGGCGGATGCAGGTACTCTTCAAATCACAATGCACCTACACAAGTTATGATTCAACGTCACCCCAATGGAATATAGCATGGGTATAATAATTCCACTCGACCATTCATTATTACTAATACAAATATTTGTCTGTTTACACATTGTCATGTTCGGTAAAAAAAGGGCGACTACTCTGCGGTAGGATTCTCTTGTGATTTAGGGTGGATTTAGTAAGACAAGTGTTGACTTTAAAGAACCAAAAACCTTTGTTATTTTATTAATGTCAGAACGTATACATTCTAGTGAAAAGTTCTTCGATTACTAGTCAGAAATGAATTTTGAAGAAAATCGCTAAATTTAATCATTTATTGCATTCCTTAAACTTTTTATATAAAAAAAATACCCTAAAAATAGTATAATAACACCTGCCTTTAACAGTTTTTTTATTCATTTATATAATAACCGTTATTTTTCTATAATATTGTTTAGGGAATTTTATATTCAGCTGTTTGTGTGTACTATATTTTTTTATTAAATAGGTTTCCCAATGAATCCCGTGCACATGTATTCGCTGTCACATCCAGTAATATTGAGGCTTCCCAGAAGCGTGTCTATTAAAATCGATAAAAGTAAAATAGCGTATGTACTCGTTCGTAAGTATGGTTAGGTATGATATTATAGTTTTTTATTTTATATTATACTTGTATAATTTGACAAAATAAACTTGGGTTTTACAGTTTGCAATGCAATAAATATAACATAATCTGACGCTACGGAAGCCGAGATTAATTAAATAGCTTTCTATCAAATTGATAGTCTCACATGACACTATAAATAGATAAATAAGATCCACCTCACGCCATTTAAGTTGGCAGTTGCAAAAAATAATTTCTAAAAATGCATTAACTATATTATATTTAACTTTTCAGTCAGTAAAAACACATAAAATAAAAAAATATAAAACAGTTAGAATTAAAATTGTTGCTGAACTGCTAATATAAATGACCTCGACCTGTCTATAACGTGTACGTCAGGGCAATGAAAAATACTCTAATTTATCTCTAAACACACAAATAGGTTTAATAAGTTAAGCCGCCGATATATAAGATTTTTTTATTTTGTATAGAAATGCTTTAAAATAACTATTTTAAATATGGTTCCCTTATTATCTAAGCAAACTGAAAACTTTTCACTTCTGGTATGGTAACGCTGTGTATGTCTCCAGTAGACGCCGAGGTTTCCTGGGGGATTTAGGACGCGGAACGAAACGGCCGGCGATCGCTCTGCGATTGAATCCGGTTGCGCGTGGCCTCGTCCCTCGGGAGCCGGGAGACGATCGGGCAAACTCTTCGCCGGTTCCGCGCGCGGACCGCCCGCAGCTTTATTGCCCCGGAGGGCCGAACCCAGGGGCTCGGGCCTAATTAGCTGCAGCTTTCGAGCCCGCCCTACGCCCGTGATGCCTTCGAATGCGTGCGGGTTGAATCACTTGGCGGGTTGCGTCTGTGGACCGAGCGAGCCAATGTTTGATGTTTACGGTTCGGCGAAGAACAATGGTCGGTGTATGATTAAAAAAAAAACAATAAATCCAGCTGCTATTGAATTTTTATGTATAATAGGTATGATTAAAGCATATAAAATAAGTTCTGCACAAAATCACAATAAACTGCACTTAAGACTAGATAATCGTTATGCGAGGTCAGCAACTGGTTACTATTACCTGCTATAAAAAATAATATTATCAAAATAATACTGTAAGTGTATTTCTACCCAAACCGGTTGTTTTGTTCTCAATATGTAGGCATATATATGTATCAATTGATCATAATTCTTTTAAAGAATAGCTGCATCGGTTTGGATTGTTGATCTTAGAATGCAAACCGCACTGGTCCTTCTTACTTTTTACCGCATCGCTTGTATTTGCCTCATTATATTGGTTATCTAATACTATCAGGTTCTTTATTGATTGGATCATAAAAAAACGACACGATATTACAATTACAATCACGAATCATTCCATAAATAATATTCTAAATGATTCAAATAATTTGTTATAAGTAATTATTTCTTACAGCATTAATAGCAAATCCATAGATGCTTGATTGATTTACCAACTTAATTACCAACTGGTTAGGTATGTACATTTTTTTTTAAATAATAATCTCTATTTAATTCAGTAAATACATTCAAATAAACGCCCGGTTTAATAATTTAGGTTTATGGCGCATTACCCATCGAAACAAGCTGGTTATGAGTGACAGCTTTAGTCAGCGACCTGCAGGGCTAGTCTCAAAACGCGAGCGCGATTAGTATCTGTCGGTTTGACTAAAAGCGTTCAAATCGACAGCTCTTCTAGCTCGTTAATCACGCTCGCGTTTTTAGACTAACCCTACTGACCTGACACGAAATTAGATCTGGATTCAATACCTAAATACTAAAAAAAAAATATACGGTAGACAATCACTAGAATTTAGTAAAATATTGCTTTCATGCTTTGAGAATTTAAAATAGCATTTCATTTAGGCAGTATTTTTATTGCAGTGAGCTGGAGTTTAGTTTTTTTTATTCACAATTAGTTTTAGCTTTATGAGTTACATATACTCGTATTCCCACTGAATATGTGTTTCGATGATTGAACCGTCTACCACACTGACCACCTTTCCCTTATCCCTGACCCCCGAGAAGTGAGGAGGGGAGAGGACAGGGGTATCCTCTTCTCATTTCTATATTTCGTGTGAGTTTGCTCGCAAATTTTAACGGCAATAAAATATGCACACACCCCCTCCGAGGCAACACTATTTCATCGTAATTTAATTTTCCGTTTGAGCTGTCGAGCCGCCGCGCGATCGTCGCTCCGTTCGCTTTGCGACGTTGCCGCGTTGTATTCCCGCCCTGAGCTCATTCCGCCCCGGGCAATTCTACCATATTTTACGCTAGTTTATCTGCTAGACTTTTTTGCGCTTGTAATTCAGTTAGGCTGTTTACTCGCGCAGGACGGCTGACGTCGCTTTCTTCTTAAATTATTCAGTGTGATGAACGCACGAGACGCCCCTGTTAATTTTTCACATTTCTGTGTATCGCAATATTTCAGGGAGTAGATGGTTATGTTTATTTTGTGGTAAGGTTCTTGTTGATGTAAAGGGGATGTGTGGAGATTCCTAAATTTGTCATTCTGTGTACCTGATGCAATCATACATTTAACTGATCGATCAAATTTATATAAACGGATAAATAATATTAGTAATGAAATTAATGGAATAGTGGAATGGATTTAATTCGTATAAGTTATACCCTTTTTTTAAATGCATCTAAATACTCAACAAAAATCAGTCAATTAAAGAACTAAAAAATCGTATCCAATAATAAACTTATCGATATTATTAATACGATATTTCAGAGAAATATATTTGCAGAATTTAACAGTTGCGAGACTAACTATATTCCATTGCAAATGTTATAATCCTGATCAATTTTCGACCAGGTTTATTGGTAAAATCCGTATTTTTACAATTTAGTAATGTTGGCCGAATGGAGGTGTGTATATTTCTATTTATAATTAACGGAAATTACCACATAGTTTTTTTAAAAAAAAACTTTTTATTTTTGTATGTTGTATATTGTATGTATATTGTTGTATTTTGTATATTGTATGTATTTCCTAACGATATTGATAACAACCGCCATTAGGATGTTTTTACTAGTTTTGATTTTGAGTTGACTTTCTTGCCCTTCTGATCCGCTCCTTTTCTAATCAATCATGTTCATTTCGGCGCGCAACTCGATGCGGTTCATCATTTGTTCGCCGGTTACAAAATATACTCACTGGTATATCTATTTGCGAACAGGTAGGTTCCTTTTAGGGCCTGTTTTATTTTTGTTTTGTAAGCATATTAATATTTCTTTTATTTATTTTTTACTGTGATTTTGAACAGGGTTCTTATTTGAAGTACAATCACATACAAATAAATATACTAAGCAGAGAGAGACGTTTTTTCCCTATCAATATTAAAAGTAAATTACCAACGAATGAAATCCCTCAAAACCCCAAGAGGATACCAATCCAGCGAATATTTGGTCCTTAAATAAGAGAAATTATTCTTCTTCGCGGAATTCCAATTCAACTTTCCTTATTTGGGGGTTCATTTTGGAGAAAAATCTGTCATAGTAACTCAAGTAAGTGGAAAAATATTAAAAATATTCTCAGTCTTTTTTCGGCGACACGACAATATATCTTTTTACACGGCATGACGACGGTCTCTTTGGTTTAGCTGGCAGATATTGTCCTACGGTAGTAATTCGAAAAACAAAGTAATTCTTTTTATTAGGTATTAGCAAGGCAGAAGTTGTGCCTAAATTCCAGCGATCTTTAAGGCGCCACCAGTCCCTAAAACGTGTTTTGTAACGTATTTTGGTGCATTTTGTTGAAGTTATTCCCAACAAATGGCTAAAACTAAAAATACCACAATATTCTACATATATTAATTTAGTCCTTTGCTTTAAAAAAAACGAAATACACCTTATTATAGTAATGAAAATAAATAAATAAGAAAGTGTTGTTTTTTTCTTGCAACGATTTTCTTTTAAGTTGTGTAAGTGACGCGAACCTAATTTTTCTTTCTAAAGATAGACAATATAATAATCTAGGACATTACTTAAAAAAAACATTTTTTTCAAATGATAATAATGATTTAAATACAAAAAACATGTTTCATCGATTCCAAATGTAACGATTTCGCGGTCGGCGAGTATATCCGTCTCTTTTCTACACGTCAATGTTCGAATAAAGCCTACTCTTTCTAATCTCAAGGACAAATGCGTCCCGGGGCGCCTTAATCTGGATCGTGCGTGTACGAGTATGTAGGTAAATCACCTTGTCATTATTGGACGGAGTGCACATTTCAATTGCAGCCCCAGCCCTAGCAAATGCTCTTTTGTTCGCTCGCCTTTATGTACTAATGTCTCGCCATCTGCGCCGGAAAGATTTCGCTATTATTGTATGTCTATATCCTGCTTAAAGTGAAAATGAAAAACAAATAATTATGTTTTTTTTTTGAGTTTTACATTAGAAGTATATATTTACTACTTTTTTGGTATCATAGACGTTTTATCTTCAGAACGATTTTGCAACACTGAAAGAGATACAAATTTTTGCTCAAAATATTTATATTCTTTTTTAAGTTATTCGTTTCTGGACCTTTTTTTAATGCATACTAGGTCATATAACTACAATTGTTTTGGGTCCTACTCAAATAAGATGAATGTGCTCGTGCAATAATATATTTTGTTCTAAAGACATCGATATCTTTTATTTCTGTATTGTTTTTATTATTACTAATATTTTATAGTATTTATTTATATTCCATTTGTGATTTTCTCTATATATTTTCGTTTTGTTTTAAATTTGCAAATAATGTAATTCCTCTGCAGTTTATAAAATGTTTTCTTGAAAATATAACTTTAAACTCTGAACTTCTTTACGCCACAAGTTTAAACAATTATTGTAAAATGTATATTTATCGTGTAAAATTGTAACTTGAACATATTTGTAAGGCTTGTATTCAGAAAAGAATAAAGAAATATTATTATTATTATTTCTTTAGTGATTAGAGAGAATGAGGAAGAAAACATAATATATAAGATTATTTTTCTTTAAAACTTTTTTTATGCGTTACATATTTAGGAAGACTTAGCACAAGTTTTATAAAAAGTACTACTTAATATTGTTGTGTAAGTAGTCCTTTTTTATACAATTCGTTATCACAAAGTGATTAATTACACTTAATTACTTTATGCATTACAATTACCTCATCTCGCACTTTATATTTATATGATTTTAACATGAATGTTAATAATAACTCTTGGCGGCTGCTATCGGTCGATGACTACTGCACTTCCTGCAGCCAAGATAAGATATTTCGCAAATCTTAGTGACGCAACAAATCGGTTATTGCATTTGTACATTTCCATTGATCAATTTGCCTGTAGATTGATTGCCCTAATAATTTAAACAAAATAATCGCCGAAGAAAACTTTTCGTCATAAGAGTAAAAGAAAGATATAACGAGAGAAGGTTTAAGATGATGGAAATACGACAAATTGCTATTAGGACACTTAAAATGTAGCGTATATGGGTCGTTTGTGTGATTGCCTGTGAGTTCGTCACATCCTCACTAACAAAGTTCGATAACACTGGAGGAAAAAGGAACAAAAGTATTATTACTTTTAATATTGTAAAAAAATGTTTTCTTTTTAATTTTTTTAAATTTTCTGGTATTTTATTGAATATTTTTAGTCCGTTGTAATGCATTTTTTTTTAAACTTCCTTGTATTTGATTTTGACAGGTGCAATAATTTATCTATTGCTCAAAAAAGTGTATTACTTGCTATTATTCTTATTAAATTTAAGCTTACCTGTATTAATTCTTTATTAAATCTATAAATATTATGTTTCATGTATATTAGATACGTCAACCTTAAAAATGTGTATGCCATTCCTATTGTATGTATTTTGACTTTCAGAAATTATTACTGAAATTTTGTATTTTATTTGTATGTTATAACTAGCTTATAATGGTAATTATTATTTGTTATTTAATTCCTTAATAAATTTAGGTCCAATACTTTCCCATAAACTTTTCATAGGGACCTACTTGCTACCTACCAGAACGTATACATAAGGGACAATGCGCGTTAGTAATCAACTAGAGTGAAATAGAGGCCGATCACGCCCTATTCCCCTCTACCCTACCTTAGCGACCGAGGGCTTTCAGTCATCCCTACGATTCGCCCTAGCCCACTCCCCTCTCCCTCCTAACCCTCCCCCACCAAGGCACCCGAGAGCCACGCACCAAATAACCACAATAAACTGAAAGCTCCATAAAGGCAGCCTGAACGTGTCTCTCTCCTACACAGGCCAGCTCAGCCAGGCAATGTCGCATCGCGTAATGCTCATTTTGCCGTGAAGATATTACTTCTTTTAGTAAGTAGTTTTCTCTTTATGCTGCGAGCCCATTCATACGAAAATGGCACTTCGTTAGGCGGCATGATGTATTAGAAGAGACAAAATCTAAATACACTGTAGGGTATTTCCACGTAAAACTATATTTTTTTTTATGAAAACAAATTTTCTATGACACACTTTGTAGAACCGCTGAAAATACCGCTCTGTAACTTTATAATTCATATTTTTTATAATATTATTTGAAAGTAACAAT
Organism: Neomicropteryx cornuta; assembly: GCA_020383195.1. NCBI lineage: Eukaryota > Metazoa > Arthropoda > Insecta > Lepidoptera > Micropterigidae > Neomicropteryx > Neomicropteryx cornuta. Next base: position 11,279,413 of record JAHKQU010000012.1, read on the forward strand.
ATTTTCAAAGCACCTAATTTTTTAAAAACTGTTAAGTAACAAACTTTCAATTACAATTTGTATTTTATGTTTCGTACACTAAACAAATAAATAGTTTGATAATAAAATAAATAATTAATAATAATAGGTAATTATGAATGACAAATGGTTATTCCAATACTCTGTTGTATTGATACTGTAATTCGAATTAGATTCGTCTGTACTAGAAGACTGATTAATTCACTATGTTTTTCTGTACATTCAACAGTTTATGGACATTTTTCACAACCACAAACAAAAAGCAGACTGGATAAAACAACTTATTTTGAAAATACTTCAAAAATGTAGATTTATTTGAAATATTAGTTATACCTAATCTTAACATTAATATAATTATATAATAAATATAACATTATATATTAGTAAGCGTGGTTATCGAATTTTTAATGATAACTACCTATAACCGAAATTAAAATGAATATAGAGAAAAACAAAGTTGTGCTAGCACGAATATGTAATAAAGTAGCTTTAAAAATAAAAAAAAATGTGATATATATAAAAAGTAGGAGACAATATATTTTTTTTTCACTTCATTCCTCTTGTATACTGTAAAATACGTGATAATAGGCTTTTGATAGCTTATATAAAGTCTTGTTAGATATTATGTTTATAATACTAACACAACATGCAACTTGTATGTAGGCACAGGAAATTATTTGAATACGTTAGTGATACCCGGCATAGTATTATATTTTGGCATCTGCTTAAAAAATCGCGAAAGAGGCAATGAATTTTAATTTGATTTGATAAAATAAGTACCTTTAGCCTAGATTGAGCCATTATGTACATAGTTCAAACGCTTTTTTATAAACCAAAGTTGCAAAATACTTTCAAGTTGTACAGAACTTGGAATGATTAGTAAATTTTTTTTATACATTGATGCATATGCTATATAATTAAAAATATAGAGAAGAGAGGGAGAGGACGGGATGAAACGTCAAGGTCTTTAGCGTCACATTCACTTGTTATCGAGCCGCCGCATGAATGGTGCTCCCGACAATTCACGATAGTTGATGAGGACAAAAGTCGCTTACGCTATAGTCGTTTTGTCCGTGCCACTCATTGTCCCGGCATCCATTCAAACGGGCATACGAGAGGCCCATTGCTTTGTTCGATTACTTCCATTTAGAATAGCTAAATAACAAGTGCTCCGATGCCATTTAAATTGGTCCGAGCGGTCCACATGCAGTGGGAGCGTCGCGTCTGAGTCCATTTTGGGTCCATATTTTTATTAAAAGGATCATACTCGAATAACCTTCATTTCAAAATAATAGATTTTGCTTCTTACAATACCTACAGTATAAAGATGAAATAAGTTATCTCACACATTTTAGAAATCAACATTTATACAAAGAGAGATTTCTTCAAACCCAGTGCATCTTTTACAGAGCTAAGTATAGAGATGTACAAGTACCTCTACCAAATCTTAAGTTTTAAAATATTTTATAGTTTATATTAAGTTAAAACATCCTTACGGACGGACACTTAGCAATATAATCTGAACCATTGAGTATCTTGTAAAAATTTAAGCCTCATTTTCATAAAATAAAATGAACTAGGCAAGCGGTAAATTTTATATAATTATACCGTGTCCCAAGACCATTCCCGATAAAAAAATCCAGCTTTTTGGCCCAGTGATTTCCAATATTATTTGTAAAGGATGTATATGAAAGTTCATCATGGTTTTAGAAAAAAAAATGTAAACTTTACTTGATAACTTTACTGTATGCGATCGAGGTTAGTTAGGTTATCGATCCACGCGCGTGTCGCAATTTGCGCGTAGACCGAATTTACACCTTCTGTTTGCAAAATAAATAAATTTAAACTTGAACATTTTCGCATTTTTTATAATGATTTCTTAATCATAATAGGGATTGCAAATACCCCATTATGCCTTCGGGAATAGTCCTTGTATACCTTGTATGTTTAGATATTTATTTATTGTAAATATTTAATTATTTTAATTTAAAACGCTGTACACGATACACATGAGATCCATTCTGAGGTTCATTTTCTAGTCGTGTTTTTTCTGCGTGATTTTAATACGATATTTAGGTATATTAAGTTAAAGAAATATGTAGGTAACGGGGTTTATGTAATAAATAAAAACAAAGTGACCCATTGAATTAACACAGTTACCACGAAATGGATCATAATTGAATATTTCTACTTACGAGGTAAACCCTAGAGAAACTTAAATAACACACTTTTTCAATATTCAAGCTCTAATATTTTTCAACTTTCTAATATTTTTTATAAACAGATTTAACAAGCTTACATTTTAATAACATACAATTTATTCTTATTTATAGAAAAATAAAACAACAAGTAAGTACTTATTTACAATAACCATGAACATATTTTACAAAAAAAAAACTAAATATTTTAAAAGTATAATTTCGTTAATATCAGTTATTCTTTTTAGTTATTAATAAATAACTAAACAATAATAATAGTTATTAATGTTAAATGCTTATTTTATGTAATTATTAATGATATGCTTGAAGATAAAAACATATTTATGTTATTATATACATTCATTGCCCGGTGCGCCCATGCCTATAATATTTAATATTGTAATTTTTCGTTAGATCCAAAAATAAAAGCAAGGTAGACAAATATTCGTCGTAACTAGTAATCTCTGGTGTAACTACTAATTATTTTGTTAAAGGTTTGTGGATTGTGTCAAGAATACTCTAATATAATACACCATTTGATTGCCGATATTAAAGGCATCTGATTTGAGTTGTTGTCACGTTTGACGCTTGTCATGTACTGGTTTATTTAATACATTTCCATTGCCATGCAATCTCTAGTACAAAGTGACAGTCAGTGAGTGTTGATATGTAGAAGCTAGTTTTCCAGTAGTCTTTTTCCTTGACTACAATTACATTCTGACGGTTAGTGAGAAATTAAAAAAAACTAATTAGTGAAAAATGGCTCTAAAATTTAAGTCTAGTGTGGATTCATTTTCGCATTACTGTAAACGATTAAAAGATGCAGTTGCTGTGTGTTATGACATTTTAAGTTCGTTGTTGTTAGCAGTGAAGATCAACGAGGTGTCATTTGTGGAAATCATAAATAGGTTAAACAAACATTATCGTGCCGAATTAAATAATACAATAATTCAAATTTCATTCTAAACAGAAAATCGATGAGTCCATTTCTGATTATATTGTTCATTATATACAACTTCAAATATTGAGTTTAATACCTACTGCAATTTCTTGGATTTGGAGCGAACATTTAGATATCGTCTAATGTGTGGAGTCTGAGAAAAACAATTAATTACAAAGGGAATGAATATCCTCTGCCACAAATGCTGTCTGAGCCTAGCGTATCAGGTAAGCCTTATGATGCAAAAATATATCGAAGTTGATTAATTACGTTACGACTTGAAACATTATTCATTATGTGCGCTTGCGGCCATTTACTATAAGCGTCGACTAATATAAGTAAGGTTTTCCCTTGAAATGGTCCTGCAAAATCCATTTGTAGCCCACTCCAAGGCTTTGACGGAGCCATCGACGTATGTCTCATTTTTGGTGCATTTTTCATTGTATTTTGTCACATCTCACTCCCTTCGACCACATTTCCTTTTTTTTTATCTATCCCGGGCCAATAAAAGTAAGTTATTGGCAATGCTTTAGAAATAACTACTCCATCATGGGATTGCTGCATTTTTGGCCTATTTTTTTTATAACTTTTACCCCATAACAGGCAATATTTAAGTGTTGATATACATCCTCTTGTGTCAAAATATATCTTCGCTTCTGTGTACCTGACTTCCTTTGGCCATCCATTAATGACAAACAAAATAAATTGCATTGCATCCCTTCTTGTCATATTAGCAATATCCTTAACTGAATATGGCAACGTTTCTGGTGAGTTTTCAATTAAGAGAATGTCTACAAGAACATCGCATGGATTTTCTGGTTTTGGCAATCGACTTAATGAATCTGCATATGCAAATTTTGATACCGGGTTATATTCTATGACATAGTTATAAATTGCTCAGTAGCAACGCCCACAGTAACATGCGCGGTGACAACATGCTAGAAATTGACCTATCCGGGTTAAATATTCCTAACACTGGTTTATGTTCCGTGGTGACCTTGAAACTTCTTCCGTATAAAAATTGATGGAATTTGATAATACCTAATATAATCACCATTCTTCTTCTTCTCCACCGCACTTTTATAATCACGCTTCTTCATATATTTGCCCGTATCTCCTTTCATTCTTTTGCATTGAACGGGATGCCATAATTATTGGTCTCTCTGTTCCTTCTTCCATGGTGAACTATTACAATGCCTAAATAAACTTAATCGTAATAAATGCCGTTATTTGAGATGAGTCAAGTAAGTAATTTAAACGAAAATTCGTGTGATGAAAGATTACAAATAGCAATTAAAGCGCCTATGCGTTTGGTCAAGTAGAATCTGAGGCATTGCTCTTGAGGCACGTTCGACTTATGCAACGCGCGCTCGTAATGTATTCGCTAAACATTTTAAGGGCTTATTTGTTACCAGTGAAGGGGGGTATTCCCTTTGTGTGCTCAAAGCGTTGACAGGAAAGTACCGGACGGCCCTGCGAGTGCGACTTTCGTGTTTGAAGATCGCAAACAAAGCATTGCCGATGAGCGGAGTGCCTTCTTTTACGATAATTACTAGGCTTGTTGCGTTACATTTTTATTTGTAAATCACACTTGAATGCCGTTTTCTTGTTGATTTATTTTATTTAACGAGTACTTACTTTAAATATATAGTTTTGTTTTGAGGTCTTTAATTATCGTATTGTTTTATTGATCATATTTGTTTAATGATCATTCAATATTTTAAATTTTTCCATTTTATGAGTGTTTGTTAACATTGATTTATCACGACTCATGACAAAATAGTCTGTACAAGTTATATAGCTTCCTTGCAAATGTCACGCGAGCCGACATAATGATAGGGAGAATGGGGTGAAGCGACTCATCCCGAGTTCTGTGAAAACGTAGGTATATCGATAATTTTGCCCGCCAGTTCAAAAATTAGTTAAACAATAACTCAAAACTAATCAACAGATTTCGATTGTCAAATAGATTTTACTCTAGTTTTAAAGCAGAGGAGTGGGGATTTGTTTTTTTTTCTTGCTATTAAACTGTCTTGCACTTTAGCAATGTCTATTAAATTGTATCTTTTCTTGTTTTATAGATTTTCCTAAAACAAAAACAAAGCTTGTAAATGTTTGCATCATATTCAACGATTCCCAACGCTTAACGGATTACAAGCATGTCAAGCGTTTCCAATCAGCCAGGCGGCCAGGCGGCCATCTAGTCGATGACAATCGTTGAGATTAGCGCATAAGTCGACATGTGGCTCCAACGAGCTGTATGACCGCCCCCACCCCCCCCCTCACCCTCTGACTTGCCTGTATCAAAACATCCAACACTTTCTCCTCCCTAATACATCGACTAAACGAATGATTATATTTAACTCGCCCATTATGGTTAGAATCTATATTGATGATATTGAGAGTCATTTCAGATTTCATTCTGATTGCTTTAATTGTTTTTAATCGTCAGCGTGCTTACTCATGTTGAACCGGATGTCTTTTTTTTACACGATGAATAATTCGCATTAATATTCACACATTTGCAGTAATTGCAGTCGTATTGCTGATAAGATTCCAAACTTTGTATAAAATAAACAAGGTTAACTTCAAATTTATATATTTATTGAAACATCATAAAATACTTACAATAATTACTACACAATACGCCATACCTATCCTAGACTGCCACCTGCTCCAAGGTAGACTATACTTCCTATTGCCACAGGTTACTGACATATTGTACAAATTAAATTTTAGTAATATTTACATATAAATTATGATAAAATATAAATAATTAAATAATTAATCTCTTAGTTATATGATCATTTGCATGCATATTTTATTCTTTTTTTTATTTTATATAAGTTCCAGTTTAAGAATGTCCATAGGTATCAGTTTATTTCCAAATTAGAAGTTTTTTTTTGTTTTTAATCTTCATCCAGTTCGTATTACATTTTTAGTCAGTGTGCCCTGACCCAGGCAGAAATTCATGCAAATAAAAAAAAAGTATATAAAATCTGCCCATTATTCGCCTAAAAAAACCCAAAATGGATAACGTCCTATCAATGATTGATACGCAGATACAATCATTAATGATAGTAGACGCTGTGTTTGTTTGTACACCAATAGATCGCGACGGGACTTCGACTGCAATGGAAGCATCCGTCCGTGAAGGCTTAGAGCGCCTCCAGTCCCCCGCGCGGAGTCGCGGCCACATGGCCACATGGCCCCGCCATTCCATTCCTCGGCTGCGGGCTCCGACACTGTCACCTAAATATCACGCTGACTTTGCTCGCGAACACCCTTATGCCACTAATATTGATTCGTTATCGAAAGGATTGTGAGTCATTCCTAAGCATTAATTTTATGACATTATCAGTATAACATTAAACACATATATCAAGTATTTATATTATTTTACTGCAGAATACCTATATTACTGGCTACACCCAGAAGTTAAAATAGTAACTAATTAATCATTCAGAAGTGTAATTTCTGTAAAATAATTGCTATAACCTAGGTCTTATACAATTATTTCGGGCCCTACTCAACTTAGCTAAATTTATTTATACTAGAGTCAGAGGAGATGGTGGTATTAAAGCGTTAAAAATAATATGACTATAATATGCAAATCCAAATCTACCCACCGGACTACTATGATTCCGAATATTTAGTTTATTATTTTATAAGCCTACAGAAATACCATAACAAATATAATATTTTATATGTGCAAATAGTTCCCATCATAATTTCTTTAAAATTTCAAAGTATTTGAGAATACTTACAAATAAAGACAACCATCAATCACTTTTCCAATTTTTATTACCCTCGTCGTTATAGCTTACAATTATTACACAACTGTACAGGAAGAGGTAGGGTTTACGCTCGATACACTTGAAAATGGTAAGCTGAATGGCACGCTAGGCGATTCAAGTGAACGATGATTCAGAAGTTGTGCTGCAATCCCAGGCTAGAGTCGTCTGAACGCCCATACTAACGATTTAAATTAAACCTTCAGTGATATCAATCCTAACGCTCGCATACTAATTAAATTACTGAAAACAAAAAATTCGTTAAAAAATATAAAATCGACATTAAAATAAAAATATAGACATAAAAAGTACTTACTATCTAAAAAGTAATAAGACATGACATAGGCAGATAATTTAAAAATGTTCTTGTTTATTTTTTTATTTTTTGACGGCTACTTGGTATGGTGATCGGTCATTCGATAAAAATCAGTCGACAAAACATTTTAAACATCTCGAGTAAGCATTTATTTTTTTTATTTAATCCAAAGATCTCTTAAAACAAACAGGTCTTTTTAGGATGATAGTGACAGTGAATTAATTACATTATCCTTCCCTTCCCTTTTCAGTAAGAAAGTCGTTGCGAGGCGCCTTGCGAAATTAAAAATTGACGCTAACTGCCTTACGGCGACCATAAAAATAGAGAGTTCCGGGATTTTAGCGCGGAGGCGAGTCGCCTTTCACCTCATCACGTTCGAGGCGGGCTCGAGCGAGGCCAGATAAATTCACTTAGCTCGTAAGCCCGGGCTCGTGAGCCCGCGCGCCCGTTAATCCCGGCTAAAGAGCCGAGGGTTAAGTGCCACCCAGCCATAACGTCGAATTTGCCCTTATGAATAAATTAAAGTACAATACCACAGGGCCGTACCCTCCCGAGTTTCCCTCCCGCCGTCCATACTTAGCATAGATTTGTTAAGTCGGCACCTTGTAGGTGAAAACAAAGAATCAGAATGTATTAGAATTGTATTTAATTATTTATATTTTTTAAAGTATGACCGCAGACCTTATTACAGGTTCTAATAGCAGCGATAAAATCTGTCACGCAAAAGAAAAAAAACTGACTCGATACGCGGAAGAACACAGACTGCCAAGTTATTATTAAACAAATCCATCCAATAATAAATTATGAGCGACAGATTTCGAAACTTTGGTTAGCTTTTGATTATATTTTATACTACTTTTTCCAATATTTTTTGCAGATTATTGTTTGATTGTTGATATCCACAATGTGGATGTGGATGCATCATTTCTCATGGTCATTCTACACACCAAACTGAATAAGTTTTGTTTTACAAGTTTTCTTAATTTTAACACATTTATATATAAGTTCGCTGGTTCAGCTCGTATAATATAAATTACACCGTAGAAAAAATATCTAATGAAAAAAACTGTGTAATTAACTGATAAGAAAGTATTAACCTGATTTAAAACAGTAAAAGTTTCTATAAAAATATATGATTAGTTATGAACAAAATATACAGGTTTTCCCAAGGTCAATCCCAATAAAAAAACAGCTAATAGGTCCTACGATTCTTAGTGTTATTTGTTAAGAAACTATATCAAAATTCATTATGGTATTCGAGAAAAAAAATGTTGAAGTTTCTATTTAAAACCTAATATATTTGTGTAAAACGAGTTTACGTCCGCTCGACCTCGAGTTGCATTCACGATGTGGCGCCCGACGTGTTTTCAGCGGGTGTAATCTGCCTGGCGAACGCTGCCGTAATATTATGATTGTTTTACACAAATTTAGTTTAAAAAATAATTAATTTGGGTATCAAAAATTTTTGGATTTTTTTATATAATTTCTTACTCGTAACAGGGAACATATACACCCCCTTAAATTTACGGGAATGATCTTGGGACAGCCTGTATACACTTTAAAGATATAAAAATATATTATTTAAAGTACAATCTTCATATTTAAAAAAAATAATAAAGCAACGCAGGTTTATTTATCTCATAGAATAAACGGGGCGGCAGGTGAAACACATGTTCGCACTGCATAATAGATGCGCAGTAAAAAACTCATTACATTATCGAAGAGACAACCTTTTCGATGTTGACGCTTTTTTTTGAGAGATTGAACTTCACAAGCATAAAAGAGGGGACCGATGATTCTATAAAAACGGCTGGCAATAAATTCCCCCATAATGACATATGCTATATTTTTAAATTGTAAAAATGTTCCAGCTTTCGTCAAAATCAACTGACAACAAACGATTCCACACACAACACACACACACACACACACACACATTGACAACGACGACTTTGTTCCGCTGCTAATAAATATAATTGTTTGAGTTTTCATTAGAGGAACGAAACGAGGAGGAGGAGGGAGGTCTTTCAAAGAAACGAAGAAAATTAATCGGTAAATCTCATACGATTGCAACCGTGCAATCTTTTAAGGGGCTCTCCAAAGGCGAACGAACGATCATATAATTATGAAATATTTAGTAATTTTAAAAATAATAGAATAATATTATAATTTAATTAATATTAAATATTGTTATTGTATTGAAGAAACGCCGAATGGTCTAATGAATACTAAAATAGAATAAATACTTAGGTTAAACAAGCGGGGAAGATGGATGACGTTGAATAGAGGCGATTATGCGACAAAGTGTCAATTTCACCCGTCGAATGGCTAATGCAATTCATGCGCCTCTGTGCCGAAAAAACCCGATTTATTTATGGGCACCGCTTTCGCCAGCAAAACGCTCAATTCTTTAATTGATTTACGGAGGGGAACATTACACCGCACTCGATTGAAATGCATGCATACATCCATACATACGCAATGTGACTACAAATTCAAGAACGATAAATTGAGACAGTTGACAAAAAGCTTTTTAATATCTTCAAATACACATCCATTAATCAAGATCAGTTTTATTTCCAAAAGTAATATTTTTATATTTAAAAAACACCAAAATACAATAACAAAAAAAAGATGTACTATAAAAGTCATTATTTACACAAAATCTAATGAACAAATTGAACGAGAATAAAACAAAAATTGATATTATTCTAATATTAAATCTATAATATTAAACCATGTATAAGAAGCTACTATCCCCGTTCTTTGGCCACCTGTCTGTTGCATCTTTCAACTCGAAAATTACAAATGCTTAAGAGTTGATTTTTTATGTTTAGATTGATGTGCTTGAAGCAGAACCATAGCCGTTTAGATCACATCAGAAGCTGATCGGAAAGTATAGATATATAACAAATCAACAAGTCAACAAATTTTTAGTCCTAATAAATGAAATATTGACAGATCGATATAAAGCCCAAATATCATATTTGATTTTCAAAAATATGACAGCACGGCTGTTGGAAACCTGAGGACGTATCCTAGCCGCGCGTCAAAATTTAAAAAAAACTAAAATGGTGTTAAAATTTATGAAGAATTAAAAGAATGTCACGATACAATTGTATTTTTTTTTATTTTAATCTTTTCAGACCTAAAAAACATTTTCAAAACTCTGATATGTCTTTAATAATATCATGGACCTGGCCTAACGAATCGATTATTTCATTTTATCGATAAGTAAAACTAAAAACCATCATCGTGAGAAATACTTAAATAAAAATTTGTTATTTGTTTCGTTAAAAGTATTTTTAGTGGTCACCGCCTACGAACGAAGTCACCCTACTGCCGTGCCCATTCTCTGCGGGGTGATCTGACCGAATAAATACTCATGGGGAGAGGTTTGGTCGGCAGTTAGCGAAATATGTCATCGAGTTAGTTACTGCAGTATATACTATAATATGTATGAGGAAATCCCTGCAGAAATTAGTAAAATATTCGCTTTATCTTAAGCTTTTCTTAGAAAGGAACGAGAGTAACAAAAGAATAACAGATCAGGTATTTCTTCGCTGAGAATTTAATAACCACGACTGTCTGCATATAAATATTTGTAAATATTCTTAGTTGCCAATACATATATATCTAATAAATGCGAATACGAATCTCGTATACATTATTTAGCATATTAATTGGGTTACAAACTTATGCACGTACTTTGTGAAAAATTAAAAAGTATTCTTGCTAAATGTTTATTTTCCGTAAGCGATGACAATATTTTTTTAGCTGTAGCTAATATTGTTATACTGTGACATTTATTGTCATACATGACACTTCTTATATAGTCACATTTAAAATGAATGTACAGAATATTAGAAACTTAAACTTATTTTCTCAAGTGAATTTCTATTTTTTATTTTTCAAAGTATTTTTCAAAAGAATGTTTACAATAAATTGTTTTTAAATATATTGTTTTTTTTTTTTATCAAAGCATTTTTTATGAGTGATTTCAGCCGAATTTTCAGAGAGCGCAAAAACGGCACTGAATTTTAAAATACAAACATATTTAAATGCTTGCATAAGAAAGCTGATAGTTTAAGTCAACTTTTCAGGTATCACTTTCCAGCGGTTCTGTACACGCGGAAGCTAGTCTATCGGACACATATTTTTCTGTTCCTGTCATTGTAGTTCTGTTGAACAAAAGATAGACATTCATAGCAGATCGACCTACCTACTCATACATTGCAGGATCTCACAGCCAGGCCAAGTAGGCTGCATTCGGCAGCTTGTTTTACGTCTCGTTGAATACCTTCAAGTCCTCAATTCTCGACCCTTCGTGCCTCTTCGCACGTTATTGTTGGGGCTTAATTCCTATTCTAAATGATGTTTTTTTTTATTTTAAGTATCCTAGGACTAGGACACGTAAAACTTTAAAAAGTATGAGCTACAACCCTTTTTTCTAAGAATGGATTTCTAAGCATCATTTTTGATTATTTTTTGGTTAAAACCTCCATTCATTATTTTATTTTACTTGGTTAGTGTTTTAGCTGAAATTTTAAAAGTAGATGAGAATGCAGACTTTATTTGTATTTTCGATTACATTCACTGTACTGGTTATGTTAACACGCGTTCACAAATTAGCTTATGAGTTAATATTTGATATTAATATCGTGTATTATAGTATAGTAATACCTACGAATGTGTAGATAATGTTAAATTCAACCCATTTTACCGAGACTGTCTGGAGTATCATGGTTTAAACCAATGATACTCAACCTTTTTTGTCTTCTGGCCACATACAAATATTTATAAAGCTACGAGGGCCGCAACACTATACTGGTATGACGAAAAAAATATGAAACGACAATCCTCTTTGGGTGTCATTATTTGTACGTCAAAGTCAAAATGAATCTCAAGATATGCGAAATATAGATTGCCAGATTTTAAAATCGTGTCCCTGAAAATAAATGTGTTTGGGGCCGCACAAAAAAGCTGGGCGGGCCGCGGGTTGAGTATGGTAGGTCTAAACAGTCTCCATATTTATAACCTAAAATGCAGTGCCTCTCGTTCGCGACCAACATAACGCTCGCCTAAAAAGTTCCGGTTAAACTTTCTCCCGGGCAATTCAATTATATCGGCCCGTTTGTCGACAATCTGCCCGAGTCGACGTCGGCGCGTGACTGACTGTAAATGATACTTGTGAGATATTGTTGTGTTGTTTTTTCTCGAGAGAACTGACTGCCGCTCGCCGCGCCGCGCCCGGACCACTTTTTATCTGCACTTGTTTGCATTTCCATATTTTCGTTGGGGTGAAATGAGTTAGTTACCCTTTGTTGTATGAGCTTACACTCTGAACTGTTTTTAGATGTTGACATAAGTTTATGTAAATGTATTTATATAATTAAATTAACACATATGACATCCAATTCCTTGAACCAAACTTATTGCTAAATAAAAATTCTAGATACGACATTTAGCACAAAAGCGCCTAAATATATTTTGTCCAATTAAATTGGAGTTTACACCCTGAATTAGAATTAAACTTACCACTCCCCCCCCCCTCTTCCACACACAATTAGCGCAAAAGTTTGATAAAGATAAGTATGATGAATTTGTGGTAGCACCTAATATACATTATATTTTAATATTATTTTATACTTAATATTAAAAAAAAGCATCAAACTCGAATTCAACAGCCGACAAAACCAATAAATAAATTATAAATCGCCTTAAGACATAGTATTTGTAAACGCCTGTTTTTTATCAAGAGGTTCCAGGTTTGGTCCCAGCTGGTCCAGACAAACAGGGTATTTTTTCCGTAGGCGCTTTTTCGCGAGCACACATTCAATGATACAGACTTGCTAGATGTGGTCTGTCTGTAATATGAAGACAAAAATAAAAGACGTTTATCAAAAAGTATTTTTTTAACAGAAATGAATAATTAATATACTCGTACGTGCAGTGTGCAGCGGCCACACTTAAATGCCTGACTTTTTGAAAATGCAATGCAGTTATTATATTGTAAAATTGTTTCCCAATTTCGAGAAAAATAAATTTCAAACACCGATGAAATATTTGAGAACGTTATATGGGCCGCGGAGTTAAGCGCATGGGCATTTAGAAGACGGGCGCGGTTCTGAATACTGGCTGGCTATTCCTTACATTAGCTACAATTTGGCTAAATTTTTAACCTAGATATGGTCGGCGATAATAATCAACTGGGAAAAATAACAATCTTTAATTTAATAGGAAACTTTTTTTCAAAATATATATTTTTTATTCGTGACAGCGGTTTAGTTGTTATAGATCAACCTCTTAAAAAAACAATAATCATTTTAAATGCATCCTCTATACTTGTATGTATTATTCTAAAGGTCGGCAACCTTAGCGTGGACAATAAATGTACAAGAAAATTCATAATGTATTGAATTACATAAAAGTACATAATATCGTCCATGATATTTTTACCTTAACACTAAAATACATTTTTTTTTTAAATTAGATATTTCTTATGACTTACACATCTTATTACGACAAAACGGGTTAAATGGGTCAATCGGATGATTAGCCAATGTGTAAAAATCAATCAGTATTTTAATATCTGTTATCAATAGTTTTTCTTTTGCAATTAAAATAAACATTTTTGGGCGTTAAAGATTGTTAGTGTATCATAAGTTTTAGATATATCCTATTTCTACATAATATTATTTTATAATTTTATGTATGAGCTTAAAGCTGTTGGTTTCCTATATCTTATAATTAAATACGGATAAATTCAATAGATATTGTTAATTACCATTAAATTTTATAAGATATATTTTTAACGGAAGCTATTACCGAAGTTTTTACCAATGTGAAACGTTCAAAATGCATTATCGATCAAATGTAAGTATATTACAAAATTATATGTTCAAAACGCTCGTAGCTGTTTGTTTGTCTACAAGAGCTGCGTGCTTTGTGCGGTTCAAGCGATAAATTTTGTAAGCCTTGCTGATCTAATTTCCAGAGATTTTTCCCTTTATCCCGCTCTCGACCACCTTCACAAGATAAACGACCACCGTAACCGTATTAGGACATCTCAAACAACACGCCATGCACTTCATCTTCTGGCATTCATTTGTTTGGCACGTTCATACGCATTTACTTTTACCCAGATTTAGGTAAAATTAAATATTTTTATAGTTTTATTGATTTATAAATACATTATCTACACGAAGATATTATTTTTAAATGAAAAACATTTAGTATTTCTGTTTTCCACGATGTCGCAGCTTTCATGACACTTATTATTATTATTATTAGGTAATTACAATATTTAGGAGCTAGCTCCGGTGATACTGTTGAGTTTAGTAGGTTAGGAAAAAAAATATTCTTACCAACTCACAAGCTACTAGAGTATGGATTTGGAGAACTTTAAGGAAGTTTGCTTACTTCAAAATTTCCCTCACCTACCAAACTCATTACATTTGTTTATAACCGAAACATCTATTTGGCCATAAATTTGCCCTAAATAAATTTGGGCTCTTCGTGGAGCAGCAGAAAATTCAAAAACTAATCATGGAGGTGACGTAACTGTGACAGATGGAAGAAGTGTAGGCTGAGTTTGACATGTCGGAATATTAGGAGTGTTTGATGTATCCACTCTTGATGTACAATTATTTTGCTTTTTATTGGTGGACTTGTTAGACTTTTTGCTCTTTGGAACTGTAAATTGCCATTTTGAGTAGTCTTTTCTCCACTGGACTCACTGACGTTATTAATAGTCTCACGTGCAGAAACTTCGATGGCGTCGGCTTCTTCCTCGTCACCTTCTGAGCGGTGTTTTAAATCTTTTTGGTGTATTTCAGACAAAAAACTTTCAAGAAACATGTCACTTCTCGATTGGGATTTTAAAATATTATCACACCTATTATCAATCCTGGCTTCTAGTGTCTGGAAAACCACAGTGAGTGAGTCGATTCTAGATTGGTTTTCTTTTCCTTTTTGTAATTTAATTATTTTATCCTAAAGACTTAGTATTTTTGTTTTTAATGGTAATTTAATGGTAAAGGATTTTACCTTCCGAGATGGAAAATTCCTCGATTTCCTTATCACGCTGTTGAAGCAAATGAACAGTCTCTTGAAATTTTACTCGTAGTTGGACATTTTCTTCATCACGTAATACCAGTTGCTGCTTGAGTGATTTTATTTGTGTATTTAGTCTAAGGCACTCTTCCTCACCATCTTTGACATTACTTTGGAGACATTTGTTTTCAAGTAACAGGTCTTTGACTTTTCGCTGTAGCTCCACAACCACAACCTAATGTCAAAATATTTTATAATATATTTTTTTAAAGTAATTATTTAATTATACATTAATAATTACCTATGTATACTATTACAAAATTTACAAAGTAATAAATAAACCTTATTAATAATCTTAATCTTAGCAGTAGACTTCTACTAATAATTTTAATTACTTGCCTTCTTATTCAGTTATTTTACTGCGCTTAATGAAAAAAAAAAGTATAATTATTTGTTTTGCATTAGTTTCAGTTTACAGTTTCAATGCCGTCAATAACGGCGTTTAATTGATTTTATTTTTTTAATAACACAAATAAGCTAGGACCCGTTAGTCAGAGACAGGCAGGTCTTTTTTAATTAAATATAATATGTTAAAATATAATATGCTCTGCTAGATGACATACCTGCGCGTGATAATGATAAAACAAATGCAACTTGCTAAATATAACAAATAGATGGTTTTACACTTACACATATTCATACAAACGCCGCACACAATATTTATTTTATTTGTAATTTAGTTGTCTGTTACATACATGGTCAGACACTATTAATTACAGGCTAAATAACTATGCTGAGGGCAGATTTAAAAATCTTTAAATCTACCTTAAAATTTGTAGTCATCGTTTATTTGTATCTGCTGGAAGCGAATATAATATAGGTACCCCTAAAATTTATTACAGAAAACTTAAGCCAGCTTATATAAGGGTATAAGGATGAATTTTTTATACACTTATATTTATTACTGGTAAGCGACAAACAGATTACTTGCAGTCACACTATCATAAACACTCTCGTAAAAGTAGGTGTACTTGATATTTGATCTAATCTACAAACAGAGGCACTGACCGATAGCAATAGCACATACTCATGTACTCTTATATACACACTTGATTTTTTTCCTGCGTGCTAAAACTCCGGAGTAGAAAAAAATCAAAATCAAAAAAATTAATGGAAAAAATACGGACAGGATTTTAATGCTATAGGCTTTTGTTTAAAATATTGCATATCCTAACACTATTTTAAGAACTATTTACGCGTAAAAAAATAGAACCAAAACCACCTATTTTTGACCAAACTATTGGTGACCAAACTATTAGTGACCAAACTGACATATTTTTATAATCACACCAATAAAACACAAAGTATTCGATAAAAAATAAAAAAACACTACTTTTTTTAACTTTTAACTTTTTTTATTTTCTGATTATTTCCCGAAAGTACTATTTGTTGCCTTTTTTGAAAAATCGTTTTTATTCCTATAAATTTAACATTCCTAACATTTAATACTCTTTTCCCAAGTAAAAAAAAAATACTTAAGTAACCTCCTATACAAGTGAGTTTAAAAAAGCTAAAAAGTGACTGATAACTATAAGAACTCACTTTAGCAGTGAACTGCCTCGACTACCAGTAAACCAGTATTTATGACAAAATTTTAGATAAAAGTTTTTTAATCTTTTGAAGCTTTATCAATTAGGAATGAAAAAAACTTTCTGTATTTGTTTATTTTCCTTAAAATAAATGAAGTACCTATCGTTATCAACATATGAGATCTATAGAATAATTCCTTTTTTATAATAATTGATTTATTGTCGTATTTCAATAAACTATATACTAAACATTAGGCGATATAAAAATATTACAACATTTTTAAGAAATTATATGAGGCAATTTATTTTGGCTTTTTTATCTAGAAGTGTCTAGTGTCTAGTTTTTTTTTGTCTAGTTATTCTTAACTCTAGTTGTCTTTTTCTTAACCACTGAACATTGCTGGTCAATTGTGGACATCTGGAACACTCAAGGAAGATAGCCCATCAAATAGTTTAGATCGCGTGTCGATGACCAGCTAATGTTGCATACGCGACCGTATCTGGTGGTAGTGTTATAGAGATGGCAGATAATTTCATGGGGAGAGACGTACTAATGGAAAGTAATGGCGTGGGCGCGGTCGGCATTATTTCAACCACAACTGCAATGTTGTCGATCAATGACGTCACATATGTTTTCATTTTTGAAATACCTTTTAACTAGCCAGATAAATATCAAAACTAATATTTATGACATTAAGTACAATCATAGCGTTTGCAACTATATTTTCCTCTTGATAGACGAAAATGCCAAGAGTGCAGTCTTCAAGTAAGCACGTAGAGCATAATATATTTTATTGAAGACGTGATAAGAAAATAGCCAGAAACAGTGTTTAGTTTCAATGCCGTCAGCAAAAGCGTTTACCTATTTTTTTTTATTATAACAAAAATAAGTAAAGATTCGTTAGCCAAAGGCTGTCGACAGTACTAAAGAGATTTTACGAACAAAGAAACAAAATATCAAGGCAAAGTGGTATTAAAATTCCCTGATTCGAAAAAGATTTCGAAAAAATATATTTTTTAATATTGGTTAGTTTGACGTAGAAATCAAGAATACTACCTCAATAATTTGTATGTTTAATTTTTATTAAAAATTATATTTAATACGATCATCATTATTTACCATTGATATTTGCAATTTCAGTTGAAGCTTTTATTTTACCGCGGCTAAAACTAGAAACACATTAAGGAAGTCGCGTGATGTCTCTTTGAAATCTTTTGAGGGAGAACCCGAACGGTTTATCATCTCAATAAATGGAATTTGTATGGGTCCAAGTAGGTTAGTTTAATATATTTTTTTTTTTAATAATAAATCTTATAATTAAATTTATGTTAAAGTCTACCTCATTAAAAACAACTCAATGCCGTTTTAAAAATCTTTAATATCTGAAATATAGTGCGTTTCCAAATCCATTTCCCTTGTTTTCATTTTACTGACAGCCTTGATCTATGCGACAAGTTTTTCATGGTTAAAGTTTTGATGTCTACAGTTATCACATATATATCTCTCTCCTATATATATTATACACACATTTCTTGTATATTTTTTATATTTTATTTATAATGAGTAACGCATAATAAAAATAACAATAAATTTCAAATTCAATTTAAACAAATTTACTGTTACTAAATATGGTATTTTTTTTGTAAAGCAAACACAGATAATAAACAAATTAATTTCCAAATTGAACATAATATAGGTAGCAAGAATTTCGATACTCTCCAATTTCATGTTTACAAATCACGCATACTATTATTGTAAAACCTAATATTATTATGGTTCATGCATACTAGTAATATAAAAATATTTCAATTATATAGATGCAGTAGGTATCATTATAATTTTTATAAGAACCACCAGAGTACCCACCAGGTAGTAGTAAAACTACCTTGGCGGATAATAAGAGTTTTATATCAAAAATTATGCGTCAAGTTTATAGGTGGTTTACAGGCCTCTTAGGCTGTGAGGTCTGTGGGTCAATAAGGTGACATGATGTCGTAAAAACAAATTTGTTCCAGGTAATTATTGTACAACCGTTTCAAGTCTGTTGCTAGGCAGAGTACCTAAGGCCGTTACAGTGGAAACACGGGAATACAATTCTAGGTGTAATCAACTACGAGTATATTTCAATACCGGTTTCAACACCAGTTTCAATATTTTCTTTAAATGCTGCTGCTGATGCATAATCGACCAAGCCTATCGTTGAATTCTATCGGTTTCATATTTATTTAGACCGGCCACCGTTGCGGACAGTTTTAACGGTTGCTGTCGCTATATCTACCCGAAAACAAAGGTATGCCATCGTTTATTCATAAGAAAAACAAAATTAAATCTTAAAACTAATAACCGTTAGAGATCGTGAAAAAATAATAAGAATAATTTATATAATCAATATAATTTATATAAGTATAATCGATATCAGTTTATAGGTTTCGTATAATAATAAATAATAGTGTTTTATGTCTAAAACAAAAGATATTAATTATAGTAGTATGGTATGACATCGGACACTGATATATTATTATGGCCGCATAATTACGAAGAGTAACTCGCGCGTGCAACGAAGCCACTGCTGCCATCTGCTGCTGCCAGATGCTAATTACGTCATCAAGTGCGCTTCATATTATCTACCCACCTTCGTACGCGCTAGGTTAAAATAATATGGTGAAATGCAAAAAACAAATAGATATTGAATCGTTTCGTGCCCTTTTTTGACAGTAATAGCATATCTTTTCCAAAACGTTTGTTTATTTGTTTTAATTTTACCAATAGGTAACTGCATATTATTTTGCGCATGTTTTAATATTATCATTTTATATATGATTTCACCCTATTTCTTTCAAAACGTATCAAAAATATAAAGTAAGAATGAGCCCATCATATCCAGAATATCGTAGTGTCCACCATTCAAAAACAGTTTTAAAAATCCTTTTGCATGGGCTTATAATTACTGTAAACATACAAATACGAAAAAAAAACTAACATTGTTTTTAACTTATAATTGCAGGGCGATATAACGATTGTTTTTATTTGTAATAAAATCTATATCAAATATGAGATGCTATATTTTATTTCGATAAATTAAATTCAGGACTAGCGAATTCCGCTATAAAAGAAAATAAATGAAAGCTCGAACGGTACCACTACGAAGCCATACGAGGTTCAATTAGGACCCTTCCTTCATCCCCTTCCCTTTCTATCTCTCATCTTATTACCCCGAGATGATCGGGGCTTCCAAGAATCAACCCTGTTTTCTAATTTCACATGTAGTAGTCACATCGAAAATTATATACAGACATTTTGTAGTTTATTACATCTTTAAACATGTATCAATGAGATGAACATTGATTGTAAAGTTGATAGATAGATAGAATTTTAAGAAAATACTACTTATACTTCCGAAAAGTAACACTGACCTTCTAATTTCTAATCGGTTGAGTTGATCGCCCCAATGCAATAATCTGCAGTATGATCAACTGAATTATATTAAAAAAAATGTGTTCCATCCTAGGAAGAAGTCATTAAATTTATACTTGCGTATTTAAACACACCGCCGATTTTAACACACCACTATTTTTGATATTTGAAGAACCGACATATATATTTTACAAAATTTATTTACGACTTCAATAAAATAATTTGACCACCGTCCGTCCCGTGCGAATTTTTATCTTAAAAACTACAAAAAATACGGGAAAGTTGAATATTTTTATTTTGCGAAAAATATTTTCGCGAAAAACGCTCATAGCAGTTATAATTCACCTTGAAGGGGAGGTCTGGCTTCTGAGTTATAAGATTTCAATGATACCGAATAATTTCACGTCGTATTGTGACCTTAGACAGAAAGCGGTGGTTAGCAGTACGAAGATTTTTTCCTGTCACTTTTAATAAATATGTAATTATACTCTCGTCATTATATAAGCGGGCGATGAGAAAAATACGGGTATAATTAAACCAATCTGTATTATTTAAATTCTGTATTATTTATTATTTTAAAAGCATTTCTAACCAACGTGTTAGCGACCTAAAATTTGGTACAGAACATTAATTATTGGGACATTAAGTTTATTAATTATATTATAGGTCGCTTTCGTCAGACATTCGGTCTACTCGAACATTTTTACTTTACACCTTCTTTTGTTAAAAATAGCCATTTACTTTACAGTTTAAAAAAAAATAGTGTTTACGTATATGATTTCTATGACTATGCCCTGGAAGCGAGGGACTTGAAAATAGTCTGACCGCCAAACGTGTGCTAATTCATTAATTGGTAAAGTTCAAGAGCACAAAATTGATCGTGTCAGAACATTGAACAATAGCAGGCGGGTGTTTGCGTGCTTCTAATCGCCCAATCAGCCGATGAAGAACTTGAAGACAATGGTCCCAAGATCAGACCGGGACATCGACGGCATTGCGAATTAATATTTTTATACTGGAGCTGGAGAACAATAGACTAAGAAAGGCGCTTTAAACGCTCAAAGTAAAATTTACCATAAATCATGACATAATAATGCTTTTATTAATAAAATTTTGCAACTCAAAATCACGTAATGTTCCAGGACTATTTTACGTTCTTTTGAAACCGGGGTTATAGGAGGATCATTGTGAGCGTAGGGTAGGCATTTCTAAAGAATTGGTTAAAAAAGCTAAAAAATCTCAGCTTGTATTTTAACCCTAATGGTCATCGCGCGCGCCATTTCTATGGGAATCGATGAAATCCGTGCTGCGCCGACGATACGCGGCGTGCGAACTGCTACGCGCCGCGTAATTTAATCTGAACAATGAGTTATGTAAATTGTAG
This sequence comes from Neomicropteryx cornuta, assembly GCA_020383195.1. Lineage (NCBI taxonomy): Eukaryota > Metazoa > Arthropoda > Insecta > Lepidoptera > Micropterigidae > Neomicropteryx > Neomicropteryx cornuta. Next base: position 11,301,122 of record JAHKQU010000012.1, read on the forward strand.
TTTAAAGTTTTTAGGCATAGCTAAAATGAATATGCAATTGATAAAAGTTTACATTTTTATCAATATGTGTTTTCCTTTTTTTTTAAATGCTTTTCTGAGAACCTGGTCGATTATATATAAATAATGCAGAATAATTGATTATTTCAAAAAAAAAAATAACCCCGATTCGTGTTTTTGTAAAAATGCTCTATATTTTAATTTGATGTTTTTATGCACACAGCATGATCGCTGCTCTAGGAATACTGTATTCACTCATTATTTAAGTTAGTAAACCAGGTAACAATTGCTCCTTTTATTAAATGGTCTGTGCGGTTACACGCCAATCTAATGACATCACGCTTTACGCAATTATACGGTTTATTAATTTTCTGCAATGTAGTAAGAAACCAACATTGAGTCGTGCTATCTGCTAACCGCTCTGTTGCTGTGCAAGGAATCGTTTTAATAGTGGTCAAGTGCAAGGTAAATAATGACTTGATACAGTGTTCTCGGTTATAATAATAACTATACGATTTTACTCAATAAATCTATACAATATAATGTTAAATGTATTTTTTTCTCGCGACAATCTAATGTTAGATATTAAGAAATAATCTTATGAAAAGCATGTGGTCAAGATTTAGCACAGAAGCAGATTTGAGTGCTACATTCGGCGTAATATTAATTATTGATCTGTGAGCAAAAATCCTAACACGGCTCAGTTAGATCATACATATTTTTTTTATGTTAATAATCTTTGAATGTGTATGCATGAATAATTTACATATTCATCAACATGTTAAAATTGATCTTTATCCTCCACGCAAGCATCCAATAATTTTATTGAAAATGCGTTTTTACTGACACCGTTCGTTGTTCAACGTCGAGTGGGTATTTTATCTTACCTCCAGTAATCATTATCTTGGTGTTTCTTTTTTCTACGTAATATTCTCATTTATTCCTTTTGAACCATGAACTCAATCAAACAAGCCAGTCAGTGACTTTAATAAAACCTTCGATCATTATATATTAGATAATAACGTAGTTTTTTTTATAATATTTATTTTTCTCTATTATTTTATTGGTAGACGTTTTCGTTTTTCACTTATATGCTGGTAATAAGCGGATATCCCACCAACCTAAACCTGCGCCCAATATTCTTTTACTTATCGATGGCTTCGACAATATACAAACCGTCAGTAGCGCCCGGGCCCTTACTCTGGCTGCCAAAAGAGGGCCTAGTCTGAGCTGCAAATCGATTGTCGATTGGCAGCTCAGACTAGGCGCTCTGGTTGGGATGAGATAATCCGATCGCTTCGCCCCGCTTCACTGAGCAGCAGAAATCACGCAGATCGATGGAAAAAAAAAACGATTGTCAAGGACAGTTTTATACCACTCACAAGTAATTTGCTAATATCTGTTTATATACTTCCTTGATTGCTCACTGGCCAGAATAATTTATACCTTGGAAAAATTTCGAGTAACATTGTTCAGGAAAATAAGTACACCAATAATAAGAAGCTAAATGTTTCCGCTTCGCAATAAATTTATAATATAAAAATTTTCACTGCTTCTAAAATCGTTTCTTTTTTGTAGGGCATTTGCAAGTACCTTATTGGTACATTTGAATGATGACGTCATCGTCGCACGACACGGAGACATAGGATACTGTGACAATAACCTTTTCCCTTTTTATCAATTTTTGAAAAAGTAACAGTCATGGACAGACATGACCTAGGGATTTGCAATACCTTAACAGTGGCTCAAGATTGCAATAAATCAAAAGACATTATCTTTTCCCGTAATATCAATATGTCAAATTACTTAACGTTGGGCTGATAGCGTTGTAATTTCTCTTGCATTGCTAAGGAAATGACCGATTTTATAATATGTAGGTAGTATTCAAATGAGCTAGCAGAAATTAAAGGTAACGTACGTAATTCGTAAAACAAATTAAATAATGTCTGATATTAAATATTTCCCAGTTTCAACTAATCGGTTCGTGAGAAAACTATTTCAAGCGGGTGTGTGAAATTCATTGTTGGATGCGTTTGTCCGTTAGAAATCAACGGAACACATGATTTTTTCAAAAATTTCAACCATAATTGCGGGCTGTGAACCACAGAAAAATTGCTAAAAAAAAAGGGAAAAGGGAATAACTATAAATTTTTATTTTCACTCATCACAAAACTTTCCTATCTGTAACACAAAAACCTTTTTTGTGCATGGGTACATAACACCTTACCCGTTGTTCTTGCAGCATAAACACTTTTTGCCTATCCGTCCTCATAAGAGTTTCCCAGCCTATATATCCCAAAAAACACATTCCCTTCTTCTGCAAGGAAAGAATGCGCGTGGTATACACACGTTGGGAAGTTGATTAAATTTGTCATCAACTGCATAATAATGTATTATTCTTATTATATACAAATTATCACTCAAAGTGGCATTTACATTGAACAATGTTTCCGCTCACCTATTTATATAAGAAGAATATCAACGTGACAGATAAACAAAAGTCAATATGACAGCTGCGTCCCGTTAGATTTATTCACTGCCTAATAAAAATTGTGTAAGAAGTTATACCTCAAAAAACGACTGAAAAGACTTTATTTGAAAAGAAATGGATCAAAATGCGAGTTCGGGAGCAATAAAAGGCTATGTTTATAGGAGCGTGGCGTCGTTTGCACAGAGCAGTCGAAAGGTAAGGCGCGTGTCGAAAGGTGAGTGGACCGTCATACGGGGAGCGGGGTTGGGGAGCGCGCGGGGTGCTAACTAAGGCGTCGTTAAACGGCGGCGCGCGTTCGTGGTGCGGCGGCAGCGATCGAATTATCCAGAAATGCGTGTCGGGCGCGGGTCTGATTTGCGTGCGAGCGTAGCGGGCGGCCATCAAAGGCGCGCGTTGATAGCTTCTGTGCAACCGATTCCAGTCGAATGGTTTCCTCTCTATCCTATCAACAATACGCTTTTTATGACATTCTCATCCGATTGCAAACCAAAAAATTGACGACCTCCTATATTGTGTCCGCATAAAATGAGACACAGCGAAGAAGGTGAATTAATATATAAACTAATGAGTAAAAAAAAATATATGAAAACTAGGTACATATCCTTAGCGACTGGCAAGTCAGCTTCAGAATAGCCCCGCTGATCAGAACTCTCAGTCCTTAACCAATTTCCGGACCGAGTCCTGTCTATATTCACGAGCGTTCAATCCCACCCTGAGAAATAAGTACCAATTAAATCAATATTACTTTTTTTATCTTAAATCAAACCACTTACCTACTCCTCTGCCATTGCTATCTGCTGGAAGGCCTGGTAGGTGAAATGCTTGCCAGTTGGACCCGTAACAAATAAGTTCATATTATATCTCAGCTCAGTAATAGGAGTTATAACGGCTAACCATAGAATTCCTTGAACGCTATCTTGTTTTCATAAGTACTACTTTTGTTTTTTGCTGAAAAAGGGCTGTTACTAGAAGAGCCCAGGGCTGCCGAGACTGCTAGTCCGCCTCTGATGGAAGAAAAGAAATAACTGGTAGCTACCGTGCTGCTAAATAGCTGCTAAATGCCCGTATGAGTATTATTTATTTTATTTATTTATCTTTATTGGAGAAACCAACAATTTTACACAGTACATATAAAATAAAAAAAATACATTTGATGGATCGATAAAAATCTATGTAAAACTAAAAATAGGTTTCTACTAATAAAAAGTATTAAAGTTAATAACAAAAATAACAAAACCATTTTATATCAATATATATACATATCTACTACGCGAATTTAGAACAGTATCACCAAACATAGAACATGTTTCTTGGCCACATCCGTAGATCGTTTTAGCTAAAATTTTCAAGTTTCATGATAACGAATCAACTGATCAGGTTCGGATTTAGCATTAGGCTGCGTAGGCTAGAACCTATATGGCGGTTTTTTTTTTTGGGTCGGCATATTGTCACGAAAAAGTCTGAAACGATGAAGAATGATCGGTTAAGTATTCTCTTCGTACTTGGGATAGTCAGATTTACTGCGAACAGTCAATTATGACGATATAATCGAATCTTACAAAGCGTAAGTCAAGACGCGTGTTAATTTAAATTATAAATACACACCTATCGTTCTACTCTAAGGGTGTCATTTTTTTCTAAACCTATTCATCCCTGGATCATTTCTCTATATTATAGGTACTCGTAAAATTTCATGAGTACAAAAATATTTTTATAGTACCCCCCCCCCCCCCATTGTGCATGCATTGTTGTCATATAATTAATAAAAACGTTTCTGCTAGGAATGCTGAGCTTTTAATTCAGTTCAGTGTTTGAGAAATTTAGCCCTGATCAGCTCCGTGGTGATTTTTGCTAAAGTTGCCGCCCTGCAAAAGCCATGATCAAACCCAGCAATAAATGCTGCACGACTCATGAAACAACTGACCATCGTCGTGTTTTCATTTCTAAAATAAATCAAAAAGTTTGTTTAAACGGCACAGCGAACGGCAAACCAAACGCGCCGTAGAGGCGGCTGCGTGGGCCGTAGCTAATTCCTTACGAGGTGAGGTGGTCGTGGTCAAGCCATGTATAATTTTAATTATAAACATTCTCTCGACGGTTTTGATTTTGATCGAATAATATTGCAGTTACGCTTCTCTCTGCCTCCTAATATTATGAAATGTTGGTACGGCGATGAATGAATGCAGATGTCTACAGAAATTTACGATTCTATATATTGACTACTAGATGCTTGTGTTTGTCATTGAAAACGTATGACTCATGCAGGCAAAAGTAAACCCGTGTGTTTGAAAAATTTATATTAAACAATACTTTTTAACAAAGTGTGTCCAATACTCCCATTCACCTTATAAGCTTTGTTTGCTTAAATGTTTTTATGGAGTTTTTTGTGCACTCGAAAATAGGTTTGCGATTTCGCAAACCTATTTTTATTCGTAGCAAATTCTCATTTTAATTTATTACAAGCATATTTTCTGTACCTTTGTGTATAGGTACTTGTACTTAAAGTAAACATATTCTCGTTATTTACAAAGGAAATTAAAGAAATCTGCACCTATAATTAAAGTTAAAATGTTAATTGTTTATTGTGTTGTATTTTTTAAAATTCGATTAAAAAATATATTTGCTTTTGCGCATTACATTTTGTGCGTATAATGAATTACAAATAAATAAAATTATTTTAATAAAACACCGCATCTTTCCAATTAGAGTTTATGGTTATTTTGAATCACAAAAAAAACCCTTATAGCATTAATTGAATTTCCTTCGCAGACAGCGTGAATGAAATGCATATTTGAGTAGAATGTTGGATCTACAAATTATTAGATTTTTTTTATTCTTAGGTTCACAATTCAAAATTATTACAGTTGTTCCGATAGGACTTAGTCACAATAGGTAAGTCACAATAAAGTTAAAAAGCGGAGTTGCTCGTTTCAATCTGATTGATTACTTTACAATTCTTATTTATTTTTTTTCAAATAGCCTTAAACGGGCTTATAATTATGTGGTTATTGGTAACCGAAGTGGAAGATTATTAGAGTAAACAGTCAAAGCGAGATGTTTTAGCCACCGCTGAATGGAGATAGTAGCAAAAACAAAACTAGAATATTTAATCTAATTTTGGATTTTTTGCACGAAATACAGTCGACGCACATACAATTAATGAAAATTCCAATAAAATTTAAGCCTGACAATTCTTACAAATGAAATGGAAAAGTTTTCTAAGTGGGTCCGACGACTTTTTTTCTAAATCGAATGTTTTTTTTAACAAATTTTCAAAAATAAAATTTAATTCAAGACTTGTGGTGTTTTTTTGTTAATTATGAAAATGTATTTATGCCTTGAGACGTGAAAATAAAACAAAAAATTGATATACGTAGGTATGACAGCCTGACGAACGACCTGACCATGCACTACAGGGTAACCAACTAAAATAAATTTTATATAGGTATAAACCGGATATTAAAAAAAAATCACAAGCATATTTCCTTTTTTCTTGATTGAATCTACCAATTATTAAAAAAAGTATTTTTTATTGCATATTCCGCGTATTTGGCGTGCTTCGATATTCCCTAATTTTGTTATATGTTTTTAGTTATAAACAAGTGAAATGGCGCCGTGTAAATGTTATTCGGTAAGATATGTTACGTGAGAATTTGTCGAGTGGTATGGATTATGATGATCAAGTCACTTTGTATATTATAACATACAAAAGTATGTATCGTTAGTCCGTGAGTCAGTATGGAACGCTTCTTAAGCAGCGATGAGAAAATATTTTGTTGTCATATTCAAATTCATAATCGTCAACAGCTGCCAACCAACCGTAGTTGAACAGCTACTACTATTATAATAATTTATTATTAGTACAGTATGCTAAGGTTCCTTAAGTGATGCTCTACCCCATCTAAGTATTCCATAGGATAATACTACTACTGCTACTACTAATACTTACTAGGACATAAAATAATGCTTTAATTTGATAGATTTTTTATCGGAATATACAAAAGTTAAAAGTTGTACTAGTAGTGTATGGAGGAGAGAGCTGGATCAATTAACTATACAAATGCAGCCAGACGGTAGTGGTGTATGGACGCGTACCTCGCTACGGCATCAATTGTTTTTCCAGACGGCTCGATTTCTCGGGCCGTCAATCGGGCCGTCAGACGGCTCGATCTAACGTTTTTTCTAATGGTTAGTGCTGATTTTAGTAGGTAAATAGGTGAGAAATGGAAAAAAGGATAGGCGGATCAATCGTTTTGAGACATCAGACGGCTCGATTTCTCGGGCCGTCAATCGAGCCGTCAGACGGCTCGATTTCTCGGGCCGTCAATCGGGCCGTCAGACGGCCCGATCTAACGTTTTTTCTAATGGTTAGTGCTGATTTTAGTAGGTGAGAAATGGAAAAAAGGATAGGCGGATCAATCGTTTTGAGACATCAGACGGCTCGATTTCTCGGGCCGTCAATCGAGCCGTCAGACGGCTCAATTTCTCGGGCCGTCAGACGGCTCAACTTTTCGAGATCCAATCGAGGGTTCCGAGACGGTCCGATTCAAATTTGTAGGTATTTTTATGTGGTTTGCGTCTAGACTAGCTGCCAAACAAATATGATTATTATAATTATTTCTTTCTCAAATACCACCATGTACATCTTTTAGTCAACTGTGAGCTTGACATATTTAAAATATATTTTTAAACGTTAATGAAATTTATACATTGTAGTTGTCTTTTGCAACGCATCTGTACTAACCTATGATCATGTTCAAACATGTTTCTAATACGAAACAGTAAAATGAATTAAATGGCTGCGCGTGCAAGTCAGCTCTCCTGTTTTCGATCGACTGCTGTCCCGTTGTCGACCGACGATACGAATCCAGCCGGCGCGCAAAAAACTGTCTGGTCATTTATGGACATTGAACTCTCAATTAACATTGAGCGCTCAACTCAATTGCAATTACAATTGACTCAATTAAGTCGTGTGCATTTAATGTCGTCTCGCAAGTCAGACTACGTATGATTATTATAATTATTTCTTTCTCAAATACCACCATGTACATCTTTTAGTCAACTGTGAGCTTGACATATTTAAAATATATTTTTAAACGTTAATGAAATTTATACATTATAGTTATCTTTTGCAATGCACCTGGCTTTAGGTTATTAACCTATAATCATGTTCAAACATGTTTCTAATACGACAATCTAACTAAATTGTCATAATAAACTCGCTTTGTGCAGCGGTTGTGAAAATTATTAAAAAAAGCTATATCGATAATATATTTATTTTTTTCCTTTTTGTATTACACGCAACGATCTATCTTCCAGAGATTTTCTCATAATTTGTCATCGAAGTACCATATACTCAGCTCGCGTTCGAAACCCACCTCTTCCCCGCGCTCCGTATAGAATAATTCTTTCGAATAATTTCCCCTTCTCTCCCTTACAATACATCCTCAGGGGTCAGGGAATCAAAACAAATAGAAATCATCCCATTTTACCTCCCACATTTTAGCTCGTTATTGTTAATTTATTATGAGGTAGGTATGTTTTCAATAAATATAAAATGTTTACATCCCATCCTTAAGCGCCGGACACTTGTTTAGATTTTTATATGTGTTTCGCTTTCATACAGAGAAATGGAATATCACAACGCGCGCGAGACTACATCAAGAGTATTGCATAACTTTGGTTCCCATAATATTTTAACACTGAACAATTTGAGAGAATGAAAAATTCTGCCAACATATTTGAAAAGCTGAAAATCATAAAATAATTTGTACTCGTATATCACAGGTGCAGTTTTTGAATTAGTATTTAGGTTTTATTAATTAGTTTAAACAACCGACACGTGTATCTTTGAAAGAAGTTATAAAGTGCTAGGTGATAAATGATAGATCCAATAGAACGATCAAGAGTCATAATACGGTAATTTATTTAGGTACTGGAGACTAATTATTAACAGTCTAACTCTTTCTATTATATTTATTAGCATAAATCTGGATAACCATTTATAATTTTTAAATGGCCTGAGTCTCAATCTAGTATCTATGAGTAGTGTACGAGACAGGCAGTATTCACCTGAATTGACATATTTATTTAGCTATTTCCAATAATATTATATATTTTTTTTAAAGTACGAGGTTTTCTTTTCGGAGGTAGAACGGAGCTCGCATACAATAAACTTTAATAATAGCTATAATCTAGGTAGGTTATACAATATTACATTTTTACACAAGAGGTTGCACTCGCAACCGTAACCTTATAAGTTAATTTAATGAGTATAGGTTTTAAAGAGAAGTTAAAATTGGCCAAATATAAACTAAAAAATAATAAATAAATTATGTATGCATGACAGATTTTATTTATTTTAATGACACATTATAGTTTTTTACCATAGTTACAAAAAATTAAACTGTAAAGGTGCACAGTACGATATACAAAATATTATACCATACAAATATCACAATTGGTTTTAATAAGTCCCAAGATAGTTAATTCTACGTCACTCATCATGTTGATTGTAGGTCTCAGCTTAGAGTCGAGACTGAAAAAGAGAAAATGTAAATATTAAAGAAATGTGCTGTGATTGTGAATATTGAAAATAAATATTATTTAAATTGAAATTAGGGAAAACGACATAATTACAATAAATTTGTAAAATCCTAGCAATCTATACGTTATAAAATAATGGTTTAGAGAGAGCCCATATTCTATTTTTATCCCCACAAAAGAACATCTAGCTGAAAGAGTTTTTTGTTTATTATTAGGCTGCCAAGAATATAAAGCGATAATATAAATAACCGATGTCCACCAGTCCTCTGCTAAAGCCAAGCTTTAAGAACTATGTTCAGCGTTTTTTCGTAAACTTTGAGTGTAAAAAGTAATAAAAATTATAAACGTTTATGTCAAGCATAGGATGTTATATCTTCAATCCAATACCAACAAACTAGTCTCCAGAAAGCTACTCACATCAAGGAGGATGAAATGATAGTTGTTTTTTTTACAAATGTGAATGTTTGTGTTTTCATTTTGGATATCTTTTTAAAAAAAATATCATCTCTCGAACGTTCTCGGCATGTATGCATTTCTAAAGATTATCATATGGTAGGGTAAGGTTGTTTAGATTAATCAATATTTAAAAGAATGTTTTTATGAGAATGTAGACACGAATTATCTGAGTATATTTATTCATTATAACTTTTGTAGATTAGAATAAATCACAAATTTGTAACGATTTCTTTACATGCAGTGTAGGATTGATCAAGTAGCACGCTGGAATAAGTTTTCCGAACTGTTTAGAATTCAATTCATAGATCGTTTTGAATTAATATTTTGATCACCCGTAGATTGGTTAATATCATAAATGACATAACTATAAATTTCTTTATCCTTTTGATAAATATCCTAACCATTTTAAACAAATACTGTTTAGGTATTTTATATGAAATTGGTTCACAACCATGTAATATAGCAAATATTGAGTACAACTCATTCATAACTTTATAAATCATAATTTTGATATTAGTATAACTATCAATACAATTTGTGACGGGCTGGTGTGCACTCGTATGAATTGATATCGAGAAAGGATTATTATTTATCATCAAGAAAAACAAGTTTACGGTAATAACAAAGAAGGTAAGCTACACTAAGGATTACTTAAAAAACTTTTTAGACATGATCATTACTAAATCAATAATATCAAGTAACGAAAACACTATTGTTCATATACAAGTGTACTCAGAGAGGAAGCTAGTTGATTAGAATTTTTAGATATATCTAAACACAATACAATCATGATGAAGATATATCTAAGTTAAGAAGTCTTAAAATTAATGTTTTCTAATGCAGATGGCAGAGTCTAAGAATATGTACACAATGGGAGAGCTAATTGGGTTATCGGCTCATACTCAGGAAGATAATGTTATATTGGAGCGAATAAAGAGTTTAGCACTTCAATTCTTACCACAGGGATGGCGTGATTGGAAGATTTACATTTATACGACAGATGAGCTACTAGGAAACGAAGTGGACCAACATATTTTAAATAAAATCAGATTTGCATTACCGAGTGATGGAATAGCCAGAGCTTTCTCCCCCGAATGTACATCCCTACCAAAGAAAGTTTACAAGAATATTAGAATGAAAATGTTGGAATGGCCATTCTGTGTCGGTCTTATAATTAGTCCGTCATCTTTGGGGGCCAAAATCAGAGCTTCGTCAGTTCGAAATGAACTTATTATCGGATCTCTATCTAAAATGTTTCCTTTGAGGTTAACTCGAAATGATGCAGACAAACAACTGAAAGAAGGATCTACAGATAACGACAACAGTATGAATGTCGAAAAGATACCTTGTATGTGTAAAGATCAGATAAATAATCGTCTAATCAGGTTGGAAGAGAGATTTGATCATATTGAATCGTTGCTTGATAATGTCTTGGTGAGATTTACGCCTTCTCATCACCCCAATTATCCTCAAGATGTAGATGTGAATCAAAGCTTACACAATTGATAGATATACATCAATCGTCAATTATTACTTTACATTTTAAGAAAGTAAAGTGAGTACGATATTCATGGTTTAAATTAAAATCCGAGGGTAATGAAGATGCTAATTTGGCTTTAATCTTATGACAAAGAAGAGATACAAGTATATTCACAGGAAAAATAAAAACTCGGGATATAGAATGAAACGACTTGTGAACCCAATATTTATCAAATTCTCTACTGAGAACTCCAAGCAAAACCTCAATGAATTACATATTTAATACTTTACTGTCATGTTCAATGCGATCATCAAATCAATCATCATTTGAACTCTATGTTGTTGCAGAGAAAATAGAGGAAGATCTTCTTTATATCCACGATAAAAAATTAAAATATTGAACACGAACTATTGTTTATATGATGTGTATATTGAAAATGTATAAGGGGTTTGAAATTAAATAAACTCAATCATATCTAATTTATTGTTTTATTCGAGTAAAATATTACATGCAAGAAGCCATTTATGATATTGCTATTCAGTCTTTTAACCGTGAGATTACAACAGAAAGTCTAATTAAATATTAAAACTATACGATCACGACGAAGCAAATATTTTTTATCTTATTTTACTGATAATATAAGACTCCATGGGTGTTTATGATGCTACCATCTGAATATAGAATACATTCTTTGTCAAAATGAAGAATTCAAAAATATGTAATTTAAAACATGCTTATGACGATCATACCAGTTTAGACATGCCATTCTATAAATTTTCCCAAATGGCTGAACTATGTTGGCAGAGGGATCAGTATAGGTTTCTCACCATCGATAAAGAAGCAACTATGGATAATGGACGCTATAAATATCAATTTGATATGATTATTTGCTTGTAATGTCCCCAACACTACGTCTAACCCTTCAATGCACCCTGTTGCGTTAACCAACGTCTAAAGTGTGTTTTTAACGCGTTATGTTCTCAACACAACACATAATGTCTAATGTGTGTTTCTAACGCAATCTGTTACGTTAAACAACGTCTAACGCATATTTTTAACGAGTTATGTTCCCAACACTACATCTAACCCCTTCAATGCACCCTGTCGCGTTAAACAACGTCTAAAGTGTGTTTTTAACGCGTTATGTTCTCAACACAACACATAATGTCTAATGTGTGTTTCTAACGCAATCTGTTACGTTAAACAACGTCTAAAGCATATTTTTAACGAGTTATGTTCCCAACACAACGTCTAATGCTTTCAATGTACGCTGTTGCGTTAGTCAACGTCTAAAAATGTATTTTAAAGCATTATGTTGCGTTGCATTACAACGTCAGCATTGTGTGTTCCTAAGATAACTCATCTAAATACCTTCTCAATGTAACATCTGTATTTGATCTTAAAGTCATACATTTCAGTAAACCTATCGTCTGCTATGAATATATTTCACATTATCAACCCAATATGTGTGTATTAAATACATCGTATATATATATATATATATATATATATCCACAACTATTGATTTTATTTATTCTTATGTAGATGATCAATTATATCTAGAGACAAGATTCTATTTAGATACTCAATTAGGAAAATATGAGGGATATGTTTCAAATTAAATCTTAGCAGTACGAATTTCTAGATTATCAACATATACCTCATCATTCTATTTTAAATCTATGTACAAGTAAAAAAACTATACCGATAACATATATTTATTCAACATAATCGTTCAGTATAAACCATAGATACGCTACAATGATAACATTTTAAATTAAATATTTTGTCCAATTCCATCTTTATCATCTCGGCTAATTCCAGACTATCCAGTTGCGGTCCCGGCCAAAACTCATCAAGGAACCATTTGAGTTTATTATACATTTGTAGTCTATTTTCTAGAACACCCTCAGATATTCTCAATTCAATTTGGCCCTGATGTTTTTTACAGTATAGCACATGATTGTATAGTTTGACTATCCAAACACCGATATGATCATCTTCCTCTATTGAAACATCCCAGATAATATCCTTCAACTCCTCGAGCGCTAGATCGACTATTTGCAGAGACATTAACTCTCCAATGAATGAAGGGTACGTATCGAATACACCCATTCTATAGAACGACTTGGAGTGAATCTGAGCTATTGCATTTAATCACTATTGCATTTAATCACTAACATTTAAATCATCTCCATTGGTCTGACCATCTGATGTTTAATCTATTCCCTGTACTCAACGATTGCTAGACATTTGTATAGTTAATTGATTCAAGAATCATGCAAAACCTTTAACTTGGTAACCATGAAATGCACCTGCGTCCCCGGGGAGGACATTCAACCCGAACGTGTATAGACTTGCATTCACGTCTAGTCATGCATGATTATCAACGCACTTGCATTCAGTTCATATAATTGTCTTTAACGCAATCGTGTTTAGACTCGCAACCCATTAAATCTCATCTCGAGGTCCTGCATCCGTTCTCATTAGTTGTTAAAAATATCTTATAGTTAGTAAAAATAATATAATAGCTCATAATATAATATAATAATATAATAATATAATAATATAATAGCTCATATAATAATATAATAGCTCATAGTTAGTAAAAAATATCTTACACACATTGTTGAGGCGCGCCTCAACAATGTGTGTAAGATATTTTTTTTTTAAGTTAGTAAAGTGAATGATTTAAACGTCAACGTTTGATAGACATGTTAAATACAACATTTACCTCCCTCCCACCGTCTGTTTCCTCGTCAACGATCATGTTGAAGGTTAGAGCAACTAATGAGAACGGATGCAGGACCTCGAGATGAGATTTAATGGGTTGCGAGTCTAAACACGATTGCGTTAAAGACAATTATATGAACTGAATGCAAGTGCGTTGATAATCATGCATGACTAGACGTGAATGCAAGTCTATACACGTTCGGGTTGAATGTCCTCCCCGGGGACGCAGGTGCATTTCATGGTTACCAAGTTAAAGGTTTTGCATGATTCTTGAATCAATTAACTATACAAATGTCTAGCAATCGTTGAGTACAGGGAATAGATTAAACATCAGATGGTCAGACCAATGGAGATGATTTAAATGTTAGTGATTAAATGCAATAGTGATTAAATGCAATAGCTCAGATTCACTCCAAGTCGTTCTATAGAATGGGTGTATTCGATACGTACCCTTCATTCATTGGAGAGTTAATGTCTCTGCAAATAGTCGATCTAGCGCTCGAGGAGTTGAAGGATATTATCTGGGATGTTTCAATAGAGGAAGATGATCATATCGGTGTTTGGATAGTCAAACTATACAATCATGTGCTATACTGTAAAAAACATCAGGGCCAAATTGAATTGAGAATATCTGAGGGTGTTCTAGAAAATAGACTACAAATGTATAATAAACTCAAATGGTTCCTTGATGAGTTTTGGCCGGGACCGCAACTGGATAGTCTGGAATTAGCCGAGATGATAAAGATGGAATTGGACAAAATATTTAATTTAAAATGTTATCATTGTAGCGTATCTATGGTTTATACTGAACGATTATGTTGAATAAATATATGTTATCGGTATAGTTTTTTTACTTGTACATAGATTTAAAATAGAATGATGAGGTATATGTTGATAATCTAGAAATTCGTACTGCTAAGATTTAATTTGAAACATATCCCTCATATTTTCCTAATTGAGTATCTAAATAGAATCTTGTCTCTAGATATAATTGATCATCTACATAAGAATAAATAAAATCAATAGTTGTGGATATATATATATATATATATATATATACGATGTATTTAATACACACATATTGGGTTGATAATGTGAAATATATTCATAGCAGACGATAGGTTTACTGAAATGTATGACTTTAAGATCAAATACAGATGTTACATTGAGAAGGTATTTAGATGAGTTATCTTAGGAACACACAATGCTGACGTTGTAATGCAACGCAACATAATGCTTTAAAATACATTTTTAGACGTTGACTAACGCAACAGCGTACATTGAAAGCATTAGACGTTGTGTTGGGAACATAACTCGTTAAAAATATGCTTTAGACGTTGTTTAACGTAACAGATTGCGTTAGAAACACACATTAGACATTATGTGTTGTGTTGAGAACATAACGCGTTAAAAACACACTTTAGACGTTGTTTAACGCGACAGGGTGCATTGAAGGGGTTAGATGTAGTGTTGGGAACATAACTCGTTAAAAATATGCGTTAGACGTTGTTTAACGTAACAGATTGCGTTAGAAACACACATTAGACATTATGTGTTGTGTTGAGAACATAACGCGTTAAAAACACACTTTAGACGTTGGTTAACGCAACAGGGTGCATTGAAGGGTTAGACGTAGTGTTGGGGACATTACAAGCAAATAATCATATCAAATTGATATTTATAGCGTCCATTATCCATAGTTGCTTCTTTATCGATGGTGAGAAACCTATACTGATCCCTCTGCCAACATAGTTCAGCCATTTGGGAAAATTTATAGAATGGCATGTCTAAACTGGTATGATCGTCATAAGCATGTTTTAAATTACATATTTTTGAATTCTTCATTTTGACAAAGAATGTATTCTATATTCAGATGGTAGCATCATAAACACCCATGGAGTCTTATATTATCAGTAAAATAAGATAAAAAATATTTGCTTCGTCGTGATCGTATAGTTTTAATATTTAATTAGACTTTCTGTTGTAATCTCACGGTTAAAAGACTGAGTAGCAATATCATAAATGGCTTCTTGCATGTAATATTTTACTCGAATAAAACAATAAATTAGATATGATTGAGTTTATTTAATTTCAAACCCCTTATACATTTTCAATATACACATCATATAAACAATAGTTCGTGTTCAATATTTTAATTTTTTATCGTGGATATAAAGAAGATCTTCCTCTATTTTCTCTGCAACAACATAGAGTTCAAATGATGATTGATTTGATGATCGCATTGAACATGACAGTAAAGTATTAAATATGTAATTCATTGAGGTTTTGCTTGGAGTTCTCAGTAGAGAATTTGATAAATATTGGGTTCACAAGTCGTTTCATTCTATATCCCGAGTTTTTATTTTTCCTGTGAATATACTTGTATCTCTTCTTTGTCATAAGATTAAAGCCAAATTAGCATCTTCATTACCCTCGGATTTTAATTTAAACCATGAATATCGTACTCACTTTACTTTCTTAAAATGTAAAGTAATAATTGACGATTGATGTATATCTATCAATTGTGTAAGCTTTGATTCACATCTACATCTTGAGGATAATTGGGGTGATGAGAAGGCGTAAATCTCACCAAGACATTATCAAGCAACGATTCAATATGATCAAATCTCTCTTCCAACCTGATTAGACGATTATTTATCTGATCTTTACACATACAAGGTATCTTTTCGACATTCATACTGTTGTCGTTATCTGTAGATCCTTCTTTCAGTTGTTTGTCTGCATCATTTCGAGTTAACCTCAAAGGAAACATTTTAGATAGAGATCCGATAATAAGTTCATTTCGAACTGACGAAGCTCTGATTTTGGCCCCCAAAGATGACGGACTAATTATAAGACCGACACAGAATGGCCATTCCAACATTTTCATTCTAATATTCTTGTAAACTTTCTTTGGTAGGGATGTACATTCGGGGGAGAAAGCTCTGGCTATTCCATCACTCGGTAATGCAAATCTGATTTTATTTAAAATATGTTGGTCCACTTCGTTTCCTAGTAGCTCATCTGTCGTATAAATGTAAATCTTCCAATCACGCCATCCCTGTGGTAAGAATTGAAGTGCTAAACTCTTTATTCGCTCCAATATAACATTATCTTCCTGAGTATGAGCCGATAACCCAATTAGCTCTCCCATTGTGTACATATTCTTAGACTCTGCCATCTGCATTAGAAAACATTAATTTTAAGACTTCTTAACTTAGATATATCTTCATCATGATTGTATTGTGTTTAGATATATCTAAAAATTCTAATCAACTAGCTTCCTCTCTGAGTACACTTGTATATGAACAATAGTGTTTTCGTTACTTGATATTATTGATTTAGTAATGATCATGTCTAAAAAGTTTTTTAAGTAATCCTTAGTGTAGCTTACCTTCTTTGTTATTACCGTAAACTTGTTTTTCTTGATGATAAATAATAATCCTTTCTCGATATCAATTCATACGAGTGCACACCAGCCCGTCACAAATTGTATTGATAGTTATACTAATATCAAAATTATGATTTATAAAGTTATGAATGAGTTGTACTCAATATTTGCTATATTACATGGTTGTGAACCAATTTCATATAAAATACCTAAACAGTATTTGTTTAAAATGGTTAGGATATTTATCAAAAGGATAAAGAAATTTATAGTTATGTCATTTATGATATTAACCAATCTACGGGTGATCAAAATATTAATTCAAAACGATCTATGAATTGAATTCTAAACAGTTCGGAAAACTTATTCCAGCGTGCTACTTGATCAATCCTACACTGCATGTAAAGAAATCGTTACAAATTTGTGATTTATTCTAATCTACAAAAGTTATAATGAATAAATATACTCAGATAATTCGTGTCTACATTCTCATAAAAACATTCTTTTAAATATTGATTAATCTAAACAACCTTACCCTACCATATGATAATCTTTAGAAATGCATACATGCCGAGAACGTTCGAGAGATGATATTTTTTTTAAAAAGATATCCAAAATGAAAACACAAACATTCACATTTGTAAAAAAAACAACTATCATTTCATCCTCCTTGATGTGAGTAGCTTTCTGGAGACTAGTTTGTTGGTATTGGATTGAAGATATAACATCCTATGCTTGACATAAACGTTTATAATTTTTATTACTTTTTACACTCAAAGTTTACGAAAAAACGCTGAACATAGTTCTTAAAGCTTGGCTTTAGCAGAGGACTGGTGGACATCGGTTATTTATATTATCGCTTTATATTCTTGGCAGCCTAATAATAAACAAAAAACTCTTTCAGCTAGATGTTCTTTTGTGGGGATAAAAATAGAATATGGGCTCTCTCTAAACCATTATTTTATAACGTATAGATTGCTAGGATTTTACAAATTTATTGTAATTATGTCGTTTTCCCTAATTTCAATTTAAATAATATTTATTTTCAATATTCACAATCACAGCACATTTCTTTAATATTTACATTTTCTCTTTTTCAGTCTCGACTCTAAGCTGAGACCTACAATCAACATGATGAGTGACGTAGAATTAACTATCTTGGGACTTATTAAAACCAATTGTGATATTTGTATGGTATAATATTTTGTATATCGTACTGTGCACCTTTACAGTTTAATTTTTTGTAACTATGGTAAAAAACTATAATGTGTCATTAAAATAAATAAAATCTGTCATGCATACATAATTTATTTATTATTTTTTAGTTTATATTTGGCCAATTTTAACTTCTCTTTAAAACCTATACTCATTAAATTAACTTATAAGGTTACGGTTGCGAGTGCAACCTCTTGTGTAAAAATGTAATATTGTATAACCTACCTAGATTATAGCTATTATTAAAGTTTATTGTATGCGAGCTCCGTTCTACCTCCGAAAAGAAAACCTCGTACTTTAAAAAAAATATATAATATTATTGGAAATAGCTAAATAAATATGTCAATTCAGGTGAATACTGCCTGTCTCGTACACTACTCATAGATACTAGATTGAGACTCAGGCCATTTAAAAATTATAAATGGTTATCCAGATTTATGCTAATAAATATAATAGAAAGAGTTAGACTGTTAATAATTAGTCTCCAGTACCTAAATAAATTACCGTATTATGACTCTTGATCGTTCTATTGGATCTATCATTTATCACCTAGCACTTTATAACTTCTTTCAAAGATACACGTGTCGGTTGTTTAAACTAATTAATAAAACCTAAATACTAATTCAAAAACTGCACCTGTGATATACGAGTACAAATTATTTTATGATTTTCAGCTTTTCAAATATGTTGGCAGAATTTTTCATTCTCTCAAATTGTTCAGTGTTAAAATATTATGGGAACCAAAGTTATGCAATACTCTTGATGTAGTCTCGCGCGCGTTGTGATATTCCATTTCTCTGTATGAAAGCGAAACACATATAAAAATCTAAACAAGTGTCCGGCGCTTAAGGATGGGATGTAAACATTTTATATTTATTGAAAACATACCTACCTCATAATAAATTAACAATAACGAGCTAAAATGTGGGAGGTAAAATGGGATGATTTCTATTTGTTTTGATTCCCTGACCCCTGAGGATGTATTGTAAGGGAGAGAAGGGGAAATTATTCGAAAGAATTATTCTATACGGAGCGCGGGGAAGAGGTGGGTTTCGAACGCGAGCTGAGTATATGGTACTTCGATGACAAATTATGAGAAAATCTCTGGAAGATAGATCGTTGCGTGTAATACAAAAAGGAAAAAAATAAATATATTATCGATATAGCTTTTTTTAATAATTTTCACAACCGCTGCACAAAGCGAGTTTATTATGACAATTTAGTTAGATTGTCGTATTAGAAACATGTTTGAACATGATTATAGGTTAATAACCTAAAGCCAGGTGCATTGCAAAAGATAACTATAATGTATAAATTTCATTAACGTTTAAAAATATATTTTAAATATGTCAAGCTCACAGTTGACTAAAAGATGTACATGGTGGTATTTGAGAAAGAAATAATTATAATAATCATACGTAGTCTGACTTGCGAGACGACATTAAATGCACACGACTTAATTGAGTCAATTGTAATTGCAATTGAGTTGAGCGCTCAATGTTAATTGAGAGTTCAATGTCCATAAATGACCAGACAGTTTTTTGCGCGCCGGCTGGATTCGTATCGTCGGTCGACAACGGGACAGCAGTCGATCGAAAACAGGAGAGCTGACTTGCACGCGCAGCCATTTAATTCATTTTACTGTTTCGTATTAGAAACATGTTTGAACATGATCATAGGTTAGTACAGATGCGTTGCAAAAGACAACTACAATGTATAAATTTCATTAACGTTTAAAAATATATTTTAAATATGTCAAGCTCACAGTTGACTAAAAGATGTACATGGTGGTATTTGAGAAAGAAATAATTATAATAATCATATTTGTTTGGCAGCTAGTCTAGACGCAAACCACATAAAAATACCTACAAATTTGAATCGGACCGTCTCGGAACCCTCGATTGGATCTCGAAAAGTTGAGCCGTCTGACGGCCCGAGAAATTGAGCCGTCTGACGGCTCGATTGACGGCCCGAGAAATCGAGCCGTCTGATGTCTCAAAACGATTGATCCGCCTATCCTTTTTTCCATTTCTCACCTACTAAAATCAGCACTAACCATTAGAAAAAACGTTAGATCGGGCCGTCTGACGGCCCGATTGACGGCCCGAGAAATCGAGCCGTCTGACGGCTCGATTGACGGCCCGAGAAATCGAGCCGTCTGATGTCTCAAAACGATTGATCCGCCTATCCTTTTTTCCATTTCTCACCTATTTACCTACTAAAATCAGCACTAACCATTAGAAAAAACGTTAGATCGAGCCGTCTGACGGCCCGATTGACGGCCCGAGAAATCGAGCCGTCTGGAAAAACAATTGATGCCGTAGCGAGGTACGCGTCCATACACCACTACCGTCTGGCTGCATTTGTATAGTTAATTGATCCAGCTCTCTCCTCCATACACTACTTGTACTATTAAATATTTTATAACCTTAGCGCTGACAAATAGGTCACTCCCATCCTTTTACAAAAATGATAAGCTCCACCAAGTGATAAGTTCCAATGATATTTCAGAACTGAATATTCTAGTACAATATCGTGAGAGGCCCATCGATAAACATGTAATTTGACAGTTTGGCCTGTCGCTAAATAAACCCTAATGCATATTGTATCCGTTAAGCCACATGCGAACAGAGCACCGCGAAAGAGCGACACGTGAACGCATCCTTTGCTATATTATTTTTCATACAATGGAAATATTATCACAATCGTGTGCGTTCTTCTGGGGAATTTGTAGAGCACGCGGATGTCGTGTGCCAATGCTGCGAGGGGGAGCGCCGTCGGGGGAAGGGGAATATATGGGTTCAGTCAGGACGCGAGCCGTCGAATTGTACACTGATTCATTATAAAAAAAAAATACTTCCAATAAACCATATTTTGTTGGAATGGTAGTAAAATGCTAGTTTTTATTGCTTGGTTTGCTAAATACCATCACGTCACGTCACGTCACTCATACGAGTATGCATATATCGTGTGCCTACATAATATTATTTTTTTTAAAGTGGAAAGCGCGTTACATCATACGCCAGTAAAGTAACTTTTTAAACTTTATTTCAGCATGGATTATTTTTAAGTTTAATTTTAATTAATTAATTAAGTTTCTAATAACTCTAATCATAGCTGCGAAAAAACTACCTATACAATTCCTCATACGATACTGTCTGATTCAGCATAAATGCGATTTTTCAATTGAACGTTTATTTGGTGGTTCTATTATAAACAGAATTAATGTAACTAGCTTTATTTCGGATATTTAATTATTTATTGGAATTTTTTCTTTGAGTAATATATTTATTTTTAAAATAAATCAATTTTTGCAAATTTTTACTTATTTTTACGTTGGGTGTATAAAATCAAACTAAGTAAAATAAAAAATCCAATAATCTAATAAATGTAATAAAACAATAATTAGAATGGTTGTGAGTACGCCTAGAGATTTACCTACGTATGTATCTTAACTTCACAAAACTTATGTTTTGTAAATAGGTAAAACGATGTCACAAAGGTCTTTCTTTCTCAGTGGGCTAAAAATAAACTAAATAATCTGTTAATTCTCACCTGCCTAAATGTCTCGTTTTAAAGTGTAAATATTGTATATATTTCGGTTTGTCTTCATATGTAAAGTTATTAAAATTTTAAGAACTTTTAATTGTTAAAAAATATGTATTTTTTTATATGTATATGTATATGTAAATATAAGTATATGGAAAAAACGTGTTAATAATATTAACATCACATAAAATGAAGTTACATCATAATCTTTTAGATTTTAGATTCTTTAAAGCCAACTGTATACTGTACGGAATCTTTTAAATTTCTATTATTTTTATTTTTATCAACCTCATATAAGTCATTAAAAAAATAATGTTATTAATTCATAATCCTATGTCATTATTATACATCCATTATTTTTATATGTTTGATTAAAATATCATCCTTTTATTTCATCTAGGTAAATATATGACAATTATTTTATACTAAAAAGGACGGACGGGTGAGAGTAAAAAATGCATTTTTCTAAAACCCAGCGCTGGTTTTATACCGACATCCTGCGCTCCCAAGCACAGGACCTCTTAAGTGTATTTATAATTTTAATTTTGCAATATGGCCAACGTTTGATCAAAAAATAAACCATACTTTTCAATATTGTCAGAAATTAGGTGTTTTATTTATAAGCATAAATGTTTTTCGCCAGGTCTCACTATTTTGTAAATATTTTACAGTAAACTAATAGAATATGACCATCTGTCATAAAAAATATGAACCTTGTGATTTTTCAATAGTTACGATGTTTTAGACGTATTGTGACATCTGCATCGTGTTTTAGTTACTAAAGAGTAACAGTCCAATTCTTCTTAGCGGTCGACCAATCTAAAACCCACTTTAATCAATGGTGATATAGAAATAAATGAAAGGTTGTACATTTTGCTTAGTCCAGAAGGCACGCCTATCTCTCTAGGGACACGCGACGCGCGTGCGCAGAGGCCGAGCCTCAGCAAGGAAACCTTCTATGGCCTCAGTCGACGGTAGAATCCGCCCAAACCTACCCTATGCATAAATTCTCATGTTCCTTCATATTTAATTTTGCTGTAATAATAATACACATGTAACAATATTATTGTACTGATTTACTTTGGTATAAATACCCGCGAAATCAATCATTATCATATTACTGGTTGTGTATAAAAAAACGTTTTTTTAAGTTTACGCACCAAATAATTAAAAAAATAATAAACACTTTTCGAAATTTAATAACGACGCTGTCTTTTTATCACCATATTACCACTTAGGGTAGAAAAGAGATGCTTCATGATTCACATTCAAAATGTTCATCGTGACATTATTCAAAGCTATCCTCTTTTTTCAAATCTGCTATTTTATTCTTTTATTATATTGACAGGTATTGGGTAATCAGTGGATATTTAATCATAAAAAAAAATATTTACCTTCATCTTATGTCTTCAATATAAAGGCTTTTTATAATTCAATTCTGAAAAATTTAATAAATGATGAACTGCTAACAATTGAATTGCTCTCTTATAAAAGACATTAACGCCTTAGAAAAATAGTAATTGTTAGGCAAATAAAGGGTCTAAAAGATAGAAAAGATTGTTTTAAAAATATATATGCTATGAAGCTGTAATTAAATAAAAATCAACAATTACTGACTGCGCAGACAAAAACTTGACGCCCCTAATAAATAAATGACCCAATTTCAAAGTCAACTGTCAATACGCTTTGCCTTACATCACACCTGTGCACAAGCACTTTAGACTACGACTGGACAGCGAGCGGCTGATTTTCCGGCCACCGTGTCGATAGTGGTGGCCATAGACCACAGATGTCTCAATGATTGGTTTGAAACTGCGATATAGTCATCATTATTGGATCACTATATCAACATCCTATTATCGGAAAAAAATGCATTTCCCAAAATAGCCTTAAAAGTTTAAAGAAATAATATCATATTTTGCAGTGAAGACCTTTTTTACTCACATTATTAACGCATTGTTTTAACGTAATGTACCACGAAGTAAGAAACAATCTTGTAATCTCTGTGTTTTTATATTTTTTTGTGGCTGTTTTATTATATATATAATAAAATATAAAATATGGACATATTTTTCATAGGTATAAAACTCATATTTTTGCAGAGCCGCTTACAATAATTATAATCCAGCGGTTTTTAATTTTTTTTTTATTCCTTTGAAATAATATTTTCATATATACTATTTCCCTACCAGTATTCCTACAATTTGTTACTTAGCACAGTTTCAATGTCGCCGTCAATCAGTACGTAGGAACCACGTTAAAAGTTATTCAATTTTTTTCCACCTATTTCTGGTCTTTATTAGTACAGGTTTTTTTTTTACTTAGTTAAAGTGGCCATGTTACTCCAATAGTAATAATGAATATCCGTTTTTTTTTTAATTCTCCGTGAATTTATTGATAATAACAAAATCATTTATTTTTGAGCCATTATTATAATATATTAATAAATAAATAATCAGGTTACTTTCTTTCTTTCTCGGGTCTCTCGAGAAACAGTATATGAATAGTCAAATATTTCTGTCGCATTGTTGACTCGTCGGCGCGTGTCTGTGGGCGGGGGTGTTGGCTGCGACGCTACGCGAGGGTGTGGAGAGTGCAGGGCGGGGAGTGCAGGGCGGCGGAGGTAGACCGTCGCCGCACCGCGCCGGTCGCGTGCCACCCGCTCTTCCCCTAATTGAAGTGCTTTTGTGAAATTACTATGTTATTATTTAAACAAACCGGTTGAGAGGTTTGAGTTTTTGATCTCCGTTCGAGATTATCCCGTTAACGGGTTTCAAATGAAGCAAACAATCTGAAAAGAATATCTTGTGTATTGATCATATTTTATGCTGTGTGCCTACCATAAATTGTTCTACGAGTTGCTCTATGTCGTATCGGTAAAACGTCACAAATTTAATACTATTGATATTTCATCTTAGCAAAAGAATTTTGAACATACATTACAAATACGCCCACTCACTAATAGTACACATTCATGAACCTCCCATTACCCAATTCCCCGTTGTGGAATTACCCATTCTCTACACTCACACTTTCAACACCTCAACAAGTATCAAAATAAAATGCCCTCTGAATTGCTATCCTTAAACTATTACCTAATTAACGACAAAGTTTTATTAATGAACACTATATTTTTATCCCTAAAATCACTTAAAACGCGTTTATATTTTTTGATCTTTCTAAAGTCGTTCCTTTGCATTTTATTATTTTTATGATAAACAAATGTATTTTTTAATTTGGGCATTTTGATAAGACAGAATTTCTTTTACTGCTCAAGTTCAAGTTCATTTTCATTAATTGAGGCATTATAAATTCAATACAAAAGTTGGTTTTTAGCACAGCCCTTACAAAATTTAATTAAAAGAAAAGAGTTAAAGAGACTTTAAAAAAGAGTAGGTACTAAAACGAAGTCAAAGTAAGGAGTCAATAGGCATTTAAGACGTGTATTTATTATACCATAGATAATAATATAACCCGCGAATAGGTAAGTGCCACCAATAAAGCGAGCATATTTTTCATTAGTTAAATGCACCCCGGGTATTGGTACTTGTATCGCTGGGTAATCCACGCGTATTGAGGCACATATGCGTTAATGGAACCCATCGCTTCGGTCGAGGGTGAACTTTTAATCGACTCTGGATGTTTAGCTCAGCGCGTGAATAACAAGTTAAATTTTGTCTTTGCTGTTATTTATTATTAGATTAATGACTACATCTATTAATATATATGATAGGGATAGGTATGATAGGGATTCATGTATATCCGTATTTGGATAGAAGTGTTGATAAACCGCACAAAAATAAAATAAAAAAGGGGCTTCCCTATATTGAGGTTATGATACCTAGCATAAAAGCATGATAGTTTATCATTTATTGAATAATAAAATCGGTACACAGCACAGGGCGTACAAATCTAAACAAATTCACAGCTGAAAAAAGTGGTCGTTATAAAACCTGTTTAAGTAATGTGAATTCAATAAATAACGCTTACTCTCACAATTTATTTTTATCTTTATTGACAGATTAGAAAGTATGAACATAAAAAGTAATAAATATGCTTATCGGTACAGATTTTTAAAAAGCATCTTAATAAAACAAGTTATTAAAAATTTGAAAAACCATCCGACACGCAAACGACTACACAGATTTTCTTGAATTATAGCTAAGAACACTCTCGATCGAGTTACCTTTCAAACAAAACGACACACGTTAAACGTTGGGGGTGAGAAACATAGGAGTTGGTTTAAGATGTATTTATTTAATTTTTAATATCTAAAAAAAATATTATTTAATATTAAAATATTTAAAAAAAAATACAAATCTTATGCAATTTTCTCGAGACCAGAGCTAAAGAAGCCAAAGGCATAGCGGAGCAGAGTGAAAGACGCTCTTCATACTGATTTAATTAATATAACTACAATTGCTGTTCTTTCGTTCTGGGTATATTACATTCGACCACAATATCTGAAAAGAAACACATAAGATCAGCTCAACATAGCAAGCATATATACGGTATCAGTCTCACAGCTATGCTCTCCTCACGCATGATTCCTAGTTGCTCTTTTTTTGCTAAGGAAGTAAAAAAAACTATGTTTTTTTCTTGACAGATCCGAATCCAGTGCTGGAAATTTTTAGCAACTTTTTTATGACATGCAATTTTCGTCTCAACCTCTGTTGAACAGATAAACGAACAAAAATCCAAAAGTTATAGATCATCTATTTAAAAAAATATATTTTACTTGATATTTACAACTTGGAAATAAATCATAGAATAATATTTAGATGCATTATTCAGTACTGTTCAAAGTTGTATGTAAACTAAATTTATATTTCTTTCATTGTATCCTAATTTCATTGCAATAAAAATACTAAAATCTACAAAAATAAATCATAGGTATCATAAAAAGTAAACAATTTTTTATTTACGTAAATCTATAAAATGTCAACTTTCGCAAATTGTTCAAAGGTAACAAGCTCTAGTAATGCGCTCTAGTATTTCTACAGAAAATAAAGTATTTAGCACAGAACTCTAAACGTATAAGGTCTGAATTTTTCATAGAAATTTTATCATTTTATTATTCTTATGGAATGTCTATAATAACATAAAAGTTATCTAAAATTTATCTTATAGAAAATTACCACATGCATTACATGCTACATTACATGCTTAACGCATCTCAAGACATATTTGTATGGGTTACTTGCACGGAACCTAGCATATGTACAAACAGAGGTGCTTTTCGCTAAATTTACCTTAGAACAGGTGTTCACACCTAGTAAATACAATACTCGCCTCTTCACGAAATCTAATGTGCTGAGTTTATATATTACGCCTAAATTCTACGCTGCTCACTCGACTTAACCCACAATTAAATTTTTTGGTAAAAAAATTTTTATGAAATATTTTAATTTATTAGGTAAAATTGTAGTGTAAAGTTATTGTATTTTTAGAGAAAATGTAATAAAATATTTGATTAGCATATTATACATAAATAAGTTAGCGGTCGATTCTTTCCTGGTATCATTTGATAACCTACTGAAATGCCATCGACTTCGTAACGCCATTTATTTATTTTTTCTTGTGCATATAGGCCATAGTTTTTTTCGTTTCAGTAGGAAGTAACTGTGGAGCGATACGAGAGCGATTGCCGTTGCGGTCACTTCACGTCACGGAGGAAACTTTTATAAAATAATCACGATTTAGACCGTCAACTTCCACTTGGGCGTGTTGCTTCTTACTCATAGCAATAAATCACCTTTTGACTTTATTGGTGCCATTATTCTGCGCAGTCGCACTACCGGCTCATGGCGCAGGTATCGTTGCGGTTCCGTATGCTGAAAATCGTAAACCCTAACTTCCATAAACGAGGAAATCAGTAATAAATCTGCAACCTTCTAGAGTTCTTTTTTAGCTAAATGCACTCAATGAGGATGTTGATCTTTCCAAATACTCCACGATTAATATTATTAGCACCTACCTAAAAATAAGAACCAGACGATTAAACATTTTTTTTTAAACTGGCACTTTTTAAGTAGAGTATTTTAGTACAAATACTTCGTGTATTTAATGGAACAGATACAACTTATCCAATTTCTCGATTTCAAATAAGGAATGTCTTTTTAAAGAAATTTAAACAATTTCGAACTTTTTCATCGAAACCCATAAACTACTGGTATTCTGAAATACAAAGTACTCTGCGAAAATTTATAATAATTTGAACGCTGAAAGGATCTCCGTACTGGATTGCTAACTTCATATACACTGTGTAGGAATGTAACTCGAAATACACGCTATCTTAGCTCCTTCAACGTTGAGTTTTAAGTGAGGAGTGAACCGATTATTTTAATATCGTATTTATATAATATTATGTAATATTGTATATTGCCAAATATTTTATTATAATATGATATTTTAAAACTACCTCGAGGGTCTACGCTAGGTCCTGCGAGTGGCTTTCGGCGCCTTTAGTGCCTTATATTTTACATCATCTATTAGATTACATTATTGGTTGCAAAGGTAAACGTTAAACTCGAGAACCGATAGATAAAATTTTAAATGAAATCAAATATGATTTCGTTTAAGCCTGCGGGCGACGTAGGGCGCCTACGATGTCCAATACAGGTTCTCTGCTATACAGGTTAGTTTTATGTAACGTTTGGATCACCATAAATAATACCAAAAACAAATAGATTAACGTTAGATTATGGAGCACCTATGTTATATATATTTGTTAAGATACTACCTAAAATGATGGTTACATAGAATTAGATACGAAAAAAGGAATTTCTGAAATTACAAAAGAACCCTTATCTTAAAAACATACACAAAATTTAAAGTGTATATATTCTATGTGCGTCAACCATTTACTTAGTCCTAAAACAGTAACTCTATTTTACATGTATATGTATAATCCATGAAAAACACTAATATGGCTAAAACTAAGGTATTTATGTAAATAAACAATAGTAATTTATCAAGAATTTTATCTTGCGGAACACTCAGTAATTCTAATCTTCTAATTAAATGATTCACTAGATATAATTAAAACCAATAATCTATTATCGAACGTTATGAATTTTCTTTGTAACATCAAATAATATAACAGCTATAGGGTGTCTGAAAACCATCTTAAACGGTTTATATAAAATTTTTACAAATTGAAATTTTTCAATCCGTTAAAATATTAAAAAACATTCGAATTTTCCAAATGTCAATACTATCAGACTTTTATATAAGTAAACATTACTTATATAAAAGTCTGATAGTATTGACATTTGGAAAATTCGAATGTTTTTTAATATTTTAACGGATTGAAAAATTTCAATTTGTAAAAATTTAAACGACGACGAACGCCTATTATAACGTAATGAATCATCTAAATACGGTGTTTAAGCAATACAATATACAAGTTTACTATATCTATATATATATATATAATATATATATATAGTAAAATTGTAAAATGTATTTCTTAAATACCGTTATTTAGATGATTTTTATGTTAAAATAGGTAAACACCGTAGCTTACTTTATATGAAAGTTTGACAGTACTGACATTTGGAAAATTCGAATGCTTTTTAATATTTTAGGGAATTTTTTTTTTTCAAATAAATTATATAGCCAGAATGTTCAAAGAAAAATTAATACCGAAAACACAGATAGTTGCATCGCTTGACGATTCATTTTCATATAAACTACGTTGAACGTAAGTTATTCTTGTAAATATCCATTAAACCATTCATTTCTCATTCATTATACGTCATATTCGTTACATTTTCACTTTTTTTCATAATTATTGCTTAATTTTTAAATCATTTATTCACTACTTTAATGAAAGTTTGACCGTATTTCATAAGCACAGAGATAGATAGATGAGAGTGCAAAACTTTCATAAAATACAGGCCTGTATTTAAACCAGCGTGCATTACCTCAAGCGATGCAACTATCTGTGCATTCGGTATTCATTTTTCTTTGCATTCATCCTGCATTCTCAAGTACAGGACCTCTTTAGAACCTTTATAAATATTATGCTATCCAGCACTTTATCAAATAATTAAAAACTTTTTCAAAAATTTTTCAATATTGTCAAAGATTGTGTCATTTATCTTTTCAGGCGATTTGCCGCTATTAAAAAACAATCATCAAATATAAGTGATATATATATTTATATATATATTAAAAGTAATCGAAATAAATATAAATTGCAAATAATAGAAAAAATAATACTTTAAAAATCAATTAAAATTATTTAATTTTTAATCTGTGGTATGATTGATTTCTATGTATGTTTATTTGTTTACCTTATTTAAATTAATTATTGGATTTGGTTTTTTCCCAACGATATTTAATCACTTAATCCTTAAGAGGTAATGAGAAAGATAATCATTTATTAACTTCATGCTTTGAAAATTATTTTATCTTTATAAGTATTTGTATCGTTTTAAAAATAATTAGTCAGTGTTTTTTTTTACACCCTATAAATAATTCAATAGCAATCATATAGGTAGGTACATGGTCCGGGTGAATAATATTCGTCTGCTGGTACGCAGAATGGAGTTTCATTGAGGGGTGTCGTATCGATTCGCCCCAGACGAAGGGGAAAATTCGCAGGGGGCGTATCCGGGGAAATGCTTGGCCAATGAGGTGCGATCCGAGGCGACGACTCCGCCCTCGGGTTACTGGGCTCGCGGCGGCCGCCTAAACCCGCGAAGAAAAGAGCCGCCGTCAGTCCGTCGCGATGCTGGGCGCAGTGATGTTACGCGGCGAGGCTGACTGCCCGCCCGACCTGCGCGTGCCGCCCATACAACTCGATCATCTGCCTGAAGTGTTCCTCTGTTAGTACCAAACCTGTGGTTACCTAGTGTTCCTTAAGTGGTTTTTTTTATTAAAATAAGCTGTGTATCTTGAATAATTCACAACGTTGTTTCCGAAAAAAATTACTTTATTTTGCTTTATTTATTTTTTTTTTAGTGTCTAAAAAAACTTAATCTGCTTGTTTTGTAGCAACCTATTATAATATTACTAAGTTGAAGGGTCCACCACATTTAAATAAGATGATGTGATGATGATATGGGTTAATGATATCGAGTTGGCGGTTTTCTAAACCTTATAATTTTGACGTGGTTTAAACGAAGAGAGAAATGTTTGATTATTCTATTGTAATTCGTTGATTGAGTTATTATAATAAATTGATTCAACTGTATCCCTACTGCCCCCAGTGAATTTTAGACTTTGGTACTGGATAAATCTCATCAACTGCAAATAGTTTACTTATTTAACCATATTTTTCATTTATATAATCATAGCTTCGTACCTAACCTTAGGTTACCGCGTGTTGCAGTGTGCTTAACAATTATGAGTGCAAGTTGTTATTTGATTCAATTACCTCCTATTGCTCCTATTCCTTTTTAGGGAAAATCTCACTAGGCCATATTTAACCATCACACCTGTGCGTCTTAGAGCGACTATGATTTTGCTTCGAATATTTTGCCTGCAGAAATTAATTAAAGCATCAGCTTAAACTTAAATAATCAAAATAATTACTTAGTATTGATCTGACATTTCTTATCCATAGCAAATACAACTTTGCCTTACATTAAATTGACCTTAATTAGATTCAACGGAACACTTGCGATAAGTATAATTTCCTTAACGCATCTGAAACTACCGCTAGATCCGTAGAGTAATAAAAAGTATTTAATTCAACTAATATCAGAATAAATTGTATATACTTATACATACAACTTTAGTGAAGTATCGTATCTGCACTGAATATACTGAATATATACTAAAGTTGTCTAGGATGGTTGCTGACTATGGAGAGATATATTATTTCTTCCAAGAAACTGCATATTCCGGATAAACGCGTATGCCTATATGCTACAATTTGACCCGACCTAAGAAAACTCACAAAAAGTTATTGGATTATACTCTACAAATATTACTCTACAAACAGATAACAAAACCGACCTATAATGTCAATTCGGTTAGCGCGCGAATTCCGATGCAGCGCCGTTTGATAATGGCCTTGACACCATTACGGCGTACAGCGACAGCTGAGCGCTCACAAAAAAGTCATCATTACACCACTTCTTTTACTATTTTTACGTAAAGTTTATCTTTCTTTTTCGGTAACCTTGATGAATTTTGACAAAATTTCATAACAAATAACACTAGAAATTGCAGGACCAATAAATGATATGAACTGCACTTACCTACCATAAGGTTCAAGTTACCGCAGATTTTTCTAGAATTGCATTTCACAAGTCGTTCCCAAATCAATTTGATTCAATCACCACAATTTTTTTTTTTAAAAAAGTTAACCTCATCAATAAATATATTACGCATATTACTAATTTCTAAAAACCTATATTTCATTCAAAAACATGACTAAAATAAAATTACCTGATATTCATCATCATTTCATCTAAAAAATCACCTCATCCAATTCTAGCGTAGAATCGAACTGCCCGTAGTTAGTTATATTTGGCCAATACGTATTCAAGTAATTTATTATATTAATACCCATATCGTATTAGTTCTATTTTGACATAAATGCCCCGTATTATATACAGATATCACACATCGCTCATATAATTTATTTGATTAGTAGAATTTTAGTTCTATCACAATACTTTTTATGTACGTATGTGCTGATTGAAAAAGTGCTATAAATTTAATTTAGTTTTTTTATTACGAGAAACAAAAAAAAATATCACACATTTCTCTCTTTTACATTTTTTTCTATGCAGGTACAGTGTAGTACAGCTCCAGAATAAAGTAGTTGTTTTTGACCCACATTCTAAATGTTCATAGGGGATCACTCTTAGTTTTCGCATATTGAGCAAAGTGTCGTTTTAAGTGCCAGATCTAGATCCTTATCTTGTACCCTCGTTAGATCTAGATCGCATAGCTGTTCTTGGGGTCGATGGCTCGAACTAATATTTTAAATTATTTACTTATATCACGGTCGGTTATCTATGTAAATGTTTTATCATCACCACCGATACAAGTGCCTAAAAGTACTTACTAAAAGAAGTTTCATACAGGTTTCTGTATGAAACTATGTTTTCATGATTCTATGAAACCTGCGTAGTAAATCCATTTTTATTGTACCTGACTTTGGAGGTTAGACTAGATATGGGAAATATTACCTCGCGCAACGTCTTTACCAGCTTGCTCCTATGATTAAAAGCTTTCGATAAGAGTCGTTCCCATTGCAAATATAGGTCTGTGTAAGTAAACGACATAGGGGTGTCGAAAAACGACCAGTAGGCTATTTTTTTAAAGTAGATTAGAAAAAGGACCGTGTAACGGCAGTTTAAGAGAAACATTTTTACTCATAGACTGGTATTGAAGGGAATTAGTTTTGTTTTATAGTAAGAGTAGGTACACAGGTAGTAAATAGACAAATTTGACAGTTTAATTTCTGTCTTTAAAGAATAGCGGGTCGGTATTAGAATTGGATCACATATATAAAAGCTTTTAGATAAGCTACTATCGAAGATTATATTGAAACCACCCTAGTCGCTAAAATGCGAGACAATTGGTGCGATAAATGAAACTTTTCTTAACCAATCACGAGCTATAAGCTTATTTGAAAACATTGTAGATATTCTGCGCTTGATATGGCGTATTAAATGCAAGCTCCATTAAAATAGCGCAAGTTTATAGTTTGCTTCTTAAAGTGTGAAACATCTTTAGGTTGAGTGCATAATGTACTGACAAATCATCTCGCTTTAGAATGGAACGGATTCATTTTACAAATTTTAGTGAAACAGATAGAGATATGCATCCTTCTCTCGCTATTTCCACTCCAGCGCAATCAAGCTACCTTTTTTTTTAATTATTATTTCAAATATTAAAACTGAATTGCTTTAAAACAAATTAAACTAAACCTTTTCAAAATTACCCTTTTAGTGGCTAAGAAATAAATACAAGCAGAAGTATATACTCCTCTCCTTTTGTACTCCCATCTAAATTTCCCTTCAATTGCCAAGAAATAAAAACAAATATAATTCAATCTCCAAACCCTAGGTCTCAGTATTTCAGGACAATCCTATGCGTGTTAGGAGAACTACATTTAGGAGAACTACGTGTCAGGGGAACCTACACTTTTATAATGTTTTTTTTTTCAATAACAATACACATAACTGAATTTATTGTATAGCAAGTAGGTACTTTGGTATATTTGTTTTTATTTAAAGAAAATAAAGATAAACCTTGTCGATGCTCTAATGAGTACTGCTTATTAGAGGTTACTAGATTACCATTTAACTTTTTTTTAATATAGCAACCATCCCGAAGTGCGGCGGCTGCCACGAGCTGATCCTGGACCGCTTCGTGCTGAAGGTGCTGGAGAGGACCTGGCACGCCGCCTGCCTGCAGTGTGCAGAGTGTCGAGCGCCGCTGCAGGACAAATGCTTCGCTAGAAATGGATTGCTCTACTGCAAGGATGATTTCTTCAAGTATTAAACTCATACTGTACCTACTTGAAATGTTTCAATAATATGCCGAATATTAATTACAAACATCTTCCACGGACTATTTATAAAATCTGTTCTTTTATAAGCTCGGATCGATCGACTGATTTTTTTTTTCTGCTATTTATTTCGTTTATCTTTAATCGCTAATCGGGCTACCCTAATTCGAGAATTGTTCACTTCAATATACATTGTTTTT
Organism: Neomicropteryx cornuta; assembly: GCA_020383195.1. Taxonomy (NCBI): domain Eukaryota; kingdom Metazoa; phylum Arthropoda; class Insecta; order Lepidoptera; family Micropterigidae; genus Neomicropteryx; species Neomicropteryx cornuta. The sequence goes on from JAHKQU010000012.1 coordinate 11,335,658, forward strand.
TATATTAAATTAATGAATATATAAATAATCTCTTGTGAAACTATTTAACCATCATAATCATTTCGATTGCACTACTATAACATTTAACTTATTTATAATTAATTAAATGTATTAATTAATTAATAGTAATGGTTAATTGTAACATATAAGTACTTTTAATTGAAATTATATATAGAATATACATACATATTATTATATTTATATATCATTCATAAACAAATATTTATATATACTAAAATCACACGTAGAGTTTTACTCTGTTTTAATATACGCATACATAAATAATTCATACATTACACACCCTCAAATCAACACCATACCATCAATAAATTCTACTGTACACATATATAGTATTTTTAAGAGAACAATATTCAAAGTTCTTATGCTAATGTTACTATGAAAAATGACAAAAATCCATAATTAGTTTTATATACCAGTAATACCGTAATTATATAAACTAGGTCGCCGCAGTCGCTCGCATTTTGCTTCGCTGCAGCACATATTAGAGCGAAGCGATTTACTAAAATTTTCTAAATAAAATTTAGTCTGTGACAATAACTTTTTAACGACGGGATAGATTTTGATAATTTTCTAAAATGAGGTACTTAAAATATCTTCAATACTAATGTACAAGAGAATTTCATCGGGAAATTGAAAACATAACTTTTCAACGAATGGATAATTTTCCAAAATGAGGTTCTTGAAATCTTTTATATACAAAAAGAGAAATTCATTTAACAATTATTTAAATATAAGACAAATGAATTTATTTTCGAATAAAAAATTTTCAAAAAAGCGCGTGACTTTTTTATAATGGATATTCCCATAGACAATTTTCTTTTGACCCCAAAAATTTTATTTTTGACAATATTTAAAATCAAGCTCCGTCACGACCTTCACTTTTTCATGTAGATTCTCTCAAAATCAAAAATTTTTCAAATCGGTCAAGGAATGACCAAGTTAGCCCGTGACAAAGTTCTAATTGGAGTCTCCTTATGAGAGCTTCGCTCTAATTAATACTGTTGGATTTTTCAACAAAAAATAATATTCATTTACACATTTGAACATAATTTTGACGTAATAATTCATTAAAATATTTGTAGACAATTAAAAAATAACATACCAAGAGTAAAACAATAACTAAATGTGTAAATTAATTCGTTAATCTATTAAATTAAATAAAATAACGATGTCAATATTTCTGCATTATTAAAAAATTCTTTCAGAGGAATTTACCTTTCAAGAAACCCTTAAACTTTCCCTCGTTCTTCATCCCACAAACTAAAACACAAAAAAACGCTTCTTTCCAAAAAGAAAAAAATATATGCCCCTAAACCAAGCAAGGTCCTGATATCCTCAAAAGCCACCCCAACCCCCCCTCCCCTCAACAGACCCCGCCGTCCTGAGGAAAATGAGGACAACATTTAAAGTAATAGCTGCCCAAAGAAGGCAGACTCCTTGACAAGGAAAATTCTTCGAAAAACAGTTACTTTCTTTAAATCAAAAACTTAACAACAGCACTGTAGAAATATGTTCCTGTAACCATTTCTCAAGCGCCATTGTCAACCGTGGTTGGTATAGAGTTTCAATATGATGAGTAGGAAATGTTAAATAGTTTGGCATAAGAATAATAATGATCCCTTATTCTTCGTTCCAGTAATTCTTACCAGTTACTTAAAGGTTTCTCTGGTTCATCACAGATTGAAAATGATTCGTCATAATCGACTGTAGACTTTCAATTTGAAGACGGTATTTAAACACGTCCTCATTCACATCTGAACACTGGACATTCGACTTTATCGAGTCCGGGAGTCGGCTTACTAGCTCCATGACTTTACCCCTTTGAAGTAGAAACAGAGAAATGCGAATGAAAGAGACGAATTCCTGCGTGTTCCTTTTAAAATCGCCTGAACCAGTTGAACGCGATACCCATCTGCACGGCTCTGCAGCCAAACATATTCTACACAAACGAAATTTAGTGTTCAAAATTATTGATTTTGTATGTATTTTAGAGTGTTCATATTATGTATATTTGTTAATCCACGTCTTGAAGGGCTGTTCCTGAAAGAGCACAATTCTCTCTTTTGCGCGTGGTCTTAAATCTTTCTGTCTTACTAACTGTACCGTTATTGATTAATTTCGAAAACAGGATCACCGTATTTAAATTTTTTATTTATTTTATTTTATTTTAAAAAACTCGATTGAATTTGCAATAACTATGCCTCTGCAGTTTTTATTTTCTTGTATTCAGTCAGTGAGATTATTACGTTTAATGTTTTGATAAAATATTTGGAAAAATTTTTGAAGCTCTTACTTTTAGACAAAATAATTAGTAAAAATTTAACCTTTTATTTCTATAAAAGCCTATAAATAATTATTATATAAAACGATATTTATTTAGTATTTTTTTTCTATATCTATAAACAAGAGAGTCACAATCCTGCAACGAATCTTTAATGTTACTAATTCTTCCTGGAAAAGTTTATGTTTTGGAAAATATTCGTCTTGAAAATATTAAATGTTTACTTACGTTCATGCATAGCAAATGTTTACGAGCGTTGGAACTTGGAAAGCTTACTGAGGCCATAGCTAAATGCTTTAATGCATTTAGGAGCATAACTAAATGGCATTACGAAAAACCTTTTGGTTTTAAACAATAGGTGTTGTTAAAATAAATACTCAAGCATAATAATATTGTCGACATGCTTACGGAATGTAAATGCTGGTCACGAGGGAAGCCGTTCGCAAACATCATTTGCAAAAACGTGATTGTTTTAATATTTACTTGGCCCACATTTCATTGGCTGGAGAACAAGGCTTTCTTCCCGCCGTTTTTCCCGCTCGACTGCCGCGCGGAAAGAAAGAGATCGCCGTCCCTCCTCTCTTTCCCTCGTGCGCGTGCGTTACTCCGAGCTCGTGGTTTATATGACGCGGGCTTTTTAAATTATTTTTAAATAAATTTAATTTATTTCTGTTTAGATTTTGTACTCGCACATAACTAGAAATGTAGTCATGTTAAAACTAATGCACACAACATTTTTGTTACTGGCGAGAACTTTAGAAAACAATTCCAAACTCGAGAAATCTTCTAAAGTTATTCCAGATGATCCTGAAGTTATTAAATTCCATTTTATTTTATTTTTTTTGTAACGACAATCTATAAATTCACCTACACTAAATATTACGTTCTAAACGATACCAATTTTCCTTTTATTGGCTGTAAACTAACTGTCTACCATTTTACGACCATTTTGAATATTTCCTGGGCCAAAGCTGCATCTAGCATTAACTTTCTGGAGCACCGAAAGGCTGGCATTCTTCCGTATGACATATTTTAGTTCAAGTGTCGTCAATTGGGTCGACCTGTCAATTTTAACCGCTTTAAAAAATATAAAATGTGCTTGAAAACAGTATAGACGAGCTAGTTCAATTTCAACGCAAGCCAATATTCGCTCGACGGCATTTTAGCTGCATTGCAACCATATCGTATGGCGCTTTCTTAGGAATAAATTAATATTATTATTATGCAACATTAGTTAGCTTACATTTTGCAACAAAATATGTTTGTGTACATATATGTAAACATAACACACCTATATAATACTAGGTATATAAAGAAATTTGAAATCTAAAATGTCAATAATTTTACTAATGTTTATTTTTTTAGATTATACCAAGGTACTATTTATAGTTTTTTTTTATATATTTAACTTTCGTTTTCTTTTAGGAATACATTTTATAATCATAATAAATTATTTAATGTGTCTGTAAATTATTAAATTATAATAATATGAAAGCTAATAATCTTTATTTCCACCACAGGATTAAATGTATACTATTCTTTTGTCAGAATATTAAGTATACACACTAACAGTATATAATTTGGCAGATTCAAAGTAAAGCTATAAAGTATATATATATATATATATATATATTTAGAAATTCCAGCGGACAATAAACTTCAAAGCAAAGTAACTAACATACAGAAGCCAACCTAACAAAAAGGAAATGTTATAAACAAAATAATGCCCTTTTTGTTTTAATTTAATATTCCTATTGATTGGGCTGATGTATCTGTCAATTATTTATGTGGGTTATTGTGATGCAGACTACATATAAAGTGTTGAAAAAGGCATGATCAATCAAAATTTGTAGATGATAATGTTAACATTGTCTGTGTGGGTGTTGGCGCGGTGGCAGGCGCTACGGGACCAAGTGTTCGGGCTGCGGCCAGGGCATTCCGCCCACGCACGTGGTCCGGCGCGCCCACGCGCACGTCTACCACCTGCGCTGCTTCGCGTGCGCCGCCTGCGCTAGGACCCTCAACACGGGCGACGAGTTCTACCTCATGGACGACGCCAGGCTCGTCTGCAAACCCGACTACGAAGCCGCTAAGGCCAAAGGTAGGTTAATAACCTACACATTATATATTCACGAACTACTTCATTTTACTTTATGTATTTTTTTATAACCACAAAAAAGTGTAAATAAATGAATAACTTTCAAATACTCAAATAATTTAATCATAAGACATATTAAAGATAGAGCAATATGGTTAAAAAAAAATTTGCTATCTCTTTCTTTTCGAGACGAAGAAACTTTATCTTCGCAGGGGACTCGGCGGGACCAGATCGCGTTTAGCGAAGTGACTCCTTTATACTGTGTTTATACCCTATTTCATCTCTAAGGTTTTAAGAATATTTTCCCAAATTCTAAAAGCATCTAAAAAAGTGACCATGCTTGTTCATGAGAGTTTTTAATGGCTTTTTTATTTTAACTTTAGACAAAATTTCCTAGTTCCGTTCTAATAGATATAGAATTTGAAAAATTATGTAAAATTTCACCAATATACCTCGAATATACTATTATTGATGTATTTTTGTAATTTAAATTTATCCTTTTTTATGTTGGAAAAGCTTTGTGACTTCATACCTAAGTCTACTTGAATTTCTTATTAAAACAATATGCATTTTGAAATCTTTTCCCGAAAGAAATTTAATCCATCTGCGTCAAAGCGTTTTGAGGCAAAAAAAACTAATGAAGAATGTGTTGGATTTCGATTTCAGCAATAAAATATGCTAATGGCATGTTTAATAGCAAGTTTGCAAATATATAAAGTTATCGGGTTTGCTCTTTGTCATCCCTGCAAGTTAATAATGAGCTATCAGCACGTATTTTAAGTAGTGCAATAAAGGTGTTTAAAACATTAAAATAATGAGGCAATTAGCAAGCCTACTTTGAAAATTTGCCTATGAGATTCGTGCCTACAAGGGAAAAACAGGGGAAAGCAACCATTATTTTTGAAGTTCTTTTTCCGAACGGCCCGGATAACAACTAGATAATAGTTTAATTTTATTGAAATTTACATATGAAATATGTTACATACATAAAAGTTTCCATTTCATTTGCAAAGGCTAAAATAGAATCTAAATAAAAAAACTATTTTTGATTCTCAAAAATAAATTCAAAAATACTGAATTGAAATTGGTTGTTTCTTTTTTTTAAAAATACATTATTATACCAAGTCACTTCGTTTTAGTATGAGGCGAAATATTTTAATTTAGATATTACACCGTGTACCAAGACCATTCCCGATAAAAAATCCTTTTCGATACACTGGAAGGCGGAAATAGATTTTACCGGTCCAAAGTAGGGGATAGGCGAACTCCAATTGTACGGACTTGAATCATGCGCGAGCTGCCGCGCGATCCATTTCCCGCGCTGCAGCTCGCGCATTCAACCCGTACCCTTGCGCAGAGACAGTGCGTATACTGAATCCCTCTTTATACTGTGGCGTCAGGGTTGCTCATATCAAAGTTGTTTAAAAAATTGTAGGGAAGATATAGCAACATTTCACTTTTTTGAAATAACCCCCTTCTATTTTTCGCCCCTTGCTCTGATTTTGCCCATTAACGAACTTGACCGAGATTTTGTATCTTTAAATTTTATATATTCATTTGAAAGTGATTGGTGTAAAATTACGGCAGTTATCGTGTCCACAAGAAAACGATATAGAAAGGCACACGATGATATAGATACATAAATAGATAGATATATAAACTTAAAACTGAGGGTGGTTTTGGGATATAGGGGACCTAGGGGATGTGAAACGCGAAGATATGTCGAAATTTACCGGAAGTCATGACATGGTATCACCAATGCAATAGGTAGCTTTCCTAATGAAATCTTCCTATCAACCCAGCGATTTCAAACATTATTTGCTTGAACCATTACTAATGCTAATGCTGACTACCTTCATGGTAGACTGGTAGACGGCATAGGCGTGCTATAATAATTTTTAGTTGTCTTTCGCCGTATGAATTATTGTGCTTTTGTATACCAACGTTTTGTTTTGTTTTTGTTGAGTTATATTCAGGTTTTGAATAATTGTTGATTCAATTTGTCGTTTTTTTTGTGATCGATAATAGTTTCATAATTAAACATTTGAAAGACTTCTCGAGCCATCCTAAATCCCAAAGGCATCAATTAACCCCTAAATCATTCAATTTATTAGTATAAATATTGCAAAACTTCTTGTAAAAACGCTTTTATCGACTTCATAACACTATATATATTTATATATAAAGACTTTTGGTGTTATTTTTAGTTATTTTTTGCTTCTCTAGATTGATCATTCATATGAATGTAGAGCGAGTGCGTTAAGTCACTAAAAAGTATGTTGGTCGATACTCTCAATAGAGATTATTAGGAAACTTTTTATGCAGGGTTTTTTTTTGGAGAGTTTTCCTTTTTTATTGGGATTAATTAACGGAAGGAGGTTGATGCACAGAGGGTGTTGCAGCAGGTGACGCCAGCGGCGGAGTTCTGGACGGAGACGCGGCAAGCAAGAGACCAAGAACTACCATCACTGCCAAGCAACTGGAGACCCTCAAATCGGCGTATAACAGCAGCCCCAAGCCAGCGAGACATGTCCGAGAACAACTGGCGCACGATACGGGACTGGACATGCGCGTTGTGCAAGTCTGGTTTCAGAACAGGTATGAAATATTTACAGATATATTATTTAAATGATTATTGTTACCTTTGACATTTTTTGTTTATTGATTAAAAGAAAATAATGTTATTAAGAGAAATGTGGTATATGAGCCGCAAAAAAGAAAAGGAGATTAATGTTGGTCTTCATTTAAGAAGACCTAAATTTACAGTGTTTATTTTCTTTGCAGGCGAGCGAAGGAAAAGCGGTTGAAAAAAGACGCCGGTCGCACGCGTTGGAGTCAATACTTCAGGTCCATGAAAAGCGGCAGCAGCTCACCAAGACATGACCGACTCCTCGACAAGGATGAGCTTAAAATTGACATGGATTCATTTAGTCAACACGGTTAGCATTCTTTATTCATGGTTACCAAACCGTAAGGTCTATGACTCGTATATTAGTTTTTTCTCTACTTTATCCATTATTGGTTATTAGCAATTTATATTTCTTTCTTCCGAAGCCCTGTTAAAATCATTATGAAAACAAGGATATGGGGAGTAATTCGGGGTATATTATTCTACTTTTATTTATTTTAAGTAAACAAAAATAAATATGTTAATTTTCCATGCCATGGATTAATAAAATAATACTTATGTATATTATATAAGTTTATAATAAATTGCAACAGAGTTTACTATATATATACACTTACACTTATATTATAAGTATGACGAAATTATTAATTAGTATTTAGTATGTGATCACGTTTGACTCAAATCATTATCAAAGTTAATCTATATTATAATCAAATCAGATAACCTAGTAATGACAACAGACGAATTTGTAATCTTAATATCAACGACTATTCGTGGATTGCTTTCAGTTTCTAAATATTGCCCTAGAGCATCAAAACAAAAATAGCTACATTATTGTTGCTCAGCAGTAGCGAGAAAACCCTAGATGGATATAACCTGGATATGGATGGATAGACATCATTTTATATGTTTCTAATTTCTGCGTGCAGATTTGAGCAACGACAGCTACAGTACGGTGGCGCTGGGCGGCGACGAGGGCATGTCCCCTGCTGGAGGGCGGTGGGCGGCCGTCGCGGGGGCAGCGGGGGGCGTCCCCGGGGCGGTTCCGCCTCCGCCCCCTCTTACCCCTCCACCACCTCACCGCTATCACTATGCCGATCACGTCGTTTACACGTCTATAGGTAAGACTATGCATATTATGACAGAAGAATTTTTTATTGTGGTAAAATTTATCTTTTGGTTTTAGATATCGTATCGTAAAACTGCTTTATGTTAGATATAAATCACAGAAAAGATGGCCACTCGAGATGGGTCGCTTTGCTACCCATCTTTAGTTCTTCGAGCCTCATAGTTGATTCTTATTTGTAGATCCCTACCATCCTTCCATTGATTTTCAACATCGGTTAATTTCTTTCCGACGGTTTCGGATTTCGCAGTTTTATAATATTTAATTATAAACTATATAGGTTACATTCGAAGTAAAAGTGTGGTTCATTGGTTAAATTCTGCCTTACTTTGGTTTATTCGAAATGATAGTTTAATAGCGCACGCGATTATGAAACATAAAGTTGACCTATGATTAAAGTATGTTTCCGGTAACTATCCTACGCGATTTCAGAGTTTGCCTCATCCTCAAACACCCCCTAGTTAACCTCTATTGATGGCGTAAAATTTGTAGTATGAGTGGTGCAAATAAAAAAACAGAAGCACAAAATGAATACACGTGTATAATAATTGTTTTTATTGTATCTAGTAAAGGGGATAACTCTAAAACAACCTGATATAACCTCATTTGATTTTGTAAAAAATAATATTTTATTTTGATACTTTTATTATTGCACTATTAAACGGCCATAGTTGTAAGACTAATTACGGAGAATTAAAAAATAAGATTTAATTTTCTAGTTATTGAGATTTGCATTCTGTCGGCGCCATGTATCGCCTGTTTATAACATTAATAAACAATTTGAAGATGCAATCAACACGCTTCTCGATTTTTGGTGTAGATAGCAGTAACGTATTAAATGGTTTTTTTTTACCTCGCATACGCAATGCCAGTAGCAATGTAAATTTAATTAAATAATAAATCAATGATAGGTTTATAGATAATATTATTATGCCGTGAGAAAAATATGGAAATTCTTTTTAAAGATAGATATTATTATACAACCCAAGTATCGCTTTGGTTATTTGGAACAAATAGCCAAAGATTCATTAAAAGAAGAGAAGATTGTTTTGTTTATGCTAATGACATAATTTTAAATATACCATTGAAAAATATTGGCTGATCAATTATTTTTTTTTCCAGATTTTGTAGCTAGCTTCTATTAATTATTTCACTATATTAATATGTATGTTTGTGATTATTATGTATTCATAATGTTCATTGTTAATTGATAATTTGTTAGACAGAATTGATAAAAATACATTTGAAATAACTATCTAAAACATTGTTTTGTCGTTGTTTGCAGGCCAATCAATGTCGGGAATGGGCGGTGGAGCCAGTGGAACAGGTGGCACTTCCGACATGAGCAGCTCCTCCAGTCCTCCCCACTATCCAGACTTTCCACCCAGCCCAGATTCCTGGTTAGGAGATGGACCTGCTCACTACTGATCACTCGTGCATTGCGTACCATTATTATTAATGATGATATTAAGTAGTATGTCAATTTTTGAAATGGAATATTTAATTGTACTTTCTTTTCGTGTGTGTCATTCTGTGTACAAACACTAATTCATGAAATTTAATCGTACGAACTTCACACATTTTTCTTGACTGTGTTTGATTGCATCGATTGTGTGGGTTTGATTAAAATGTGCACTAGGACCACAACTTAAAACGTAATAACATAAGTAGTATAATTAATGATAACCCAATACACACAAAGTGCAATATGGTTTGTAATCGATTTTGTTCAAACTAATTTTCTACGAACTACAAATAAAGCCGGTGCTTTTTAAAGATCAAAAAAAAAATGCTTCGCAACCATTTCGTAAATTTTCTTTAATATAGAAAATATCTACGCCGAATAAAGATAAAGAATTCAAGAAGAAAAAAGATTTATTCTTGTAAAATTATGGTAAACTATTATGGTTTAAATTTGCTTATTTTGTACACTTGCCATATTAGAATAATGTGTAACTTTAACATCGGTCAGTTTCGGTTATTTATTTCTATTAATAGTAATTCTGTTTTTAATTGATATCACATGTGGTATCAATAAATAATTATTATTGTTAACACTAATTTGTATAATTTTATATTGTTTGAACACTGTCATTATACCTGATTCTAGATTTGCACAAATTGCATAGGACTGATAAGTACAAAATGACATTCATTTAATAGCTCAATGGTTTGAAATAAAAGTGTTATCCGTCGAATTGTATATAATTTATTTAAAAGAAAATAATTCTAACCAAAACTGTTTTGGATTTTGAAAGGCCCACAATATTGTTATTGCCTATTGTATTTATATATCTAATGGCTTATTTTAATTTCTTTTATTAATTAAATTTATTTTATCCCAATCTGCATTCCAAAGACTACCAGATATTACTCTCTTATATCATAAGAACATAAAATAATATTTGCCTTCAAAATATAATATTATAAGTAATAACGTTGGAAACGGCCAATAACTTTAAAATATAAATTTAATGTGTTAGTTCTTATTTACAAATCACAGCTAAATTATTGTGTTCTAGTCGTCAAATTAAAAAGATATAAAATGTAATTGGCTTCCTTTTATTTCTTATTAATAGAACTTTACAGTTCCGTACTCGCTATTCCCCAGTATTGTTGCATTCTACCTTCAAGGTCCAAGGAATCGTGAGGCCGCTCCTGCATTATAGCAAAGTCACATTCTAGATTGTAAGGAGTTAATCGCTGCAAAGAACCAAAATAGGCTGAATTTCTTCCGCCATGCAGCAGTCGAAGGTTCGATGCTCTGCCGGAACCGAAACGTATGTCTGATCTGGGTTCTTGTATTCTACCCCATCTGGTGCTACTGAAATGTCTTGAAAGAAAGGGGAGAGGATGAGCCAGGGCATATAAAGGCGGAGGTATTACCGATGAGACGCATTTGGCTTGAGTGGACGCCGCCGACAACTGTGGACTGCTGTGGGATAACTTTCGTAAACTTTGTAAAGTGCTATTTGTGGGCCGACTCACACCCGAAGACAGCGTATCCAGTTCTCTATCGAAGAGAAGTTGAGTATTCTGCTCCAGCATATACTCCCAGCATTTAAATTGTTCTTCGGATAGTGCTGAATCAGTGTCCTCTTTGTCTTTCTCAAAATCCTCTTCAACCCTTGCTCGAATGGCGCGTGCTACACCTCTACAGCTACGTCTTCCATTTGTAGAATTGTTATTAGTTTTCTGAGACATGTTATTCTGTGGGTTTAATTGCTGTTGGTTGGTATTTTGGGAGTGGTTTTGCCTGGTAGGTGGGTGTGTTTGATTAGCGTGAGAAATTAAGTCACACGCCTGATCACTCTGTCCGCTCGGCGAAGATCGTTCACTCAATATATGTCCATGAATACAAACGTTTTTTTCACAGCAACATTCACTTTGAAATTCTCTACCCTTTTTTATAGTATTTTTGAGTTCTTTCATTAGGATATCTACGTCTGATTCAACATCAGAAAATTTAATAACTATGACTGATAAATTCTCCTCATTACCATAACTCTGAGCAAAGTCTTGCAGTTTCTTTGCTGCCAATATTTCGTTTTTTTCTCCTCTCACTTCGTTTACTGCTGTATCAATATCAATTGATTCCCATAAATATTTATTTGCAAGTATTAAAAATTCGTCACTATCTTCAATTGTAACCTGAATAGTTTCTGGATTTGGTATAATTGTAGGAAATTGTGGGAAACATCCAATTTTTCGGCAATTGTTATCTGTTGTAAGTCGAATTGATCCAGATGATCTACCAAGGACAACTGCAGATTCGCCTACACTAGAAACTCTTAGAACTAGTTTTCCGGTATTGGATCCAAAACTTTGTGTATTTTGTTCAATACACAAATGACACAACGTAACGGATGCGCCATTTTTCTGACCTTTTTCTTTTAATTCCCTATGCGCTGAAAGTATTGTATATTTCATATAGTCACTGCAAGTTTCTTTTATAGCTTTTTCTTCGAGTAGAATGCCGGGAATCACTTTTTCTAAAAGTCGTGGAATTTCACTTCCAGCATGTCCATCGATAATTCCAAATAGTCCTTCAGCGTTGCAAAAGTTAGGTAACCGTATTTGTGAGACGCATAAATCTCGCCTGTTTCCGGAAGTTTCTGAAAAACCTAATTTCCACGGAAGAACACAATTAGAATTACCATTGCCAAAGTTGGGCAATGATTTTGAGGGTAGACTTGACCTATTTTGTCCTGAAGTGTCCACCAGACTTAATGGTCGGTGAGCACGATACATATGAAATTGCCGTGGATCTACTATTAAATTAGCATTACATGAAATGTCAAGAAATTGGAGTTGCTTAGAAGCAATAGATACAAGATTAACGTTATCTAATTCATTGTGAGCTAAGTCTAAAATTCTTAACGATCGATTGTCAGCGAATATAGGAGCCGTCCTCAATTTGTTAGAATGTACTCTCAAAATCTTAAGTTGTTGTAACAAAGCTAAACCTCGAGGCAAATCTTTAATTCTATTTCCAGATATTACCAACTCTTCTAAGTCAGGCCAAATTGTATGAATATCATCAGGTAAGTGATCTATTAAATTATATGCTGCACGAAATATTCTCAAACGATGAAAAATGAACGTTGGATGTATGCCATCGCCTGATAGTCTATTTGCAGAGATTATGAATCTCCTGAGAGGGTGTGTCGTCGATGGCGATGGAAGAAGTCTTATCCGATTCCGTGCTAAGTTTAAAGAAAGAAGTTGATTACAAGCATGAAAGAAATTGTCCGGTAGTTTCCTGATGATGTTATCATGCAATCGTAGCTCAACCACAGGGGACCCACGAATTGGAGGCAATGCTACAAGACGGTTGTGTCCAAGACTCACGCGTCGCAACGACTGCAATGTAAAGAAGTGCTCATGTATCGTGGTCAGTTGATTACGATCTGCGTATATTTCTTTCAGGGCCTCACAGTTGGTAATCCAATATGGCAAAGATGATAAAAGGTTTTTCGACAAATTAACATATTCTAGATTAGATGGATTATTGGTGACGTCTACTTGCTCGAGATCTGAAACAAACGGTTTTAACAAATAAAGACCTTTATCAAACACCCTAATGTATTTACTATAAAAGTTTATTACCATTACAACTCGCGTCCAAATGTTGTATTAGTGAACCATTTATAATCAGGTGTCGCAGTTTGTTCCGAGCACAGCGTAGAATCTGCAGTCCACGCAAAGCGCTTAGCTCAAGTCTGGTGACCGAATTATCACTCAGGTCCAAGTATGTTAAACTCTAAACATAATAATTACTTTAATTAACTGGAATATGGTTATGCAAGTATATTGTTACCGTGAGTTTACACACTATTTTTTACTTACCTCGTAGTTTCCTAGTATAATGCTACCCTTGAGCTGATTATACCGTAGATCAATTTTGTCAAGAGGAGCTTTATAAAGCTTATTTGAGCCATTTTCACAAAAAGTTTGTCTGTCAGATTCTCGCATCAAAGTGTCCTGAAAAATAAATTTTTAAATGAACAGTTTTCTTTCTTCAATCTGATTTAGGTTACATTTCTTTGGGCTTACTTTAAATATTTTTGTTTTTGAATATTTAAAAACTATAAATCGTGCGACAAAAGTGTAGTGTGCATTGTTTATTAGTAGTACATTATTGAATTAGAACCTGACGTCTTACAGCTAGGCTTTACAGGCGTCATTAACAGCATCACAACCAGATTATTCGCTCCTGCGGTACCAACTTGTGATGGGTTGCTTCATGTTGTCTCGATTTGTGACTACGGCACTTTTAATACATTCGATGTGAGATTTGGACGGCCGTAGAAGCGAAACGAGTTATTTTTTAAGTCTGAGTAGATTAAAATAAAAAAACATACGATGGTAACGTGACATTCTTGCGAACCATCATAAATTTTAACACCATTTCAGTTTTTTTTTTTGTAAATTTTTGCGTCCAGTATTGAAATAATGTTTAATAATAATAATGCAGTACTGAACATTCATTTATATGCTTCTATTTGCGCACACGAGCATAAGATATTTGGGCTTTCCATCGAACTGTTAATGTTTCATTTTAATTCTGACTTATTTTTATTTTTATTATGAAATATTAAATAATAATAGTAATTTCTATTGACATTGTAGTTGGTTAGATAGAATGGTTTTTTTTTATTGTTTGCACAATTTACCGGTTTTTGTTCCATTATGATTTTGTATGAATGGTCATTAGGAGGGGCTGGCGTGACCTCCACGCGGTTATTCGCCAACAGCACGGTCTGCAACCTCTTCAGCTGGCCGATGACGTCACTCACTTCATTTAGGCAATTGCCTTCCAAGCGAAGCTCCTGCAAACTATCAAAGAAAATGGAAACATTGCGCAACACATTAATTTTTAATGAGATTAGTATTTATTTTTTTATATATTTTTACGTTTGCCGGTAAAATATGCACTTTTTAATATTAAATAAAATTTTATTTAGGGAAAATTATAGGTATACTTAACCTAAAACAGAGTAACACCATTGAAATTTTTAAAACGCATTTTTTTAATAATCCACTATACAGGCTGTATTTATATTCACTAATGTCCTTTTAGGGGGTTGATATAGATCAATAATCAAACACTAATGAGAAGAAAATGTTGGAAAAATGTTTCCCAATTACGAGAAAAACGAATTCGAAATTTCAAAGAAATTATATTTATTTTAGTATGATTTTTTTTATCGAAATTATATTGTTTTTTTTTGTGAGACAGGTTTAGTTGTCGATATAGATCAACCCCTAAAAGGACGTCAGTGAATATAAATACACTCTGTATAAAACATTCAAGAAGTACCTACATTATGAATTTTGGGGCCTATTGATGTACATATGTAGTATGTAGGTTTATTGTAAATTTATTGACCTAATTTATGTATAATAATAGGTAATAATAATAGTAATAACAATAATAAAGGTTAGGTTGGGTAGATTGAGTACAAAGGTAAAATATATTTTAGTACATACATAATTCATGTAAAAATCACTAATTTATTTATATTAAAAAAATCAGATTAAAATTCACAAAAACGCAGCAGCAATTAAAATATATGATAATAATAACATATATTACTTTTAATTATAATTTAAGTTTATTTTTCCGAAATGGTTATGAAAGGATAACAACCACGCAGGCATATTTTTAAAATGAATTTTCAATAAATTAATACTTAAATTAAATCTCTTGGAATATCGTGAGACATTTTTTTAAATAGATTTCCACTGGGATTCAAAAATTACTCGGAAAAGGAATATTTTGGAATTATTGGAATTGGTTGAGCCAGATAAAAATAATATTTGCTTGCAAAGACGTAAAGAAGAAATTAATCATCATTTCTTGTCATCATCCTTGTCTTACTTTATACTCATCCCTTTCTACCCTACTTGAGTGATCACGAGTGACAACTGTCAAACCAACGAGGCAGTAGTCAAGCAAACAACGCAGGCGCGTTACGTTCTTTTTCGTTCCGTCGCTCGCCATGCTAGTTGGCCTGCCTTTTGGCAGCTACTGCCTCGCTAGTGATTTAAAAAGTGTATGTACCTTTAAGACCTGGAAAGTTGGAGGAAAAGCTGAGGACATCAAGTTGGATCTGAACAGCGCCGCGGCTTACGAACACGAGGTCAGTCTTTGATTTCACAATTTGGTATTCGACTGCCCCCTTTTTATGGCAATGTAAATTCGCAAATCATACACTCTACTAGCGTTGCCAGGTATATCACATTTATTTATTTATTTTTTTTAATAATTGCTTTGATCTAGGTCATATACAATTATTTTGGGCCCTACTTAACGAGGCCAAATGCGCCAGTAGATTCAGGGAGATGGTGCTAATGAAGCGTTAAAAATGGTATAACCATTTACAAATTCGAACCCGCGACTTTTAGGTCAATAGTCCAACTTCTTAACCACTAGACTACCAAGATCACATTTGCCTGTAAATAAATTCTATCAAAATAAAGTCTATTTTTATAAAAAAAACTGTTCGGTTACGAGCGTTAGAAGTGTGGTTACGCGCATTGGAGTCATTCACATGTGTAAGGTGCGACTAAAGAAGTTTTATGTTAAAAAAATGCGAGCGGCCTTTTGATTGCGTTAGTTAGTATTTACGTAAAATAGTGATTGTTATCATTTTTTTATTAAACAGGAGATTCACTCCGCGGATGGCGCAAGATCAACGGATGCAGGTATTCGTAGCGCCGACCGCCCCGTGTAGTGCCGGGCGGCGCTCAGGGTTCGACGCCCGTTGCTTTGTTTGACTTGGTTGATCAACAATATAAAACCTAATATTGAAAATGTCACCAACTATTAAGTTATGTTTTGCGATTGACTAAATTACGTAAAATTATATGATAAATGTGAATAGAAACTCCACATTATTATTTTTTGTTTTTAAAGAATTACTATGACCTAGGTCAATACGCAGTTCATTTTTACATAAAATCAATAAAATTAAATTATCAGTTTGTTGAATATTAGGACAAAAAGGTTATTAATATTTTCATTTTCAAATTTAAAGCGGAACCCGAGTTTTGTTCGCGGCTAGTGTGAATTGCGATTTATAAGTCGTAATGGCCTCCTATTTCATAGAGTAAGTGAGTCTAAATAGAAGAAAAAACTGGCATTTATTATTTGAAATCAATATAAATTTAATTTCATTTAAAATTGCCGTCCTTGCGTTGCATTTACGCTAATGTTTACACATCCTAACCGGGAGTCCCGGCACTCGTTTTAATTCTTTATTGTCTCTTACTACAAATTTCAATCATAACCTAAGGAAAAACTATTTTTATTTTTGATCGATCTCACTCTCCGATATTTGTGCACCGAGGAGACTAAAAGGAAGCCGTTTTTACCTATAATGTGTAGCTATAATATAGCTTGTAATATAATCATTTATAGAAAGCTACATCATCCGTCTATTTTGTTATTGGCTTTTATTAATTAGTTCGAAGGCATGAAACAATTCTTCTGTTGTATCAATCACAAATAAAATGATGTCCTCTCGTTCAAACTAACTTTACATATAGCTAGGAATACCCTACAGCGGGAAAAAAGTGAAATAGGCAATTCTTAGTAGCATGCACATTAGGCAATAGATTTTCATCGATTACCATCAGCTATTTTACATACAAAACAATCGCTAACAATAACAATGGCGCAATTTTTCACTTTCGTTGCGTGGTTTGGCGATTCATTCGATACGTAGGGAATTAGTAGCTTCATGTTTGGCGTGGTTTGGCGTCGACTGGCTTTAGCATGATTTTCCTGGTGCCGTAATACTTCTAGTGCTTTATACCACTCTGACCACGCACTAAACGCTTAAATCATTTCTACTCGAAATAACTGAGAACATTCTGTTTTGAAATCGGGTATTATTCCGACATTACCCTTTAAATTACATTTTTTATATTTAATATTGTATTATAATAATATTTATTCCATAAATATATATATTATATATGTATATTTATGGTTTTGGGCGCTTGCAGGTCTGTAGGTCTAAATAGACAAAATTAAACTAACATTTAACGCGTAATACTTGATATATTCTTTTAAAAAATTAGCTTTATTTCATAATACTGATTAATTTATCTAGCAAAACTGCAATTATATAATAATAATTGTAGTGGCTGGATATATTTATTTTTTAGTTGAAAATGCGATTTTCGAATTTATGAAGGTTGCATTTTAAACGTCATCTTCCATACATTTTCTGACGACGGCGAATGGCGAAAGCTTAAAAATAAAAATCATCAAATCTATATGTATATTGCAATATTCCCATTCCTCAATTTCCTCAGTTTTATTACTGGCAACGTTTCCATTACTGTGTCAGTTGAAAGGAAAATAAAAGAGATACCCGCGCTTCTCTGCGGTGGTACGTTAATCGCGCGCGCAAGCGATTCGTTTTTCGCCGCGAACGGAGTTTACAATCCGTGCGCGGTAACTAATTCCTGTGATTCGCGAAATCCCGTCATCGCTTTCCGCGCTCGCGAAAAACACTTCGAAAACTTAACAGGCAGGTAAAACGGTAAAAGGCAGGTGAACCATCATCGTCACCGTCGCACAGGAAAGGTTTGTCTTTTATTTTCCTGTTAATTTCCATTTATTCTCAGCTGTAAACCTTCCCGTGAACCGTACAGGTATCGTATGTATCGTAGGTATCGTAGTAGTAGTAGCACTGCGATTCGAAGAATCCATAATAGAGGAGGGCTGCTGGATATCTTAGGAAGATCACATCCACAGATGTAAACAGAAAATTATACGCCTGATAGTTTCCCCGGCAACATCGTCGTACATCTTAATATAGCGATATGTATTATGGTAATACGTTGGTGTTACTTTTTTTCATGCAATTTGGAAACGAGAAGAAATTGGAAATTCATTCTAGGCTTAGATTTAAAAATTATACTACGAGAAAATCGTATTCCCGTATCGAGAGTTATAATCATATCACCGTAAAGTTAGGTACAGCGTTTGGAACCTATGTAGTTGCTTTCACTGCTATGGCTTATTAGCATTTCTTGTTAAACGATGCATGGCCAAAACGTTACTCAATTCAGTTATCTTCTCAATCGTATATTTAACTTCCTGCTAACGTTTTTGTAATGCTCTTGCAATAATAATAAACCTTCATATGACAAGCATAACTGCGGTACGAAAAGGCGAACTTACTTCCATAAGCCAGCGAATCGAGAGAGTAATTTATCGTTTGCATGAACTGCAGTTTCAACCTGACAACGATTTGTCAATTAATTACCAAGAAATTTACAAATTAAAATATTTTATCATGATACAAAAAAAAACAAAAACGACCTAATTAAAAAAATACACATCAATGGTAAGTACAATACTACCAAAAAAATAAAATAATGATAAAAAAAACACCATTTGTGACAAGAAATCACGTAGGGTCGAACTTATCCCGATGACTGTTTATTTCCTATTTCCCAATATTTTAAAAAATAATATTCCTAATCAGCATTATTTCTGACGCTAAAATAGTCGTGAATTAGTTTGCTAGCACTCAAAATTTTCATAAATGTTGAAAACCTGGCGGTTATATTTTTTTAATATTACTTTTTTGTAGTAATAAAACTACATTATTTTCAAAATGTTTAGTACTTGAAGGTAACATTAAATAGTCACATTTATATATCTTTAATGTTTTTACTTATATACATAAATATATTTTATTACTCTTGTAAATAACATTTCTTTTACATCTTATTTGTGTTAATGGTTTATATATTAATTACCAATTAAACAATTAAATTCAAAACATAAGCACCTAAACATCTCCGTACTGATTTCGAACATATTAATTCTAAATCAGTACGGGATATATTCATTCTACAATAATCAGTGCCTAAGTAAATTAAATGTTAGTAGTTTTTTATATATTTTCCTATTTAGATTAGGGAGACGTTTTTTCAGCCATTTCATAGATTTTGTAAAGTACACGTTTTTCAAAATATTTAAGTTTTGCTGTAACTTGACGCATCAACAGTGTGCATTCCTCGGCGCATATATTTTTTAAAACTGAAATTAGATGCTTTTTATCTTCACTTGGAATAATCCACCCCGCTTAAATTATAAATTATGCTACGCTATACGTAACATAAAAACTATATAAAGTTCGCCTAAAATAAAGTCTAATATAAGCGAGGACTAACCATAATAATAATAATATTTTAATATTTAACTTAATATTTTGGTTAATATTTTGCTAATAATACTTACGTTTTATACGAATATAAATTCACTAAAAATCCTAAGTATATTTATGAAATTAAACAAATAAATAAATAAAGGACGATACAAAACACAATATTGTATTCACACTACAACAGCCTGCTTTAAAAAAAAACCGAATTCAAATTGGATCACTTTCTCAAACTTGATTACTGTTTCTTAGCAACACAAAACCAAATTATTACTTTTGTTTTAGCTCAAATTGTGCTTTTATCAAAACACTCGTATACCGCTTACGACGCATTAAAACAGAGTTTTCATATAAAACACAAAACAAGTGCATACTTATTGTTTAGAGATAGGATTATTTATTTGTTTTGATTTAAAGAGAAGTGTAAAGTTCGAAAATTTAAGACACTGACCACAACAGCGAAGCGCGACCGGTAGAATGACTGTCAGTAAAGCACCTGCCCCTGCCGTACCGCGCCGTACCTACTCTTTCGGCCTCTGCGATGGACGCTGGTCAATTACTCTACCTAATTACCCACGTTACGGCTACCGCGAAGATGCTATCTTAGTGGTAATATTGAGAAATATGTGCGTTGAATAAATTTAATAGATACGCTGAAAGTGTTACAAGCGCAAGAAAATCTCTTACGGCAAGATTTCGTATAATAAAATGCGATCTAAATATTTACTTAATGACCTTACATTACGCAAGACAATTTAAAATAGTTATGTACCTATGAGGTTTAAATTCTACTAATAAATTAAATTAACGTTATCTAGCTAAAACTAAAACATTTTTTAGGAAAAACAATCTTGAGTTCAAGTCTTGTTTCAAACGCAGACTGCGAAAAACTTACTAACTTCCGATACCAACATAAAAATAACGAACCCCCGCTAAAAATGGACCCCGCTGGATTTTTTCTAGGATCCGAGCGCCGCTTTGACACTATCAGCACCCGCCTATACATTCCTGTCTCCACCCCTCCCCCTCCCCACCTAACTGCGTATATTTATCACGCTTCTGAAAAATGCAAAGCGTTGCTCCACCAGACCGCTCCGCACAAAATGGGGCTATCCTTACACGCGGTTCAGCGCCAACCCCCAAAACAAGGAATGTCTGATTCCAAACCAAAACGCGTCTTTCGAAATGTCCACGTCAATATTGCGATATAAATACTAAAAAAATAATACTATTATTACACTAAATAAAGGTTTCATAAACGTACCTCAAATTGTCCTGAGAGTGAAAAATACAAAAATTATAATGTGATTCAATGAAGTTAGAAAATTTATAAGTATTTGTTTATTAAACTGATTATTTTTGTTGGGGATTTAAATAATAATATGGCATCTATACATATATTCTATAGTTATTAGTAAAAAAATATCCCTGAACTTTTTTTTTTCATTGACGCGTATGTAAATTACTAGGGATTTCCGACAATTGAATTCTTGTATCATATTGTAGTTGGCGGTGGGCATAGCAATTAAATATTACAATATATTAATTTTTAATATTTAAAAATAATAATCCTAGACTTGTAGTCACTACAAGTGCTACAAGTCTAGTTAGTGGATGTGAAAATGCCTAAGTGTGTAATGGTAACGGTTGTAGTATAACATGATAATAAATATAGTAACCATATAATATTGTGGTAATATTTTATTCATATATTGGTGGTAATTTTACATTCCAATAAAGGAAAGATTATGGGCGCTTGGGAAATAACTACCAATTTTGTTTGCTACTTTTATAATTAGTCAAATGCCTAGCTGTAGATTGTTTATAGTTTTAATTTAAAAACACAAAATGTACCCAAACTGATACAAATCTTAGGAGGATCAACTATCTTCGATCATATCCTTCATCATGAGCGTTGACGAGTCGAATGAGGCAGTGAAGGAGGGGGGAGGAGGGGGGAGCTCTGACGCGTAAACTCTTAGCATACTGAGCAACCAACCATGGAAATGATTATTCGCAACGGAATTGTATCAGCACTCGCGTACAGTGTCATTTCGACGAAAAAAAACTTGATGTTACTGACACTTGTTAAAAATCAAAATATTTATACTAATGGATTAAAGGGTGACAACTGATAATGATGCTCTTGAAACTGTGCTCGACCAAACCGACTGTGCTTCTGTATTTTTTCAGATATTTTTAAGCTTCATTTTTTTAAACATCTTTTTTTTTAACCTTTTGTGGTTTTCTGGGGTTACATTGAAAGCCAGGTTCAATGTTTATTATTGTATAAACAATAAACAAAGCATACCTTGGTTTCATTAAAAACTTATTTCTTGAGTAAACAAAAACACTATCTCCGGTCCGTTATATCGTCCGTTATTGGGCAAAATAAGGGCATTTCAAAGTGATATTTAAAACACTTACGCAAAGACCACCACAAAATAAAAGGTAACATATATAAGGGTAACTCTTAAACTAGGTCTCAATGAATCCCGATTTTTTTAAATACGTAGCTATATATTAGAAAAAAAAATCGTAAACATTTGAATTTCGTGCAAATAGATCTATTTTTGATGCACCGTTTTTACCAGAAAAGACATCATTTTTTAGATTATCGTGTTTCTTATATGTTGAAGTCAGTCGCAATGAAACAGTTTTTTTGTTTTACGTTTATCTACTGAAATATTACCAAGTAAAAATAAGCAATTTCACGGCACAAAATCTTCATACATTTATTTGCCCATACAAAATCAGAACTGTGCGTATTCCCGGAGCGGTCGTTCGTTCGTCGGAGTTCGTTCATCTCTCTACCATGTGTGATTGTGGTGTTCTTTTGTTTCCTTAATAACCATTTTAATTTTTTTTTTAAGGGAAAACTTCTATAGGCCCGTACCCGTGACCCGTGTCAGGGCGATTTTTTGTATATGGAAAAATAATGTTTAATGAAAATTTAATGGGATCGCGTCACCGAGTCACCGACATGCAGTTGAGGGGCCAGCGAACACTTTTGGCTTATAACTACTTGTTTTACGACTGCCATCTAGAAAATAGTCGGGGAGCTGACACTGACAATATATAAAGAAGATGCAAATTAACTTTTATTTCATATTTAGTGTTTGTTCATTAGCATATCCTTTTACCTAATCTATTGCCTAACCTAACCTAACTTAACCTAACCTACCTTATAATATTTACATTTTTGATTTAAAAAAATGTGAGCCCGCGCATATGTTTTAATTGCTAAATCAACCATATACAAATGTATATAATTGTTGCTTGGAATGCCGATAGATGTGAAAATCATAACATTTTAATTTTTGATACTATAATTAATTTGAAATTGTGTTTTGACAAACACCATTATTTTTTCATAGTTTTAAGTTTTCACTTCTGTCGGCAGACCTCAATGACTGCCGTGTTTTTTTTAATCTTTTCTTCCTAAAAATGATAACTAATTTTAAAATCCAATTCAATTATTTTTTTTTTCTTAATCAGCTTTCAATTTGTTTTCCATTTATTTTGCTTTTGTAAATATTTATTTTTCCTCTTAACGTGGTATTTAAACAAAAAATGTGTTGGTTCGCCTAATTAATGATGATGAAGAGACTAAATTATGTAGTTACATACTGAAATAAAAATTTGTTATCGTTTTTTTCCAGATGAAAGTCCCTCATAACAACCAAAATAACTCGTAAAAATAACTCATTTAAGTTATTTTTTTTTTCAAGTAAATAAATGATCACGTTTTAAAACCAAATAATTTCTAATCGTCTCTTTAAGAGTTTGTAATTTAATTTCTTGCGTTATTTCAGCACCGGTAAATGGGTCGGTAATTTTTGATTTTCTTTTCTTAACGGACATTATTACGATTTTTTCCCTAATTAACCGTTTTTTTCTAAATTTTAATTGTACTTTTAAAAATAAAAACAATGGGTTTTACACATGCAGTTTGTATTGTTTTTATTAGTCTCAAACACGCATGTCGGCAAGTGGAAACCGTTTTTATTTTTAGTTATTTTACATTACATCGCAGAACCGGGTTCTTGGGTCGCTATTCTAAGCATTATGAACAGAAGATATGGAAGTAGATGGTAGTAATTTTTGAAAACTGAGCGTCCCAGAATTTAAAATAATGGCGATCGACCACAGTACATGTGACATGCCACATTAACCAAAGGCATGAATTAAAATTGGTTTGGTACTGTAAAGCTATAATAAAGATCATATTATTATTTAACTAGTAGATTTCATGCAATGAATATCCTTAGTACGGATACTCATGTAAGGATTCCTTACTTATTAAGATATATTATATAAACTGAGTGTGATTAAAATACTTTAAATTAGGGGTGTCAAACATTATTTAAATTAAATGTTTGACAATGTTAGTACTTACTTTTCTAAGTATATGATATCTCCAGGTATTTTTGAAATGCTATTTCGAGACATATCCAATAAGGTCAACGAGGTCATTTCGAAGATCTCGAAAGGAAATGACGTCAAGCAATTATCGTTCAGCAGAAGAACCTGGGTTCTTGAATGTGCGGTATGGAACATGGCGTCAGGTATTTGTTTGGCCCCTGAGCAGCTAAGATCGAGACAATCGCCCATCATCGACTCCAGTTTAACTCCTTGGCATTTGGTTTTGTCTGTCTGCTGTATTTCCGAGAGTTTTTTTGGTATTATTTGATTGTCTTTCTTTGATGTTAAGTTATCGTCGAGGTGCGCTTTGTGTTTCAAACAACCCTAGAATTAATATGAACAAATTACTTTACTGTGAATATGATATTGTCCCTACCAACCTATTTTTTTCTACCAAGAATGCACCAATTAACGCCAAGAAAGATATCTTAATTATAATGTAAAATAAACAAGGTCGATAATTATTTTGCTACAAAACTAAAGGAATATTCTACCACAAAAGTGAATCGCACTTCTAAAGGGATGTTTCAAATTACTAAAAAACACCCGATTGTTCCTAAGACTATAAGAGAATTGGCTACAGCTGGTCCTCAAATTTATATTTTTGTATAATGCATGAAATATTATACTCGTGCTTAAGTTAACTAAATTTGCTTTTGGCTAATGGTTTAATTCTGATCTGATCAGTAGTTTATAAATATATTGCACCAAAATACTTCCACAGAGTAACAATCCACGATTTTATTGTTAATTCACTAAATAATTAATGGTTACCTTAACATTACCTTTTCGTCAGACGAAGATGTTTCCAATGAATCTGGCTCAAATTCGGAATCTGTTTCAGACCCAAATATTGGTGCTAACATTGCGTACGGGTTAAATACGGTCCTCGCATGTCCCGCCAAAATATTCACAGGCTTCGGGTACAATATTACTTTTTTGCATTTTTCAGGATTCTTTCCTTTTACCGATATCACCATTTTGTTAAACCAATACAAGTTTTCTGTATAACGAGCTATTAAATCGATATCATTCTGAACACGCGCGTGAATCGCTTCACTTAATTAAAGATTTCACAGCGCGCAATTGATCAATATCATCGCACAATTAATTACTTTCACTGAACCCCGGTTAGTTATTATGAATTATCGTTCGCTTTGACCATGCAATAAATAAACACGATTATTCCCATTTAATAACGTAATTATTATTGATCGCGTTATATTCAAAAGAAAACGGATAAATAGCCTGCAATACCATCACCATTCCACGCACAGCGAATAATAAATCTTTTAAACCTCTGAGAAGCAACAACGAGTCGAAATCGCCAATTAATTTAATAATATGTAGATCGTACGTTCTGGTTTCGCGCTGACAAACTACTAGTATACAAAAGTGTATCGATACTCGCCAAAGAAAAAATCGCATGGCATACAAACGTCACTCCGAGGCCCGCGGCTGACTGCTAAAGTACAGGGAAACTTCCACAAATTGGATTTCACCACCGCGACACCGAAATTAAAGTCAGCCCAGGCCGAACCGCGTCGGCAATCGTAAACGCAAAATAACTGACGTTTACTCCGAGCGCTGCGCAGCGACAATATTTTATAATAGCAGTACCGTAATTTTGAGCAATGTATGGCAGACACGACATAACAATGAACTCACGAAGTTGAACGCAGGAATATAATATATGAGTACGTGTAGCTAATGACCGCGGACGACATTTTGTTTTCTTGGTCTTTTAGTCGCCCGGAGCAGTCAGCGAAGCTCCCTCGCGGTTGATTTCGGACCGACTGTGAGCATAACTTCGCATAGTATTATTTATACTATTTTCCTTCCGATTTTCCTACCGTTATTTCAGATTTATGTCAAGTCAAACTATGGTAGTTATGTCATTTTGAGAAATGTTATTTTGCCGTATACTCTATTAGATAATTTCAGATTTATGTCAAGTCAAACTATGGTAGTTATGTCATTTTGAGAAATGTTATTTTGCCGTATACTCTATTAGATAATTTCAGTATTAACATCGGAGTTGAAACGTAACCATGCAAATAAAGACAAGATGATCAATAGCTGTACTCTTAACAGTATAATGTAATTTTCTGAAACATAAGATAGGTACGAAAAAGACAACTAAATCACATTCGTTGTAGGCTTATCTAATAAAAATGTAATAAAATGGTAGAGGTTACTTCGGATCACATTACATACAATAATGTTAAAGTACGATGCTAAACTAAAAAGTACCATAGAATGTACGAGCTGTCATTTCAGCAGTGAAATAATGCATAAGGCCGTTTACCCATGGAAGCTGGAAGCTGGAAACAATGTTAACCTTGTTGTATTAGGGGTTAGTTTTATTCATTTGGATGTACCTTTTTATTATACTTTGTAAATAATTGACATCTTCAGACCTACTTATTAATTAAAAGTGTGCTCCTCTTACACAATATTTACATTTAAAATGATACCACGTTGTTCCTGGGATAGTTAAAAATGAAATATGTTCAAAATTGTAAAATTCCAAATAATAGTTACCTCAGTCAACCACGAAAACCATAGATTCCTCTCCCACTGTGTTCGAAATCCGAGAAACAAATGTTCGTCAAGCAAAGTTGACACTTCCAAAACTAGGCGGCGTGATCTTGGGACGCAGAGAGAGACGCGAGCGCCTCGCAGCTTCACGATCGTGGACTCCCGTTCAGAACATTCTATTGGGAAGAAATGTTGAGTTACACGTTTGTCATTACAATTATTAGGATTGTTAAAATCATTTTCTCCACGAAAAACGTAGAGACAAACGGTACCATATTGCAGTATAGTTTACAACTATACTCTGCTTTGATAAGTGAAGTGTTATACGCTTTGTGGTATACGCTTTGTGTTATATATGTGTCGCTCTTTTGATATTGAAAATAAAACGACTTCATTTCAGTTAATAATAACATTGATACATAAACATCGCGATATCACAACAATTTAAGAGGCCTCTCATTTAAAACTCACATTGATTTCGGTAGAAAAAAGACGAAAATGCTCGATAATTACATACCTAAATAAATATCATTAAAAAATAGTAAGAAATATTGCTTTTCAATATTTAGGAAGAAAATTTACAAATAAAAATAGTTATGATTTATATTAAATCTATAAAGTGTATTATTATTCCCTAAAATAAATATATGAATATGTTAAGATTTAATCTTAATTATTTTTCCTAATAAATTTATGTATATTATTTGCAAATATTTACAAAGTTCGCTAGTTGTAAGTTATACATTTAATTTTCTCTAATTTATGATGTTTCCTATTCTTGCCGTATTTTTGTCATGCGGTCTAAAAATAGTCTGAAAAGTCTGTTTATTTAACAGTAGGTATGTGTATCTCAGTTAGAATCATATCTGATGCCTTAGGCGGTAAATAGTTAGAGGTTTATGCTGTATATTTCAGTTTTCGTTTTTGATATCGCTCACGGTAACATATTTACGCAGTTCTAAAATCTTATTATTTTCGATATACAGTTGTACTAGCCCACGCAAATGTGCAAACATTGTAAGTAGCTTTTTTTGTTAGAAGCAGGGTCAGTGCCATAAATATAGCTGTCCATGAGAAAAACGTATTTGTTTAGTTCAACTTCAAATGTATTAGTAAATACAAACATTTATCTCGTTTTATAAAAAAGACACTGCTAGAAATTATAATAATATCTCTTTTGCCAATCTGCCCCAATTGTCCCTATTGATTTTTGTGCGGAGCGTTTTAAGATATAAATCCTTAATAAAAAATAAAATAATAAATAATACAATAAACATCAAAAACGATGTATTTATGCAACTTCAGTATAAACCATGTCCGACTTCAATGTTTTGATGGTTCGGTTTTTTTATTTTAATGGTTTTTATTTTTATTTTATTTTAATGTTTACTAATAATGAGAATTGTTTGTTTTTTTATTTAAAAGTATGTAGTATTTAATTGTATATATGCAAAATATTTATATTATTAATATTGGTCAATTCCATATATGCTGACGGAGGACTTGATGTTTGATTTTTTCTAACTTAAAATAAACTACGTTAAACACTAAATATAACTTATAAAATGGGATAATAAAACTAAATCGGGACTGCCCTAAAAAAAATTCATACATTCAAAAAACGAAATACTTATCGAACCTCCTCCTTTTTTTGAAGTCTATTAAATACAGATTTATTAGTAATTTCAAATGTATAAATAAATCTTTCTATTAATTTGCCGCCTTTTTAAACAAGAAAAGAGATCGAGGTCATTTGTCATATATTTTTTTTATAATTACCCATTGACAACTACCTAAAAATAAGTAAACTTGAATCGAAATCGATATTTCACCTTAAATTTTATTTATCATCGTACCTAAACGTATTTAGACTAAACCAAATGCAACCCTGATGGAATCAGTAAGATTCTCGATACGAGTATGTAATGTAATCGCCAAAGACCGAAATGCTCAGTGAGTGAAATAAATAGCCAAATCGCGTTGACCGAAATTAATCCCTTTTTCGGTTTGTGGGCATTTACAAATGACCATAACGCGTTGTGGACGCGGTGTGGATGACCTTAACGCAAAGTGGATTATTAATAAGGGCCACTATGCAATCTAAGACCTTTTGTGTCCAGTGACGCAAACGTTTCCTTCTATAAAGCGGAATCTGCTAATACAATTTTCTGTGTACACTAAAACATAGCTTCATAAGGACTTTCTTTTATTTCTACTTTTTTATTCCAAATATGGCATCAACTTCAAGGATGAATCTCGTAAAAATATGTTTAAAATACTTTTTTAATATTTGTATGTACGATCGAGAGCAGAATTTCTACTCACCTATTGTATTAGTCAACCACGTGTCCACAATTACAACAATCACAGCCATTACATCGCATTCCAACGTCAACCATTACAGCACCGCCTCATCAATATTTTGCTTTTCAACAAAAAATTGTCTAAAAGCTGAGTTATAATTTTACCTCGACTGTACATAATACTTTTAAAGAAAAGTCATAGGATGCCTTGCAAACATCTTGCATACATTAAAAATATAAGTCCTATGAATTTAGCAATATGGAGCTTTGACTGTTGTGTTTTTTCTAAAATAAAGCAACTGAGAGGTGTGAGGGTGTGAGATATTCTAATTTCTACATTTTTATGTTTATTATTTGACCTTGTACATACGTAATTCACTCATAAAACTCATATTATTTTAGTAGGTGGAAATAATAAATCGCATTTTTATAAGACTCACCTAAAGGTTTAAACCGACATCCTGCGATCTCCTTGCGATATCTATCAAAAATAATATTGAATTTAGAAATTGGCTTTTTGGTCGGTGATACTAGAAATATGATTATATACATTTCAAATGGAATTAATGAGAACCAATATTCTGAAGTGGATCTACGCCCCTTTTGTGCACTTTCGTCAAGTTTGAGGCGAAATTCACTATGGCGGCGTATCGATACTCATACCCTGCAACGTGTATGACCATTTTATTTATTTCTTTGTATCTTTTTTTACTCGACCCGGTCATTTCTTCCTATCAATTTTGCTATTCATATTTAACCTATAACGGCTACAGAGTGTTTATCCGTTAGATTAGACAGAACGATTCAAGAGCACGTGCAAGACAAAGAAGAGCTCCACTGGGAGAAATCCCCTTAAAATATAATTCTAACAAATGTAATTCGATTGTGTAATTGAAAAGATAATTAATTATAATATCACTCACCTGAATAGATCACAAAATTATTTCCGATAACAGCAGCAGATCGAAGCCGCCATTGTGGAAAAACCAATCCCTTTAAAACAAGCAAAACGCCTCCTCTTAATGCACCGCTGGGCTCTGGGCCTGCAGGACCTACGTGGAAGTTGAACACGTGTCTTAGCTCAGGGTCTATTCCCAAACGTATTCTTCTACTTTCATCATCATAACCTAACTTCAAAAATAGGTTATCTTGAATTCGAAAAGGGCAGTCCTCGTCATCCATTCTCGATGATTTCTTTCCTCCAACTTGCAACCATAACGAAAGACTGTCGGGTAACGTCAAAATTTCCCTAATTTCTGTGACTGTCGTATGCAGTTTGATATTAACCAAGCGACTCTGGACGGCTTTTACGAATGGCTCCGGCCCATCGTGAATTCGAATCCAACCTGTTTTGTAGATGTCCACGTGAGAAATATCTTCCGATTGGTGAGGGTCTAGCCGGCCGCACTTGGACCGCGTTTTGAAACCCCTCGTAGACGACAAGCGCCTTAACTTTGTTTTCTTACCGTAAGCCTCGGCGGGTAAACTTTTGAGACTGTCTACGTCACTATTACAAACCATCTTTGAAGCATTCTTCTTTACACTTGCACGGATCTTTGTTTCATCATTGCGTCTGGGATATGCTAATAGCAGAACGCTTCACTGACACACAAACTCCGCGATGAAATCGAAAGTTTCCGGCACATGGACCGCCGCATCCGCAGTGGCAGCGCAAAGTACCTATGCTCGTTTAGTCTCTCATCAAAATAGAACATCATCCGAGGCGATCCGAGTGCAGTATTCACCTGATCGAGGTAAAACTTTAATCTGATCATGGATCATAACAATATCGACATACCGGCGTGTGATTCGACCGACCGGACACCGAACAATGAAAGCGTTATTTTAAACATTCCCAGGCCGGCTCGAACCCTGCGCCCGCGCACCTCGAAATGCTTCGCTGATCGCCAACCTCGACGTGACGGTTCAGCTCCCACAGAATATGTCAGCTGAATAATAATGGCGTCACGCCCCGGCGCGGCGACAAGGGGTGCAGCCTGTGGCACCGTCGTGGTCATCGTCTTGTCAAATGCTCGCGCCGGTGTCTGACCTAATGGTGTTTCTGTAACAGGTTCACATTTTAATAAACTCGACCTTGAGACACTTACCGCGCGCTTGAGTTACCGGTTGTAACTTTTACTCTTAACAAAGTGTCGATTTACCCATAAATTGACATTTTCACAAACTCTGTGCATATTCACATACCCAGTTCTAAAGAATGTTAGCCTTTTTTATAAAATATTACTAATTAGTAAGTAAAAATTAACAAATATCATACCTAGAATGAAACCCTTCGCTTTGCCTTAGGTTGGTGAGTAAGCCCTGCGAGAAGCGTTGACGACTCCTGCCCAGACAAACCCGCGTCTCATTTATAAAGAGGCTTTTGATAGGCGGCAGACAGACAAACACCAATTATTCTAATACATTATCATGTGTTGTTAACTAACCCGGAAAAAACAAGAATGGCTATGACATCCTGAAGCTATCATATATCAACTGCTTCTATATATTGTCTAGTAGTAGTTCATTATATAACCAGAACCTGACGTCTTACATCTATACCCTACAGACGTCATTAAAGGCATCTTCATCCCAGACTACATGCGCCTGTGGTACCAACTTGCTATGGCTGGGGCTTCATTTCTTATCTCCGTTTGTGTCTGCGGCACTTTAAGCCCATTCGATGTGCGTTTTGGATGTCCATAGAGGCGAAAATGGGTTATTTTTTAGGTCTCAGATAAAAATTAAAGAACGTAAGTAAAATGGTATTATGACATTCTTTCAATGCATAATAAATGTTTACATTTCAGTTTTATGTTTGTAAATTTTGACTCACGACTAGCAATGAAACCCGCCCCCTTTCTATTTACTGAATGTGTGATTTATTTAATACTAACTTCTCCCAAATTAACCTTTATTCAATAACTTTGCAAAGATATCCTAAAATACTATACCTATGCACACAACCACGGACGAAATTCCTAGTTTAATTCCGTATTAAATCTTTTCTTTCTTGTTTCTATATACAAATTGCCTAGGGCGTTGCCTAGTTAGGTAGTACTTTGCATAATGTGAAATTAATGTTTAAGTTACTGTCAATAAATAAACAGTATGTATTCATATTCACTGATGTCCTTTTAGAGGTTTGTTCTATATCGACAACTAAACCGGTCTCACGAAAAAAAAAAAGTTCATACTAAAATATTTAACGCGCCGCGCGGGCGCGAGGTCACTGCCCGATCTCACGCCATACGTATAAATAATCAAAGCTAAAATTGGTTTATTTTTTATTATTTTTTTTTTTATCTTATTTAATATTATATTTTGTTATTTTTTTTTTTTTGTACATTATTGTCTTTTTCTTACTACCAGTATTGTATACAATTTCTGTTGGGTAACCGCGACAAATAAATATATAAACACGCATATAATATTTCAATTTATAATAATTATAAAGTGGCACTTAACATTCTTTTACATATTTCTATTAACGCTCATATACGAATTTATATTAATTCTAACTAGCAACTAATAAATAATACGTCCTAACATACATGCTGTCATATTTTTGGAATTCAAACATCGCTGCGCTGTATCGAAATGTCAAGTTACATTGATCTTCAGCAAGTACTAAAAATGTGTTGACTTTAATTTTATATTATCCGACAGCTTTCGATGTGATCTAAACCGCTATGGTTGTATTTCAAGAGTATCAATCTACGCACAAAAAAATAACTTTTACATTTGTGCTTTTCGAGTTGAAAGTTACAACGGACTCTGTCAGTCCGTTGCAGGCGGCCAAAGGACGGGGATAGTAGCTTTTCATACATGAATGTAAGTATAGGAGCTAAAACTGAAATGCTCGTAATTATGTAAGAGATGAAAAACATGTTTTCAAAGATTTTACTTTCAAAGACGAATACCTATCTGAAACATTTAGAAATATTTTTTCGTTTCATAGAAAACCTGTATTCAATGTTAAGGAAATCCATTTTCTTTTTTTATTAGTTAGATTTAATAAAATTGCTGGTCAATGTTGCTAAAAATTTTCAAAACGTATAGGTAGAATTTAAAATATACTTCCTTCATTAGCCCAGTACTATCGCACAAGTACCAGTAATAATGGCTGAATCTTGAAATTTCCAGCAAGTTTGCAGTTAGCTTCTCATTTGCGTTTTGAAATAAAATTAGCGTTACAGTAGTTCTTCGGTGCAATTTCGCGTATCTTATCGCAGACTGCTTTTATTTCACTCTTAAATTGTTTGTTTAATTACTACCCGATCACGTTCGCTCGCATAGTAGCTACATAGAAGAAATTTGATTCTCAAATATTTTAATGGGGGTTCGAGCCAAATACCAATCAAATACCTTCCTTGTATTTATTTATCTTTGAAACCTCCATACAAACGTTATACCAAAATTACAACTTTGTTGTTTGAAAGTGGTTAAAAAATATTTTTTATTATGAAAAGCTTAGCAATATCGATCTATATTACCGGGAAATACTTTTTTTTTTGTAAATATTTGAAAAATAATGAGAGTTTGAAAAGTCGTTTTTTTTTATGGCATTTTCGCAAGCCCCATTCAAGTAAATAGCTATGTAGAAAAAAAACCTATTTCCGTTAAAACCTGCTTTGCAGAATGTATTCTAAAAGATAAAAGTAATAAAATTGCGAGAAAAAATCCTTTGAAGTTAGAATATGGGAGCTACTAAACCCTTTCTTCTGAAATATTTTCGTAAATTATGCTCTGATTATTTTTTAGTAGTCTTGGACCAGTCCCTCCTAATATGCTTGGTGACTTAAAGTAGGAATATAATTATACTTAGCAATTTTTACCAAAGATATATATCATTTTATAGATTACAAACGATTACGCAGTCTGGCGAAACGCGCGGCCGAGGTGTGCCGCGCGCACTCAACCATTACCTTTAGATTTGGATGAACGCTCGTCTCTGTTAGGTTAGGTTAGACAAAGTTTCATAATTATAACCAAATTTTACGATGATACTTTTCATTTTGTTTAATCTATTTTTATTGTGATATACTATGAGAAAGTGGATCGGAATCCACGTAAAACGTTACGTTACAAGTAAGTCACAGTAGCCCTAGTAGAAAAAGAAAAGATACAGATCGAATTGAGAACCTCACACTTGTTTTGAAGACGGTTAAAAAGCGGATAGTCAGCAACAAATCCTATCGCCAGAGAATACGACATACGCGTTTGATCAATATTTTGGTGGTTCTGTCAGCTATTATCTAAGATTCGGACAATCAGCGGAGTTTTATCGCTTTTCTGAGTTTATTTTTAAAGTGTCTTTTAAAAATTTGACACTTTTGAATCCCGACTGCGGGATTCTGAGCAAACAACCATCGTGGTTAGATTGTATGCCCGATTTAAAGCGCCTGCTCAGGGGTGATAAATTATCCTGGGATATTTTACTGATATAAGATATATCACGAGGTAATTTGTCGCCCGTGTACTGACGCGCATTCGCATCACACAGTAAAATACCGCGCGATACCGCGCAGTAATTACGATATTTAATGGAAAAAGAGTTGTTATTATTACAGGATAAACTACCTTAATCATGTTAGCTGATAATAATCACGTAATTTTGGAACTAACTACAAGTAACATATTCGCTATAAAATTTTTAACGTTTCAGATTTTTATGAATAATTTAAAAAATATCTATTTTAGTAGTTTCTTGATATAAAATATTAATATACATTGGGTAGATGTATTTCCATTTTTAGTACGCTAGGACAAAATCTCAATACGGTCTAAAGTTTAATTCTAAATTAATTTTTGAATAAAAATGTTCTAAATAAAATAAATAATAATATTTTGTAACAAAATTTTGTAATAAAAATAACTAAATAAATGTAATAAACATGATATTACATTTATTAGGATTTGCTATTGAAATGTGACCCACACATTTACACAAATTTTCTACTAATAACATCTTTACTAAGATAGATTTTCAAAAAATAGATTAATTAAAATTTACATATATTTTATTTTATGATTACCCAGAAATTATCCTTAATTTCAAACTATATATTTATATTTAAATATAGATTTAATTTGATCAATATATTATGTTGAATTATTTTCAAGTGTATGTATTTTACATTACCTACAAGTGTTATTCATTTATTAATGTAATAAAAAAATCTAGTTGTGTGTTTGGATTACAGTCCAAATACACGTACCTATGTCTTTAAACATATTTATTTAAAGTTCCGTATATGTTTATAAATAAGTCAGTTCTAAAAAATCATACAACATTTTAATCCATTTGAGTCGTTTACTGTCACTAAAAACATCATTGGAATAACATAATAAATGAATCAAGGTATCGGCAGCATATTAATTTCTCATTGGGGAAGAAACAATCACGAATATTGAGAATTAATAATAAAATCTGTACTGTAAAAATACTGGTACTAAACACTATTTCAAACTATTTTTACACTAACAATACTTAAGATGGGGTGGGGGAATCTCATACTAATATTTTAACTTTTATCTGTCCAGTTTAAATACTATACCATCTGGGTTGCATGCATCATTGTATCAAGCTTCACTTCTGGGCTTACTTCATCTCTTCCGGTAAAGTGACATGTTTATATGAATTATTAATGTATTTGAGTGTCATTTCGACTGGATAAAAATATTTCTTTTTCACTTTGGAGGCATATTATGCCATTCACGAATTTTGTGTTTACAAAGGCACGTAGCCAGACAATTCCTCGCTGCCCATGTTCCTGGCGTGCAGAGACGTGGTCCTTCCATCTTCAGGCGGTAATCGCAATTTATCCAACGGTCCTGAACCAAACATGGATTTCCACAGAGGCCTTCTTGACAGCATTTAGGGCACATGGAGCATTTCTTGCCAGCTATGTATGGAGTACCGAACTGATTCTTCCAATTACCCC
Source organism: Neomicropteryx cornuta (assembly GCA_020383195.1). NCBI lineage: Eukaryota > Metazoa > Arthropoda > Insecta > Lepidoptera > Micropterigidae > Neomicropteryx > Neomicropteryx cornuta. The sequence continues at coordinate 11,371,722 of JAHKQU010000012.1, forward strand.
TGAAAATATATTGAAATAACATTACCTACTATTCCAATCGGCAATCATGCGATAATAACCCATGCAATGCCGAATTTAGACATATTCACCGTCGATTTATTTATTCGTATAAAAATAATTGTACTTAATATTATCATTTACAAGAATATGTTTATTGACATAATTCTGCTACTAATATTTTAGTTACTTTTTATATTACCGACTCTGTCAATAAATCGATAATGGTAACTACAGCATAAATCGATCATAAATAGATAACTACAGCATAATTTAACGCAACTAAGATAAACCAAGTATGTTCATTCATATTATTGATTCATATTCATTTAATATTGTAACTTAAGTAAGTTTTTTACTGGAATGGTTCATAAAATGTTTTAGTTTTTCAAGATTTTATTTAACTTCACTCCTTTGCAATCGATTTTTCAACCATTTCCAATAGTCCAATTTTACTAGTTTTTTATAAACACTTGCTTTTATACGCGTCGAATAAAAAATTAAAAAAATATTATTATTTAAACCAGTGCCATCAAGCGAATACAGATCTCAGAGCTGCGAATATAAATTATGTGATTTATTTAAACTAGCGCCATCAAGCGGTAGATTAATACTACTTGCTACTAAAAGAACTTGGCCAAGTAATCTTACTATTAGTGTAGGGCCATATGGTGGATTATGGTATCATATTCGTTTATAAAACCCACCAGAATATTTACATATTCTTTTCACATAACGATATTTACTTTTCTGGAAATAATGTTTATTATTTTGCAATTGATCTTTAACGCAAAGTATCTTATCTTTGACACTGTTACGTAATATTATGTTTTATACATCTTGATAACTAGAAGTACATACCTAATTTTAATATAAATTGACACTAAGTATTAACAATGACAATGATTATTATTATTAATTAATAATATTGACAAATGATATTAATATTGAAAATGAATATTAATATTATTATACTTTTGACTGTCGCATCTATATTGTATGTACGTAATTTTTACAATTTTACATCCTATCCAATTAACCGTACTTGAATATGTAACCTATGTACTCGGAATTCATATTTGAATATGTAACATATGTACTCGGAATTCATATTTGAATGTGTAACCTATGTACTCGGAATTCATATTTGAATATGTAACCTATGTACTCGGAATTCATATTTGAATATGTAACCGTATGTACTTGACATTCGTAGGGGCAGAGATGGTTAACGGCTACTATTACTTTAGTTGTCACTGACATTATCTACAAAGTATAAATGCCGACTCCAAATTGAATCTACAGCGAATAGAGAGGCTGGCCGAACGAAATGTGGTGAATGCAAAAGTTATTATCGCTTTAATATAGGTAGTTATTTTTTTTATTGTTAAGAGTTGTTAAGCATTATTTTTTTTCCTCACCTTCTAAACTCAACAGCATCACCGGAACTAGCTCATAACAATCATATTAATTACTTAATAATTATTATTTATTTATTTGTGCCATTAAAATAAATTTTATTATATTAAAAATATATGTGTACTATAAGAACAAATGAACTCGTATCAAATTAGGTTTCTGTAATTTTTGATATTATTTAAATGTAAACTCGGGCAGAGTACAGGGTTGAACAGACAATTAATAATTAATTCAAAGTGCACTTACGTACCGCAAAAAATACATATGCTCTAATACGAATCGGAAGAGCAGTCGACCTATTAATTGTATTTCAGCTGAACTGGCTGTATAAGGCTGCCTAATTAACCAGACTCGACGTTGATCTTACATACGGACTCTGCAACAAGTTATATTTACTCGTATATAAATATCTATATTGTTGTTTCGGTAAGTTAGCATGAACCTAGTTCGCTCAAAATCTAATCGGTTTTTTTCAACACTAGTGGATTTTTATTAGGTATTAATACCTATAAAATATATGTACATTTTTTTTTATCTAACTACCAATTTTAATCAATAGGTTTAGAGAGTACAGGAGTCAGGACCATAAAATTAAATATAGGTATCACCATTGTACTTATAAAAGTATAAATGCTGACTTGTATACATATATGTGAAATTGTACTTGTATAAGGTTTTTATACTGTAGAAACTTACGTTGGGCAATAATTGCAGACGTAGTTGTAAAAGACTCGAGGCTTCATAGGTTTGTTGTTATCCTTGTCTTCCTTCGAATTGATGCATCGAGCAATTCCACAGCCCACTCTTCGTGATGTGGCCCAAACGAGCTGGGTGTAGTGGCCTGTACCCATTAAAGAATTGTTTTTCCAGCCGTACTTAAAGATCTCATTTTCGAGGAACCAATTCTTAATAGCGAAGAACCTGTTGAGCGAAGAATATAGCTTATTTGCTCGTGATATTTAAAAAAAAAATAAGGAAATAATATTTAAAAGGAATGTCTCAGCGATAAAAAAAAACGAGCAAACATATACAAAACAATCACAGACAAATTAACAAAAATGGAAACCTTTTTTTGTTTTTTTTGCTGAAAGTTTTGACCTTTCTTTAAAAAACATCGCCAAATTCATATTTAATATCAACTTTGTAACAACCTTATTATTTTTAAATGCAACGCGAAAATTTTGTATTATATTTTTATTATTCACTTTTAAGAACATAAAAAAGAAAACTTGGCATGATAGTAATATAATGAAAAAGAATCCCGAAGGCGCAGGTAGATTTCACTGGATCACTGGATAGGCAAACTCCAATTTTATTGCACGAACTTGTATCGAGCATTGCGCGATCCACTTCCCGTGCGACACCGCAACCCGCCGCCGCATCGTTCCTTTGCGCAACGAGTATATACGAGTATATTGAACCGGTTGCTCATATCAAAAATGATTTTAAACAAAAGTTGTAGAGAAATTATAGGCCTTCAATTTACATTTTGAATGGATTCAATACTGTACCTCTTGAGGAAGGTATGATTTTTTTAATTTTGCAAAACCACTGTTTCTCGCCCTTAAGACCAACGGTTGGTGTAATCAAAAAAGTTCACCAAGATAAGTTTTAGGGCCTCATCTAAGAATAATATAAAGTTTAAACGAATTCGATATCTTAGATACGTAGAAGGTTATAGCAAAATTTCACTTTTTCGAAAAAACCCCCCCACTCCCGCCCCCTGGTCTGATTTGACCGAAAAAAGTGATTGGTGTAAAATGACGGTAGTTCCACAAGAAAGTGATATTGATAAATATCTATCTATATAGATAAATTTTCCTTTAAACTTCCCAGCCAAAATGGTTGCTTCAAGAATGTTTCCGGTGATCTTTTTGATGACCAAACGCGTACCGTTACATAATTGAGGTGGATTCAAATTACGGAGGAGAATAATAGGGGAACCAATCTTTAATCGAAGATTATGTGGTGGCATTCCAGGGATATCTAATGAATTTAAAAATTCAATCGGAAAATTTACACTTTCATTTTCATCAACAACAGTATCGATTGATTTTAAAGACATCAGATCGCCTGGTAACAACTGTTGTATCTGGAAGTTAATTTCGTCAACATCAACGTTTTTGGCTGCCAAAATCGCCCGTTGACTAAGCCATTCATGATTCAAATAATTATTCTGTATATCCGGGAAAATACTCTGAATCAATTCAGTTTTATCCTGAACAACAGTGCAAAAATTGTCTGGTAGTTTAATGCATTGCGTATTTGGTTGCAGTTTTATTTTACCGTTCCCAATATCTAGTAGTTGTTCGGAAAATATTAGTGCTGATGGATCATTTTGCAATTGTACTCGCATATTTATGGTCAATCGAAGTGTTTCAACACTTCGCCATAAGAATGATTGTTTCAAACATGCATTAATCTCATCCGCGAAAGTAGAGCGAGGTATAACCGGTAAGGTCTGCCGGAAGTCACCAGACAAAAGTAAGATAGCACCACCGAAAAGTTTATTATTGCTGTTTAAATCTTGCATAGTTCTGTTTAATGCTTCAAGTGAATATTTGTGTGCCATTGTGCACTCATCCCAAATTATTATAGAACTCTTCCGCAACACTGCAGCTATTCCACTATTCTTTTTGATGTTACACATTGCATCTGATTTATTATGAACGTCCAATGGCAGCTTGAATGTTGAATGTGCTGTTCGCCCACCATCCAGTAAAGTAGCCGCAATGCCTGACGATGCTAATGCTAATGCGATTTTTTGTTGCGACCGTATTTTGGCCAGAAACAACGATATTAAAAATGTCTTACCGGTTCCACCGGGTGCATCCAAGAAAAAAAAACCGCCTTGTTCAGCAGCAACAGCCAGCATAATCCGATCATAAATAATTTTTTGTTCTGCTGTCAGTAATGGTTCACTGTTCATGATAATTGTTGCTAAACTTCCATGGTCATATTGATTTTCTCGTTGTAAATCGGTATTGACTAAGTCGGTGGCTGGACGATTAGGTGATGGCATACCATAATGATTAAGTGGTAAATTTGAAATAAGAACACATAAATCCTCGATCAAGACCAATGCTTCATTGTACATCTCTGGTGTATAATCTATGTTTTGGCATTGATTTGTTTGTCTAATTCGGTGCAAGATGTCTTCTGTCATACAATTTTTATATTTTTCCCACAAAGTTTGTGCTTGCGAGGGATAACATGTCGCCAAAATAATTGCAAACAACTGACGAATGTTATTCGGTGTTGATGTCAACGCAGCATCAGCAAGCGTTAAGTCCCAATGGTTATCGTCTTCTAGCAATTGCAGTTCACGACATGCATCCTGGTATGTATTGAATACTCGACCATTAGCTGTTCGTAAAAATTCAAAAGACGTTGGTCCGGGAACATTCACCAATAACAAACGTAAATAGAAGCACTCACGTTGCTTTGGATGTACCGTGTAAAGTCTCCCCAATGTCTTAGCTTTGAATATGCCTGTAATGGAAGGATGTGGTTTTCCTTGTTTCCGTGGCTCCCATTTTTTACTGGATTTGTTCCATGTGAAATAACGTGGAACATCACCATACACCAATGTCTTCGCGAATTGGCCAAAAACATCAGGTTTTTGACACAATCTAAAAAATTCAGTTAGAGTCGTTTTCGGAGCTTCGAACGCTCTTTGGAGAACATTTTTTTCAGTGAAGTATACACGTTGACCGTTTTCAAGATGTATTGCCAGATGTTGGACAGCAGGATCTCTTTCGTGGATGGGAAAGCTGAGAATATGCCAAATAGCTTCATTGCTGCTAATGTATCTGCCCATTTGGTATCGTGCTATTTCGTCATTTTTATTTATGTTTTTTACTTCAAATATGGCCAAATCACTGCCTTTGTTTACATATTTACAAATATACTTAATTGATTTAACAGAACTGCAAAGCTCAACATTGATATGAGCTTTGTAAGTTTTTGAAAGTAGTGGTGAGTATGGTACCACCCACTGATTATCAAACTCAACTTGATTTGGAAAGTTCGGCAGTCGCATTGTAAATGTGTGGCCACCATTCTCAGTACTTCTGCGACGATACATTGGATAACCATCAATATCCGTGATCGTGTCATTCGTATGCGGCTTTGGGAAGTTTTTTTTACATTTTCCATTTTCCATGCACGGTGACGTCATGTTGAAAACACCGCATGGCCCATGGATCATGTGTTTGGTGACAATATCAAATAATTCTTGATCAATTAATGGGTCTGGAATTTCGGCTGAAATTATTTGATCGATTTCTTCAGGACGGATTCTATCTTTAAGCCAAACCAAAATGTGGGCATGAGGCAAACCTCGCTTTTGCCACTCTATCGTATACAGCCAACAACGTGTGATACCAAAAATTGTATATTTAACAATAAAATCAATTAAGGATTTCAATTTTTGTTTAAACACACGTGCAGTTAAATCATGACGATGAATGGCTTGTTGTCCTGGCAATAGTAAAGTTTGTATCTCTTCCCAATTCGGATTACATGTGAATGTAATAAATAAATCCGGTCGGCCGTAATGACGTACGTAAGTCATCGCATCTTGTATGCATGCATGTTCCGTGCCGTTCCGTATCGACATCTGTCAGTTTTATGACTGCCAAATAATAACAGACAAATAATTAGCAATAAATTAAAATTGCGACTATAATTTGAGATTTAAACTATCCTATCGCTCAAGTTGGATCGAACTGCATATGGTGTGCAAATTTTATTATAATCGGTTAAGTGGTTCAGCCGTCCATTGAAGACAAACATTGTGACACGAGATTTATATATATTAAGATATAGGAAAATTGTGTAATGTATTTCTCAAATACCGTATTTAGATGATTCCTTACGGTATAATAGGCGTTCGCCGTTAGTTTACATTACTTATTAGATAGATATATAGATATATACACTTTAAAACTGTAGCTCTAGGAGATGTGAAACACGAAGATATGTCGAAAGTTCCCGGAAGTCATGACATGATACCCATTGCAATAGGTAGCTTTCCTAAAGAAATCTACTTGAAAAACGAACATCAATTAATTCTACGCTGATCCGCAGAAATTCAATTTGATAATAATTCGCCTGTTCTTTCTATCGGACTATACTTTATAGTTTAACTGATTAGCGACTTTTTTATCAAATTCGTAAGTACCGACAGAGTACCGAGTAAAACCGTTTTCCATGCATTTTCACTCAATTGTCAATATATCTTCTGACATCCGTGGTTCTGATCATAATATCGTTCCAGCATAAACTCACCACGGCACCTGATGCGAGGATATGAAAATATTCTGCCCACAAGCTCCAAGATGCGGCACCCGCCTGTCCTTGGAGTTATCATGTTGTAGAGGCTGGCATTTGTTGGCCCAGGACTGAGCCAGTCGTGCGGCGTCTGTGTGCCATGACTGCGAATAGCATACTATACTTTGAAATTTCTCAAAGATCTAGGTACATATCATATATTTTTCAATATGTAAGTGTTGTTTTTAAAATTGAAAGTTTTTTATGTGTATGATGACATAATTTGAAAACATATGACACCTAACTATTTGCAAAAATTCGATTAAGGATAACAATTATGCCGACGTTATGATCGACGTTTTGTGATTCAATTGAATAAATAAATAATTTATACCAGTCCATTTAGATGTGTTTTAACAAAACATTCGACAGACAAAAATTCTAATTCTATAATTTCTATCTACTAGCCATAATGTTAGCATGTAGATCTAAATGTATTTACTAATTAATTGTATGGTTATCAATATAATAAATCAGTGTTTGTGAGGTTTACTTTATTTTATCCAGTTAAATTTCAGTCAGTTATTTTTAAAATTTAAATGAGTTTGTAAAGTTATCAATATATGTACTTGTAACTAAATAACTTATACCTGTGTATTAAATACAAACATTTTAATTTGTAGACGCAATACTTATAAATAATATAAAGTTTAATAGAGAAAAAAATATTAATGTTATAAAACTAATCTTAATAAAACTCTTTTGTGTTTGAGATATATTTCAGAAATCTGCAAAAATCTAAGACATACTATCATATAAAAAATCATATCCTAAAATTAAACCACGAACTAAATGTTTCTACGTACTTAGAAGCTACATTGAATGTTATTACTTATCAGTTGTTACGTTTTATCAATATATACAATGCCGTCCTGCAATTTAAAAAGACAACAAACCAAGGTTTAGATAAGTAATTGCGTGTAGAAATATACATGTCATCTTGTTTAAAAGTCATTTCAATTAGATGAGATCAAACGTTCAAATAAATCAGAATTCAGTTTACTTTCGATGCTATGTGCGTATAATGCCGGCTCCAGACTCGCGTTATTCGTTGCAAATATTCGTATAGGTATTTTGAACACAATATTCGTATTTGAATGATATTTGTCACCAATACGAATAACGAGTCGGGGGAAACGGAAACACCAAAGCCATAATATCGAAGCGAATAAAATCGTTTTACCATACGTCCTTGACATTTATTCATTTGCATCAGTCTAATTACCACATCAAGGCTTTTTAGTGGAAATGATAGTATAATGGTGGCACGTAGTCTAATACGAACGTCAATCGTTTATTTTCCTAAGCAATTAAAAATTAGAGAGCTGCTTCAACTGACACTCTCTAGTTTTTCAGGTCTGAGCAACTACCCAAAATGGATTGATAAAAAATGAGTGTTTCAGTAAAAAAATGTAATTAATATCGTTTTGGTAGGTAACGTTAATAACAAAATCCAAAAAATGTTCAGACAACGCGTTTAGTTGGCATTTAGTTAAACGCGTTATTATAGGAAATATCGAAATAAAAAAAAAAATGTCTGTGTTGAAAAATACAATAACAAATGTATGAGTTGTAATAGTTTATATCGTATTTTATTCATTGTCAAATAAGTAAGAATTCTAAAATTAAAAGAAAAGCGACTATATCGAAATTATAATATGTTTTTACAAATACTGCGTTTTGTTATGTAATTACCGATATCAAAGGTATGTCGCTTCTAAAACAAAGTTATTATTATATTCTATACCTTAACTCTCTAAAAGTAGTCACGTCGTCGATGTCGTTATATCTCCTTTTTATATATAGGCTTATAAATCTATTATTATAAAAAAATATTTGATTCCCTTAGAAAACAACTCTTTTTTTTTATATTTTATTTGCCGGATAATAATGCAACATAATTAATAGTAAACTGTTGATATCGCATGGAATCCAATCTTGACATGTTTGTACAGACAACCCGAGCGATGGCGGAATGACGCACTGACGCAGTTTTATCGAACTATTTCGTTTCGAATGTTCGTGATGGGTCTAAGTAGGATCGGCCAAGGGCTCCCAAGAACTTCGTTAGAACTAAAAATACCTAGTTGTGGGGCAGAAATCCCGAGAGCTTTTCAAATACCCAAAAACACCTTTCGAGCATGTTACCTAAATAATTCCCATACAATCTTCCATCTCCTATTTCACCTTCTTAGGGGTTAATGTTTTTTTTTATAAGTAGCCTATGTCATTTCCCAGAATTCCCATAATCTTTCAGCCAAAGAGACTTTCGCATTTATAATAATTAGTATGGATTTATTTTTATTAAGGAGTATGGGTTCAACCAAATCTGACTATATATTCAATTTATCAAAATATCTCGACCCCATTCACTTTCATACAAATCAGGGGGTTCCTTTGTGCTAACAGAGATTAAATAATATTTTTTAATATGTTATGCTAATAATTTCCACATTAATAATTGAAAAGAAAATGATTTACGCGCCACCGAATAACACAGAGCTCGATTGCCGTGCTAAAAGGCAGTATTATTCACATGACCATTAGATAACTGGGAACTACCAGCCTATTTTGAAATCTCTTATAGTCGAACCTCTACATAGGACGAAAGAATCAACGAAATTGGGACGCTTTCTTTCTCATAGTTATCAAGGCCAAACGTACCGCCAGCTATTAAAAAAGTATAACCCATCCTAGCATATATTTGAAAAGGCCAGAAACATTTCTTAGTATGAGATGCAAGGTTACTGATATGAGTTATTTTATTTAAGATATTAGAGCTAAATAAAAATATAATATACGTCTACGTATGATTTGAAAATTTAAAACAAAAAAAAACTACGACAGTGAAAAATTTGACAAAAATCAGCCATCGTATATAGTTCTAATCAACCTGAAAGTTTATCTTCAGTCTATTTTTCTTCAGTCACACTAATACGAATTAGCTATTAGAGATATTGTATCCCTAACATTGATAAATAGCTGTAAATTGCATCGACAAATTATTTTCATTTCACACATAGATGTTACTAATGAAGCTTTAAAATCGATAATATGAATGACCTTTTAAAAGAACTATAAATAAGACAGATTAACTAATATGAAAGTTCTCTTACCATTCGTAACATATTCGAAGCTGTTGGTTTGACGCGACTCCTAAAAAAGTTGTGATACAAAACTATTTTCCTTGTTACTCTTGTGTATGTCGGGTTGAGTGCGTTCAGCGGTATTTTGTCGCCGAAAAGTCGTGGCCCTTGAAAAAAAACCAATACAGTGCCTATGCCAACTTTTAAACCAAAGGTTCACATTATAATGATAATAATACAAACTTCTTATAGTGATACCCCAAGCTCTGGAGCGTTGCATGTCACAGGTAGAAAGGGCGACGAAAATCGGTATAACACACACTAACAACTTGACCATATTTCCAGTATTTCCTTTCTTAATTTTAACTGCAGAAAAACATTTTATAGATGATCAGCCAATTTCGATAGAGTAGTAAAACTTGGAAATATGTTTATCCATTCTAACCGTGTAAACGGCTGCACTACAAAATCGATAGACAACATGAAATCATAATAATAAACAGTCAACTGAAAACAAATCCACTGAATCACGTTGGATTTTTAATTCGATCATATCAATAATACAAACACATCATAATTATACGTATAATTAATCTTAATCGTCTGTGTGATGATACCTATTGATTATAATATAAAAAATATAATTTGCAAAATCTCTAAAACGCATGTATAACAATTCAATTTAAACTTCAAAGAAAAATTACATATTATATTCTTCTACGCTTATTATTGTTACATGAATATAGCACTTATCCATTGAAAGAAAATTATTTTTAAAATATAATGACGTAAATTTATTATAAGCGACGCCTTAATGATTTTTTAGCATTGTTAATGTTTTAAATAATCCGACAGTTGCATATATTTTAATTTCTGATTTGTAACCTCTACCTATGAGAAATAAAATAAAATAATTTATTTTTACTCAACATGAAAAAAACAGTGTGTGACAACGTCTTTTAAATTTTAATAAAACAATTAATACTAAAAGGTAATTTTAAGGATTCTAGTTATTTTCTCGAATGCGAACAAAGAATGCAATAGAAATTCAAAGTAATATTTATCTTAATGTAAAAATGTTTATCATAACATTATGATAAAAAATATATAATGTTTGGAAAATAGGTAGGATGTTTAATACCAGCATAATTTTAAAAAATCTTACCCTCGATGCAGCATAAATTATAAAGTTCTGTGACAATTCAATAATACTAAATGATTTACAAAAAACTGTACATTTAATTCAAAACTGGTAATTAAACCATCTGAACCCGATACTTGCAACAGACAAGGCGTCTGCCAAACCGATCATGTGTATTGCAGATTTGAACCCAATTTGAACTTATTGTCACTCGCGTCGTGCGAGCATTTTGTTGCTGTGCAAGTTGGGAATTAGTTGACATTAATAGTACCTATTTTCTAGGTATACCTTGATTCAAAATTGTTAGTGAAACCGGATAAAAGGCAAACATATACATAAATAATATTAAAAATATTTATTTATTTATGCCTACTATGAATTAATATTTATAGTTGGTATTAACTTGTATATTTTTTTATTATTTAATTATTTATTCATTCCGAGTACTATGGTTAAATATTCATTTTTAAGTCCCATTGTATTAATTACACGTATTAAGTGCTGCCTTTTTGTTATTTTATTTATTAATACAAAACTTTGCAATTGTCCTGTCAAAAACACAGTTACATATTGAACATATTGCCTAACGTGAGTTCATAACAGTGAGACGAAAGTGTTAATCTGTTTGCTATAATTGTTACTCTGTTATAATTATAACTGTGTACAGATATAATTTCTTCCCTTTCGTTTGCTTTGTATGTTAGTCGCATTGCGTAAATCTGACATTCCGTGGAATAACCTACGAACGGTTCGCATGCGGCAGGCCAATAAGTGCCCCATAGAAAAACGGCTGGAATCGCGCAAAAATATTATTTTTATAATAATGTCGATGTTAATCCATATAAATAATCTTTCATACTCATCGTCCATGTTCAGAGACTTGCATTCCACTAATAACTACTGTTGGATCGAAAGTGGAGCTCCAGATTACAGTGGAGTCAGAATTCTGAATCAGTAGAAAATCAAGCCACCGTAAATATAAGCTAGATACGTGGATAGTAGAAAGAGCAACACGTGATAGAGATCCGCGGTGTGGCCATCCATAGCCACTAGCCATCTACCCGGGAGGGGGAGCTAGCGAGGTCTGGGGAGGGGGGGGGCTGTAGTTATGCCGGTGGAACAGATTTTTCGACACAGTAGGTATGTGGTTATGTACATACCTGCCATACAAGCATTTTCTTCCGATCGAACAATATTGTGTATGTATGTAATATTTTTTTACAGGTTCTGGCTGGACCACAAAACAAAGAATGCGCCACCTCACAGACTGCTTGATGCTGCTGGTTAGGATTCCGGCATGGCCTTGGATAGTAAATACTCTTGAGGATAGTAAATACTCGTGATATCATCTCTTATCACGTTTTCAAAAGTAAAACAGTTTTTTTATCGGTTTAGTAAATTGTTTAAAAAATATATTTTTCCAAAAATTTAAAATCATACAACCTCTAAAATGTATTAAAATTCTGGTATTGAATATTTTTTATTAATTAATACGGCACTAATTAAAAAAAGCTGTTAAAATTAAAGGAGGCCTTAATTTTGAGTTTAAAAAATACATAATGACATAAGTAATTATTATACATCTATAGAACAATTTTAACCGTTATGATTAAATGGATCAATTTATCCCTAAATGTGCAAACAGAAGAGATAAGGTTCAAATTCAATTTCAACCATAATATTGGTCACATAATCGGGACCCGACATGACGATGGATGTACGGGGACATCCGAAAATCTGACCTTAGCTGTCAATGCCATGAATATTATAGCCGCGTCATGTATGTTCTCTTACGATTTTTTTTTTAAATATGTACCTAGTAGATTGGTACATTTAAAAATAAGGCTATTGATAAAATATCCTACAAAAATATAATCAACAAAATAATATTGTTGTAAGGATTTTTTTTATATGACATACCACAAATATTTACTTTTCAACTCCAGTGGACACAAAAAAAAATATTAAACGAGCCATGAAATATTTGCGAAAGGTAGGTCAACAATTTTCACAATAAATACAATACAATATTTTTTGTGGCACCAGAAAAAAAGTTTGGATCGAGGTTCAAGCTGCCTTCGACCACGACCGATTCACTAAAAATGGAATTTCTGACCAAATCGCTTTGGTATATTTAATACAAATAACTATCTACTTACCTACTATTTATTTATTTTTTTATGTCTTTATTTTTTTATGTTTAAAATACCATCGTGATTTTCACTCACAAAATACCTATTACCGCGCTTCGCATGCTGCTGCCGTAGTGGTTAGGATTGCAACTAACTTACATAATATTAACAAAACGACCATTTTTGTAGGAAAACGTATCTTTCAAATCTGCAAGATGGCGCTTACTGATATTTTTTTATATATCCTTTTTTAAGATTTAATTTTTTTTACGTTCTTCGAGAGGGTAGTTTTTAATTTTTCTTTAATTATCATGTAATTTAACAATTATTTTAAAAATATTTTATTAAATTATTAGTGTTAGCGCATTAAACGGTATAATAGGTACGTTAATGTTATTATATTCCTGCATGATGTTTCAGTTATTCAAAAGACATGTTGAAATGGTATCTTTATTCAATTAAAAAAATATATAAAAACAGTTAAAACAAAATCAAAACAGATAAAGATAGATTCCATAATCAAAACCAAAACAAAAATAAAATATACAACGTTAAAGGAATAGAACTTCTTTACCTTTCGAGCAGTGGTAATTATTAATAATCATTGTTTTAATCTCGCAGCAATAAAAATAAAAGTAATAAAGAAATTATAAAAATATTGCCTAAAAAACTGCCCCCAGAGAGATTTGAACTCTCGACCCCTGGTTTACAAGACCAGTGCTCTAACCCCTGAGCTATGGAGGCGAACGTGCGAGATGCTCATATAATCATATTTAATATTTTTACCATTTTCCATTGTCAGGTTTAACCAAAACAATAAATTGCACCTACGTTCTTATAGATAGAAAACGACATTACTATGACAAAATTGTCAATTTGCCGCCAATCGATTGTCGAAGCCAAAATGCCCGCTATTTTGTGCAGCTGGCATTAACATTTACAACCTTAATTTCATATTATATGTATATGCTATATAATATAAGGTTAATATTTTTTATATATATATTATATATAGCTCGAGTGAGGAATTGGTTTCCTGCCTTTTTTTCGGTAACTCTGAGCAGCTGTTAAATCTTATTTTATCAAATAATTTTGTTTATCTGGATGACCGCCATTTTGTTCAACCTCAAAATTTCGTGGTGTTATGTCGTTCTAACGTGACCATACGTCCCGTCCCGCCTTGAGCGGGACAGTCCCGCTTTACAGGATTATGTCCCGCTGTCCCGATTACTTCTGTGGGGACGCAAAAATGACCCACTTTCAGACAAATGTCCCGTTAAAGTCCCGTTTTATGATATATGCTTCACTAATTTGGCCTGACCTGTAAGTTGCTTGCGAATAGATTGTAGACGCAGAGCGAGACCGCCTCCTGCGCGTTGATCGACCGCCCGTGCTCGCAGCCTGCACACCCGATCGATACTTTCAGTCAATTCAGTCAGTTAGTTAGTTATATATACCTACTGTGGCGACATTATTATATAAATAATATTTTTGCGCGATTCCAGCCGTTTTTTTACGGGGCACTTATTGACCTGCCGCATGCGAGCCGTTTGAAGGTTATTCCACGGAATGTGACGTCATAAGTGCTACTTTGTCGTCTCTCTTCGCTAGACCCTATTACAACCCGTAATACGTTAAGTTAAAACGCACAATCCCCATAACATATAACTTCTTCCAATGTTAAGATATCGAAGAAGATTTATCTTTTTTAATGTATTTTTTTTTTGCGAAAATAAATAAATGACAAGTAAACCACCTCTGCGTTGCGCTATGAAAGATATCCACAAGAGATATGAGTAATCTAGTTTATTTACATTAAAGATCATTTATTATTCTAAAAAAATACCTAATGAAATTTCTTTAAATATTATACAAAAAATAAACATAAAAAACAAAACCACCATATTTTTGAAATAACATTTTTTAAAGTCACATGTTTCTGAAACCAGAAACGATATAAAATAAACATATTCTTACAATGAGAATAGTGTCAAAGAGGGATTACCTAAGCGATTTCAGATAAATGATATAACATGGAATAAAATAACAAAATTAAAGATTTTTGTTTTAGTTTTTGAATATGAAAATGATAGTTTATGCTAATAGTTTTAAATTTTCAGAAGATATGTGTTTTGGAAATATTATTAAAAAAGTAGGGGTCAAAAAACATATACGTTATTTAAAAAAAATAAATAAATGCGATCAATATTTTATACAAATATTTGTATAAAATTGTTGGTTTTATAAGCGCCGTTCGTACCCGTCATAGCGTTTACGCCTTTTCGTTCGTTGTACTAGGTTTCCCTTTGGAAGCAACGATTATAGGTCAGAATAGTTCGAAGGTTGTTCAGTGTTCATCGTTCCTTAAGGGTTTAAACTCTTTTTATGATCTCATAACATATCAAACATAATACATATACGTGATTTTAGTATTTATTTAATAAATAATTGAAAATATAAAAAAAAACGATTTATGCTTTCTTATTTGCATAAACCACGTAAACCTAAAAACAGGCATATTGTTCAAGTTTTATTAGACATTTTATATAAATGTTTAACAATAAAGCTATTTAAAAAAGTTTAATGTACTTAAATGATACTTAATGTTATTAACAAATTTTGGGTTTGATTTCAGATCTGAATAATTTTGGCACAGTAATCATTTCTGAAAAATCGCAAAAGTAATAATAGTTCTAAACTGTAGACTTTCGGAGCATTATAAGTTACTATTATATTTATTACAGAAACAAACTGCTTGCAATTCATAATAACAATTCGCTAATGTAAAAAAATATTGTAAAAATAATTGATTAATCGAACGCATGTTCGCACGTTTTAAATTCCAACCAAAGACAATGCGTTGAAGGTCCTTCCTTTCTTTGTTTAAAATCTTTGGTAAATCTTAATAGCCTGGCAGGTCCTGTTTAGCGGTGGGTACTCACTCATTTCTTTCAATTTTGAACGACGATCCGCTAAAAAGTAACTCGTGGATGCCCAAATAAATAATTAAATCTTGCCTCGTTCTTTGATTGTTTTAAATCATCCTTATGTTACAGTTATATGTTACAGTTAATGAAACTAGATTTAAAAATTAGAAAAGTAACTTCAAATATTTGTATAATTTTGTTAAAGAAAAACTTTGCGATTGTATCAATATATACATATTATTTATTTTGATTTAATTTTAGTTTCATAACTATTTCAATGAGAACTATTTTACTATTGAATGAAGCATACTCTTTTTTTGTCAAAATAGTTATGTTTTGAACTAGCGGCTCATTACGAGTGGCCCAACGCTAATTCTGTTCATAGACGACAGCAGCCAGCCATAGTTGCTTAACCAATATTGGTGATTTTAAAGTCTTCGTAATAATCTAATACATATTTGCTTAGTAAAAGAGCAATATAAAAGTAATCATCTGAAACTTTCGGGTTTACCGCGATTTCTCATATCTACTTTAGTGAGAGATATTAGTAGACTTTCACCCTGAAGTTTCAATGTGTTCTGGCAATGGTTTGCAAAGAGGACGTGATATCATGGTTTAAAGAATTAGAAAGCTATAAACGTATCGACGCAATGTGCACGCTTTTAAATATGTGCCTACCTTTTGAATTGCGTTTCATAGGTACTTACTTGGAAGAGCTTGGCAAGAGAGATTTCCAAGAATTGCGTGGAGCCGAACTAAGAGCAAATAACCCAACAGACCTCGCTGCAGACATTGGAGGTGCGAACACTGATCCCAGAACGCGCCGTAAAATGGCTCTATATGTTTCACTTCTACGATCCTGTAACTACGCCTGTGCTACGACATTGTATAACGTAATGGTAGGCTTAGAAGAAACGGGTTTGTTAAGCGGCCTCTATGGAGATCCTTTAGAAGAGCTTCTTTTGTTGTATACTATGGCTCTTCACCACCCTGCTTTCACATTTGACCAGCGATCACATTTCGGGGATATTTTAGATAAATTAAAATTGGAAGATCAAAGAAATAATTATCCAAATCAATCTATTCCTTCGCACTGTGTTCCATCCAGTAGTAACTGCTTAACACATTCTAATGTGCCACCTAATTTACAAATACCTCATCCAAATGTTGCAGGCCTCGGACCACCTCCGAGTATTCTATATATGAAAACTCCACAGTTACCGGTAAGACTTTTATTCTTTCTAAGATGTATGGATAGGTTGTTTGTCGGTACCTCATATATATCTAACATTAGGTATATTCATTATTTCATCTTATTAAATGTCTTTTTTACTATAGTTTCTTTTCATGTTTTAATCATTATGTCTATTCACATATAAGTATATATCCTAATGGAATTACTGACATTGTAATAGAGGAGTAGATTTTTTTCTAGAATGTAAGAAACATGCAAATTACAATTTTATCTTTTACCTGATGTAACCTATCACAGCTTGCACTGCGGTTCTTGTCCATTGACCAAAAAACATTACCAGTTGAAATAAAAAAATAGGAAACCGTGCACAAACTAAATGTATTAGACTAGGACTATCTGTTCAGGGACAAAAGACTGACCTGCAATCTATCCAAGTTTGGATAGTTACCTAAATCTGCTTCCGGGTCTTTAAACTGCACTAAAACATATCAGCGGCTGCTGCAATCTGCTGCTGAAAGCATACAAGTCAGGTTACCTAAAATAGATTGTTTGAAACACGTTTAATTAACCTAATATAACATATTAACATGTCCAGTCATATATTGAGGTTAAGATTTATTGCTATCCCAAACAAAATAAATGCTACGAAGTACACAAATAATTGTTCAACGATAAACACACATGGGTTTGTTTGTATGAATTGTTCAATGAGTGCAAAAGAACTAATCAATATTGCAATATTTACTGGTTCAAGTATGTAATACATTGTTGCTATAATAGAAAAGATGCATACAATAATCAATTTTAAATAATACTTTTTGACAGCCATCTTATACGCTGTGTGTTCAAAAAGTAAGGTGACTTTTTATTTTTATCAAAAAATATTGATTTATTCATCAATATTTATGTTGTCCCCTTCAAAGTAATCTCCCTCAGATACAATACACTTATGCCAACGGTTTTTCCAATCCTCAAAGCACTTCTCATAACCACGTTTCGGTATAGCCTTGAGTTCTTCCAGCGATTCAGTCTTTATCTCTTCAATCGTTGCAAATCTCCGTCCTTTCATAGGTCTCTTTAGTTTTGGGAACAAGAAAAAGTCACATGGGGCCAAATCCGGTGAATATGGTGGCTGAGGCATAATTGTGGTGTTGTTTTTGGCCAAAATATCGATGCTCATGCAACGGTTCTTTTGGTCAAAATTTAGTAATTTCGGAACAAACTTCGCTGACACACGTCTCATGCCTAAAACGTTAGAAAAAATTTCATGGCACGAGCCAAGCGATATACCGACATCCTCAGCAACTTCTTTGATAGTGATTCGACGATTTTCCAAAACAATTTTCTTCACTGCTTGAATGTTTTCATCAGTTGTTGACGTGCTTAGGCGTCCAGAGCGAGGCTCGTCATTGGCATCTTCCCGGCCATCTTGGAAGAGTTTGTACCTCTTTTTTTTTACTCATTAAAACATTTTTTTTACTCAGAACAGTTTCACCGTATGCCACTGTCAACATTTCAAGTGTTACGGAGCACTTAATTTTATTTTTTACACAAAATTTGATGCAAATCCTTTGATCTATATTTTTCGATAGCAAAATATCGCCGAGCACGCAAAACACTTATAACCTTTACGCCTCTCACAACCAAAGAAAAAATGCCATTCACTTGAAATTTGGTACAGATGTTCGGGAAGAGTGTACCAACATAACAAAACAAAAAAAATCGATAATCGAAAATACGTTGCCCGCGAAATTTGAAAAGTCACCTTACTTTTTGAACACACCTCGTATATGTACTTTTTACATATTTTATATATGCACCAGGTTAGTACAAACTTTTATGATTTATTCTATTTCTAGGATGAAATTACACAGAGAAGTCAATGTTCTCATTATAACAAAGAATTGGCAGTTTATTTTAAAAAAATAATATTCTTTATGTGAAAATTAACACATAGTTAATTCTTATCTGCTACTCTTTCGTTTTTAATATTACTAATGATCGCCTAGTGGTCGAAATTCGACCTAATTCATTAATCTTTAAAGTTTGAGTATTATTGAGGCCTATAATACGAACTTCTAACTTCTATCCTATTCTATATAAAGCGATCCTTACTACTTTCTCTCAAACTATAACTAACGCCTTAGATGGTGGACTTGGGGTTCATGCCATATTTTTAGATTTCGCAAAAGCTTTTAATGTCATCCCACATTCAAGTTTAATGATCTTAGAAATCTACCTTTAGATTCTAAAGTGGTTTCTCGGATTGAATCATTTTGACTAAAAGGAGTATATAGGTTTCTATTGGAAAGGCTTTATCCCATTTAGTTTTCGTTCCATTTAGTTTCGTGTGGAGTACCTCAAGGTTGTGTTCTTGGCCCTATCTTATTTCTTATATTCATAAATGATCTACCTGCCTATGATAAATCACTCGTGCAACTTTTTGCACATAAACACTACAAAACAATCTAGATACAGTTATCCGATAGGTTAATCAAAATGGCATGTGATTAAATTCGGACAGGTCAGCCTTGATAAAGCTTGGTTCTATCCATAATTATTTTAATTACGAACTAGCTGGCTATTTACTGTCGAAATCCTCTACCACAAAGCGTCTAGGAAATACCCTGTTATCTAATCTCCATTAGGAAACTCATGTTGGTGATTTAGTGAAAAAGGCTCACATACAATTACGGTTTGTTACGCAAAACCTTAAAGGTGCTAATTTTAAATCATGAGCATTGGTAAACAAAACGTTGGTTCATCCTACCTACCGCTCATCGGTATGGAATCCTTACACCCAATGTCTTAAAGACGAACTAGAAGCAGTTCAGAGGAAAGCAAGCAGACATGTCTATAGGCGTTTTAGTCAATATGATGGTCCATCTGAATTAAATTCAATTCTTAATTGGAAGCCACTAACTAGAAGGCGTTTTGAAAACAGATTAACTAGTTTATATAAGACTGACGAATGAACCTGCCTGTGTCTAAAAGTGTCTAAACGTGAGCAATACAGACTTGAATGGAACTAGTGAGACCTAGATTTGCGACCATGAGACCAACATCAAAGTAGTAGTAACAATTTGGCGGTTAGCGCCAGTGCAGGCAAGATTACAGCCATGTTCTGGGATGTCATGGAATCATCCTAATTGACTACATTCAATTATTATGCTCATATAATGGTAACATTGAAAACAGCAATTATTGCTGAATTTTGTTTTGCATGATTATCCACAAATTACTTGTAACTCAAGCGCTAATTCATGAATGTGATATCAAAACACCACCCACCCTATTCTCTAAATTTAGCTGCTAGTGATTATAACCTATTTGAAAATTAAAAATATCTATATTTAAAGGCAGCTTTTTATCAGCCATGACAAAATGAAGGCTGCTGATTCTGCATTTTTTGAACACAGGTACCTACCTGGTCACGGCCGGTGTGGCTACAGATGTACCTGTGTAGTATACCTATAAGAGCTGTGTTTTAGCTGGAATAAAGGTTTAATAATATAGTCAATATAGCATCTGTATTGTATTGTCCAGGAGAGTGTTGTATTAAAAAATTAACTAACATGTTAATTAAGACCTTCCCACATATAGTAGGCTCATTGATTCCAGGTTATAATTGCTTTTTTTCTATTTTAGGTATCAGGACTTGGTCCAGATATTTTACCCGAAGGAAACACTATACTAACAGATATGTCAGCGCCTCCCGGGATACCAATTCCACATTTTAATATGGCAGACTTTGTTGTGGGCCAGAATATTTGGACAACTGCTGGACTTATTTCTTCAACGATGAGTCAGCCACTTGAGGTATATTGATACTACTTATATTTTTCCTTATTAAATGTTAAAACGGATATCAGCTAGGTATGTGGGCCCGTGAACCTAGCCACGTAGAGTTGTAGTCGATAGCTCGTCGCTTGTGATTGGTCAAGAAGCGTTCCCTTCATGTTCTTGATGGTGTACACAGTATCGCTTCATAATTAGCAGCTAGGTAGCCTTCTGATATCCGTGCCTGATAATATAGAGACATTTTGTATGAGTAATGCCTATAAGGTTCTTTAAATGAGTTTAAAATTTATTTGAATATAGACTTGATACGAATTCAGAACATGGCTGAGTCTGAATGAAAGCAAAGGGGAGGCCGCACAAGTAAACTAGTAACAGTAGTTATGAAACGTAAAATACATAATGTCACTTCATGGAGGATTATGTGCAACCTAAAATTTCTCCATGATAGATTTTAGGATGTTTTAAAAATATTTTCATTTATCACCTTGGAATTCTAAGATATATTACGATTGCCATGGATTTTACTCTTAACCTAATATATAGAAATATAGAAAAAGCAGATGATTGGACCTTCAAAATGGAGAAACATATCCTATCACATTACGACCTGTATTCTGTATTTGACTGTACTTTATGTTCCTGAAAAGAGTGTAAAATATAGAGCTTCCTTATTTTGTAGCTAGGCAACATTATCAAGAACCAATTATTGTTTATGTCAAATACAACTATTGTTTAAAACATATAGATAAGTACGGAAACTGAGCCACGTCCAACACATGAGCAACGTGAAAAACGTACCACGTCTAAGTACGCCACTTTGCATCGAGTACACTCCTCGCGTATTATATGTCTCGCTTGCTCGCATATGTCATCGCGATAAGTCTCTATCCAGCATGGCGGAATGTTGCAGCGCACGGAACGGCGGGGGAATCTACCGGTGTTGGGTTTTTCCAAGGACGATTTGTATGACATGCCGTATCTATATGTTTTAAAAGATCGTTGGTCAAATAAGTATCATGACCTTTAACCATCTAGAAGAAATGGCTTTACTGTTGAGGTAGGCGCTGATGGTCAAATCTCTCTAATGAAACCCAACAAAGTCCATACTATGTCATAGCAATTATTTTAATCAAAAATACGTTTGAATTTGCCTACAATATCAAATGGAGATGTCTTATAGACACCCTTAACTCTATAAGGAGCTTTAAGAATAAAACAGTAGGTAAAGTAGCTTTCGCTTCTAGGCCAAATCTCTTCCCCACCTCATGATTTGGGGCTGGTCAAGAAATATTCGAAACCTTTCGAATGTGGATCGAATGTAATGTAAATTGGAAAAAAGAGACTGTTTGATAGGGTGAATGTTGGTATTATAAAGAATTCCTAAACTCGTTTGAAAGGTTGAAAGTCCCTCAGCTGATCTTTCCATTACCCCGCCATTTCTAAAGATCAATCATTAAGATTAAGTGGTTCAATGATGTTTTCTATACTTTCACATATTTTGATGCTAGGCATGGGCAGTGATTTGCAGTCTGCAATCATACTATTCCATCAAATACATAATAAAATAATTTAATATAAAATTGACTGCACATATCTGATTATAAAAGTGGAATAACACAATCGTGCCAAACCACACAAAGAGGTGAATTATAAATTTTACTTGATGCTAGTTTAGCCTACAAAGTATCCAAAACCAACTTGTTCAGGTGATGTACAATTACTACATCATACTGTGTACATACAGCCAGAGTGAGGCTTTAGGAAGAGCCTTCATATCCTAATCATGCCAACGATGGTTTCATTGGCATAAAATTAATTTAATGAAATTTCATTAAATTAAGAAGAATAGTTTTTAAAATATTTTTAAAGGAATCAAAGCTAATGCAGGTCAAACTTCAAGTGGTAAATGATGGTGTATTCAAGTGGTAAATATGGTGTAAAATATTTTTAAAGGAATCAAAGCTAATGCAGGTCAAACTTCAAGTGGTAAATGATGGTGTATGTTATGTTTATTGATAATGATGATGATGTGATCTTTGATGTATGTGATTGGCATATCAAAGTAATGAAATAGAATGGAGTGCTTAAAAAATTTGGAGGGTTCAGAACTCACATTATCGTTCCATCATCGTTGAGAGCCATCATGATGATAAACTCCAGTAAGTTGGGGAAATAGGAACCTTTGCTGAAGTACAGTTTTGCTTTGATTTTGCTGAAAATATTTTCTATTTTTTAGGTACTCTTCCTTTTTTAAAAATGAACAATACCATTTAATTTTTTTTTTTTATGATATGTTATTACTAAAAATTTAAACATTATTTGCAGTTTGCTTTACTTATATTTACTTGCATTGTGTAATGCGTGTAATTGCTGTTCAACAGATCGTTAACTATCCACCTCAACCATCGCCGTTGATGTCGCCGCTCGGCTCGCCAAGCCGAAGTCGTGCATCCTCTCCAACGTCATCAGCCTCCGTCACTTTGTCTGTTGTTCCCCTGAATGCCCCTCCGCCCGTTCGCACAATCTCACAGCCCCCTACGCCCGCAATGCTCGCTCACAACATGACTACTGCATTAACAATTAGTGAGGTTGGTATTTAGTTATGCATGTGGTGTCTGTGAAACTTTCGCCATAAATTTGGGAGATGATCTATATAAAATTTCTAAGATAAACTTGTTTTTTCCGAAATGGACTCATTTTGAAGTGACAAACCAATCTGTTGGTGTAGTGTAATTATTATGTGCTTGCTTGCTAAACCTTCTTATTTTGTTTAGAATTACCATTTTCTAAAAATATAATTATTTTATCAAAAGAGAATGATGATTTCAGTTCTTTTTGCCCAAGCACAATGTTCAAATAGAATTCTCTTCATAGGTGTTTTATTCATTCCCTAGTTCCAAGGCTATTTTTAAACGTGGCTGTGAGTAGTTAAATATTATTTTTGTATTACTTACCATAAACTTCCTCGCAGCTACCTCCTAAACTTTGTAATTATTGTACGTTGATGACGTGCCACAACACGTTGATGACGTGCCAGTGGCTGACTCATAAAATATACAATTTCTTTTTTTTGTTTTTTAAAATTTGTATGAAAAGAAGTTAAATTTTTAAAGAAGCTACATACCTTTTTACTCCAAATTTCACGTAGAATCATCTGTCAATGATATTCTGAAAGATTCAGGGTACTTTGTAATGTGTGTTTAAAATTGGTACACAGAAAGCTTTATTTTCATAGAAAGAGACCATTGTTTTGCAAGTTTTTATCCATCATTGAGAGGGTTGGGGAATCGGGAAAGGTGGTTACACTAATGACAAATTTATTTGGAAGACTCATGGTTTAAAAATACAAGTGAATCCAAATCGCAAAGCGTGCTTGCCGACATCACCTAAGTTTCCATACCCCACTGCTCGCTGTTAACCCTACTTTTGAGTCGTCCCTTTTTCTTCTAGCGGTTATTGGAATCGGTTGCCTTGTACTTTCGATGAGAATGACGTAAGCAAGTGCACCATAATTTAAATTGTATATGCCTGGTGAAGCTAGTTTTATTATGCCATGGAAAGACTATAAAGCGCCAGTCACACTTGGCAATCTTATAGCTGAAATTCAGCTATTTTTTTTCAGTCAGGGAAGATGGTGGAAATGAAGCGTTTAAAATGTTAAGCGTGGATTGGAACCTGCAACCATTGGGTACTATGATCTCTACTCTGCTACTCCGCGACTTGTATATACTATTTTTATTATTTCAAGGTACAATATTATATCTATACAAATTGTCAGGTAAAATAAAATAAAAAAACAGTGTTAAAAGTTTCAACAAAACATGGATATAAATAAATAAAACAGAGTATGATTACCGGTTAATATTGATTTAACAATATAATATGAAGATATTTCAAAAAAGGCATCATTGCAAATAAATATTATTTGAAAAAAAAAGCCTATAGTTTTTAAATCCAAGTCAAAGATATTTTAACCGTACTTTGCAACATTTTACTATTTTCAGATGCGGCATATGGATGATGATAGGCTGAGAGAACTGGGTATACCGCCCAATGCCGTTAGCCAATTAAGATCAGTAGAGAAGCTAAATGGACTTCGGAGGATGGGCGGAATGGTTGGGAGCGCGGTGCCATGTTGTCCCCCACCGCGACCCCACCGATCATCGGGCAGCGATTCCAGTGCACCAGCATCACCACCCACGCCGCACGCTCCGCCTCTCCTCCCGCCGGCGGCTCTAACACGGGCCACAATGCCTTATGCTCATTTTCCACCTTTCGCTCCGCATCCACATTCCCCTTTTACAAATGGTGAGCCCCTTCCTCTGGGTCCGCCTATACCACAAGTCTATTCCACGCCCCCTCCTATGCCTCCTCCCAAGTTATCGTGCTGGAATTGCGGTGGTTCTGGCCATGCCGGTCACGAGTGTCGTGAGCCATCTATTGAAGAGGTGACACGAGCGGGAGGATACCAGTTAGACTTCAGTGCTGCTCCTCCGGACACTGACGATAAATAATGCTGCGCCGTATGTGCAGCGGCCCACCTGCCTGTACCTCCTGAGTGTTTGTCTGTGAAGTACCGAGCAGTCCAAGTTGTCCAACGGATCGTGCTTCTGTAAGCCGCCCCGTAAGCATCGCACTCTAACACATATAATAGTACGCTTAATCGACATTCACTCTGTGATGCAGGTTTGTGGAGCAACGGCCGCTTGTAAAATTTGATGTGACGTTTTTTGACCGTTGCAAGTTTTTTGGTCTCATTTAGCAAAATGACGGTGTGAACTTTAAAAGTTTTGTGGAGACAAAAGACTAATGAATTTGTAGTGGTTTTCCTCAAAGAGGTAATTGATATTCAACTTGTGGGAGGGTTATTCTGGCAGTCAATGTATATAAATGAGAACCGATAATTTTGTTACTTGTGACGTATACGTTATTTGTATATATACCTGATTATACTAGTTAACTCAAAGATTGATATATTTGTAAATTATCTTGTAACGAGTGTGTTCGATAATATTGTTTTTTTTTTTTCGTTTTAAATAAAAATAATGGTACTTTGTAGGTTATGCCAGTGTCAGACCATAAATTAACAAGTACAAGTGTACTAGCATAACAGCAGTGCAAGTGTGCATCAAGGTCACAGTAGGGGTGGGCTAACTCTTAGCCTTCATATCTCTTCATCTTTTCAATCACTGCTGATTATGATCAAATTTCTACGGCGTACAGACTCTACGAAGGGTTGGAGTGTAATTTCTGCACTCCGTACCAAGAAAGGCAATTAATGTATTTGTGATATTCCATTTGCATTTTATCTGGTATCTTTCTGATGGTAATAGACATAATTTATTGCATGTTAGTTGTATAGTTTTTTTGTCATACATTGAAAGTAACAAATTGACGCAGAATATTGAGAGACCAGTATACTTGGAGTTTTAAAATGCATTTTTGAGGTGTAATTAAATTGCAAAATCTTCTAAATTTGATTTTTCTAATTTTACCTGTTTTATTGCTAGAAAATGTTTATACGAGTTATTTGAAAGTCTTTTATAAGATTAGCCACAAGATCTGTTACTCTTTATAATATTGTTGTTATCTATGATTAATCTGTCCTGAACCCACCACGCTGTGAACCTTATTTGCTTTATGATAAATAAAATTATTGAAAATCCCATACATAAGTTTTATTTTTTTTTGTTCAAATGCTTTGTCATAACATAGCATAAATTGTTTTATGAAGAAGTTGATCATACGGGAAAATTATTTTTAGTTTTTTTTAAATTAAATATTTATACTTAAAATTATATTCCTATTATTATACATCTGGCAAGATACAAATTGTTAAAAATGTCTTGATATTAAAATTTATAGTAATTTCGAAGCACAATGCATTACTTTTAGCGATAAACCTTATTAAAGTACTTTCTTTGTAGGTAGATTTATGAAGGTCTGTAAGTACTTAGATTGTTTGAAAAAAAAAAACAAAATTCGTGTGACCCGCAGCGATAAGACTAATAAGCTGGAGAATAATTTCGGGGAAATTATGGCAATTTAATGTTTTTTGTTTCAACAGGTCCAATTATCTTATAGTTCTCCCTTTAGAAAGTTGGTCAACCATGATGTTGCAAACAGACACCAGACCAGTCAAAGTGAACTTCTTTGCTATGTTTCGAAGAGATCTCTGCTTCCATTGGATTGTTTTTTCGAGTTTTCAAAATGAAGTATTTTTCTTCTTTGTAGTTAATTTGAAGCTTATTGGAAATATCTAGTTATGCATTAGGCTTTGAATTAAGCCGGCACCTCAATAGAGCATATGACAATTTATGGACAACAAAAACTGACAACTTGTTCATACGGGACGTTTTGTGATGTCTTATCACAAGAGGTAATGCATTGAATAATATGAAATCATGGGATGTAAAGCTATGATAATATAATAATGAGCTAAATATATAACCAATTCTATTTTTTTTTCATATTAAATATATCGAATAAAAAGTTACTAATAGAGTTTGTGGAACACCGGAGAACGGGTGTAGGGTTTACGACTTCTAAATGGGTTTAGGAATTCTTCATGGTACTAATCTTCATCCTATTGACCAGTCTTCCTTTTTCCATACCTCAACAACACAACTAAATTAAACTGAAAAATAAAATATTTGAACTAAAACTAACTCTTGCAACAGATTTTTTTTTACAAAAAAACCTTGTTAAATGAATCACTGACAATAATAAATAGTGATAGTGTACAGTGTAACTACTTGTCTGCATGAACAATATTGGCCAATGAGTTAACGAAATTATAATATAATATAAATAAATTATTGTGCATAAAAAAAATAAATACAGGTATACAATAAAATTATTAACTGCATTACTAACAATAATATCAGTTGGGCAGATGCTACTTTGTTTAGCACAATTTTTCAAAGTTATCTAACTTTATATTAAATAATGGCTTTTAAATATGTCTCACCAAATTTCCCAATTAATTTTACACAAATAATATTTGAATACCTCTTCAAAGTATTGAAAAGACAAGAATAAAATATTTAAGATTCTTCAATAAATAAGGACTGATAAATTTTACCTATTTATAAAATTTTAATTAAAGAAAAAAATATTTCTAGGGTTTTTTTAGAAGTTGATTAAAATTTTCAGATTGAGAGAGTTACAAATAATTATATTAACCATTACAACTGCAATTTTTTGTCACAGCACAGTCTCAGACCCAAGCAAGCTTGATCACCGGAACATACAATCTAACAGTTCATGTTCTCTTTGTCCTACACGTTTTGTTTAGTTGTAAATTTGCACTCGAACAAGGTAGTTTTGCCCATCGCCATGACAGACCCAGGCCCTGTCGAGCACAAAGAAATCACCCATTGCCTTTGGTGGTACTGCTTGTTCAGTAATCTAAATAGAACAAAATTTCCCTACCATCCCTACCAACCACTATCATGGACAGAGCAGGTGTTTGGATTCTCAAAATGGGTATCCACGACAGGCAATATCATTCACCTACTGCAGATACAGCCATGTTTATTACAAACAATAACTGAAGCTTAAGACTAAGGACTTTTTTAAAGCTAATTGCTTCACTACATTACACCACGGTATTCTCCTCCGTTTCCCTTAATCAGTCCACAAGAACAATATCCCCAAAGGCCAATATCTTATTTTTCTCCTTGAAATAAGTTCATTTTTCTAAATTGATAGTTATACTCACATATAAAAAAAAATTATTTGTAATTTATTCTTTTTTATTTAAAATAATGTGAATGTTTATTTACTTTACAATACTTTTTCTGTTCTTCATTATAGTCTATAACCTGACTTTAGTCAGTATTTACATGGCTTTTACTTTGCACAATATGTCAGCTATTTTCTTACAGTAATTTTAACCACTTCCTGTGACAAAAGTTCCGTTTTGGTAGAATTTTTCCCACTGCAGCAACATATTTTGTTACCTGCGGCCATTTGAAATGAAATTTTTGCCGCAATACGAGGTGTACATTCAGATCTCGTGGGTTAAAAACATTGATTAAATGTATAGTGATTTTAGATTGCTCAACTGCTAACATGGTGCCTACTAATTGTATTAAGTTGAGGTGGCTAACACCACTACCCACTATAATAAAAGCAGTGGTATAAATAAACAGTTTATTTATTAGAAATGAGCATGATAATATTTTATAAGTACATTTATATACCTAAGATTGTTAATCTTAGGAATTAGGTTAGGTTATTGTCAAAATTAATGTTTGGTTGATTTTAAAAATATAATGAAAACTAGCACTACCAATAATAAATTGCTGAAGCCGTAGAATTACAAAAGCAATTTTGTTCAACTTGCTTACTGTTACCATGGCAACAGATTTTGTTATATCAATATATTTGACATAACTGATTTTAAGTCAAGCTGTCCTGTCCTTGGTGAGGTTTTCTACTATTTTTTTTATTGGAGCATCTCTAAGATATTACAAATTTTCCTAATAGAGCAATGGGTTTGGAATTTGGGCCTGACCAAATGAAACAATTGGTAGACCTATTAAAGCCGCCCGAGGAACCACTCGTACAAGATCTACCTTCTGCCGGTATTTTCAATCAATTATTTACTTTGTCAATAATGCTCATTAAGGAACATTCATTAATATTTTTTTTTGTACATTTAATAGACCTATAATTAGGGTTGCAAAATTAGAATATTTATGATTTTATACATTCGTCATGTTTCAGGGTATAACATACAAACACTCAATACTGGTGGGAATACAAAATGTAAGCAGGAAAAAAATGTAATTAAAAAATTGGCTGGTCCTAAAACTATTGAAGAATTTGAGGAACAGCAAGAAAAAGAATTAGTTGGGTCATGTTTAGATACAAGAAAAGAACCGGTTTATGAGATGACATACCGACAGGCTGTTACTGCTGAAGATGTATTTTTGCAGGTTTGCAATAAATTAACGAAATATTAATAAATTTACTAGGTACGACACAAATTTCATATTTGGTTCAAACTTAACAAACTAGCAGCAGAATCACCTAGACTGACCAGACCTGGTCCTACTATCATTTAAAAGTGGTTGTGTGTCTCGCAATTGCAACCCCTTATTAAATTCTAGTGTGTATGGGAAGGAATCGAAAGCCCTATTTAGTACTTCAGGCAATAATTCAAGCATCAATATAGAATTAAGTACCTTCGGGTAATAAATTTTTGTAACACAAAAATTTATGTTTCAATAGGCCGCTAATAGAAAACCTCGGTAACGTGTATTTATAACATTTCAGGCAACATACGTTCAATTGCAAATTCAAAATATATTTTGATCACTTACAGGATTTTATATCTTACAACATTACAGTTGGGTCCGAAGACATGTGCAACTGCTAGCTGTGAAAATTTGGTCATGACAATTCAGCTGCCCGGTGAAACTTCTCAGCATATGGATTTAAGCGTCACCAAGAATGAAATATTATTGGAGGGCAAGGCTCATCGCCTCAAATTGCCCCTTCCTCAACCGATTAATCCTGATAGTTCCAGAGCATCCTGGGACTCTAACAAAGAAGTTATGACGCTCACTCTTAAAATGGACAGAGAATTTGATTATGTTAATTTTTAATCATCGTCTTTAATAAAAAATTTAATGTTAAAAAGAATAATAAATGATTACCTCATACATACCTACTTCAATAAAGCGTTGGACTTCATATAAGGACAAGGGTAAAAAAGTAATGTATTTTGTCAGTGAGGTGGTGGGAATAAACCTGGGCATGTCCACCCCCTACCGATATACACATTTTAATTATTTATTGTCAATTTGATAGTGTGGAATTCGTTTTTGCGAACAGATTCAACACCCAAGTTATCAAGTTGTGTGTGTTGCTTTAATTCAAAGATGGACATCTCTTTTTTAGTTTCACTATGTAAATTTTATGTAATGCCTTCAACGGAGGAAACAAATGAAACTGCAATAAGTTTCTTATTTAAATAAATGGTTAATTAAATAGTAGGAACAGTAAAAGAAAACCCCACTGACGGAAAGAAACTAATGTACGCAATAATATTATTAATAAGAAAAAATCTTTATTCCAAGAGACAGAGAGGATAGTGCATAGATAGAGGATAGATCCTTGCCCCGTATAAAATACATAATTACTATGTATGTATCATCCTATTATTTTGCCATATTGGTCCTTTAATTTTTATGCCTTATTAACGTGCATTATTTTATTACTATATATTTTTATTCTATGGAATTTAAATGATTACATCCATCAAAGTTCTGTTGTAGAGAATCATGTCAATCCATCACATACGCCTGCCTAACATTAACATTGCTAGGCATTAACATTGCCTTCAATTTTTCAGTGCAAAAATAATGCGCAAAAAGTGCACAAAAAATGCTAATATACTAATTTATGTATGAATTATGTAACATGAAAAATTGAAGTGTGAAGTTTGACTATACCTATTATGCCTACAAAGGTGCAATAAGTCAATGTCTGCAACACATACGAGATTAACGTCTTCTCTGATATTGACATACTCTCTCAGATCTTTGGGCTCGAAATATATTTTTTTTTGAAAGCGCCATCAAATTTTGTCCTTTTTAAAAAGTTCTTACATTTTATTTTTGAAACACAAAATAAAATTTTTAGTGGTAGTGTACATTAGGAAATTTATAATAGACTGCGAATTGCAACCTACTGCAAAATGGCATTTAAATCATATACTGTGAAGAGGTTGAAACTTCGAAATAAAAAAAAGAGTTTTATATGTATATATTTTATAAATAAATAACATATATATGAGTGCACGTTGTTACAAGGTCACCTGCCAAACTTACTTTTCATTAATTACCTAATAAGATAAAATATAAATAATAAAATTACAATAAAATACACTCAAAACATAAAGCCAATGAGAGTTTCCTCAAAATTTAATAAAATAGAAGAATACA
This sequence comes from Neomicropteryx cornuta, assembly GCA_020383195.1. Taxonomy (NCBI): domain Eukaryota; kingdom Metazoa; phylum Arthropoda; class Insecta; order Lepidoptera; family Micropterigidae; genus Neomicropteryx; species Neomicropteryx cornuta. Next base: position 11,403,712 of record JAHKQU010000012.1, read on the forward strand.
TTCGAGATCGAGGTTGGGATAAAAAAAAAAAAGTGTAATTTCCGTAGATGTAAATATTTCATTTTTTTTAATATAATATAAAAAGCGTAAGTTAGAAGACCAAAGTTACTAAATAGTTCTTCGATTTGAGATCACAAGTCCTAAAAAAGGACTATTTATTGATCTGCTACCAAATGCAATCGACCAATTATAGCGGTTAATCTTGGAATGATACTTGTTGGCCATATTATATGTATAATATTAACTGTAAACTATGTTCAATTTCGCTGTTTATAAATCTTTAATAAATCAAGAAATAATATATCGTTCAAAATTATCGTGCAAACCCGCTTGCTCGCTAGCTTTACCTTAAAAGCAGAAAGCGAATTTATTATCGAAAAAAAGCGGAAAAGCTGTGTATCTAGCAACACTGACAAGATTAGAAAATGTCACGGATGACGGAATCATATTCTCATTTTGCTTTTATAAACATTTTAATTCTACCCGTGAAGTTCGTTTCTTTGATTTATTAAAAAAATAATAATAATTTAAAATACAAAAGATATTGTTTTAACTGGTACCTATACAACTTTTAAATAAAGCTATTGCCATATGTTATAAAAGAAGACCTGACATTCGGAGTTATATGGACTTCGGTTTTCATAAAGTCATCGTGTCGTTCGTTTCTCGTTCCTGTCGTATCAGGTCGTTTCATTGGTGTTCGATTGATTTGCTTACTTTGCGCGTTGTTTTGTAAAAATCGGGTTGCGACCTTTATATTTCTTTCATATTGCAGTGTTCTGATCGAAACTTTGAAGTTATCTTTGTTGTAATGGGTGCACTTGAACAAAACCAAGATGTGGAAATGAAAAACGCCGATAGCCCTGCAGTCAGCGACAATGACACAGGTGATTTCAAAAAGGATTTTGATGTTTTGACTGTCCATGATTTAAGAGAACATGCACGTCAAATAGATAAGGCGGTTATATCGAAGGAACCTCGATTTGTCCTGCGAGTTTTGCGTTCTCTACCTAGTACTCGTCGAAAGTTGAATGCTACAGTCCTCAGGGGGGTTGTCAATCAGTTGTATCCCAGTGGTTTGGAGAAAGATTCTTTGCTCGCTTATGTGGACGGGTTACCTTCAAATACCGGAGAGACGGACCTTCCCCGCACCAGGAGCGCTGTGAAGGTTCCAGTCCCAGAGGTGGATTCATACATTCATCTTCTAATTTTACTGAGTTTGCTAGACACAAACAAATTAGCGGAAGCGGTCACATGTTCCCAACAGCTCATGGGTAAAGTAACCGCACAAAACAGAAGAACTCTAGACCTTGTTGCTGCTAAATGCTATTTTTATCATTCACGAGTGGCTGAATTGACCAACAAGTTGGATGGCATTCGTGGCTTTTTACATGCGAGACTTCGTACTTCTACGTTAAGAAGTGACTTTGAAGGTCAGGCAGTTTTGATTAATTGTCTTTTGAGAAACTATCTTCATTATTCTCTTTACGACCAAGCTGACAAACTGATGAGCAAATCTGTTTACCCTGAAACAGCGAGCAATAATGAGTGGGCTCGTTTTCTATATTATCTTGGTCGCATAAAGGCAGCACGTCTGGAGTACAGCGATGCTCACAAACATTTGGTGCAAGCAATGAGGAAGGCTCCGCAGACTGCAGCAGTGGGTTTCCGGCAGACTGTTCAAAAGCTGGCCATCGTTGTTGAACTTCTTCTCGGAGATATTCCGGAACGTCAAGTATTTCGTCAAGCTGCTTTACGTAAAGCTCTGGCGCCCTATTTCCAATTAACTCAGGCTGTGAGAATGGGAAATCTAGGCAGATTCGGTGAAGTATTGGAAAACTACGGACAAACTTTCATGTCTGATCACACCTTTACTTTGATCCTCCGCTTGCGTCATAACGTTATCAAAACAGCTATCAGGTCCATTGGATTGTCTTACTCGCGCATATCACCTCAAGACATTGCTCGGAAGTTGGGACTGGATTCTGCTGAAGATGCAGAGTTTATTGTTGCAAAGGCCATTCGAGACGGCGTCATTGAGGCTACTTTGGACCCAGAAAGGGGCTACATGAGCAGCAAAGAGAGTTCTGATATTTATTGTTCTCGAGAACCTCAATTAGCATTTCACCAGAGAATATCCTTTTGTTTGGAGTTGCACAATCAGAGTGTCAAAGCAATGCGTTATCCTCCCAAGTCCTACGGGAAGGAGTTAGAAAGTGCTGAAGAAAGAAGGGAACGTGAACAACAAGACCTCGAACTGGCCAAGGAAATGGCTGAAGAAGATGATGATGGCTTCCCATAATCACTCATTTCATATATCTTACTGATTTCAAGTCACTTAGTGATTTCTCATTCTTGTTTTGCTTATTAATTTTTCATTTTCATACCTAATTATTATAATCCCAATACATACTTATATTACATTTGTTTAAAATTTAAGGTATTCTGTGGAATTTCTGTTTGGTTTAGTCTATGGTCGACTCCATAGTTTGATTTTTAATTATACTTAAATAAACTGATTAATAAATCACACATTGTATTAAAATTACTTAAATAAATCTTGATTTAATCACCTATTACAGTTACAATTATATACAAGCTTTAAAACAATTAAACTAAACTAAACAAACTCTCTCTATAACTAAAATGGGTTCTTTAATGATTTTGAAAATAGGTTCTTTATGGAATTATTAATTATATTTTTTTAGATAATTTGTTTCCCATATAATACATAAAATATAATTTCCATGCAGTTTTTAGGTATATTGAGTGTAAAGTGTAAAAAATCTAGACTTAAAATATTTTATGATGATCATGGTCGCAAGGACACTGGTGCTATGTTATGTTATGTTCGGTAGTGGATATAGCCAATCTGGTGCTATGTTATGTTATGTTCGGTAGTGGATATAGCCAATCTGCAATAACAAAAAAAGTGCTTGGTCAACAGTGTACCCTATCATTCCTTAAATATCATTCAAAAACTTACCGAGTACTTACTTATTCAAAATTGTGGTGTAATTTGATGAAACAGTCGTTTTCATGCAGTTTACCATGTTCAAATTGGCGTAAATGCAATATGACTATGAACAGGTTATTTCTTCATATATTGGTATAATCCCGATGAAATTCACGTTGGATGCACATTCTGTGTATCCTATCGAAATGTCAAGTTTCATTCCTCAGTATTAAAAAATCTTTGATTTTAATGTTAAATATCTATATTATCCGACCAGCTTTCCATGTGATCTAAACGGCTATGGTTATTTTTCATGAATACACATAAATTCAACTATTTTGCATTTGTACTTTCGAGTTGAAAGATGCAAAGGACGGATGGACATACAGACGGCCGACACGGATAGAAGCTTCTTATACATGATTATATAGAAGCTAAAAAGGTAAAGATAAAGCTGTTCAAAATAAAAACAAAAATAACTAAATATTAAACTGTTATGCAGCGAATTTTGGCACCCCTTGCCACCAAGCCTAGAGCGGACCGCTCCTATCGCCTACCCCAGGACCGCACCGATTAATTAAAATTGTGTACAATATTTGCAATACCTTAGAAATCTTTTTGAAATATATATTTTTTTTTTTCAATGATCGCTACGCAGACGCTAGATTATGTTTTATAAAAGACCGAATCACAATAAGTATAGTTTTAAAATTGTAGCTCATCAGAATTTATAAAAAAAATAGTCTTTCCTAAAACAATCAAGTGAAACATTTGCATACATGATAAAAATGATTATTATGCAGCATAACCACAACATGCGGTCAGAAAAAAATCCGAGTGCGATACAACATAAAACCGTAATAAAATGTAAAATTGGTACTTATTAAAAATTTGGTTTTAAACAAACTGGTTACAATACACAATCTAAACACATAGTTCACAAATTCATAATCAAAACTCACGGATCAAAATGTGTTGTGCAAGGAATACGTGAAAGCAAATGGCACCCGGTAGCAATTTGCAAAACGAAGATCAGTTGCTGAAATAGAATATTCATGATGTTAGGCCCGTGCTGGTCAGTCAGAAGTCAACAGAAACAGGTCACACTTTGGCGACGATAGTAAAATATTTCCAACATATCGACTTGTAAAAAATCAATACTGCTGATTGGTTCAATTAAATTGACTATATTCTTTTCCAGATCTACCAACTGCGTAATTATTTAATCGTTGGCAAACAACTAGAGCAGGAGGAGTGGATGGGATATTCTGTCCAACTCTGTTAAGCGATGGGCGGACTTGGGCGGGATATCTCGTCCTGCGCTGCCTAGAGCAACCATACTCAACTTGCGGCCCGCCAACCTTTTCTATGTCGTCTGAATTCTAGCACAGAGCACAGTACTAACCTGTATTGTTTTATTGAGTACCCTACCCTTCAATATGCAAATCTGAGTGCAGCTCTGAGGGATGCGCTAGCTAGCGGCTAGACAAGGACCACTATACACTGCAGGCATGCGAGATGAGATCTACACGAGACGTGGTTACCTCAGATCCGACTGCATTCAGATCGTCACAGATAGCCAACTGTAGTTATCTATGCGTCCGGGTGTTAAAACAGCGCGGAGAAGTGGCCACTACCACAGAACTTGCGGCATTGGGATTTAATAATGCAAAGTTAATGGAAGAATTAATTAAATTTAAAAACAACTCAATCTGGAAGCAATTTTCAAAGAAAAAAGAGAAGCATAAGAATACAGTGCCCAATAACTTTAACACTGAAAACTTGCAGTACACATGCTGCTAATGTTGTTTGCGTCAACATACCATTGTGAATCCTCGTATTCTAAAATAAAGTATCCGATGAAGTATACAGATCTCGGCTTACTGATTCGCGCCTTGATGACGTGTTTAGAGTAGCATGTAGTATTTATAAGCCAGATATATCTAAGATTGCCAATTTGTCACAATTTCAACAATTATATTAATTTGAAAATACATGCTTTATTTAATTTTGAGTTTTATTGTGTGTATAGTCCACGCACAAGATCTAAGGGCGCTAGCGCATATTTGATGAGGTGCAGCACAGAGAATTTTTCACTGTCAACACATTATCGACTACACACATCCCAGTATCTGATTGGATTACGGCGCACATGATGGTAGCAATAGCGCTTATGTGGCTCAGGAAAAAAAAAGGTTGAGTATGGCTGGTCTAGATAATATGGTACTATGCGCTTCCCGTGTACCGCGACTTTGCAGAATTATTGTACTTTTATCATCTACGTAATGTTCACTCTCCAGACCTATAATATAGGTCTGGAGGGTGGACATTATATATTATATACTTACTCATAAAGTTTAGTATTTTACAAATTCGCACTTACGAAACCATCATTTAAAACTCTCAAGTACACAACCTTTAGCTCTAATCCGAGGAAGAATTTTGTGTCAGAGTGGTGAATGCATAAAATAAGTTAACAAAAGTGATAAGTGCCGAAAATGCGAATGAATTTATGAACAGACTGGACAAGTTTATCAGAGACGATACAAGTGCAGATTAAGGCTAATCACCTTCCTATGCCTGCCTAAAACTAATAATAATCTTTTTGGGTGCATTAACTTGTATTTTTTCAGGGTTTAGAAGATAATTGCTTAGAAGTTGATATTTTTTGTGAACTAGAGACTGATTAGATGAAATGGAGTTTCTGGGATTTCACTTTTTGAAATATAGGGGCACACTCTTTATAGAGTATTTTTTTAAAACAACTACCCAAAAACTTGAACAAAATTGCAAGTATGTCACTTGTGCTCGGCATTAATCTAATAATAAATAAAGTTTTCATTAAGTAAAGATGTACTTAATAGTATTAAATGCATATCTTACTGTTGATACTAAAAATAAACAAGATAAAACGCTGTGTTGCCAGTATGATTGCAAAAATCAACAAAATGTTATAATTTCCTAAAAATTATTTTAAAAAATCTGGTTGAGAATCGAACAAAGATTAACTGAAACTTTTTTGTCATAAATGATTCTACCATCTTTTAAAATTTTATCCACTAAACTGGATGCTCTGTATAACGTGAAAAAACAAGATCTTTTTAATATAATCTATCAGGAGCACATAAAGCGTAGAAGGCCAACACAATGTATAGCTAGTTTATATAATGCGAAACAACAACAATTTTAAAGACTCGATCAGAATTAGCTACCAGGGTCAAAAAAAAAACAAGAAACAAGGCGTTAAGAGATACGCTGTTTTAATGTTGATAATTAAATACATATTTTTAATATTATCTATCAGGAGCACAGAAAGCGTAGAGGGCTAACAATGTATAGCTAGTTTATATAATACGAAAAAAAAAAAATTTTTAAAGACAATCGACAGAATCAGGTACCAGGAGCACATAAAGCAAAAAAAAAAATAATACGAAACGCGCTAAGAGACGCTGTTTCAATGTTGATAATTAAATATATTTTTTTAATATATCTATCAGGAGCACATAAAGCGTAGAAGGCCAACACAATGTATAGCTAGTTTATATAATGCGAAACAACAACAATTTTAAAGACTCGATCAGAATTAGCTACCAGGAGCAAAAAAAAAACAAGAAACACGGTGGTAAGAGATACGCTGTTTTAATGTGGATAATTAAATGTATTTTTTTAATATATCTATCAGGAGCACATAAAGCGTAGGTTAACACAATGTATAGCTAGTTTATATAACGGAAAAAACAACAATTTTGAAGTCTATCAATCAGAACTAAGTACCAGGAGCCCATAAAGCGAAAATAACGTAATTAGAAAAGCGGCGCAAAGAAATACGTGGTTTTATTGTAAATATATTTTTAATATCATCTATCAGGAGTACATAAAGCCTAAAAGTTCAGCTGAAGTTGAAGTTTATTTATGTTTGATATACTTAAAGACAATAATGATTTTGGTGCACTCGATAAACATATGTGATTGATTATTTTGCGGTTGACTCAACCGATTGGTTTCCTCTTTTTTGTTTTATCAATTAGTGGATTACGTTTGCCCACCAGTTTTATATTTTTGATGTATTTTTGGGGGATTACATACACCAGATTTTAAAACTTTTACTTTTAGCATTGCTATCAAACTGGCATGCATTCTTTGGAAAATTTGTATTTTAAATAAAATAAATAAAGGACACAATTTGTTCATATTATTTTTATTTTTATAAATTAAGATAAAACTACATAATCACAGTTCAAATAAAAATACAAACATTAAAACATCAATTTCGAATATCAGTCTAAAGCAAACAATAGGCTCAGTATGAATTTGAAGTGTATTTTGGTTTAATTCTGATGAAAATATTCTCATCTATACAGTCAAACCATTTTATACCTACTAATGAAATTGTAATAAAAGTATAAATTATTATAATTTAAAAAAAGTGAAATAGTAAATCAATTAGAATATTGTGTTATTGATATTACTTTTTAAATCTTGTATTTGAAAATGTGACATCTGAAATATTATAAAGAGAAAAAAACTGCTTCTGTGAGCTTATTAAATGGTTATAATCAATCTATTTGTAAAGTGAGATAAAACTAAGTTTGTCCAAATTTGATATTTATCTACGATTAATAATTGTTTCTTAGGTCTTCATAGAAAATGTTAACTTTAAAACACATATCCACATTACAAATTTCATCATAATCCCACGAAGGTTAAACAGAAGAATAAAAACATATTATTTAGGTCCATAAAAATAACTTTGAATTTTCTGAGATAATGAGTGCATAAGTAATTTAAGTAAAAAAATTATCACATCAGACATGGCAGTGATTAAATAAATTATTCTGGGAATGACTTAATTTATTTTACATTAATTTATAGTGGATATAAGATGATTTCAGTGAGGAATATTTAATTAACACAAATCAAATGTAATCTACATTTCTAAACGACTTTAAATGCGATTGGTAATTAGTATTGATAAACTCTTATTTTGTATTACAATGGTAGTATTACGAAGTAATTTCAAACACGCAATAATAATCAGTCATTTCTTCTAATTAACAAAAAATATTAAAAAAACATATATAAATTATTAAACTATAATATGAATAAAATACAAAATGCACAATAAAATTATGCTTTTGACTTTTAATAAATAGATTGAAATTAAGGAGAGTACTTTAGACAACTTTACATATAAAAAATGTCATAGTTCTCTTTCATATTTTTATTATAAATACATAGGTACTTAGGTTTATTGGGATTTCACATACTCTACTTATCTGGGAGATTCACCGGTGCTCCTATAAATTGTTAATGTAATCTTAAATTAATTAGTGCAAACACTTAAAGGCTACATTTTGTAAAATTTAATATCAAATTCAAATTATGCAAAAGCTCCATAAGCAGTTGCTTTTCAAGCTACTCAAAAATGGTAGGTAATTACTGTATAACACACTTAATTGGCACTGACTGCTTCTTGCTCGCTGATACAAAATGTGGTCTAGAACGTTAACTTAACATCGAACAAGTAACACAAAAACAAATTATGTACCTACACATTAATAAGAATGTAAATAATTATTTTAAAACTCAGTTCACACTATAAAAATTGAACATAATACGGAAACGATATGAAGAATTGAAAGAAGTTGCTTTGACTAATTATTAGCATTAAATACCTAAGTTATTTGGTATTAGCTTTGAACCACTATGCTATCTACTTACAAAATATATTTTTTTAAATAAATTAAATGTGAATCCCTGATGATATAAGCCTATGTACATAGTTTTTTAATTAACTTCTATTCAATTATTTTTGTAAGGGTTGTCATATATCCATCATAGAATGTTTGACTGGTGGTAGAATAAAAATAATAAAATAAAAATAATAATGGTTGATTAAAAATAATTGAAGATTTTTTATACAAGATGTTCATGAATAACATTAGGTTGTAATAAATTCATTACATTGTGACAAGATCTATGGATTAAACCATACCATTGAAGCAAGCTAATTAAGCTAATTAGCATTATTTGGCATACATACCATCAATAAATCTATCGTCTGTACGAATTTTCTGAACCATTATTTTTTATTGCTATACTAATATGTTAAAATATATTGTGAGCCTAAATATATAAATAATACATATTTTGACAAGTCGCAGTCGGTATATAGTACAAAAAAATTGCTCTGATCTTCACTTCTTAATTACACTAATAATATTTAGGCAATAATTATCATTAGGGTCAATTACAAGGTTGCGATTTTACCTGCCAGAATGAAACATGGGTATGGGGTACAACGGGCAAAGTCGGCAAAGGAGAGTTGGAATGCAATGTGCAAAAATGTCTTGTTATCTTTTTCTAGCCACCCGGCACCCTCATTCATTAATTAATCGGATTATTTAAATATAACTCATTTGTTTGGCATGATTCTTTGATAAATTTTGTTAGTTTGACTTTCTTTACTCACTATTTGTAACATGCGACTTGCTAGGTTTTCTGGACTCGAATTATTCCTTCCATTGAATTTTGATACTAATGAACTTAAAAAAAATTGTTAGTATAAAATAATTTTGACTGCAGTACTGTGGTGGGTTTTTCTTTACCTCCCTATTCATTTTATCACCTTTAACTTTATCTAACAGTCACTGGTTTCAGTTTCTACCTACATTGGAGTCAAAGTTAATTTACCTGTGGGCGACAAATAATAAATAGTAGATATATATAATATATTTCATTTCAAATTCGTTATATGTTGGTCATAATTTATAATCCTATCCCAGAACTTTATATTTAAAAAAGTCTGGGATAAGACTATAAATTATAACCACACATAAACAAAGTTGAAATTAGGAAATATATATGGAGTGTATTTATATTCACTGATGTCCTATTAGGCGGTTGATATAGATCAATAATTAAACACTAATCAGAAAAAAATATTGGAAAAATGTTTCCCAATTACGAGAAAAATGAATTTGAAATTTCAAAGAAATAATTTTAATGTTTGAGAAGGCGGTTGAATGCATGGCGCAAGATCAGGGAATGACCTCGCACCCGCGCGCTTCGCGAAGCACTTCGAAGTTTTTTAATAATATAATTATTTAAGTAAGTTTTTTTTTTTAAATTATTATTATGGTTTCGTGAGACCAATTTAGTTGTCGATATAGATCAACCTACTAAAAGGACATCAGTCAATATAAATACTGTACTCCTCCTCTTACTGTACAGTACTGTACTATACTCCTGTATATGTACTCTACTGTGGTGTTGAAATTTTTATTCAAACTTATCTTCAGGATGACTTTTCAAAGATTAAGGCATTTAAATATTTAGGCATGTTGATCATAATGGGTATCATTTTTATTAATACAGTCTATCATTAGTAGTTAAATGTATGGCTTGGTGTGCAGTGATATAAACGCATTGATTCTTCTCTGGTAGGTCCGACCAGCCTAGAACATCTTTCGTGGTTACAAAATATTAATGTTTTTCAGGACTGTTGACTGATCAATAACGAGACACACTCAGATATTGCTGCCAAAAATGAATGGCCATTATGAAGATAATACATTTACAATAGTTACAATACAATTAGTTACAATACATTTACAATACATTTATTTAGGGCAGTCGGAACTGCCCTAAATAAATGTATATAAAATTTTAGTCAGTTCGCGTTTATTACAATTTTATATATATTTATATCTTTTTCTTTATAAATTTATGACAATTGGGATGTTTTGGAATTGAAGAGTGTGGCCCTAGAATTTGTCAGTTCTATTACTACACTCCATAGAAGGACTACAATGAGAGAGTGAAAGGCCTCATTCAAAAATATGGACTTAATTACTGGCTATTTGTATAAGTTAAATTTTAATGAAATACGTCGCCTTGAAAATATAGCTAAAAGAAGTTTAAATAGCTTAATAGCTTCTTAATGTATGGGATATTTTTTAAGTACCTAAATAAATATCATATACTTATTTATACATAAAATAATTGTCAATATTGAAATAGCATTGCACCAAAATAAGACTATTTTAGAAAAATTAGGCCTTACGTTGTATAGTGCAGCTGGCTGTCTTTATACTTTATGGCACCGTTTCATTATCTCTTAAAAATTAAAGAAAAAGAAAAATGCCTTCACTTGGATACTCATATAGTTTATGACAACCCTATATGTTTCAAAATGGGGTTATAGACATACAGTTACTATGACTGATTTCTTATAAAGTAGTTATACATTAATCTACAAATGTTGCTACACAATCCAATTATGTTATATTTTATAACTATCATAAAATGTTGCAATGAATTCTATGTGAAGATATTTACAATTTTTTAACTGTTGATTTAAACGTACATGTAGGAATTATTTCAACAGACTGTTCAAGATAAAAAAGAAAACATACAAAATTATACTAGTACTTATAACCACAAAAACAAATTGTTTGGTATATAAAAATTATAAATTACAGATCAATTACATGCACTTGTTATTGTTTAGAGTAGTTGTATACTGGCTTTTTATAAAAACAACTTAAATAATAATTTGTTTATGTACTGGCCTGCTCTTAGTAGAATATGTATATAAATGTCACTCATTGTCCAAACTTACTTCAATTTTTCTGTTACAAATTAAGTCAAACAATGAATAACAACAGTATTTTGATAAATCAAGAGGTAGGTATTTTGTGGGTTTATTTGATATTGACGTAAACCTATAGTTCCTTAATTATAATACGATTATTCACAACTGAGTTTTCAACGTGATCAAATGCACATTTAAATTTACATTCTTATCATGAATTACGAAAGAATTACAAATGCTTCATTTCCCAAACATGAATGATTTAAATGCTAAATTTTTGAGCGAGTCAAAAATTCACATGTGTATTTTTATTCAGTGTTCTGGTGTGGTAACCACTTAAAATCACAAAACAAAATGAAAAATTCAAATTGACTATAATCTCATCATTTGCAACTCTGCGGGTAATGCATATCAGCATTTCACAAAGTTTTGTTTTACGGTTCCTCTTCTATTTCGGCTTCGTGGGGTCCAGTGTACATGTCGGCCAGTTTGTCGAAACGAGGTCCCCAAGCGCCCAAGTAGTCATATTCATGTTGTTCATCATCTGTGCCTGGAAAAAGTTCAAACAAAGGTTTATTACGTTAATTATACTCAAAATACCTTTCTTAGGCGAATATGTGCTTTCTGAAAAACTCACTTAAGTAATTTCGATATAATGAAACGATTCTGGCATATCATTGATATTATTTATTCGAACAGGTTATCACAGGTATATATATATAGTAAACTTGTAAAAAGTATTTCTTAAATACCGTATTTAGTTGATTTTTTACGTTGTAATGGGCAAACACCGCAACCTTGCATTATATGAGTCTGACAGTATATTGCCATTTAGAAAACTCGAATTCTTTTTAACCCCTAGACTCCGTAGAACGTCATTGGACGTTCGGTCCGCGCGGACATTTCGTGTCCGTTAACTCCGTAGAACGTGATTAGACGTCCGCATTAGCCGCTTGATTTTGTTTATTTTTAGTATTATTTCAGTATTATTCATTAACTTGACGGTTTTATCATTGAAAATTACAACGAAAAATTTTTGTTTTTTTTTTTTTTCATTTTAATGTAGTTTCTACTACTATTTATAAATGTGTATTGAAAATACACTAATGTACTACCCTTCCAATATCTATAACTTTTTTTTAACTTTTTTCTTTTTTCCGAAAAATGTACATATTTTGGAAGACTTTTAAATTGTAATATATAGTTATAAATATATGAAAATGTAAAAAAAAGTGTTGATTTTGTTTATTTCGTATATTAAAAAAAAAAAAAAAAAAAAAAAAAAAAATGGCAACATTTTTATTTTTTTCTTCTTTAATTTACGAGACAAACATAATCAAAGTGATATGGTGTAATAGAAAATTTTACGGTGAATCCGATGATACCAGATTTGTAAAAATTGAACGACTCATGCCTGCACTATGGATTTTATAGTAGTGAGTGATTTTTCAAGGTCAATAACTACGGAGTCAACGGCTTTTGGCGCCAAAATAAACTACGTAGTTTAAGGGTTAATATCTTTTAAGGATTGAATATTTTTTAAACAAATTACATAGCCAGAATGTTTCAAGAAAAATTAATACCGAAACACACAAATAGTTGCATCGCTTGAGTGCAATGCAAGCTGGTTTAAATTAGCTTATAAATATAAAATAAAATAAAATAAGCTGGTTATTTTTTTTACAACTTAAACGCGGGGTTTTGTATGGGAAACATGAAGTTTTTCATACAAACGTTGTAGTTATGACTCTTATTTGGAGTTAGTTAAAGAAGAAAAATAATACTGGATATTGCTTCATCTTCTGATTATCTATGCTTATATAGAATGTTGTCTAAAATTTATGAATCTGAAAACCTTAGATAAATATCTTATTGGCTGAAAAGAAGAACCGAAAATATAAAATTACAGGTACATAGTGGATTTTATAAAGATGAAAATTCAACTAAATTTTTAAGAATGTTCCTACAATCTGTTAGATGAGATAGAATGACCTAAGACATGCGTACAACATAGCGTTCTTTAAGAAGCAGAATATGTCCTAACCTTATTTTTTTTTTAAATCCTACGTAATCAGCTCTAAATAATAATAATAAAAATTAACCTGATGCAAGTGAGCTCAATGAGCCAGCAGTGCTGCCGCCACCTTCGTAAGCATAGTTGCGTAAATCGTCGAATGGAGGAGCATTAGGATCGCTGTCGGCTCGCCTTTTGTGGTCTTCAATAAAAACACCGACAGTAGCCTCGCCAGGTACTACTGTCAAGCCACTGCCTAAGCCCCCCAATCCAGGAGCTAGTCCAGGTGCTAGTCCAACACCAATCACGGGATCTGTAGGCAAAAAAAAACTTTACTTTTTTAGATCAGTGGATCTCAAACTGTGGTACATGTGCCACGGTCTCACTCTATTTCCTAATGCTTTCTGAAACTTGAAAAATATTTTTAAGTCTATTTCGAATTCCTTTGGTTATATTTGGATAACATTTCTTGAATGCTAACAAACTGCAAAAATGAGTCTTTGATAGAACTATGTAGCTAGTCTAACTAGATGTAGAACTAGTCTTTGATAGAGATTTGAAAATATGTTTTACTATATTAGAGTAAAGTGTATGTTGGCTAAAAGCTAGAGATATATCTGTCCAGAAAACAATTGTTCTATTTACAACCACCTATCTTTGCGAAGCTGGATTATCTGCTACGGTAACGGTAAAGAGTATATTTTGTAATAAACTGAATAATTACTCCGTCACTTAACATTTACTAAACCTGACTTCTCTTATCCTTACAATCTCACAATCTTAAAGAGTATATATATATATATATTTAAATAAATAGCATACTTTTAAAAACTGTTGTAATTTTATACTGTTTTACTTATTCTGAGATATACTTAGCTCTACCGTAACGTTTTTTTAAATAGTTTAGTGATACACAACTCGACCGCAATAAAAATAAGATTTGAGAACATTTAAAATGGTTGAGAGAGATGAAGATTCTAATTGTTTAATGATTTTTTAAATTATTTGTGATAAATTATCCCTCTATCCAGTTATAAAGAAAATATACAGTTTAGTTTGATAAATAATATAACCCTTTAGTTTGTGCCTTTTATCAATAACAAAAACATAAATAAATTACATGCGGTAAGAGTGTTATGGATTACATCATGGTTTATCTTAAATTTTTGGGATATTCAAATGGAATATTATTGGATGATTACTTATAGTATCCAGGTATCCAGGACTTTTTCAAAGGGTATTCAAAAAAGTTTTTTTATTTTTTTTAATTAAAGAGGGCTGACTACAAATCTTTAAAAATAATGGTCAAGTGAAATCAGAGAGCTGTAAAGGTTTTAATTCCAAGAAAAATGTTAAAGAAAGTAATGTTAAAAAAATATTTTTTTATTATAAGTACTTACATTGTAATTTTACAGGAACATGATCAGGCAGTGGGCCTCCAACGGGTATTTGCAAAGGTGTAATGTCAAATGCAGTCATGTCATCTTCGCCGCCTCCTTCATCATCGTAGTTGATGATGTTTTCACGCACATCATCGTCGGGCCCAGGATATTTGATGTGGGCTTCACGGCGTCGGTTGTACACAACAAACACCAGCACTAAAACTGTAAATTTCAAAATAAAATATAAGGGGTGTTTTATAATTTTAAACTGAAATAATGAATTTTGCTTTCGGATATATATACAAATATTATAATCGATATTCATCTTGTTCCCTTGCTCATATTAAAAAGCTCGCAATGTTGTTTATTTACTATAAACTGCTTCGATAAATTAACTCTGTATAAGTCGCAATTTAAAGTGTTCAGCAATGATCTATTGTGTAAAAATAATAGGGTAAATTAGCTGTTCTAAATTCGTGTAAGTAGATACGTGTATGTATATACATATAGATATAAAATGGTTTTGTTATTAACTTTAATACTTTTTGTTAGTAGAAACCTATTTTTAGTTTTACATAGTTTTTTATCGATCAATCAAATGTATTTTTTTGTTATGTGTACTGTGTAAAATTGTTGGTTTCTTCAATAAAGACAAATAAATCAAATAAATTTCAAGAGTAAAAAAAAAATATTACAAGTGATAAGTAATGCAGGTTTTACATAAATTTCTACTGGCTTTACTCTATGCAAATGCTAATAAAAAAAATAGCTACATACATTCATTATTTAATTCTAGAAACTTTTTTCAGGATATCACAAATTTCCTTTAGACATTTGTACCAAAAAACCATATTCAAATCCAATAAGTGACAGTTATTTGACGGAGTGTCGGCTCAGAATGAAAATTTGTCTGTCAATAGATTGTTTTGAACAATTTTGAAAAAATATCTGAGTTCACTAAGAAGTTCATTAAGGTTAGTTTCTTAAGTTAGTTAATAGACTGTTAAATCAGCTAAGTACATTACGTCGATGAAACTTGTTAAATTTCTTACTAAAACAAACTAATATTTTATTCTTACAATTATTAATCATTTCTGCTTTACATTAAATTTATACTTGTTTACACAAGTAAATACAATTTTAGTGATATATGTATAGGTACTAAGTGCTATTTTCTATGTGTAAGTGAAGTTTTCTTTATAAATTATAGCAAATTTAACACTGCAAATTTTAGATATGCCAAACTCTGCGAATTAAGGCTACATGTTTTGAATAAGTAAATATTCCAATAGAAGATAGATAAGTAATAGATAAGATAAGATAAAATAGATAAGTAATTCTTCAAAACATAAAACTTTATAGAAATATTTTCTTATGTGTAAACTTTAGGTTTTTTGTATTCCATGGTTTATATTTTTCTAGTAATTATTAGCATTTTCACAACAAATATGTTTTAATCAAATATTAATTTTAATAGGTAATTGTACATATTTTTTTTTTGTTTAACTAATGTGATTTAAAATGTTCACAATAATTCTTTACTCATAATAGAATTATGTTACCTAATTATCAGTCTGAGTTCAATAGGAATCCATATGTAATTCAGTGAAATATTGCATATTTTAGGTAATTAGCATTTTAAGAAATATCTGAAATATTTTTTGATGAAAAAATGCTGTTATATAGATTCGCATAATCCACAATAAAATTAAGATAAAATAATGTTAATACTTCATAACTATTTTAATTAGCTTTGTAGTTTGTGGATGCTACTATTTTTATCTATCTTTTGTAATCTATATTAGTCATGCGAGAAAAGGATAAAATAATTGCACTAAGAAAAGGCTTTTGAGAATTTAATTTAATAAATAGCAGTGACACCATTTTGCTGATGAAAGAGTGCAGTTTTAAAACAAAAGGATAAATTATACTTACCAAGTAAAATGTTAAGACATATAATAATAGCAATTATAAAATCTCTCGAAGGTGTTATAATTCCTGAAGCAAGTAGTTCAAGTTCGCAGTGTTGTCCCGTATAACCAGACGGACAGAGGCATTCGTATCGAATCGGCGGATTTCGGTCAAAGCATTTTCCTCCATTCAGACAGGGAAACCATTGGCACTCATCTTGGTTGATGCATGTACTTCCGGAGCTTTCCATTCCTGCTGGGCACCTGTTTCATACGAACTAATGTAGGCATACTTACCATCTTTCTCACAATACTGTTCCCGCACTGAGTTTCATAGTTCCTTGAGATTGTAATTTACATGCAAGCTTTCATATATACATAGAAATACTAAATAAACACATAAATTACGAGCTAAGATATGAATGAATATCAAAAAATACTCATAAGTACTATAAAAACAGCTAAAATGATGCAAGCAAAATAATGGAAAAAGAGGGTTTTAAAAAGGTGTTAAGATCCCATTTCTCACTTAATATGATGAGCAGGCAGACGAGAATGGCGGCCAAAGCTCCCATACTGAGCTTAAGCGTTTGTCCCTCTTGTACGAGTTCACAATTTTCTCCCCAAAAACCATCAGGACAGATGCAACGATACCGAAGTCTCGGATCTTGATTGATGCATGTTCCACCATTCAGGCAGGGCAACTCCAAACATTCATTCTTGTCCGTGCAACCTTTGCCATCGGGTGCCATGATGCGACCCTCACCACAGCTATATCAATTGTTATTTTAGTATAAAATATATTTAGCATCAGATTCTTATACAAAATAAATATTTGCACAAAATAATGTTATAATAATATATACTACAAATTTATGGTATGAAAATGTATGTAAAAAAATATTTAAAATATCATTATATTATTACTTATATAAAAAATAATAGTTCAAAATATTATGTTTACAAAATAAATAAAACATGTGTTCTTGACATGCAATACTTTTCCTCAGTGCGTTCCCAGAAATAAAACAAATGAAATCAACAAAAAATATGATAGGAATTTCAAATTTCATACTGTATGATTTTTTTTATAATAAAATTGTCCGTTGATTTATTTTAAACTGAAAAAACAACTAAATCATATTCTGAATTGAATTAGATTAGTAAATTGTAATTACAATTGCATAAACTAAATGGCTTATTGTATCTTTATTATAGATTCTTGCTCGGCAAGAATATTTATAGCATTTCACAAAAAAAAGGTTCTTCAGAAATATGACAGTTAAAAAATCAGACATCTTGTAACAATTATAAATAAAATTAGGTAATATAAAATCTACTTTATATTGAGAGAATATTAATTTTTTATTATTTTTGTATCAATGACCTGAGTTGGCAAGTCAGACTTGCTAAAACCAGGTGGAGTTACCCTCTCTTTTTATTATAAAAAAGTACTAATCTCTTCGTAAACCAGTACTTTATAAATTGTAAAGTAAAAGTAAAATCTTCGGGTCACAGCTTATTGGGCCTAATCGGATTGCAACACAATCGTTTTAGAGATAAACCTTTCGAAGGTACATACAGATATATATGTATTTACAAAAGATTGTATCACTTTCTAGGAAAAGGATTTTTAATATTTACAATCTCAGATTAATTTTTAACTGATTTTTAAATTTTAGTATTATAATTTAAATAGAACAAGGAGGTGTTAAAAAATATTTTTTAACAATATGTACTTACGTGCATTCATATTCATTCCAAAGATCAACACATTCAAATGGTTCCGGACAGATGACATTGATGCAAGGACTGTTGGACGCACAGCTTTTCTCCAAGTTTCGTGCCATTGTTGCTTGACCCCATTGAGTACCATTCATTGCAGGAGGTAATGGAAGGTGTTTTCCTTCCAATCGAATATCATCTAAGCAACCTTTTTGAAAATCTGCATACACTTCAAAAGTCCTTACTCCTGTATACTCTGCCTTTCCTCCTGCATACACTCCTTCCTGTTTATCAACTAGAAGCCATTGGTGACCTTCGTAGCTAAAAGATTCATTAAATCGTCTTCCTTCACCCCCATCTAGTTCAAGAATCGCAGCACTTCCATGACGGCTGACTTTTGCTATGTGCCACTGCCCATCATCAACAGCCACTGAGTTTAACCAAACGTCACGTTCTTCAGTACGGAGAGAATTAAGATTATAACGGAAGTGTAGTCTAGCATCTTTGACTTCTAAAATACCATACTCCCTGTTATGTTGGTCACTAACTCTAAACAATTCTCCATGCGGTTCTCTTGTTCTGAACCTGAGTTGAAATTGTGTGCTAAATCGGTCTGGTTCAAAACTAAGAGCATATTTAACATAGCTTTGGGGTTTGAATGTTGTAGGAATAGTCGGAGTGCCACAAGCAGGTCCAGTCCAGCCAGGGCGACATTGACAACGTGCTTCCAAAAAGCTACCTACGCATGTGCCATGTTCCCAACAGCGTGCCGTATGCTCACCCTGATTACAAATTTCTTCCGTCTGAGGACAACCCGCAACCGAATTTCTAGAAAGACCCGGATGTGCAAGATCATAAAGTTTGCTGTTGTGTACTATATTTTTAATGCAACCATCAAAAGATTTACCGACTGGCATAAACTGCCAGTGATAATGAGTGGGATCAAACTGTTCAACATAAAGTCCTCCAATTTGTAATGGCGAATTTACATTTAAGTATTCATTGAATGGTGGTATTATTCCTCTGGCTTGACAACTTGAGTCATCAAATTCAGGAGAAGAACCATCTTCTAGTTCTTGAACGTCAGCTGATTTGCAAAAATCAACAACCATTCGAATATTTTCAGTATCCCAAAATATATCCAACCTATGCCACT
The DNA here is from genome assembly GCA_020383195.1 of Neomicropteryx cornuta. Taxonomy (NCBI): domain Eukaryota; kingdom Metazoa; phylum Arthropoda; class Insecta; order Lepidoptera; family Micropterigidae; genus Neomicropteryx; species Neomicropteryx cornuta. The sequence continues at coordinate 11,423,451 of JAHKQU010000012.1, forward strand.
CACCATCATCAAGGCTTTTTTTTGATTTAACACGCAGTTCAAGTGTTCCTGAACCAAAATCAATAAGTAACCGTGGATATCCTCTTTCTAATTCAACAGATATAAAATCTGATACCATGATTTCATCAGTTTCTGGTGGCACAATTGGTCCGTTATAGATCAACATACCATCTGCTTTGCGAGTTATGAATTCAAAACTCAGATGGGAATTATCACACATTTCAAGTGGGGGATACCATGCCCAGCCATTACCTCTAAAACTGCGAGAAGTTTGTTGGCATCGAGGACCAGTATATCCTGCTGGGCAAGAACAAGTTAGACCATATTTTCCACCTATACAACGTCCTCCATTATAGCATGGTGAGCTTTGACAAGTTTCTGGGTTTGAAAAGTTCCTTGCTCCACATGTACATTCTGCTATAACATCTACTCTCACTCCAACTAGAGCAGTTTTATTTGCGTTTACCATGTAGGGAAGATTATTGATGTCTAAAGTATTTGTACATGAACCTTCACACATTATGTTTTCATAAAGACATTCATCTATTCCTACCATTGTAATATTAATGCCTACATCTTTTTCAATTTCTTCCCTGTGCATTAATACTATACCATTTAGACGTACTGGTTTATAATAAGGAGATCCGTGAGCTGCAAATCGTATGTCAGTTACTGGTGGATGTTTTCTTTTAAGCTGTACACTAAATATGTCAACATTTTCCCTTTCAGTGTTCAATAAATCAGCAAGCTTATCTCTAAATTTATCTAATTTACTTCTTGATAAGCTTTGCGTTCTGTAATTCCAAACCCTTATGAAGTCTTCGTCTGTTATTCCAGCTATTCTAATTGATCCAGAATTAATAATCGCTTCATGTGGGATTTCTCGTACAGTTACAGTCACGTTGGCAGGTACATCTGTTTGTGTGTGTTTCCTATCATAAACTTTAAATTTAAGATGGTATTTACCATCTTTAGTTCCTTGTTTCATTTGAATCATTCCAGTCTCTTCGTTTAGTTTGAATCGTGGATGTTCTGCTCCTTCCCAATAGAATTTTTTATCTGGTAAATCCCAATCATCCAAATCATAAACGTATACTCTACCTATTTCTGTATCTGGAGCTTGTCCTTGATAATTATAAACAAATATCTCCTTTGATCCAGGTTGCATTTTGTTATCATTTGCATCCCCTATTACAATGGTTAATGTACTTGTGCCAGTAAGGGCTGGATTTCCATGGTCTTTTATTATAATTGGAATCAGGTATTCTTTTTGCTGCTCTCTATCGAAAGATCTCAATGATGATACCACAGCCATCCCATCGCCATTAGCTCCCTTTTGATCCTGTTCTACTTTAAATGATGCTCTTATAACATCATCAGCACCAGGATCTAAACGGAATTGGAATGGTGGTCCGTTGCTTTTTGATCTATCATCATCATCTGTTGCTAATATTTCTACTACTTTCCTCGGAGGAATGTGTTCTGGTAAAACTGGTCTGTAGTCTTTCAAAAATGTAGGGGCATTGTCATTTATATCCTGTACAATAACTGTTAATGTCGCAGTCGCAGTTTTTGGTGGAACACCATCATCAATTGCTAAAATCTTTACTTGATGCCTTGGTGTTTCTTCTCTATCTAAAGATCTTTGAATACTAACTGTTCCTTCTTGATTAATTGAAAATTGCCGTTTTCTATCGGACGACCTATCAATTGCATATGAAACTTTACTCTTCCCTCCTTGATCTGGATCTGTTGCCTTGAAAGTTTCTAAGCTTTTACCAACTTCAGCATTTTCGTAAACGGATACTTCGATATTTGCTCTTTCGAATTGTGGTTTATTATCATTAATATCTCTTAATTTAACAACAACCCAAGAATATGCAACATGATATTTATCATTATCATTATCTTCACCTTTATCATTTACTTGTATCCTAAACCTAAATCCGTTACTTTGCAATTGGTCCTCATAATCTAAAGGTTGAACAATCTTTAATGATCCTGTTCCATCATTATTGCGAACCATTGTAAACTTGTCTGCACCGTAGCCACTGTTTTCTATAACTTTGTACTGGAACTTGTTTGTTTCATCTTCATCGTGAACTGTCACAGTAAGAATAGGCATTTCAGGCAAATTTGTGCCGTCAGTTTCGTCAACTTCCGTAAACCATTCGTCTTTTGTAAACTGTGGAGGCATGTCGTTTATATCTTTTACTCGTATTGATGCTGTTCCCGTTCCCTTCAACCCTCCGCCGTCCATTGCAACAACCTGTATAGAGTAATCCGGAGTCCTTTCGCGATCCAAACAACATACTGCTGTTTTAATAACACCAGTGTCAGCTTCAATTTCGAAAATAGGAGATCCGGTTTCTTCTTCTATGACGTTCTTTTCGATAGAATAAACCAGTCGTGCGTTTGTACCCTCTGAAGGATCATCGTAATCAACGGCAGTCATTGTCATCACAACCATTCCAGCTGTACCATTCTCAGTGACATTACCAAAATAAACGCCTTGAGGGAATATTGGAGCATTGTCATTGATATCTTTGAGGTTAACTTGAACATCAGCGTAGCCAACGAGACCCTCACCGCCCTCATCTTGAGCGAAGACAGTAAAGCGCCATTGTGGACGTCCATTTGGTTGGTCTCGGTCCAAAGGCTAAAACAAACAAACAAAAAAAAACAGTCAAAATTCATGTCTATGCATAAAAAAAGCGTGGTAACGTGGGAAAGCGGGGGAAGTGTGTATGTCTAATCCTAACAAAAAAGTTTTGAAATGGATATTCCTACGTAAAAACTTGCCCTAAGGCATTAAAGATTCATAATTTAAGATTCAAGTAAAGGATTATTATTATTATTTTAAGCTAGCTCTGGGTGCTCTGATATTGCTGGTTCCTGGTTCTCTAAGTTTAAAAATATATTTTTTACTAGAAAAGGGAGTAAAAATGACTTCCATTGTTCTAATTCAGTCAATAAAACAAGGTCTAGGAAGATGTGTCGCATTTTATTTCATTTTCAAAGATGGTACGTAAAATTATAATAAGTCAAGTAAGTATATTTTCTTTGCACTAAAGTCAGATAGGTATCGTTATGATTGCATACAAATTTAATAATATTAGTCAACAAGCCTTGTCAGCAGTAAAAAAATACAGGAAGGGTCATAACATTTTTAGCGCTTCATTACCACCATCTCCCCTGTCTCTAGTACAAATACATTTGGCCTAGTTGTGTAGGGCCCAAAAATAATTGTATTTGACTTAGTAATTCTTTTATATATAGGATGTATTTATATTCACTGGTGTCTTTTTAGTGGGTTTATCTATAACGACAGTTAAATCGGTATCACAAAAAAAAAACGAAAAAAATATTTCATTCTAAAATAATTATATTATTAAGAAAATTTGTTTTTCTTCGAAGTACTTGGCGAACCGCGCGGGTGTGAGGTCACTGCCCGATCTCACTCTATGCGTTCAACCGATTCTCAAATATTAAAACAAATACTTTTAAATTCAGAATTCCATTTTCTTGTAATTGGGAACCATTTTTCCAATATTTTTTGTTTGTTATTGTTTAATGTTTGATTGTTGATATATATTAACCCCCTAAAAAGACACCAGTGAATATAAATACACTCCGTATACTAGGGCGCCGCTTTGCTTCGCTGCGGCATACATTGGAGCGGAGTTTAGTATATAAATGTATTTCTCCATAGGGATTACCATTTCATTTTTTATAATTCTTTGCGCAATCAAATCTATATGTTTTTTTGGTATCTATGCACAGAAGACATTGTCATGGTCATTTTAAAAATAATGATCAAAATCGGTCTTGTAGTTCTAGAGCCTTAGTCCGTGAACAGAATGACATTTGAGTCACCACATGCGAGCGAAGCTCCAATAAAAAAAAAAGAAAAATATTTTCATATTTATGATCAAAAAATGACCTATGGTGGCGATATCGTGGTATCATCCCAAGAATGAAACTGTTAAATTTTTACAAAAAAATAATTATTTAATGTTATCGTTATTATTATCACATTATAATAAATGATCTGGTAGTGTATAAGATAATACGCTACCAGAATAAGTATGAACTTTAAGTATGAACGATTTATTTATTATTTTTTTTGAGACACGTTATCTTTTAACATAAGTTTTCATTCTCAACATTTTAACTTTTATTAGTTACTATCTTGCTGCTTATCAGGGCAATATTAGCTAAACCAAAAAATAAATCATAAGCACTCATCAATAAAAATTCGCAAAACTTTTAATCTGCAGTAATTATTTATTTGATAGATTACGAGCATTTATAAATCATCACAATTGATAAATTAAATTATTTACTATGGATAACTCGGTTAAAATGGTTTCAAGCCTAAGGGATTTAGCGTTGAAAAATATTGTGATGGTTTGTCTTTATTTTTTCACGGTCGGGCGTGACCCCAAAACGGTCCTAGCTGCGACACTGGCCATGCAGGTTGTCTATTGGCTATGTGTATTCTCAAACATCATCTTGCAACATAAAGAAGGGTGTAAAAAAACTGATAAACTCTAAAAATGGACTGACCTTCAACACGAAAATTTCTCCAGTGGTCCGATTGATATCAAACTTGCTGTTTGCTGGGTTGTCAGGGTCGATTCCCTGCCCAGTCAAGAAATACACAATGTTCTGAGGTCTGTCTTTATCGCCATCGGTTGCTGTGACCTGTAATCGTATAAATATATATTATTGTAAACTGAAGTATGCATATCTGGGACGCGTTAATTAAAAAAAAAAGAACAGGGTCTATTCTGCACTACTGAACATAGCGTGCCAGAGTATTTCCTAAATAATCGGTTGCTATGCAAACACATTCGCATTTATTGAAACTATACATTCTAATTTAAAGTTTTTAATAAATAAAATAAAGTAATAAATAAAATAAAATCAGTATGGTAATGGTAATTCTTATTTTTCAAGCCCATTATCTCAAGGCTTCTATTTAAAGCCCGTTCGACGATAGCTATTATGTACTTTAAACTGGTAGAAAGCATTTCTTTTAGTATATTATTATACATTCGTAGTATATGATATATCAAAAGTAATCCTTTTTAAAATCGTAAAAGATCAAAAGAACAAATAAGAATAGAGAATATAGGTATTTTGATATGAATAAATTTAAAGTATTAATATATCTATTACATGCAACACATAAAACAACCAATAATACTACTACGAAAATAATTGTAATATTTACACTAGAAACAAATAACTACCTACTTACCTTTAACTGCCCAGTTATGTAGGAGGTGTGCACATAAAAATATCAAGGTTACGTAGTTTTTGACTAGGTTTCTACATCAACAACCTATTTACTATATAACAAATATACGGCAACAAACCAGATATATGTAAGTATACGAAATGTTTGAGAAGTTTGATAAAATGTCCTAAGTGATGACAAATTAATTAATAACTAACCGTGATTAAATTATTTGAAATTCAAAAAATATAGTATAAAAATTAAGAATAACATATGAGAACAAATAGCGACGCTTTGTATACTACATAATAGCACTATGTATGTTTTCGGGTTTCGAAGTTTCAATAGAGCGGGGGGCGCCGGGGGGGGGGGCGGGTGGGTTCATAAGAAGTCTTCCATTCAACTGAAATTTGTTCTTCGAAGTGTCTTCCGCTCCGTTGAAAGAACAAAAGAACAAAAGAACAACGTTAGCAGGTTTATAATGAAAGTCTTTGTCATCGGATAATCGGCCACATATTATAAATAGGTACTAAAAAAATAATATTAGGCGCCTACTAAACAGAAAACAATAAAATAACTATTATACACACATATTATATAATATATATACGAGTATATATATATATATTTAAGTCTTCATATCTTCATAATAAATATATTATATAAACAAACACATATTTATATTGGGTATTAGTACGATAAGTATTTATGTATTTATTATATGTGATGTATTTAAGTACATGTGATGCGGCTACTTTAGAATGTTTAATTTAAAATGTCTTTCTTAGAACAGACGTAGCCTAGTAAGGTATGTTGCAAATGAAATTGATAGTGTATGGCCTCTGTGGGTCAGATTTTGGCCAAAGGAATATTTGTTTTACAGGACTAAAATTATTTAATCTATAAAATCAACTAAATCTAAAAAAATGTTCTCTCAGAAATGGCTGATAAATCATGGCACTAGGGCGAGTCACATGTTATTGAATAAAGTTACATATAATATTTGTAATAAATTGTTTTATGGTTATTTTTAACCTATGTATTTTCTTAAATATTTCTAAATTAGTGCGGCTTTTAACCAGTTAAATAACCAATTGATCCTCCTCACAGAGACGGACTTATTAGTCTTCAGTTTAGGTTTTTAAAATATTTTTTAATGTTATTATAATATTTGTAACGTGAATTATAACCTATGCTTTATTTTAATTTTTATAAATAAAGTATAAGTTATAAAATAAAGTGTAAGTTATAATTAAAAAAATAAATAAATGTAATGACCTATTTGAATATAAAGAAGTAGATATTAGTATTAACTGAACATAATTAAATAAATATGCGTTCAACCCATATTATGCGTTAAAAACTCTTAAGATTGTTAATTCACACGTTTATAATCCAAAAATATCACTTAACTTATCACTTTAATATTGGTAATGCAGTTCTATAATTCGCGTGGAATGTGATAGGGATAGTTACTTACGCATTTAAAAAAAATATATTTAAATATAATATCATAAAAATAAGTAAATCGTAATAATCGTGTATGACCTAGAAAATAACAATTCTTTTATGAAAAAAAATACAGAAATTAATTCAGTTATAAATAATAATTTATTGTTAAGTAAATTTTACAACATTTACAAAATTTGACAATAAATGAGTATTTTATTATTCTATTGTCCTTTAATCTTTTAAGAAATAGTTCAAAAAGTCGACGGTCAACATTTAAGTTTGAAATCACACGAAGCAGTTTCATTGTTTGCCGACGGAGCAATTAACGGGAGAAGTAATGGCGACGGCGTTTTGCAACGGCCAAGGAAGAATTAAAAGATCTGCGCGGTAATTAGGTGCGCAGTGAGAAAGTCACAGTCGCAACAATTCATTGCGGGATAATTGACGGTAAATGTTATATTAATAACCTTCTTTTTTTTAGGGAAAGGATACGAAAGTCACTTTATCCTCATTTTTGTGACACTGATCGGTTCAAAAATCACCGTATAAACTCATATAAACAAACTGAGTGGTTGTAGTCTTTTTAACCCCAATATAATAAATATAATCAATGGCTCAGAGAGCAGATGCGTACGGCTTCCTCAAGCTAAAAGCACTATTATAGATTGTAAAAATAGCTAATGTTTTTAAATAAAATAATGTTTTTATAAAGGATGGTCTAAGACCATTTCCGAAGACTTAAAGGGGTGCTCGTACGTGTAAGAAATTGTATAAAAATGTCTCAATTTATTAATTTTATCAAAGCGGTCGAGTAAATTCCCTTTTTGCTCGCAGGCGCTTGGCCAAGGCCGGTAAATGACCCAGCGCGGTTTCGCTAGCGACCGAACTTATGACAAGAGCGAGTTCATATTATCATGTAAAGTTTACAATTTTTTTACTCGGAAACCACGATGAATTTGATATTAGGTTGAAACAAATCATGTTTGAAATCGCAGGGCCAATAAACTGGATGTTTAGGTAGATTTCATTAGGAAAGCTACCTATTGCAATGGGTACCATATAATGGCTTCTGAAAATTTTTGACATATCTTTACGTTTCACATCCCCTAGGACCCAAAACCACCCTTAGATATCCATCTATCCATATCACTTTCTTGTGGACAAGATTACTACCGTAATTTTACACCAATCACTTTCAAATTGATACATAAAATTTAAGGGCACAAAATCACGTTAAAGTTCGTTAATGGGCAGAATGAGACCAGAGGGGTGGGAATGGGGGCATTTTTTCGAAAAAGTAAAATTTTACTATAACTTTTTCAGTATATAGAATATCGACTTAATTTATTTTTTTGTATGAAATGGTCTTGGGACACAGTGTATAAGACTGTATAATACATAGCAACATTAATAATATGGAAGTAAAACTATTAAGGCCATCTCTAACAATAAATTCACATGAGTGTCAGAAAAAACAAACTTATTTTTAATATTTTTTTAGTGGTATTATGAAACTTATGTATATATTTATTATTATTATAATAACTTTTATATATTTAATAATTTGACTACAAAACTGTAAGGTCTACTTTAATTATATTTTTGTGTTTTGTTCAACTTTAAAAATGGAGCAACCAGAGTGTGTCAAAAATGGGGATAAAATGATTTTCGAGAGAGGACTGTCCCTTAAAATGGAACCGTTTCTGTTCTTGAATAAAAATACAACGAAATTCTAGAGAACTTCGTCGTTGGAACATATATTTTTTGCGAGCTTCGAAGCAAGTTTGTCCCAAAGAGTATTCTTAAAGTGATGTTGGTCCACTGTGTGGTTGGGCTGCTGTGAGCGGGCCCTAATGATTTATGCTAAGCTATTACTCACCCGGCCGACGGACGGACGAGGCGCGGGCCTGCGGCGCTTTTTGGCGGCCTTTGGATAATGCGTTTGTTCCCTGCTTTAATTTATCGCACTTTCCAACACTTGGAGAATTTTTCAGAGTATCAGATGGTATCGGTCTATTTTGGCATGTGTAATCGTAACAGTAGGTGGTCTCCAGAATATTATTTTAGGGTGTTTTCGGTTAGACATTTCTGAATATTGTGTGCCAAAGACTTGATGGGGTGTTTATGTTCCCTATTATGAGTAAGAAATTATATTAAAAAATTGCCAAATTTCGTGTAAATTGCCTTTGATGTGGCGACACACGATTGATATCTCGTAACCTTGGCTTCTAGAAGTCGTGAGTGGACGATCAGCCGGTGTGCGTATTACAACAACCATTTAATATTATCACCTACAGTTTACGTTTTTTTTTCTCGGAAACCGCATTGCATCTTGATATGTCGTCTTTACAAATCATATTTGAAATCGTAAGGCCAATAAACTGTATTTTTATAGGACATTTATACTGATTTCTCAACATTAAAAGGGCTATCGATTTTCCTAAAATTTTACATTAATTTTAACTATTAATAAAAGTGTTGCTGTTAGCGTCGCGCTATGCACATTACTTTATTAGTGTGGACGGTCAGCCGAGGGCCCCCCCCCTCATTCCACACAAGTGCAATAAAGTATACGGGTCATTTTCTGCTCTCTGCTAATGGAACTAATCCATCTAAGTGATTTAGGATTTATATAGAAAGAAGAAGAGCACGTAACGTCTCTATTATTAAGTAGTCTAATGTAATAAAAAGTCGAAAAAAAAACCTACCTTAAAAAATTTTAAATGTTTTATTATTTAAATGTAGAAAAAATAAGTTTTACAAGTATTTAGAGTTAGTATGCCACAATTTGCCGAGAGAGCTTCCAATAAGACATCGTCAAATTAATTATGATTGTTTAGGGCAATCATTTCATTCCCTTTAACATTTTTCAAATCGCTTTGTTACATCCTGCATAATATCATTCAAAGTGCCACGTCATGTTTTTTTTGTTTACTAGTGTAGTTTATTAAAAAGATATATTTTAATATCTACAAGCATCGAACGAAATTGCCTTCATGATCTTTTTTATACGATGCAGAACAAAATATGAAAGTCTTTCGTATTTTGTGAAAGTGAAAGTGGCTTTATTCTGTTTAAAAAAAAAGGAATTATAAGCTATTAAATATATTTAAACGCTTATGTTATTTTAGAAGTTCTTCTGACAACGAACAAAAAACAAATATGTTTTTAAAGCAAATTGACACTGGTTCAAAATATACTCTTTTGGTTTACATAAACACTCGTATATATTTAAATTCACTAATTTCCTTTTAGGGGGTTGATCTACGAGTTGAAATTTAAAAAAAAAAGTTTTAATGTTTGAGTTCGCGGTCAAACGCATGGCGTGGGTTCGATCGACGACCCCACGAGCGTGCAGTTCGCGAAGTACTTCGAAGAAAAACATTTTTTTTTAATAATATAATTATTTTAGCATATTTTTTTACGTGAGATCGGTTTAGTTATCGATATAGATCAACCCCTTAAAAGGCCAGTAGTGATTTTAAATATACCCTGTAGGTAGTATTTGTGTAAGGAGGCATAGTAGGAAAAATCAAAAGCATCATAATCTATTCAAGCTCCTTAACAAATTTCCATAAAAAAATATATTGATTACATACTTAGCATATGCTGCATAAAAAGAACGAAACTTATCAAAACTATCGTTTAAGATGATGACTACGATGTTACAACACATCCCTATAATGAGTCCCTGGCGCACAAGAATAATGTTCAGTCGTCCGTCGGTTTCTTGGTCAACGATGTTTGCCTGAATTCTTCAATCTCGATTAGTGTTTGACTACCCGCTTCCCTTTCATGCTCCACCCCCTCGGAAGTGCTTGGAAAACGGCAAGATGACATTGCTGAACAGTAAATTAATCACTAACAAAAACAGCTCCGCAAACGGAGGCGGTAGGAAAGGACGCATGTATGTGCAATCGCGTTGCTTACAAAATAAATGTTGCTTACTAAACAAAAAATAGCAAAAAAATAATTAAATTAAATTGTGCGACGTGCTTAATCTTTTCGTGACAAAGTTAACAAAGATTCCATAGATATTATATTATATGCCTCCGTGGATTAATAAAAGTTTATACCACGACTCCAATTTTGATAATAACCAGTTTGAAGATAAGACGCATGGTTTGGTTGATGTTGACGTACCTACTCTCCAAGTACCGTCGTGCTATATTATATAAGAAATGCCTAATTTCAATTACATTTAGATAATGCTTAATTTAAAAAGAAAACTCTTAATTCTAAGGAAAAGAACAAAGTGAACACAGGATGCAGGAGTGCAGAGCAACTTTTGCATTTGTACAAATTGCAGGTGTGCTGTCACATGGATTGCAACCGTACTTGGAGTTGGGACCATTCTCTATATTAGCAGACAGCCCCCTGGTATTCACCGAAAAGCGATCCGCTTACCTACTTAGTGGATGATTCAAACCTCACTGACATAATTCATTGATAATCCCTTTGACACAGAACAACGCTTGCATCTTGGCCAGTCTATAGTCGGTAGAACAAAATGGTCGCCAATGCTTTTTAACATTATTCAATAAAATTCACGCTCATTATTATATTATATCACAGCGATTAACGTTAACTATAAAAAGATTTTGCCCATTATTAGATGACTATAAGAGGGCATTATTTTAATTTTATTATTTATTTAGCAAGCCTACATATTTATATTAAAGTGTGTCCTGTTCTATTTTTATACATACTCGTATACATAAAAATGTATTTATTACCATTTTTACATAATTATAATATACATGGTCAAATTATTTTAGATAAGATAAAAATAATATTATGGAAAGTTAACTATACGAGTATAAACGCATTCTGATATATACGAAATTATTACAAAAAAATATTAGACCTCGAGTTCCTATTAAATATTGTTTCAAATGGGTACCAGTTTGATAATATCGGCTTTTGCCCAGTGAAGTGTTACTGATCCACACAAGTGGTACCTTTTCTTTATATGTACCACTTCACGTTCTAATATTAGGAGTTAATAAAAGGTTAAATTTAATAAATGGTTACAATATTGCTAGGTTCATTATTTTCAATTTTAAATGAAAAAGAAAAAAAATAATTTGTTTGAATAACATTGTTTTATAAAATATGTTAATACACATATGATATAAATAGCTTAGCACACACTATTTTATTTATATTCGTTTTCTAGTCGTAATAATTTCAACGTATTTAAATTTTAACATTTGTAAAATTTAAACTAAATAAATTATTATTATCAACAAAAATAGTGTTTTACAGCCATGCCAGTTTGGCCAATGGGTAGCTCCCTCCCCCACCCGCCGTGGGGGGAAGTCGACGAGTGAGTACGAGGGATTAAATCTTTTCAAAGCGGATTACGTGGTTTGTTTTAGTAGGTAGAGCCGGCCGGTGGCGAATGCGAGCTACGAGTAGGTAGGTAACTAATTTTGTGAACCGAAAGTGGACAAAGGCCCATGAATTATGGCTGCTTATTATTGCGAGATAGGTGCGAAATGATTTCAGCCAAGATTAATTTGGCCGAAATGCTGCGAAGAGCCGCTCGCCGAGGAAGATTGTAATCTCGAGTTGACGGAATAAGATCTCAAAAACCATCAAGCAAACTTGTTTAAAATATATCTATTTACATAATAAAATAATCTATTATAACCAATTGTTTTGGTTAATTGAGTTGAGAATACAATATTATAAAAATAAATAAATTCTACACGTCGCAAACAAATCTTATCTTATCAAATCAAATCTTATTTTATCAAATCTTTATCTTTGCATTAACTAATGCGTGTTTTTTATTCAACCCCGGACAGGCTGATAGCGTTAGCTCGTATCTATAAATGAAGTTATGGGTCGCTTATATTCACATTTATAACTGTTTAGAATTTAATTTTATAATAGTAAATTTATGTATCGATCAGGTAATAAATATAGGTATCATTAAATTTATATGTATTGTAGTGCGCGTTGAACCATAATAAGTTCAATTATTAACCTTAGTTACCTACGATAATTGAAGGTAGATTACTTTAAGCAATTATTGTAAAATGTATATTTATCGTGTAAAATTGTAACTTGAACATATTTGTAAGGCTTGTATTCGGAAAAGAATAAAGATAATAATAATTATTATTATTATTATTATTAAACATTACTATTTAGATAAACGTACCAACGCAACAGATTCATTTGTACCTATCCTCAGCGGTTTTCAAAAACTTTAATAATTGAACATGTTTTGTAACCGATTTTGAACATAATTAGAGAGTACTATTTGGTTTAATAATAGGTAAATTTAGGACATTATCAAGATAATCGATAAAATACATACGTATCTTAAAGTGTTATTGTTATAAAATATGTGTAAATGTAAACGTGAATTAACATTCACTTTTTTATAACTAAAATATTACGGAAGAATTAATGACTTATTTTCACTATAAACCGCAATAATTCAACCAATTATTTAATTGGTTTATTATTCCTGATTGTAGCCTGCACTATAAATCAAAGAGAGTTTAATAGCATAATAGCCAAAGCACTGAATCGATTAATTATTCGAATGCGTTTAGGCTGAACGTCGCATCGCGTCTCGATATCGATACCATGACGACATAGCACTCGTATCACCGTATCCCGTGGGATAGGTACGACACCTTGCGGGTGTGTCCGTGAGCGCCGATATCGCCCCCGGCAACTGGGGGTAATCAAGTGAGATACGATAGCAGATGTCGTAAAGCTACCGACCCTATGTTTGCCTAAGGCCTACTTAAGGTAATATCGACGTGATATAGGCCGATTTAGCGACCGAAGTGCAATATATTTTAGACCTACCTACATTAATTACAATTGATATTTTTAATGTTGTAATTGGAAAATGCTACGTAAATTATTATTGCGAATATTGAGACGTTTCTTATAATACGTATAAAAAATGTCATCAATTACTATGTGTCATTAGGCTCATGTAAAAAATGACATTCAAAATGAGTTAAGTTTGACATATTTCAGTTAGAATTTTCGTTTACAATTTTCATCAGGTTCGTGAAACAAATTGGAAACGAGATATTAAAGAAAATATATCCTAAAATCTCCTTTGAGTCACTTGTAAAAATTGTATTGTGTATTTTAGAATTAGAATTAGGTTAGAATTTTCAGACCACGATTACTCTAAAATGCCTAATCCGCTCTTTTGATTTTTTTTATTTTTATAATTTTGGTAACATCTTGTGATAGTGTCATGTTATAGTGCTATGTTACCTATACGGGTATAAGTACGAACTTCTAGGAGAATATGGAGAATTCAGAGAGAGGGGATATGGAGAATTCATCTTATTTTTGGAAAAAAAAAATAGCATTCTTTTAATCGACGCAGTTTAATGCTGGGAACAAAAAGGTATTATTATTATTATTATTATTATTATTATTATTTCGTAATAGGCAGGCAGCATAGCTGATAAGCCTATATCTTATTCAATATCAAAATTGATATTATTTTTTCTTTGTTTTTATTTTTCTTAAATGTTCGTCTAGATTGTTTTTAGAATTATAATTTTCAAGACGATCGAATGAATATTCTGAGATGATTTAACTTCCTACTTTTAAGAGATTTTCGCCACCCGCGTATGTGCATTACAAAATAATTCAATGTCTGATTTTCATCAAACTTACAAGTTTGTATATTTTCGTGGTAAATTTAAAAAATGTATGGATTAAAAAAAGATGACCTATTAACTCACACAGACCAAATCACATTATAATTGATAGAGCCTTTGAAATATTGAGAAATTAAAGGAAAATATTGAACAGTGCAGTGCAGCCAATGCAGAATATTGAATCCATCAAACGTTGGTAATTGGATTATATTATATTAGCATATTATAGACGACGCTGAGTTACTGCAATTTGGATATTATACAAAGTGAAGAATTAATTGCAATAGTAAAATAATTTAATGGCATTAATGAAAAGAATTATTTCGAAAATTCTTCGCATGATTCTCTTTACATTTTTTCTATGACGCACTATTAGAAACGATTTACTAACAAAACGATTTTCACTCTAGAACAGATTAAAGTCTAATTGAGTAACCATCAATCCTTATTGAGGATAATTTATTTTGGTCCCTATGTTTTTAAAATATATCCTCTGTATTTTCTAAAAATTAAGAGAATTTTGGAGTATGCAGTAACTAGCAGGAGCAGCAGCATCCAATGATGTGCAGTTGCTGTACAAAGTAGAGAACCAACACAATAGAAAGGAGAGACTTTCACTATCAAAAGAGTCGCCATAACTTAATGCGGAGAATATACTGAATATGTTCTGTATGTAAGAAAGAAAATTATCCTAAAAAGCTCGTTTTATTGTGTGAGGTCTAAAAACAAACAATATATAAATAAGTAGAATGGAAGAAAAATCAGTGCGATTCCTTCTATGAGACGCAGAACCTAATTTATTTGCAATAACACTAAGAGAAGTCTGGCAATTTTGGGACCCTTTTATTAAACGATCCTTCGGGATGGAGGGTTGAAGAGAGAGATCGCAATTTCAGACAAGGTGAATTGTTATTACAGTTAGTGGCATAAGTGGAGAAGCCAGCTTCATAGAATACAGTCCGAAATGGCCAATGGGCGGCCCTAATAAGTTACCTTTGGCTTACAATGTTTACCTATCACTACCGCTATTATTATTATACTATATATATTCGTATATTAATCTATGGGGTGTGTTTTGTGACCGTTTGTATGTGGAAAGTTGGCGCATTAGCTATTAATCCGATTTAGACGGGACTTTCATTGGTCGAAAGTATATTTATTTGACTGAGTAACAATTACAGGCCATAGAATATGGATCATATCTCCTTTGACACATTTTGGTTTATACTGAATTTGCATACGCAGTTTCTGCGCTTTTTTTTTTTTTTTTTTTTTTGTTATGGAATATAAATTGGCCGATGAGTGTAAGTCAATAACCTTCCTAACTAGGTAATAGTTACCTGTTCTAAGGAAGGTTATATATGAAGTGATAAAGTGCATAGCAGAGACCAGCGCAAAACCCTGAGAAAATATAAAAAAATAATAAGGCACAAACAAATATACACACTGATATACACACCCACACACACATACACACATGAGTACAATTTAAATGTGTAATCAAGAATACTTAATATATGAAAAAATAAAATGAATAAATTAAAAAATAACAAATAAATGAATAAACAATTATTAAATATATAGGTAAATAAATATTCGATATAAATAAATAAATATTCAATATAAAAATAGTGTTATACTACATATAGTATAGAAACATATCTTATAGTGATATATATATACATTGGGCATAAACATATTGGTATGACATATCTAAGTAAGCATATTTTTTTTTATTTTTTTAAACATTCTAGGTAACTAAAATAATATTTTTTACTCAGTAGCTAAAGTCGCTTAAATTACAGTATTAATAAATGTTATCTAAACAACTATTTCAGAAATTAATTTCTCAGCAGCATCTCTACCCAAAGCGATTAACCATTTTAAGATAGATTTAGCGAGGCAAGCTTTAGTTTTAGCATCCCTAATTTCATCGCTTATCTGGTTATATATTTTTGGGCCCAGAAAAATGAGATGTCTCTGTCCAAAAGAAGTTTTCATTATTGGTGCCACTAAGTGACCTCTATCGTTCGATCTTGTCTTCATAGCTTTAGTGCACTGTATATTACTAATTTTATTTTGCCAAACATGTATGACTACTTTTTTAATAAAAGATTGTCTAATATCTAGCACCCTGTAATTTGAGAAAAGGATTTCCGAATTAAATCTAAAAGGCTTTTTATTGATCACGCGAAGAACTAATTTTTGATCTTTGATTAATGGTTCAAGGGCTTTTCGAGTTGCACCGCCCCACACAATTAACGCATAGGTGATTAAAGAGTTAGTTAAGCAATTGTAAACCATTTTTAAAGTTTGGGAAGATAAACAGTTTCTAAGATTTTTATAAACTACAATTTGCGAACGAACTCTTTTAGCAATTGAATCAATGTGATGGTTCCAGCGAAGGTGCCTGTCTATTACAATTCCTAAGTATCTAATATGGTCAACATTCTCCAGAGGAAGACAATCACATTTTATTCGGTTCTGACAGTCATGGATGCGAAGATGAAAGCCCGTATCAACTAAACCGGCGGAAGTAATACTGAAAGTAACATATTAGTTTTGCTAATGTTTAGAGTTAAAAGATTATTGTCCAGCCAATTGGTAATAGTTTCCAAATTATGTTGCATCTTACATTGTAACTCAGTCCACGTGTCACTAGAACATACAATCACAGTATCGTCTGCGAAACTTATAATTTTTCCTTTAAGTTGCAAGTTACATAATGCATTAATGTAAATTAAAAACAAAAGAGGCCCTAAAACACTACCCTGTGGCACACCAAATGTTGTTAGTTGTTGCTTTGTTTTAACGGTGGGGTTTCGGTAAACCCCCTCCTCACCCCGCTGTATTTTTTAGTGTTTAAATGTCTCCTTAAGGCCACGAAATATTTATCTTCAACCCTAGTGATAAGAAGTGTATGTAATATAATTATTTTTTTTATAGATATATCACAAAGCCAATACTAAAAGTAACAAATACAATAGTTTATACTTCAATATTCAAAATTATTTGTATAATTAAAGTAATTGTGGTTATCAGAACAATAATATATATTTCATAGGGTCAATTTGATACATATTAAAAATAATAAATATGTAAGAGGCAAAACTTTTAGATTTCACTATTTTTAAGATTTTCACACGGCACGTTTTTTAGTCGGATCGAAGTCTTTTTATTCCCTGAGAAGACGGACGACTTGGAGCTGTCCACGGACGGGTCTGTGATTGCATGATTGCATGTAATGTCTGAATATAATTTGTTGATACAAATACGATCCTACATATTACCTATATCGTTTCAAAAGTGGTTCATGTTACGTTACTCTCGCTTGTATTCTTTCTTTGAAACTTTTTGGTGGTGATGCAGCTCAATTAACAGAAGAGTGAAAGAGATCATCAGCGTGAAATGGCAGCCTACCTGCCAATTTATGAACGCCAGGAATGAAAGGGTAGGGAATGCGGGTTATGAGTGGAGGGATTGCGGGTTAAGTAGCCATTTTCGCAATATAGACGACCTTCGATACTTCGGACGCCCAGGGGTTGATGGCCGAGAACCGCCGAGAACGGACGACGAGGTCGATTGCTCACTCTCATTCTCATTCCCTCTTTCTCAGCCTACGCAATGTTCACATTCAAGAGGTTTATTGCTACGCTATAATAATAATATCAATCGTTGTAACAAAATGAAATGATATCAACGATTGATTCTAAAAGGAAAGTTATGTTACTGCGTTCGTGGGATTATAAATTATGATTTTATTAGGGAAACCAGCAGTCATGATTGTTTATATTACAGGGAAAAATTAATTGACAAAATAAAGGTGTCCACAAAAAATATTACACTAACAGAAATAACACGTAATAATAATAAGAGGATTAATATTAGCATGGACGCTAATAAGCGCCTGTTTCTAAATCCAGGGGTTCCCGGGCCCGAATCCCCAGTGGGTCAAGTCCGGTCAGGTCATTTTTCGCAGTTGAGAATATTCAGTGGCGCTTTTCTCAACACTGTCGACTGAGTTAAGTAACAAGACACACAAAAAAAAACCCATTTAGTTACAGGCTTGCGTGATATTGTTTGCCTGTAATAAACGGCCTCGTATCACCAAAACAACAATAAGGCAGTCGCAATTGCGCCCAATAGCGCCTCCCCGATAACATAAGCCAATACGAACGAAGAAAAAGAAGCATGGACGTTTATTATTAGGGATATGTATGTTCTTGTGCGTATGTGTTAAGAACCAAATAAAAAAAAAAATAGTCGGAATAGTCATTTCAGTTGTTTATTTCTACCGTAACTATTTTTATCCGATACACCTTGTAAGTGTTTCTCTGGTTTTGTTATTGTATCTTATTAAAAAAATAAAATTATAACAAAAGTTTAGATTTGAATAGGACTGTAATAAAAACATTCTGATATAACTAATCCAAGATAACTAGTTGTAATGTACATAATGTGTCGTTTCTAATTAAGTAAAAAATATTTTTTTTATGCCATTTGTAATTAATTTTTAATTGTTCAACAATTTACGCTAATTGGAAAACTAAAAATCGTAACCATGTGGAATATAGACATAAAGACATTGTGTAACGCATCAAAATGATTTCAATTTAACAGTTTTTCATTTGACTGATTTATCAATGTAATGTATTAATGGGTATTTATGTTTAATAAAAACGAATAACTTAACACCGTTTAATGTTTAAAAACTTAAAATCGAAGCTCGTTATTACTTATGATTTAATAGTGTGGTAATGATAGAAGGTTTAGATGTACTTCTTTATACCGTACATCAATTTGCACAATTCTCATTGCGATAAAGTTAAAACTGAATATTTACAAATATTGTGTCGCCAGTCCATATCAAAACGAAGCGAGTCCACATCAATCGAATGGACATTTGCATTTTGGACCAAATATTTCGAATTGAGCCAATTTAGACATATTAATTGCTGATTTGACATTAAACTACCTATTTCTCTCATTACTCTTTGCCCGATGTTTATCGATCAATATTGATATTTGCATCGCGCAAAATAACATATTTTACTATTCGAATAAAGTGGTACTCTATAATGAAAACCGTAATGATAATTAATTAAGTATATTATTTTATAATGGTCCACGAAGTTGTATAATAAATATAAGCAATAGTTAATTTTAATCAATACGATTTTTTTAATAATACGTAATATTTTAGCGCTTTATTTTTTCGTTATTACTGTAATAAACTCTTACAATGTACTTACTGAAAAGAATACCTATCAATGATAAATTACTGAATATTTTTTATTATTATCAGTCACTATCATTACTTTACTTGAAGGTTTTGTATTTTTTTTTTGCATATTATTTTATAGGATATAACAAAACGTATCGAAAGAAATACATAAAAAAAATAATATCAAAATATATAAATACGATACGTATGTATATGTAAAGCCGTGTATTTTAGCGGAACGGGGGTACGAGTAGAAATCGGATTTAAATATTATGAAGGCACATGATGAAATCCGGGAACGCTGACATCGTTGTTGGTAGACTCGAGAAGTGGAAAAAAGCATTACAGTCTGTCAAATGCACCTAATACTCCTTAATCGAAGTTCAGGAAATCGGAGATAAGTTTCCCTTTTATACATTCATAGTTTCGATGTTATTGTGTCTATAATATTATATTTTTCCCGTAAACTTTTATACCTATTATCTATTTTATTTGGAGGTTTTAAAATTTACTGAAGAATAAATTTTTGGGCTACAAAACTTTCAATTATTTTTGTATTTTTACTTAGTGAATTATCTCTTCTGTTTGTTTCTTTATTAATGTATGGGTTGTAACCGAGTTACTCATCCGAGACCAGCGGATGGCATAATTCTATACTGATTTTTGACGGATGTTTGAGACTACCTGACATGCTTTTTCGCTAAAATAGAAACGAATCGTTGAGTGGAGGGAAGGGGAAGGGGTTTAAATGCAATTTTAAAGTCATTTCACTTATGAACATTATTTTTATTACTCGACTTAATTTTAAATTGTATTATTATTAGATTTAAGTGTACTTTTAAAAATATTAAACGAGTGACTTTATTACATGTTTAATATTGAAGATCAGCATCCGCATTCGCTAATCTTGGCTCCGTTACAACCCTAATGTATATTCTAGTCCATACAAAGGGCTTTTTAAAACGCACTTTAAGGGCATGCATTAATTCAATCAACCCTTTATCACAGAGTATTTCTTTTCTACGAAAATAATTGGAGAAAGTGACAAAAATTGTAAATAAATCCTAATACATAGTTTATACATTACCACCGGGAACTTTTAAGCTTTTCAAAATAAAGCATTATTATATGAGTATTTCGTTAATGTTTATTTATTTTTCCATAGTAAAGTTCATAAGCTTCTAATCTTTGGCAATCTATTTTGGCTCACATGATATAAAATAAAATACACTCATACACAGACTTAAAATGTCAGAGAAAAAAACTTTTTAAAGTCTATAACAATGAACGTTTTTTTAGATATTTTTTATGTGCACACAATTATTATTAAAAAACTTACCTTAGAGAAATCTGTAAATTCTAAAAGTTAAGTAATAAACTCTTATTATGTTCTATTATAGGGAGATAATGTAGACATTTTTTATTTCCCGAAAGGTAAATAAAATCGACTAATGAAAGAGATAAGATTAATCAAAATAAAAACAGAAACCGCATTTAAATGAAAAGTTATGCAGTTTTTTTCAGTATTCATCAATTTATATCGACTGCTTAATAACACAAACATTATATATAATATATATATTATACTTTTTCTACTTATTACATTTTTTTTATTACTTTTATAGACGAATAAAATTAAAATCCGTAAACCAAAATAAAAAAAAGAGAGAAATAATAAAAAAATAAAATAAAACCTGAAGGAGCTGGTAAGGGTAGGGTCCGGGCATTTCTTCTAGGGCCAGGGTCTCGTAGGAAGGCCTCGTGAAGATCGGCGGAAGGTCATTGACGTCCTTCACGTGCACCACCACGGTCGTGTAGTTCTCGTGCCGGCCGTCGGAGGCGACCAGGCGGAGGGTGTACTGGCGGGGTGGGGGACAACACACACGAATCAAGCAAAGCGAGGACGGGGTTAAGAAGACGAGCAAAAATTCGAGCGATATCATTATTATCCCATGATCAAATATAAAAAATCGGTTAAAACATTACACATTTTTGATGGGTTTAGTTTGCATTGCATATATATGTTTCTTTTTTATGTTATTGATTAAAAAAATAATGCATTATGCAGATGATATGGACCTTTATTATGTCGAATGCTACCCGAAGTGAAAGCATCATTTCGTGCGGGGGTTAATAATTTATGATTGCAAAATAAAATACCCCCAAACCCTTAAACTTTTTAGCTGCTATGTAATAGTTTATACTTTAAAGCTGCACAAAATGATTTAATGATAATATTTGGAATGATTGAAGTCTTAGTGTATATTGATGATTGAAAAGTATAAAAAACAATAAACATTTTACCTTTCTTGAATGAGTAACTAAATCATTGAAATATTATTTTTTTAAATTAAATATGTCGAATTATTAGTCATTCAATATTGAAAACTCATGTTTTTTCGTAAAATGACTTTAAAATTAAATGTTCAATTATGCAACTCGCTAATGTTTAGCGTAGTTAATATTTCGTCACACAGAATACATCTTTTCAGTGACGCTAATGATAGCAATGAATCATATTCACCGTGAAAATCGCGCAACTCGCGCCACTAAGCACGAAGGCGTGTTCGACTTGACATCGCTGTGCCGCCGTGAACCTGCTATGACTGAAATTTGTTACAGACGCCGCGCTACCGTTTCGTTTCAGCCAGGCGCGATAGACTGCGCCCGAAAACTTCACCCTCTCAGCTAAATTTAGATTAATGACTTGTTGCTTACACTCGCTTCCAGATTTGGTACGATTTACAACTTGGAGAAACTTAAGCGCTGAGTGGAGGCGGTTGAGCAGTCAGAGTTGGAAAACGCCTCAGAGGTAGAGGGAGTAAAACCGTAGCCGATGCAGAGGTGAACCTTAAACGCGAGGCTGTAGGCTTGAGTAAACAACTGGATGGAAGGCGTCTTAACTACGTAATTGATTGTTTTTCAGCCGTACGTTTCGAGGACACAAGAGGAAGTCGTTGGTAGAATTTATTGCAACTTGAATTGCTATCGGAAGTTACTGCTTCTACGTTAAAACCTCAGAATTACAAAAGCTTTAAGGGAAGCATCTTTATAAATATTCCATATTATGGTATGAAGTATGTTGGACTTTAAAGTTATTCGGATAGCGCCTCAAACAGTTTTTTTCTTGATTTCTTTTAAAAATATTTATTAGCATTATTAAAAGTTTTGCAAACTCAATTATATTGGCATCGTTTTAATTTTTGCTCGATCACATGCTTAATATTATTAAAACTAAACAAGTGTGCTAAAAACAAAATATTTTAAACAGACCGCTTAGAACACAGGGCTAACAATTATGATTGAAAAATTCGTAATCGTCAAATAATATATTTTAATTTACTTACAGAATTTGGGTTGATAGACATATAGGTTTTCCCTGTGTTCTATAAGATTATAAAAAAAACTGAAATAAAAGTACAGAATTATAAAAGAATTGTAGAGTATACAACGTTTATTTACTAGCTATACATTCATATTAAAACAAAACAATGCAAAATAACATTTAAGCACAAAATAAAATGTATATACCTGAAAATAAGATTACATAGCAAAATAAAGATGAGCCTAGCGAAATAACCCAAATGAAAATAGGCACAATGCAATACACAGCGAGAGACAAAGGCACTGGATGCTGGTATCAGCGAGAGGACCAGTCGAGAGCGCCGGAGCAACAAACACAATCCGAGCGCATTTTTAACAAACGGCGCCAAACGACACTGACAAATTACTCTAAGCAAGATGCTCCAGCAAACAAACAATAACTTCGCGCACAATCGCATGATCGCAACTAAGATGAATTGGCAAACTCCGATACTATCTTGCAGTCGAAATTCTGATTAAGTTCTGATTTAGAGTTGGAATTTACTTTGATTAGTCAATTTAGGCTATGACAAAAATACAAATGATTTAAATAAAGCATGACTTTTAAACGCGAAGAAAGTTTTATAAAAGAGGACTTTACTACAAAGGAACATATTAGTATAAAATTTGTTAGAAAACTTAACAATGACAAGTATGTATGTACGCGTAGATTTAAAGATTTTTTTTTTGAAATTAAGTTCACCATTTGGTTCATCATTACAAAACTTAAGAAACTAGATGAATGAATGGTATTGAATTTAAAAATGTCACTAGGAAAAAAAATAAATAGAATGAGTTGGTTCTAAATTTCCTAGCATTTAATTATTCATTGATTTGTGCACATCATGCGATTGTTTGCTCGTCGATGATGGTTCGGACATGACCTGGAGCACCCTCTTGGGGAGGTTGCGATCGTCCTCTTCGGTGATCTGCGTTCTGTAGGTCGGCCGTTCGAAGACGGGCGGGTTGTCGTTCACGTCCTTCACGTGAATCACGACGGTCGTGTAGTTCTCTTTCAAGTTGTCCGACGCAGCCAGCCTTAGTTCGTACTGATGGAAAGACAATATCTTGTACAGACTCGCCATATAAAACCCAGCCTGATTATTTCAAATTTTCATTATCCAAAATGTACTCAATTTCATGAAAACTTCTCAAACTGACCAGGTAGAAGGACTATGCAATTTCAATAATTTTATAAAATATATCACGATGTTGAAAATTGACCCATACTCATGACTACCTCTGAACCATATAGCATAAGGTTATGCTGATCAGGGATTCAAAATACAATGACACTAGAGACATTCTAGCAAAGTGTCATTTTGACCCGTGAAGGCGACGAAGAAATGTAGTACAGCAAGGTACCGAATACGACCTACTTAAGCATAATGGCATTAGGAGAAGATCTGCCTCGTCTCAGTGGAAATGCAAATGTGGGCTATCGTCTAAAGTAGGAGTATCATCATATTTAAAATTAGCCCGGATGAGTAAATCAACGCAATCTACTCGGAAAATGTCGCCTTAGACTTTGGACGCTCTCAGTATTTGCATAATAATGCAAAGATTCTCGCGACGCAACGCGACTACGGAAAGGTACGGTGCGCTGGATCGACGTTCATTTCGCATTAAATTAATCAAAATCCGATGAAGCGAACGCCGCCACCTATTTATTATATTATCGTCGAGAGTAATACACTTTATTCGATTCAATTTAGCTCACAATTTTATTAGATTATCGAACTGCGCTGTAGTGTTCAACCGCAACCGATTATTTTTTCTTAAAAAACCACGATTATACATAAAATACACTAAAACTGAGAAAATAAATGTACTTAGATAAAATCATTGGTGACTATAAAAAAAAGCGTTGAGCAAAAACTATATTGACGTATTCTTCTCTCCACGCTTTTATTTATAGTCTATTACCATCATTTTATTTAAATCTACTTTCTCCGTTTTAGTGCATTTTAATTTAAAGTTTTAAATACAATAATATAAGCACATTAAATTTAAATCACATTAAGTAAAAAATCATTACAAAAAGATACTGGTTAAGAATAGGTATCAAATAATCCTAATCACAATGTGAATCGAACCACCCCACTAGGCACCACTTGTGACGGGATTACAATGATTATATGTTATGCTTGTTTATGAAAAGATTAAAGTTGATTATTTTGATAAAATGATTCTAATATCGTTAAATGACGACGAGGTCAGAAAGGCTGACATTTCCGACGCCGAACGCCACCTGCAAGGTCTAGTTGTCGAAGCTGAACATATGTTTGTTTCGGGTGCGTTTACTAATTATCTTGTATCAATGTTTTTTCAAAAAGTGGTTATTCATATGTAACGTTGGTGATTGTGAAACATGTTTGTTTCGAAGCATGATGAAACACGTCCTGCACGCGCTGGCAATTGCTGATAATTGCAGGCAGCGGTTGTGCAGCGGCGAAACAAACCTGAGTAAGTATTGATTAGTCGGGGGGCGAGGCGCGCCTGTGAACTGAGCACGCCGGCCGGCGCGCGGGAAGCACTCAATGGAATATTCATGATTTACTTACTGCCGGTTACGCAATTGAAATTGAATTACCGGTCGCTCTATCGGAAACAATAAGAGAAGCGAACAGCCTCCGCGGATGCGAACTGCAAACAAGCGCAGCGCGCCGACGAGCCTGCGCTGTGCCCTGCCTACCCTACACGTCAAAACTTTACGCTGTGCTGAACTTAACCGGTATAGACGTCGTTGCTAATTATTAAAGTGCATTCACTATAAAAGCACACCCTGCATCCTGGTAGTATTCTCGAGTGCGTGCGTCTGTTCTATCATACGGGTTCGTATGATTTAAGAATCTTCGGGCTAAGTTCTATATTTTAATAATCTATCTACAATATAAATAAAATAACAAGTCCGGACTGACTGATTCATCATCAGGAACCTTAAACCTAGGAATCTAAATTTTCGAAGATACATTTTTTTTGTGACGTAAGCACCCAGTAAGAAAGGATTTTTAGAAATTCCCTCCCTAAGGGTGTGATAATTTTTGTTGTTGAAACCAATATCTCACAAACCCAAGATGTTACACAGTTGAAAATTAATATTTAGATACTCCTTTAAAAATAAACAAATACGTATTTCACCATTTTCCGAAAATCGAGTTGAGGGAAGTTAAAAGAGGGGGGTGATATTTTCAAAGGGATACTTACATCTAACAAATAAAAGGTGTTAGAGAGTTGAAAATGAATATTTAGATACTTCTTAAAAAATAAACAAACACGTGTTTCATCAATTTCCGAAAATCCAGTTAAGTGAAGTGAAAAGAGGCGTGTAATTTGTTTCATCTCACAACAAAAGGTGTTACAATGTTGAAAATTAATATTTAGATCAGCTAGTGAGTAGTAAGTCTATTAAGAAATAAAAATATACTAATTTTTAAAATACTATACCGGCAACAGAAAAAAATCATCTCAAATGATATTATTCTACCATAGGGAACTGTTGAACTTACTCCTCTCTCTTATTATTTCTTAATTATGTAGGTACTAATTATGTTTGCAGCCATTTTATAGCTGTTCGAAACATATTATTCTAAAGAAAGATAGTTTTTTAAGGATGTATTTAGTGTATATATTCTCCTTTTTACCCCAGTTGTTGAAACCTCCATTATCGTTCAGTGAATCTAAACATTTCTATAGTCCAGGACAATCGCATTACATTTAATATTTATTAACCCTTTTTGATCAGTAACAGATTCGATCTAACCGCGTTGCATTTGACACTAAAATTAATAAACACTTGAAGGGACGTTCAATAGTCATTCGAAGATATAAAATTACAATGGCGAAGTTAGTCGTTTCGATATAAAAAATTTCAAAATTAAGCATTTTGCTTATTTTTTTTAGTTATTAAACCTACAAAGTCACTTATAAAAAAACACACCCAATCTACGCTGAGGGTAAAATAAGAAAATCGCAAAAAGTCGGAAATATGGTCACGAAGATAGCAGTTTGATCGTATTAGGTGGGCGAGTGCGGTCGGTAACATATCGGGTCTAATTGAAAAGCGTTTCGACAAGAACGGAACCAGAGCAAAAATAACGCCGGTTCTTTTTATTTCACAAAGAGGGCGGCACAATGCGAACGAACGAAAAACGCTGCTTTATGTCCTGAGGCGGGAATTGAGCTCGGCACGGGGGGAAATAAACGTTAACCTCCGCCCATTTAATATAACGAAATGCCTGCTCGCCTTGATTTAAGGGTACTCGTAATAACAATTTATTATTGTAATCAGGGTGAGAAAGAAATTAGCGAGAAGGCTGGAAATGCTAATTGAGATAAAATCCATCAGGGGCAAAGGCAAAGGATTTACATACTCGACGAATAAATCGAAATAATATAGTAAGAGAGAGAGAGAGAGAGAGAGATGGACTACAAAATATAGGTCATCCATTTCTATCTGCCTAAAAATAATAGTATTTAATTGATATTTTTAATCGCAGTAACAAGCTGATATAAAACACATAATATTGTGCTCAGGTTTCATAGAGGAGTGGTTTATTAAAATAACACCTATATCGGGTATCCGGAAACAAAGAAAGGAGTGTTTATGTTCCCTATTTTGAGTAAGATATAAATAAATGATATAAATAAATGCGAAAATAATTCAAATCCCCAAATTTATTAATTTTATTAAAGCGCTGTTGTATTCGTTCGCTCGCGCTCTTCAAGGGCCTTGACCGATGGCAGTCAATGACCCGGCGCCGCGAGTGAACGATCAGCTGGCGAACTTGTAACAATAATGATTTTTATTTATTTATTTGAAATTACCAACAGCGTTACAATATACGTTACAAATATAAAAAAAATACCATTACTATTTTCGATTAAAAGTAGTTACATAATAATAAGGTATATATGACCGACGGAGTTGTAAGTAAGGAAAGGATAGGAAAACCTATTATATAATAATATTAAAATGAATTTGCAAGGAAGTACATATATGAGTGTGTATAATAAAGTATGCATAAGTGTGTTGTGAGCTTGTGTGTGGTGTTTAAACCAGGGTGCTAACTCTCTCATTAACAGTCTTCACAAAACTATCACGACTTAAATGAAAAATGTCAATCTCACTAAAATTACGATTGTATGTATTTACGATTCTATGAAGTAGAGCATTTTGAGTATAGTTTGTGTTACGCTTAGAAACATGGAAAATTTGAGTCTGATGAGTGCGACAAGATGGCACACGGAAGGAAATTTTAGATAAAATATTCGGTGCGTCCAGACGCTGGTGTAAGATGTCATATAGAAATACCATTAACATTAAGTTACGATGCTTTAAACTGTCATCGTAATCATTCAAATGCACATGGCCCCTGAAATTAAGTTGCTTCGTAAAAAGATTTTGAACTCTCTCAATACGATTGGAATAAAACGCATATTTAGGAGACCATATCAGAGATGCAAATTCTAGTACACTTCTGACATAGGCGAAATACAACATTTTAATAGTACTCAAGTTACGGAAAGGCTCTTATGATAAAACCCAGATTGTTGTAAGACTTTTTAATCATTGAATCTATATGATGGTCATATATTAGCTTTGGGTCAAGATGCACACCTAGGTCACGAATTACCTTTGGTCAGGTATAAGCTCATTTAAGACTAAATATGTATGGCTAATTAAATTCGTTTTCCTTGATAAGCTAATCGAATTACATTTTGTTGTACGCATGATGATTACATGGTGTTAATATGAATTAATGGTTAGCTTATTAATCGAACTATATTCGGTAAGGCGATTAAGATCTTGTAATTTTTGACATTCTGTTAAATTTTCCACTCCATAATAAAGTTTAAGATCATCAGCGTAAAGAGTATGATTCGAGTGAATGAAGCACTTACTAATGCCGCCAATGTAAATATTATAGAGCAAGGGCCCCAGATGAGATCCTTGAAGGCCCCATTACGAATAATAATAAAATCGGATCTGTGACCACCGATTTGTCGCCAATTTGAAATATAGGATGAAAGCCGTATATAAAATACAGGTCGCCGTATATTTCGATTAGAAGCAGATTTTCCATTAGAATTGCGTGGTTCACTCTATGAAACGCTTTATAGAAGTCATAGACTTGCATTCGTTTATCCATATGACCTACAACCTAGTTTGTAAATTCAGTCAGGTTTGTTAATAACGAACGTTGCCAAATAAACCCATGTTGATTATTATCGATACTGCCGACAATTGACGGGTAGAGCTGGACATATACAAGGAGTTCAAAAAGCTTACTGAAAACAGGCAATATGAAAATCGGCCTGTAGTTTTCAACGAGATGCTTAAGGCCCTTTTTATGACCTGGAACTGTGAGAGCATCCTTCCATGATGAAGGAAATATTAATCAAGTAATTAAGCAATATAATTTAATTTAATATTAATAATTAATTAATTACTAATTTAATATTATAACGTATAGTTTACTTGTTTTTGTCTTAGAAACCACGCTAAATGTCGTCTGTACTAATCGTGTTTGAAATCGCAGGCCCAATTAAGTGTTTTTTTTTTTATCGAAAATGGTCTTAGGTCAACCTGTATATTTATAATGATTTGATCATTATAAAGTTGGCATGAAATTATATATAATTTCAAAAATTGACCAGAAACATATTCAACATATAACTAAATATTTTTTGATCAAACCCTTTCTATTCTTCGTTTCTTGATTGTGATCGGAGGATCTGAGGAACTGATTAATGTCATAATTGGTTGCCAACGCGCTCATTGGCTGCCTTTGGCTCGGGGCGATGGTATAATTCACAAAGTTGAGTGGGGCGCTCTCAGGCCACGACACGGGCAAGGCACTGGAGCCCTGCCAGCGAAAAAGGCAAAATTAAAAAATTAATTAAGCACAGTGACATTCTGCCGCGGCGAGACGCTTGGATGCGCCTTGGAGATGCAACAGCCAGTCGGAAGGAACCATGGATGAATGCCGCGAGGAGTTTCCGACGCGACGCGAAGGGATGCTGGCTATTTTTCATTCGAGATTATTTGTGCGTCTCGCGGGGGAGCGCATCTCACAGTAAATATTTTGAATTACACATTTGAAATACAGTCTGGAAGCAATATTTAAAATCGAAAAAGTGTGGCAACCTTTGTCGCAAAAAGTTAAAGGGTAATATTTATTTTTGGGACGTGTATGACCTTGAAATATTATTATATTTTTTTATTTCCACTGCGAAAGTTATTTGTTTAGATTTAAAAAAACTGTGACGAAACCAAATTTTTGATTGAATGTATAAAATTATGTTTTGGCGGTGGAGGTTGAGTCATTAAAGATGTCCAGACATTGTGAGTATGAATCTGTCTTGACAGATACAGGTTTTAATGCATAACCAATTTAACTTAGTTGAGCAGGGTCAAAAAAAAAAATAATAAAACGTAAAAAAAATAAACAAAATGTATAATAACTATTGCCACATCCACCTTTTTTTAGGATGATTATTGAATTCGTAGATCATAAGAAGTGAAATTTCAGTCTAATATTAATTAATATTATTATATTAATTAATATTATTTTTACATTCATCGGTAATCGGTATTGGTCAAAGGTGTCATAATGTCAAAGGTGCCATAAAGGTCAAAGGTGTCAAAATGCTTTTAGATCACAGAAGAATGCACACAGACATCAGGTAGATATTATTTTAATAAATATTAGGTATTATTTATTTATTCGTCATAAAACTAAAGTATTTACAATTATTATTATACAATTAGCTATACAACTATTAGGCTATACAAATAACGTTTGTTCCAAGGTAGATTATATTTTGCTTTATTTTAAAGGTTAACTTTATCTCAGAAGTTTTATAAAATATAGCAATAATGTATATTTTTATTTATTGCTCACTTGAAGTCCGTCTTCCTCCAGGGAATGCGTCCCACGGTGACCGCCAGAATGAAAATGTGATATTAAGTGTAAGTAAAAAATTCATTTTTGTAAAAATAACATCCTGCGATCCCATGTTTAGGAACTATTGAGAATGGTTTAAAATTTGAATTTTATTTGGTTACATGAAAATGTAGTAGGTTATAACTTAAAGTGAAACTCCTTTGTTACCTATTAAAAAAACAAAATAGTCTAATTAATTTGTGGATTTTTTTATTTGCTTTTTGTCCGTAAATTCTAAATAATAATTATGGTTCATATTGTTTTGTACTTTATTGCTTCAGGTTTTATGTTGTGTACCTACTGCAACTATATGTAACTGTTAAGTAAAAATTTTCGAAATAAATATCCAACTCCATTATAAAACAATTTAAACTCGATTATAATTATAAAACTATTATTTTTTTTTAAATTGTGATTTACTGTATTTGGTGTTAATAAAATAATAATAAATTTATTATACACAGAATATATACATGCTTGAATTTAAATATAAGTTCAAGAGGCCCAGAACCCACTGAGTCTCTATTTTTCTCTTCTGCTGTGTCGATGTCAAAGAGTTACCCCGTTGAACCGGAGTTTTCCAAACCAATCGTAGCAAACTACGTACCGAGCCATTGCCAATATAATTAAACACATTGGTAAAAGCAGAACGGGGGTTAATGAAAAAGACACAGATATTTTTTCATACAATGATATGGATATTCACTCGAGTCAGGGTAGATGGTAGCGATGAAGCGAAAACATACACTAATTCGTACCAGTGACCAATTAGATTAGATGTATAGTAAAAAAAAATGATACGCATCAAATTACAGTGCAACTAAAAGAATTTAAAAACTATTAGTTATTGATAAAATCTAGTTAAAGGTAGTTTTAATTTAAAATTAAGAAAATATTTATTTAATTTGTTATCGAGAAAATAATTGTTTTTTTTTTTGAAAAATATACATTTTATGTGCTAGTAAATGCAGTTCCGTGTCTGTCTTATTATCTTCAAAAATACATTATGAAGTCGGTACCGTTCTTCGTGATAAGAAGGGATCATTTTTATAATTATAAACTAAACTAGTTAAATTTTAAACTAAATAAATGGCGGTCGATCAGCTGACAATATTCAAAATCTTTATTTTTAACGTGGAGTCTAAGTTTGTTACAATATTATATTGCAATTTACTGTTAAATTACTGCGTATAATTGCATGAATTCGCGCTTTGTTTGGATTGAATCAAGAACAAGACTAAATTATTTTATGCTGAAAATAATGAAAATTCATGTGTTTTATCTCGCAAATTATAATTGGCAGATAGGTACACGCTCTCAGTCGCCCCATCTCATAGTGACGTATACTCTCACGTTTTATTTTTTCATTAATAAATAATAGGTACTTCTGAAAGAATATTACAAAAGTTTTGCGCCTACGTGTCGCTTACACATTGGATTTTGTTTTAGAATGTTATCGTTCTTTCAGCGGCCGAGGGACAGCAATCGTCGTCAGCAGAACCGTCTGCCCGAGTCCCGGAATGATAATGCCGGAAGGCAAACAAGATACGGCCCGAGCAGTCCTCCTGCTCGAATAGTCCTCTCTGCTCTAATACTAGCAGTCCGAACTCGCTTAAGCTGTCTCACTCAGCTTTTGTGTACTCATTAAAGCGACGTGCTCGAGAGCTTAATTCGCCCAATGAGACCCGTATTTGAAACAACATAATCACACGATTAAGGGAAAAGATGCGAATCCTCAATGAAGAAAAAACAGTTCTTAATATAGGCTGGTGAAATTCTAACACCTCAATAACTTTAAAAAAGTAGACAAATACCCACGTGCCTCGGAATTTTAATAGATTATACCCATCAAGTTGTAAGTAATTCGCATGTGGTACCGATTATGGATTCGATTTGCTGGTGATGCAATGGTAAGCGTCTTTACGTGAAACATTAAATTACAACATTGATGAGATCACATTTGTGGCTTTCCGAATATTTGTAACTATCCTGGGCCCCTCCTCCCG
Source organism: Neomicropteryx cornuta (assembly GCA_020383195.1). Taxonomy (NCBI): domain Eukaryota; kingdom Metazoa; phylum Arthropoda; class Insecta; order Lepidoptera; family Micropterigidae; genus Neomicropteryx; species Neomicropteryx cornuta. The sequence goes on from JAHKQU010000012.1 coordinate 11,456,345, forward strand.
ATAAAAACCTGGGTACGTCGTTGTTAATAAAATCGGCATATTTGATACTTGGCAGATACAATACGTCTTAACAGACAAAAAAAGGATTTCTCAGAGATCGAATTACGCTAGATTTTTGCGCTATGTCTTTATAATTATTTAAGCCCTGCTCAACTAAACCAAATTTGCTTGCGATGAAGATGTTAGTGATGATATATCTGGTAAGCCAGTTGTGTCATCTCGTCAAAATTATAATTTTCCAGGTCCAGACCCCTTGTACCCCCTAAACACGGTAACAACAATATCTAGGGTAGGTACTTTTGCATTTCATGCACGTTTTTGACCAAGTCAAAAACATTTGACTTAGGTTTCATGATCATGAAGAACATAAGAGCAACACTTCTGCTTGAAAGAAGATTACTTATATGTTATGTTCAGATTGACAATTTTTAAATAAGCTATGATTTGTAGCAATTCTACATTGCAAGCTTTTAGAGGGCAACAAAAGGAGTCAACTACAAATATTATATAGATTGTTCGATTTTCATTAAGCTTTGGAGTGAGGCTTATAGTATTCTTGCTAGATTGCATAAAGCACGTAAAAGATTATGGTTCTTCATATTAGGTATACACTGATATATAGATTGTATCTTGATGCTGAATGACAAGTCCTTTTGGCGGGGAAAGAGCAAAGCAAATAAGAAGGAAAGAGAGGCATCGCGCTATAAGCGAATGTTGCCAAATTTCAGCAGGCGTAATGTAAATCAATATCGCCCTACGTAATAAAATATATTTCCCCCTTTCGCCTCTTTTCGAGGAATTTTTCCATTTGTAAATGTTATTGTAAAGAAGGGAATGGAATAAACGAACCAATATTGGGGGCATTTCGAATGCTTGGTTTGATTGTGAGTGCCATTAGATTCAGCCTACAGTTTGATCATTACATTTGTTAGGTATTTTAACCAGTATTTTAACGATTCATTTAGGTAGTTAATTCATTTATACTGAGTCCTAAAAAATCTGTAATAATGTATGGAGACACCTCTTGCACTATGACGCATGGACAAACGGAGGGGGTTTGGGTTGTACGAGGATATGAGTACTAAGGTTGACGCATTTCTCTTTTTGGGTTATTCGGGAAATATTTTAACGATGTGGCGCCTAGTGTTTCTGTTTTGAATATAGAACGAGGAGTGACGGTTAAGCTATTGTCTTTTGCTAAGGATTTATTCTTTTATATTAATCAAGCTGACCCGACGAACTTCGTACCGCCTCAGAATCAATAAATGTTGTGTTAACTTATTAGCTGAATTAAATTCAGTTTTTTATTAAAAATACTCAAAATAAATTAAGTTCAATATATGTACCAAAATCATATTTTGATTTTGGCACTATCGATTTTTAACTATCGATGTGCGCACAATGGCAAATGTGATAACCTCATAAAGTGAACATCTTCGAAGGCAACTTACCGTTTGAAAATACATAGAATTTCACAGAATACAAAGTTCCATAGAAAATGTTTGAGAAAATGAATCATAAAAATCGATTCAGCCGTTCTTGAGTTATAAATGGTGTAACGAACCTGACTTTCTTTTATATAATATATAGATTAGCTTACGGGAAGGAAACGTGTTTTCATGGAGAGAGATGCTGGTAAAAGGAATGGATAACACAAGAGGCGTTGAGGAAAAGGTAGAGGAGTAAGCCCCGCGGTCTTTCAATATTCTATGCATAATTTTAACGATAAGACATCACATTTGCATTTCCATTGTTTGTTTCCACCATAAATAGCCACAAATATTTCAAAAATGATGGTGTTGTTTTTAAGAACTCCTTAGGTATCCACCTTGAAAACAAATACAGTGTTAATATATATATATTTAGAATTAGACCTTTGGTGCATGTTAGGTAAAGGGTATGGAAAGTGAACTTACTCGTTTCCTCGTTTCGTAGTCCAGAGCGCCGGCCACATATATCGCCCCGGTCATGTTCTTGACCGCGAACGCCCCTCCTATGTTCCCGCTCGTGATCTCATATCGAATACGCGACGCTGTAACAAACAAAACACTACTATTAATATTACTTTCTAAACATAAAACTGCCATTAATATCAATCGGGGTCAACAAATAATGCTCGTTTTAGCAAAGGAACCATCTCTACTCAGACAGCGAATATAAGAGTGGTTTGTACAGATGCGACACGCGCGAAGTTTTGTTTAAATTGCAACTACGCAGCAGCGTCAATTCGCCGTACTACCTAAATATAATATACTATTCAGGTTATTCAGAAAGGTTACTAACAAATTAGTAGGGGAAATGGGAAAGGGTTGGTATAATGTTTAGGAATTAGTGTGTTAAAAAAATGATGTGTTTATTTTTCCGCTTGTGATTGAATTGTTCTACGAGAAATTTGAATAGTTTTAATTTTATATAAAAGCTAATAAAATTACTAAGAGTTTGGTGTCTAATTAATGAAATTTTAACTTTTAAAGACACCTAAAAACAATATCTTTTTTTATTTAAGTTGGAAAATTGACTAAAATCTAGTTTTTTTAGCCAGATTGACTCATAAATTCAGCTCTACTAATTTGGCAGTGTTCTTTTCGCACAAACCCGTGGGAAGCACAACACATGCTATGCCAATTCACAATAGAAGAAACTAGAATAATGCATTCCCATTTCCAAAAATTCCAAGATCAACATCGGAGATTGGTCCAAAAGATTATATATTTAATATTGTAGATTATCAAAAAACTAATAATTCGTTATCGTGGTCGAGATTGTGGTAGTCTAGTGGTTAAGGTGTTGTACTATTGACCCATAGGTCTCGGGTTCGCATCCGCACATAGTCATACCATTTTTAACGCTTTATTACCACCATCTCCCCTCACTCTAGCGCAGGCACATTTGGCCTAGTTGAGAAGGGAGCCAAAATAATTGTATATGACCTAGGTCATAGCAATTCTTTAAAAAAAAAATATACAATCTATAGAAAAATATACTTTCAGGTCGATACTTCAGATGAAAACAGATGTAGAACTCATCCGCAATATATCAAATAGAAACATTTTTTAAAATTCTATTACATATTACAAATAGGTCATTTCGACAATAATTTCTGGATTTCTGGAACACAAGCATTCAAAAATAATTAATCTAAGACTAAAGAAAATTATCAATCCGAAAAACTCATATTCATTTAAGTAAAATATAACCATTCGTCGATATTTCATCAACATTTCATATATCTCGTTGCTTTAAAGACTAATATGTAAATATTGCTTAAAAATAAACAAATTTCATAATAATGGTCTAGTTTTAGGTTTATGTAAATATATTTGAAAATGTCTTTCTTTTCAGGAGTGGCTGGCGACCGGAGGAAATAGCTCCGACCTATTTATTTCCTCTCGCAAGGCATTGGAATAGAGAGAGAACAAGGACGGCATAATAAGGTGCGAGCATATCTATAGTTTCATTGTGGATTCAGACGCCAGCGGCGGCGGGATGAATATTCATCGCCAGGCGGAAGAAAAATTGCGGAAGGATGGAATTATTTCCTTTTAATAATTGAACCCGTGGAATATTCAAAGAGCATCGCAGCTCCCAAAACGCGAAGGTCTGCTCGGCTCTGTCTTCCTGCGAGGCTTCCTCTAAATTGGCTAGTTAGGCCAATGGCTGTGCGCGGCTAAATGTTTTATCGTCGCCCCTATCGCGGGGGAAATAAATAACAAAAAGTAAAATGTATCGTATGTGCCCGAATTTGCCGGGCGACGCAATGGCGCGCGGCGCGACTCGGCGCGGCACTTCTGACCGAAAAGATAAATGATATTTCGAGTGAATGTGTCTCTAACGTGAATACTGCCGAAAAGAGCGCCTTTTGCAACATGCTACATATTATGAACGATATGCTTGCGTATCTAATAGTTGGCTTCGTAAGCACATGGGAAACATCACCTTAGGATAAGGAATTTATCTCGTCCGCCCATCGGAACACTTTAACAGACGTTTCATTAGGGAGTCAAACTTGGTGCATCATATCAGATTCAACATCTCACATACTAATCGACAATTGGTTGGTTCCATACACGCGACACATCCATACTTCTAGCGTGTTTTCCGGCTTAACTGAGTTCAAAGCTATATTATTCATTGTTTTAACTAGATTTTTTTTAAAACGCAATAATTTATATTTTTGTTTTTCTTTAGTATATAAATTTTTTTAGTATAGTTTTTATTAACTCACCCCTTCAAATGATACGGATTTCACATTGCCAGGAAATGCGGGCAATTATAGATAAGGCCATTGTAAGTAGGTTTAGTTATGAACATATGATGTATTAAATATCTTTTTTATAAGAGTGCGTAAGATTATCAGTTATATATTCTTAAAAAAACAAGATGGACCATTATCAACTATGGCTTAATACAAAGGAACTTGAAAGTACGACTTGGTCTTCTTTTACTTAGGTAAAATATTAACAACAGACTTCAACTTAGACTTCAGACTTAATTTTCAACCATTTAAAAATAATATAACCGCGATAATGAAAACGCTGGCCTCTAAACAAAGAATTGGTATCCTAAGAGGATTTTGTAAAAAGCGAAGTGAAAAGATAAAAGGCTCCGAACTTACAAACGCGCACTTAAAAAAGCAATTATGTACGTCGCCTGTAAATGGCTACAGCTCACACCAGCAATTATATACGAGCAGGAGCGATCTCATCTGGCGACGGGTCAAAGAGTCTGCCCACATTATTTCGGCGCGTACTTAAAAGGAGGTAAGACAATTGCCAGTATTTAGCATTAATCAACGCTATTTTTTAAAAAAACTACATCAAATTAAACCAAATTATCTACTGTCTATAATAATACTATATTTCATAACCGTAATACCTTGTAAATTATGTTAAAAAATCAAATTATTAATAGAGGAGTATTATTAGGAAACTACACTGTGAAGTATATTTCAGACAAGACAGCATGGTACGTTTATAACTTAGGCAATGACAAAAGTACTTTATTTAACAGGAAAATGTCAAACCTAGTAGTATTTGTCATTTTAATTTTACATTATTAATAACTACTAATATCAAATTGCTTATGTAAATTTAGTTGAAATTTAATATACGATGGCTAATCGTCGTTCGGACAGACATAAATATTTTAATCTTTTTAACTGCCCGCAGCAGGGGCTAGTCGTATTGAATTGCTTGTGCTCTCAGTAAAGTCATTTTAAGCTCAGTTTAGACTTCCTTTTTGCTGTTTTGACGATGCGAGGCATAACAGGTAGAAAATATCTTGCAAAACTGTAAGTATTTGCTGAGAAAACAGTCACTGAATTCTTATTTAAACAAATTTTCAAATTAATTTTCTATTAATTTTCTCTAGCACTGAAACATTACTAAATAAAACTATAATGAGACCTTAAAAAAAAGTTATTGTAGATTTTTTTTTGATTGGGTAAGCCGCTATTGCCAACAGCTCCATGAGACTGATTTAAATCACGAAGTGCTAACGTTGGGAATCTGTTGACGAACCCTGTTTTGGGGACGTAAGTTAGAAAGTCCAACAGGCAAGCCCTTTGACAAGACCATTGAAGGGAGCCATTTGTTTAAAGAACGACTTACGGCGGGAGGCTCGAGAGGCGAGTGATGCTGGCGATGGGAGATTAGTGTTGATACCGGCTATTAAACGTCGCAGGATATTCGGTGAATTGGGCCATTTCGGCCCACGGCGGGCCCCGGATTACGCCCTATCTACATACCTACGGCGCACAAGTACTACAAGATGAACACATAGGGATGGAATAGTATCGAAATTTTCTACGCTAAATTTAAATAATTATACTTTTAATGTGGTATTTTTTTTTCCAAAATTAAAAACAAAGTGTGTCGCAAATAATGATAAATCTGATGTCATTCCAGTAAATCTGATGACGGCAATAACGGTATGGGGTATAGCTGAATTACATGCTTAAAGTTTACTTGCTAAGTGTATCTAAAATTTGTGAATATTTTCACAGGCTTTTAACATATCTACATTTTAAGTCATATATTTTAGCACTACCACACCGAAAAGAACTAAAATCTGCTTAATTAATGTGAACATGTCTTTATTTGTATGCTAGTGGGTGAGTGGCTGCTAAGACCACTTCGAAATACAGTTTTTTTTTACAAGCTTGCAATGTTTGTATGTCGATTTAGGTCAAATCTTGCGAGCTAAATTAGAACCACTTCTTCTTATCTTACGGAGTTGAAATTTGACATGTTGTTTCAGTTCCGATGACAATATATTTTTATGGTAAGCTTGACCTGATTGAACCCAGGAAAAACTCCAGAAAATAACTCCTCAACGGTCAACAGTAGAGACACTATTAATTTATTATATAATGGTACCGGTGATAGGGACAAATTCTAGAATGGGAGCAATGCGTGGATTCCGTTGAAATTTCCAATTGAATTCTATTTTTTTTTTTTATATGGAATAAAATAAAATTCCTGGCAGTATTTGCGGATGACGTGTAAACAACATGTTGCATTCATTTTACCCACACAATAAAAAGTTTCCATTTCGAAACAACACATTTCCCGGGAAACAGTCGCCAGAGGCGTTTCAGTAAACGTCAGATATTTTATGGGCGAAATAAATTTAAATTCGGTTAAAAATAAATTGTGAAATGATTCAAATAAGGAAAAGAGAAGGTTACGCGAAATTGGGACTCATTGTGATTCTCGCACGACTTGTCATTTTTATTTTCTTTGAAGGTGTCGATGCTATCGATGCCGTACCTAGTATTCGCGTATTAGATTACAACGCATCGCTCCGGTGATTTCTTAGCCAAAGCCCTTACTTTTAATAGGCAGGTACACATACATTAACCCACCCAGCTAATTTAATTTTATGCCCTGAGTGTTTTCAGCCGATATGCCTCACAAATTATGAAGGACGAAGCCACAGACCTATATTTCAGACGATTTTGACGAGCTCCAATTAATTAATATAACGAATGTTTGACCCGCCCTACAATTTACTTGTATGGCAAAGTATTAAAGATTTGGCTGGTTCAAGAATGTTATGAAAATGATAAGTTAAAGACATTGACATACGATTTGAAGAACCTACTTACCCTATAATTAACGTTGTATTTTGTATAATTAGATGATTCATTGCTAGTATGTATACTAAATACACCAGATAATATATATAATAATACTCGTATTGAAATTCACGGATATTTTTTTATGACGTTTGCAAATAAGACTTATCCCGTAGACATCTAGCAGAGCCAAGAAACCCAAAGAAGATGCGTCTATTATAAAATTATCGATAAAAAATATAATAGTGAAGGCAGGAAAATGGGGAAAATAAATAAAAATAAAACGTAAGTTGACGTAGGTTATGTATAATGTTTACTCGTACTATCGTATTTATATTACATTAAATATTGTTCTTTGCATTCTATCTGAGATATTGAGTAGGTAAGTATTTCTTACTGGTAGGTATTTCTGATAGTTCTTTCGGTTACCTGGTGAAGATTGTCTTGTTGCAATAAGCTCACCCTTTTGTTACGTATTAATGTGTGTCAAATAATGTGTTTATTATTAGTTTGAGTAAACTACATTAACAAAATATTCTTAACAAAATGTTAATAAAATATTCTAAAAAAAAACGATAATAATAAATACTCCTCAGTGTTCTAATGTGGATTCACTACCATATCATAAAGCAAGTATACAAAGTAATGTAAATATAATCACTTGATTTGTTTAACGACAATAATTCATTATAAGATCGTGTTTGTTTAGATGAATTCTCTGTCTATTTTTTTTGTTTTATTAAAAGTCATTAGTGACTGCAAATCATTATTCAAAGGCTCTTATTTGGAAATGTTACAATTTTGTACAAGTTTAAAACCACCGCGATGAATCCAACTAAGCATTAGAAACGAAGGGTTCTTAATGGAGCGGAAGGGCGGATGAAGGAAATTATAATTAGGTAATGAGGGTTGATTACAGCTCACAGACATCAAAAGAGCCTCACACACCGGACGACTAAAATGTGTAATAACACGGGAATATTACACAAGTACACGGAAATCTTTTCAAACTAGTCTTCGTTACGAATCTGCATCCGAAACGAGTAGTTATTTAAAATATTTTTTTAAAAGTATTTAAAAAAATATGTTTGATAATAAACACACGTAAATGTAACATGTGTCGAGCTCACGAGCGTGGCTACGTTATAATATTATCGTTATATTCGTGTATCACCGCAGTCGCTCCAAACTTGCACTCTATTCATTTTAAATTTAACAACTTGCGAAAACTCGCGCTCACTTTTAAAAGTAAACGCTGCAGTCGGATACCTTTAAATCACGAGAGCGGCTGCAGACGAAACTTTCTTCGCAAAACATCGGCTCGACGACGGAAAGCATGAGATAGCAGCAAACCGTACAGGAAGGTTGCCAGTAATTAAAATTAACTAAACTGTCAAACACAAGCTTGGCAAATGTATAAAGACACGATTGAATTCCGGGGAGATCTAATGTGGAGAGAAGTCAACTAAGAATTTAAGCTGTATTGCTTCCTCATTGGCAAGATCACATGAAATCACATAGAGTTCGTTGCGTCTTACGGTTAACCTCTCATTTTTTCGAAATTTTAAGTTTATCGTTTAATCTTAAAATTTTGTAAAATAAAGACTTTATTTACTTTATAAAGACTTTTAAATATTTGGATCTTAATACTGAGGCCTCCGCGAACTGCCAACATACTGATAAACGGTCGGAAAACCAGCCTGGGAAACCATCGATAAACCTATCGTAGAGAGTAAAAGGCTAATATTACCTAAAGAGAATATTATCTAATTTCCGGATTCAATTTGAATAAGTTAGTCGCGAGGAGTACCAAATAGAAAACATTACAACAAGGCAATTTAATAAATTGCCGAAAACGGGTATGTTTTGTTAAGTAATAGTTTATCCGTGTACCCACCCGTAAGTTGAGGAACCGTGGACGCAATGATAGCTGAGGTTCGAGATGTCAATTTAAACTGTTGGACGGGTAGGAAGGGGTGATGCGCAAAGGGCGAAGGGAGTGGCAGAGTAAGTGCTCTACTTCGACAAGTTGTGATCAACGCCGTGAGGGATTAGCAATAAAGATTCGGAGGGATAGGAGAACCGCGAAAATGCCTTAAGGCTACAGACTAGATTAATGTGGATGTGGTTTTAAAAGGTTTTGAAACCGTAATTTTGACGATAAATATAACTTGTACTATAAAACTTATTTATGGTTGGTTGTACAACACTATATACTCACTTTTAAATAAAATATACAGCGCATAAAATGTCTACTTTATACATAAAGAAGTAAATATAAATGAGTTAAAGCATAAGAGAAAACAACTTTTTTGAAATTAAGGTAGCTTCGATGAAAAAGTTCACTTACATGAAACAAGTTAGCATATCTAATCAAGCTAATTGTTTAAACTCTTAAAATATGGAATAATTATAATCCCGCGAATATACCGAACGCCATTAAGACACTCGTACGTTTTATTGTAGAAGGATTACCGGTAGATAAGGGTAAAATTTGCGATTACATAATGCTAAAATATATTGTCACTAAAATGAAACACAATAGTCAAAGGGGTCGCAACTCGCGACGTGCCCACGAAACAAACAAAGGTAGTAAGTTTGACGCGGGTGAGATTAGTCGGTCTATGAGAACAGTGTCGCATCGACACTAAAATAATTACGATATCGACGACACCATACATTAACAGCAATTTAGGAGCAGATATCACAATTCGCTAATCTGAGGGGTTAAAGTAAGCCATAGCAATAGAAACGCCTTGACGGTGTGAAGATAGCACAATAGTGCTTCAATTTTTTGAATTGTGCGCTACCCCGTAACTGAATATTTATTTATTTATTTATTTATTAACAGGTAAGCATACAGCGTAATAATAGTATATACATTTTTCAAAAGCTTAATAATAAGGCCAATTAAAGCTTACGCCTATGTACAAAAATATTTAGAACTATTAAGCAAAGGTTTTAAAATTATTTGGGTATTTCACTCAATTAATCGATGTTTCCAATGAGTTATTAGTAATTCAATGTAGAATATAGGGAATGCGAAATCGATAAAGATCTTTTCAAGCAAGTCAGATGTGTGAACGAAATTGTAATTTTTCTATACAAACGTTGTAGTATTGTGACCCTCTTATCTGTAGATGATATAGACGAAAAATAATAGTGGATATCGCCTAATCTCATAATTTCTCAGGGTTATATTTATTGACGAAAAAGAGCGCTTTCGGGAAGAGGCCCCTTAACTTCGATTGCTCTCCTACATTCGTGGTAGATTTTAAGTCTTTGTACTTAAGTCTTCATTTAAAATGAATATTGCAATAAATACATATTGCATTTAAAATGAATGTTGAAGTAAAACTTCTTTATGCGCCACCTAGACAATTTTTCTTAGGCAGTAAATGAATCTAATGCGACACGTTCATTCGGCTAAACTCGGGAGGACTCTGGAAGGTGATGTGCTCAATCAATTGCTCATTGCTCGTTGAGTTTTGGTTACCTGTCACGTTGATATTCTTCTTATATAAATGGGTGTGCGGAAAAATTGTTGAATATAGATGCCAGAATGGGGTAATAATTTTGAAATATAGATTAAAATATCATTATAGAGTCGACGACAAATTTAATCAATTCCTTACAAAAGCTTTGCTTCTAATGTGCGTGGTATCACACACACGTGTAACACATACGAGACAGTGTTTTTTTTTGTATTGGTGATGCCCATTCTCTCAGCCTGTTTTAAAAGGTATAAAGTGAGGTGGGCATTGGACTGCATCCCACTCCGTGTAATCGGGAATAAGCGAAATTTTATTTCTTTATTGTAAAGCGAAATCGTGCAGTGTAATCCAGTACTGAGTATTGGCAGGTTGCGGGAAGGATGGAAGATGCTTGCTTGCTTCAGCTCGGCTCGGCTTAGACCATCCGGCCTAACAAGTTACTGTAGGTTCAACAAAAACACACACACTTTTATAAATAAATTTATAATTTTACCTATTTATTTATACATGTATATGAATTTGATATTATTTACATTATGTAACAAACAACTGACTATACATTACGTACTTAGTATAAAAAAAAACATGTAATTCTTTCTGTAATTTTGTAATTACGTTTAATCTACTCAGCTAGGGGTCGCTAGTAAAAGTTAAACACGTAGAATTTCTGTCACGGCAATATTGATAATTTCTTTAGTATCTCCATTAATTTCAAAAAATATTCCCATCAACTTTAAATTGAAACATTATTATAAGTATATAAGTGTTATCTAAGGTATCGACCTTCTACTAAAATAATACGGCTATAAACTTATATGGCGCTGGCGGTTTGTAATATTACTTTCTTCTTGCGACATTTATTTTATTACTTCGTCAAAGGATTCTATTGAGTGTTATCGGACTCGGGGTCAAAATGTCGCAAACCTGTGGTACATGCAAAGAAAAAATACACAAAAGAAGGCGGGATTACTATCCAATGGCAAGTGCACACTATATTTTTATCCAAAATGCGCCAATAAACGGCTGTATAGAAATCTATCACCAACAAACGAAATTGACTGGAAATGCAAAAGTCGTCCATCTTGCTTTTCATTTATTTCTGATGAATTCAACGCAGAGCACTCACCTTCGACTTTTGCTTGTAACATTGACTTTTTGAATACATTGTCTGCCATTCAAGTGAACATAAAAGATATTTTCCGTGCACAGGCACAAAGCAAAGTAGACCCTTTCTCTGATAACATGCTTGACAACATGGATGCAACAGGAGTCGAGATTCGTGAAAGTGGAAATTCGTGGAGTAGCAGGCTCTCACAATGAAAAACCGACCAAAATTCTTCAGCGTATATGTAATAAGCTAAACGTTAAACTGAGCTACTGACATATCTTTGACCTGAGCGAACATTTAATAGTCAAAAACAATCTTCTGTTGAAAAAAGTAAAAGACTTGGCTAAAATGAAGTCATACAATTATGTTTGGACATCGAATTACAAAATACTGGTTCGCAAGGATGACCCTGGCAACCGACGAAAACGAACGAAAACCGACGAAAGAAAACGACGTGACCAAAATTGTAGAACACTTAACTTTTAACAAATGTTAATCTCAGTTTTTGTTTAAGCTTTATAATTTTGTTTTAACTTTTTATGAATTGTAAATATTATTTCCAAAATGTCCGTGGTTTGCGCAGAAAAATAACTTCTCTATATAGAACTACGGAAACAATCCTTATGACTGCATAGCGCTTTTTGAAGCTAATCTGAACTGCAGTGTCAAAGACGGGGAGCTTTTTGATTTCTGTCAATGAACCGCTGTTAGGTTGGTGATAATAAAATAAATAAAAACAATAGTGGAGGTTTCCTCATTGCTATTAATAATAAATACAAAGTGCTTTGCCGGCGTGAATGGGAAACTTTTGTTGAGGATACCTTTTCATCATTTTCATTGAACTATCATTTTAGAATTTTGGAGAGACTTGCTTAGTTATCCGACATGCTTAGAATCTATTTCAATATAACTTATTAAAAATGTTAACTGTATACCATGAATGTAATGTAATGTCTCTACTTCAATGCAGTGATTATATTTACTTTTATAAAAAGTATTTATTTCACCACCTTTAATTACGATAAATATTTTTTAATATTCTGTATTACATGTGGCTATTCTTCGGAAAATTATCAAAATGGGTCCTGGGATCTAGATGGCTTCTAGAATATCTATGAAAACGCTACATCTTGTTTACAATACACCTTGTTATAATACTTTCGGTACATACAACCTAAGTATATTTCGTAAAGAAATAAATAAAAATGCAAAATTGTTGCGAATATTATAATACTTGTTATAATACTTTCGGTACATACAAGCTAAGTATATTTCGTAAAGAAATAAATAAAAATGCAAAATTGTTGCGAATATTTGAGGTCGGTAGCTCGTTTCATATGCAGATTGTTGTTCGGACGAACTTTGAGCCACTCGTCTACGGCGGCCGTCTGCGCAGCGTTGCAAAGTCTACTAAGTGAGCGACGAGCGAGGAGCGGGAAGCAGAGAAGTGGTCGCCTCTACGTACGACCTACATAGCTCGACTGACGGGGCTGTTATGGATTGGTGGCGATAAGCGCTTTCGGGGATCGACGCTATGGAGCCAGGGGATTGTGGAAACTATCGTCTTGGTGGCGGATTACCAGACTGAAGGACTTCTTGATCCTTTGGGGGTATCGAGACGATTAATCTCTTCAACTAGTTTTAGAATAAACGCCACGTTTGGATTGACAGTAAACAAATATTTTTATGTAAACATGAATAGAGTACCTATTGACACTGTTAGTATCTAGTATTAAAAAAAAATACTAGGCCCTAGGTCTTATACTACTATTTAGGGACTATCTTTCTAATTTTGAATGTTCTAACGGTTATTGAAATGGTTAGGATAAAGCGGCGTATAACCTACAATCGTTTGATTAGCAAAACCTTAACCACTAGACCGCCACAATCGCTATTAAATAATTACTTTACTTGAGTATTTATGAGTAAACCACCTTTCAATATTATTTTTCATTTAATTGTCTATACATAATTGTAACCATTTCTGATAAATAATATTTTAAAAGTAAATCGCAGACTAACTTGGTGGAGTAGTTTTGAGCGAACTCATTTAATAAATTGCTGTTAAAAAACCTAATTCACTTAACAGTTCTTTTTTTCTTGTTTTAGAGTTAGACAAAAGTATTAATAAAATGATACTGCCCATTTTATAAACTATGCTCCTCCTACAATGTGGCAGAGAATAATTGCCCAAGAGACATGAAAAGACCAAAAGGTTAATAATTTGCCTGAAGTCAAAGACGTCAGAGGTATTAAATTACGTTTTCTTTGGCTCAGTCAGAGCTTCTTATTCAACGCAAAGCACAATAATAATTATCCCGAACGCTTGCAGAAATGCATTTAATATAAGGAATGGTTTATAAAAGTTGGAAAGACAGTCAGTCGGTCTCTGAGATCTGGTACAGATTTTGAAACATGGAGTGATGTCAATTTGAAATATTTTTTTTCATTTAAACCTAAAGTATCCGATTTTAACGGAAAAAATACGATTCTCTTCTGAACTCTTTTGAAACAAGTTAAAAGCCCGTTTTATTTGTAGCCATTTAAGATTTAAACATTTATTACGCATTTTTAATCTAGTTATTCTAGTTACTCCAGGATAAACATCAGTTTGAACCATTATTTTAATTTAAATTAGATTATGAAGATTTGTAGATGATATTTTAACTAGGTACTCAGATGAGATCCAAGTTATTTATCTGTAGTTATTTATTACCATAAACACCTACACAATTCCTTACATGTAAGTTGTAAAAATTAATATAAATAGCAATGAATCATTTTAATATTATGAACCCGCAGGCTGATCAAGTTCAAATCAGTGGAATGGATTTTGAGAGAAAATATTTGGAGGAAAGAATAAAATATAAAAAAAACAATCTATAACAATAAATTTTATATTATTTTAATATACATATTATAAACACATACTGCCTCTATATTAAAAAAAAATGATCAAACACAGAGATTACCGCGATAGTGGTTGGTCAAATAAATAATATTGATAATTAGAAACTTATTAGTATTAAAGTTTATGTTACAATTTATGTTATTGCATGTGTAGGTACATATTATTACTATGTTTTTATTAGTTTGAGTTTCTGTTTGTTCAAACAGCAAAAAATATAACGTAACAACTAAAAGGGTGGGCAGGGATGTTTTAATTTAAGGCGAGCACGCAAAATAAACACAGCGCGGCTCCACGCGCCATCGCGCCGCAGAGGCCAAAATATCCGTTTACTCTCCCTCCCAAAGCTTGCGGACTATTTATCTTGATGAGATGTTTCGCCTGCGACTGTTACAGTTTGGTATTAAACATACACGGCGCCGCAAAATTATAAGCTTACCTAAGTTGATAAGTTGCCCAGGAAAACAACGCTTCGGCTAAACTTGCCTTTGAGACTTGTTTGTCGGAATATCTTTTGTTTGTAGTAACCAAGGAGCTTGAAAGCTATCCACGGCAATCATACATCCACTCCGTGTTGCAGGAACAAACAATATTGAGGGACGTGCGTTCGCTTTGACTTTGATGATGGTTATGTAAGGCTTCAACGAACGGGTAAATTCGATATCATTCTAGAATTTAATTAAATTCACAGAATAACTTCAATTCACGAATCATATCAATCATACAACATTTTATTGTAGAATTTCGTAGAATTCAATTAACCAACAGCATCATTTCAAAGAATAATAATAATAGATACAGTTGCGCAGTTCCGATTGACATGGAGCGAAGTCATTCATTCTTACAGAGAGACGTCTTGTAAGTTTGTAATTAAATAAGAGTGGCTACTAAACCTAGTTTAGAGTGTCCTAGTGTAGAGCTCCGTTAAATATTTATAATGACCTGGCAGTTTATACCACTACGCCACCGGGCCTTGAAATGTTTATAGTAATTAATCTTAACAAAGCAGGATAATTTTGATCTCCTAGCGACCTCGAATGCCCTATTTTAGTACCTTCTTTTTTAAAGTTATTTTCATAAAGTTTCTTACATATTTATTTATACAAAAATAGGATATTAAGATACGAGTTCTTATTACCTTATTAACAGGGTAGTGTTTATAAAATATAAAATTGAGTATATAATTGTAGGCTCCATTTAAAATTAAATCAGTAAACTTAAGTATTTACGAAAATACCTAAAAGTAATTTATGTATAAAAATATTATATTTATGTAATATTTGACATGGTTATACTGGCCAGTTTATTTATATTGCCGGTCTTTAAAAACACGCATAACAGTTTTTGCTAATCCATATACATATACCAATCCATATCCATATCCATATAACAACTTTCTACGAAAGCTGCTTTTTGCTAAGGGGTTGTTTAATTCGATCAACACAGTGGGAAAAACTGGCTGTCAATTTGCTGATAAAAATAGATTTCTAAGATTCTTCAATACAAGGTTCAAGGTACATAAATAAATCAAGAGAGAAAAAGGTAACATAAATAAATATACATTAAAGTAAAAGGGTTCAATGGGTCCACAGCGACGAAGAATGCAGAGAGTATAATATTTTTTTAAGAAGGAAACATAGATTTCGATAAGCTCTTAACTAATAAGAAATAATTTTACGCCTAATTTTAATAACAACGTTGTTTATTGTTGTAAATTTTAATAACAAAATTTAAAAAAAAGATTATAACTTCGAACCCTCTTTATATTTTGAATAAAAACAAAAAAAAAAAATTCTTTATCGGCCCTAGAGAACAAGTTTTTTTTATTATATAAGATGTTTTCAATAATTTTTCTGTATGCCAAATTTTACCATTTTATGCTGACAGTTTAAGTCGTTAAATACACACATATACGCATATAGACGGACAGCCCACCATGTCCCAACATAATGGTTTCCATTTTTATCATTTTGGTACGGAACCCTAATATCCTGGATTCGATTTACACAGCGTCGAATCAAAGTTTTGGAAGTAAAACATCCCTGCGAAAGAGGACGTAAGGGAATAGGGATAATTCGACTAGTGGTATTATGGCAGTATAGCCCGATTGTTTTGCGTTTCAACATCGGAGTCGGGGAATTAGCAAACGACGCAACTTTGATTAAAGCCAGCACTGAGCCGATGCGAGCTCGCACTACGACCTAATTGGAACCAGTGCAGGGGCATTGGGGAGACTGCGCAGTGCGCAGATCAGACGGAAAGTAACCCGCCCAAACAGGATACGTGAATTAGCGAAACGAGCATTCTGCATAAACTTCTTTAACACCATTTCAAACAACGGGCGATATTATTTACTTAAAAAACGCTTATTTAGGGTTATGACTAAAATCGAACGTATTTGATAAAAGAAATATTCAAGTTCTACAAAAATCGATGGCATACGTCCCTGGAATGGTCATAAAAACAAAATGAATTTTATGGCGACATCGAAATCTTGAGACAAATAACATGTCACACCATCACCAATATTAGGATGGTCAGCTTCGCTCAAAACTCTATATAGAATTTTAGAGATCGTGGTAGTCTAGTAGTGTTTGACTATTAACCCAACGGTGGCGGGTTCGAATCCGCACATTAAAGTCATACCATTTTTAACGCGGCGACCTTTAAGAAATTTAGCTTAGTTGAGTGAATTATACATTTATAAATATATATATATATATTTCTTTATTGAATCCAAAATATACATGTGAAATAGCATAATACATTTATATATTACTTATTGAAAATACTTAACTTAATATTAGAAAATAGTTAACATATTTAGTTAACATGTTAAGCTATCTCGTACAAAGCAAAACAGATTAAGCCTGGTCTGAATTTTGATACCCTACTAGACAAGGTTAAGGTTAAGGACAAAGTACGAGGGTGATACCTGCGCGTATTTTATTGCACGTAGTGTAAATAAAGTATAAATATAATATAAATATTTTTATATTGTTTTGTTTTATGTTAAAAATTGAATGTGATCTACTTCAAAGCAATTGTTAAAAAAAATACTGCTGGTATCTAATTGACATACATGGATGTTAAAATTTTGCGGAAAGTTATTTGTTGGAATTTAAGTGACTAGGAAAAATATATATATCTCAATGAGTCAGAGAAAACTTCGTTGTGGGTGTTTTTTAAAGTTTCCGCGCGGCGTTTTCTATTTGACTTTCCTCATAAGTATTAAGCGTCGAATTTCAATCAATTTAGGGGCGAAATTCACGCGTCATATAATAAAGACGTCGCAAGTTCATGGCCCCCGGGCCAATAAATCACAAACGATAAAAAGCTCACGTTCCACACACCCCCCCCCCCCCCCCGATACCGAACACGTGCTACAGCTACTGTTAGTCATAATTCATGTTTTTTCCCCTAAGGCTCGACTACTTCGTTAACATTCACGTTGTGTTGGCGTTTTCAAAAAGCGACGCTTGCGAGCCGCCCCGTGCAATAACCCGCCTAAGAATTTAATAATGCCTTTTTTGAGAGTATTTTACAGCATTATACTAGATTTCATGAAACGTTGTTTTTGGTTATTTCGTGTTTGTGTAAAATAGATAAGACAACTAGCGAAAACGTCAAAAAACTAACAAATGCACACTAAGAGTTATTTACTGTCTATTACGTATTTTAAATTACATCTGTAATTTTGCAGTTGATATTTTGGTGAACCAAATGTATATAATTGTTCTAATGATCATGATGATTTAATTATTATATTTTAATGTTCGTTTAATCGAAGGTTCAGCCGAAATGAGGCAAATTGCAACTCTTCCAAAATAACCGCCTTTGAATAAAGCCTGAAACTCAAATTTACCATGCCCGCGATTTTTAAAACGCTTTTACATAAAAGGTTCTATATACTCTCTAGTTATGCATATATACTCGTATCTTATAGTCCTATGCAGGATGTCCCAAGACAATTCCGGAAGACTAAAGGGTGTTTTGTGTAACCTATTATGAAAACAAATGATATAAAAAAGAAAATCATCGCCAAATTTATTATATTTTTTAACAGACGGTTTCAATTCGGTCAGCGCGCGATTCGGGTGCGGCGCCGATCGATAATGGCCTTGACACCGTTACGGTGTACGGCGATGGCTGAGCGCTCACAACAAAGAGATTATTACATGATCCTTTTACTATTTACACGTAAAGTTTACATTGATATAGTTTCCTAACGAATAATACTATAAATCGCAGGATCAATTAGCTGTTAGGTAGATTTCTCTAGGAAAGCTACCTATTGTAATGGGTACCATGACTTCCGGAAAATTTCGACATATCTACATCCCCAAAAGCCCAAAACCACACCCAGTTTTGAAGTTATATCTATCTACTATCTATCTATATCACTTTATTGTGGGCACGAGGGAATGGGGGGGGGGGGGGGTTCGAAAAAGTTAATTTTTATTATAACTTTCTTAGTATAAAAGAAATCGAACTCATTTATATTTTATTTTATTCCTTAGATAAGGGCTTAACATTTATTTCAGGAATAAGATAGCACTAACTATAGGTCCTAGGGGTGAGAAAAAGTGATTTATCAAAATTCAAAAAATCATACCTCGTTTAATACGTACAGGATCAAATATGTTTTAAATTTAAATTATAGACCTATAATTTCCACACAAATTTTGTTTGAAACAATTTTTATATGAGCTCTTTCTTTCATCGCAAGTTTCTTTCATCCTATGTACTCGTAGTAGGTAACTAATCTCGTCCCTTTGTCAAAACCAGTTATATATAGTATATATAGTACGATCCCAATTTTGTTATGAGAAATTGCTTTGCAATTCCAGCGTGCATTTTTGTGCAAGTCACGATAGTCCAGGCGGACTCCTGCCCCGGAATGGCGGGAGATAAATCAGCTCGAGTTGGACAACGCGGCGCTCGGCTCGTGTCCAAGGGTGGCGCGGATCGCGGATCGCGGATCGGACGGATATTCAATCAGGAAGCGGACGATATCCATGCAAAAAACACCAACTGTACTGCAGAACTGATTTCGGCCAACGTCCGTGGCGACTCAGCGCACTTTCCAACTCGTGTGACTAATTTTAACGGCGCCGAGTAGTCGAGCACCATTTAGTCTTAAGATTTTGAGTTTCTTGCGGTACCTAAGATTATATTATGTTTATAGTTTATATTTTTTTTTTAAAAATCAGTTTATGTTTCAAGGGCTTCAATTTCTTATAACCTTATATTTTGCTTGTATTTATTTTATACAGGAAAAAACAAGAAGGTCATTTACAAATTCCTCGAGAACCTTGTATTTTGTTCGTTTATTTTTAGAGAAAACAGCAGAAGGTATTTCATACATAGGTAAATTAAGAATAAAAAATAATACAAATACATATTGAAAAACTAACGTTATTCACAAGAAATTATACCACTATCACATTATTATTATTATTATTATTGTACGATTTAATTTGAAAATCTTAAATTTGACTTGACTAAATAAATAAATTTGACATGTTAAAGTATGGAGATTCAAGAGAGACGCCTGAAACTCACAGAAATTGTTAAATAGTATCTAAATGTAGTCATTAATTGTAATGTTTACCAATCTACTATTAATTCTGTTATTATCAATAACAGAATTAAATTTTCACGAAAATTTGGTCAAATACTAGTATATTCTTTTTTGTTTTATAAATATAATTTCAACCGCTCTATGTAATTTTTTAGATTAATATAATACTCTGAGTTTCGTATTTAAATTCAACTGCAAACGTCGTAAATTAAAGGAAAATACATTTCTGTGGCTTGGTAAAAGAAGTGCCTATGTGATTTTTTTCATTGTTGAGTTTTATGATGCAATATACTTTAAAAATCCCCAAATTTTCAGTACAAGTGCCCATGTCAAAATTCCTATTCCTAATTTAAAGATTTAAAAAACAGAAAAAAAAATAAAATTTAAATTTGGGTTTTAAAATTTGGGGATTTTTAAGTATATTGCATCATGATACTCTATAATGAAAAAAATGACATAGGCACTTCTTTTACCAAGCCACAGATTTATAAATTACTAACATTAAAATAGATTTACAAATAGAAAAAAATAATTAAAAATGAATAAAAAATAAATAAAATAAAGCTAAAAATAAATAAAACAACATAAAAAGCGACCAAATGCGCGTTACTTCAAAAGTTAAAACGTTAAAGGTGGAGGAAAATATGGTAATTTCTCTTGATGGAGTAAATTTTGATACGTAAAGGATCGCATAAAAAAAGATGAGAGCGAGAAATTCTAGATACAAGAAATACAAAAGCTCTACAGCGCAAAGCCTCATTTCCTGCGGCCAAGTGCAAGATTAAATAAGAAAGAGTCCTCAGACGCTCGTCCGGAACTACTTCATCTTGAAAAAGTTGGTGACGAAAAGAGACGTAAACAAGAGCCGATCCGCAGAAACTTCAACGATAAATGGTTAAATGGGTTGAAATACGCGAGCAGAGCTAAAACTTTTATTTCGAAACCTTTTATTGGAAGTCCCGATCGGATAATAGTTTGCCATCTTAGATGATTTCAATTCAATTCGTCTTTGGAGCAGTGGAAAATAGACCCTCTGAAGGAACGACTCCTTCTTCGGTGGAGCTGCGCGCGCCGTTCGCCCGCCCGGCACTGCGTTTGGAGTTTTCTTCTCCAAAACGAATGAAACGCTCGGATGTCGAAAGCAATTAATGCAGATCTGAATCAATACCATTAAAACTTCATCGTCGCGGATGAGAATTTACACTGCGAACTTTTCTATTAGATCGTGCCTATCTTCCGAATTGCCGAGGTGGGGTAGTTACGCAAATTTTATTAAACTTTTCCTCTGGCCAAAGACAGCGCGCGGACCCGCCCATTCAAGTTTATTATTGTACTTATGACTGCGGAAGCGAGCTGGGGGATCACCGAGCGATTCAACTTTTTAAATAACGCGACATCTTTGATGATTTGCAGTCCACCTGGAATATATTATATTCATTCGCCGCTCCCGAGGTTAGCAGGGGACGAGGTTTCAGTGCGAATTTATAGCGTTCACACGTCATTTCACACAGATTGGATTTAAGAAATAACGTCCGTGGACTGCGCATATAACTCTGCGATACCACGAAATTAATAGCGATCGTAACTCAGCTGTCGTTGCGTCAAGTCTTGTTTTATGAGGTACATAAATGTTTTTGTTCGGTCCTCAATCAAATCCAGTGGGCCGGGCCTAGGCAGACATTGGAATAGCTGTCGTATAGTTCCGAAAGATAATGAAACCATGTTTTTACGATTTAATTACTTTTACGCAATGTTCAATAATGCATGGCAAAAGTCCTCATTTCTATGAATCTATGAATAAAGCACATCTTGTCATCGTTTTAGCAAGTAGACAATATTCTGGCAGTTTGCTTTTGATAACTGCAAGTATGTCCTTTTTACTTTTATGAATTAATCATTTTTTAATTACGTTTTAAAGAAAAGACTTAAATTATACGTTTGATTATTGAAAACTTTTAATTTCACAAAATAGCTAAACACTTTGAAGCCATCCATCGTTGTGCATTATTTTGACAGAGTGGAAGCCAACATTAATATACAAGAATGGCTATGAAAACCTTTAATATCATATAATACCAACTGCTTCTATAGATTGTTTAGTAGTTCTAATTATAACTTGATGGCTTATATTTAGGCCCTACGGGCGTGTTAACGGGATCATTGCGCCCGTGGTACCAACTTGCAATGGATTGATTCATTTCCAATCTCCGCTTTTTCCTAAGGCATTTTTAGCCCATTCCATATGCGTTTTGGATGGCCATAGAGGCAATGGTATCATGACATTGTTTCAAATCATCGTTTTTTTTTTAACACAGACATAATATTTAAATTTGTTAATTATTATAATGTGGCACTGACATCGTATAGCAAGTAACCGTTATTACAGATGCAAGTAGCAGTAGCACACAACGCCACAACGGCCGTTGTGATCTGCGGGTTACGACGCGCGTCGCACACGTCCCTTTGATTTTACCTTTGATTTAAAATGTTTAAAAATAAAATATGCAAAAAGGCAATATGTCGACGTTCAAAATGGAATGCAAATCGTTTTGGAATAGTACCAAACCGGTCGACCGTTTAAAGGCAGTCATTTGAAGTTTAGTTATACTTCTGTGCTTCCTTTGATACAAAACCGTCAAATGTAACCAATTGGAGAACTGCCAAAGCGGAAAATCCAATTAAAGATCAAAAAACGTTGCTTTAAAGAAGGAGAAAAAGCTTCTGTAATTTGTAAATTTCCAACACCAAGTATAGGATAACATTAGACATTTGATTATTAAGACAAATAATTCGAAAAATAATTGTTTTTTTTTAATATTATATAATTACGCATATACTCGCAAATTATTTACTAAATAGAGCAATTTACAAATATGTATTAATTAAATACTACAGTAATATGCATATGCAAATTTGGTGAATAGTCAGACATAGATCAGATCCCGTTAAAATATCAGCTAATTGGCTCTGCGATTTTTAATTTGATTTGTTAAGACGACACCAAAATTCGTCATTGTTTCAGGGAAAAAAAAGTACACTATACGTTATAATATTAAATCGTTGTTGTCATACGACGCCAGCTGATCGTCCGCTCGCAACGCGTAGGTCGTGAACCGCGCTCAGTCAAGACTACGGAGTACTGATCGCGTTTTGCCACGGCAAAGGCAATTTACACCAGCATTTATATAAAAATAATAAATTTGAAATATTTTCGCATTTTTTTAAATAATTTCTTACTCATAAGTCCTCCCCCCTCCCCCCTTAAGTCTTCGGAAATGGTCTCGGGAGACTGAGAAATGGAGAAAGGCAAATGTAAATTATTTACGAATTGAGGTATTTGGGAGATTGAACTGGAACTAAAGGTCATTTATCAGCGTGGTATAATATTAGCGGCAAACTGCCACACTGAGTTAACAGACTATTTGCAAATGTTGCCAGTAAGCGATTTGAATTCATAGCTTTGTTGTGCTCTTATTGTCATGTGTTTCGAGTTCGAAGAACACAATATTTAACATATAAATTCTTATTTTGAAATGGTTCAAGAGTAAGAGCTGTAGGCATCTATTGGCCATACAGTCCTTAACTTATTAGATGCCTACGGCGCCTTATATGTCAGGATTTCGGCACTCGTATTGTTCATAGAATAAATTCATAAATTCATAAACTGTATTATATAAATAAGTCTTATTTAGGCAATTCAAATAGTTTCTAAGCGATACATAAATATGACGAGTAAAGGTTCATGTAATATGATACGGGCGGACCTAATATGAAAAATCAAATTAAATGTGGAAAAAAACATCGTACAGAAGATATTTTTTTTGCTCTTTATATGTTTTCAGAATGGATCCAATTAAAGAAAGAAAAGTTATTAAAGCTCTTGCAAAACTGCGCCACTATTGTAAAACATGGAATTGTATTGTTAGAGCGATAATACCGCTATGCAATCCCGCTGTAAGCCAGCCGAGAGCCGTTCGGTCTTTCCTAGCCACGTAATGAGGACAGAGGCTTACCGGCAATTTCTAAAAAGTCTCCAGCCAACAAAGACAAACTTGACGTCGCGGGCGGCGGTTTGAGATCTTATGCAAACTGCCGCCGAAGGAAATTATTTGCAAAACTTGACGAGCGAACTCATGCGAGGTCATCCAAAGCGATGTTTTAGAATGAAAACCGTCTGCAATATAGTAATGCCAGATATCTCAATGGTCCTAATCTACTAGGTACTGTTGGTAGTATTTGGGTTTTGGTGTTTGGTAATTTAAGAGCTCGTTAAATTGTGATTTATAAACGTAAGATATTTTCAAAAATATTCACAAAATATTTACTGATGATGGTTGCGTTACATGGATGTGTGAGATTAAACATCGACAGAAAAAAATATTAATAAAAATGTTTTCGTTGTTAAAAATTGAGAGAAAATAAACATGATACTAAAACCTTATTTTTTTGCAATGTCGCTGAACGACTTTTATTTCATAAAAGACAATACATTTCATTATATTCCAGCCCGAACCCACCTTCAGATTCATCGAGCTGAAAAACAATGTCAAATCATGGGGAATAAACTAATGAATTTATTGGAAATGTCGTGTAAAAAAATATAAAAAAATCATTTCAGCGTAGGATATCTTGTAAAAACACAACAAAGAGAGGATTTTCTTTTAGAAATTTGAGCATTTTTGTATACGAGTATGTGAAATACAGCTCTAAAAATGTTTTTTTAAATCTCGAATAAATGTATGTCTTTGCCAGTTATTAACATTAAATAAATCATTTGTTTGCAATTGTCTTTTGTTTGCAATGAACTTTCTTCGCGTGATTCCCATACATTAAAATATATTCCTTTTAACACAAGAGGATAGGTATCAAATGTTATTTTTACACCCGCGATATAGCAGTGTATCCGCTGAGCTCGAGAACTTCTCTATTATCGCTACATCGCTGGGAGGCTTTCCGACGCCTCGCCCCGGCGCCAGCCAAAAGCGCCTCCTCATGGAGGCATCCTCAAGCTTCTTCGGACCTATTCCACGATGACATCGTATTGGAATACCATCCCAAACTATAAGCATATTATAAAGGTGTTGTTTCTCCTGTTTAGTTTTTTTTATCGAAAATTTTGGCATCGACTATCCCGTGGATTAATACTACCAAATATATTTGCATTTTGCCAAGCACCAAAAGTAATGGTAATTGACACTGTGTACTCGTATTATAAACATATGCGTACCTTACTCAGATTAGCCTTGCAGGCGGCTTAAGGATATTGTGATTACAATGTAAACCTGACGAGGTGACTTAAAAAACTGTGGTCAACTCGACCGGTCTTTATCGCGTTATCTTCATAAGTAAATGTACGTAGCAATAACATATTTCTTTTTATTTTCAAGTGAAACTTAAGTTAGAAAGCAAATATTATGATTACCGCATGTATATTAAATTTTGTTTACATAAATAGTTAATATGTTTAGTAACTATGCGTTAGAATGTTTAGAAACGCTGTTGTTTAGTAATCGTCGTTAGTAATCAGCGAAGTTATTATTTTGGCACGGTCAGCATTAAATAATATAAGTAATATTTACATATTATAAAACAATCAATTTTTAAGTACATGACATTCAGTAAGTTTGCATTCAGCTATTGTTAGAAAATGGGGTACGAGATAAACTCACATTATATCTTAATATTCTATATAATTGAGTACCTAATATGTGATACATTAATTTTTTTTTACATAGTTGCATATTATGTGTGTCAAGTTTAAAAAATATTTTTATATTTAAATAATAGGAATGACTTATAATCGTAAAGAAAAGTTTGAAAGGACTTTAAAAATGAATAAATAATCTTGATCAATGAGCTACCTGGTTGACTTGAGTCAGCTTTGTAGAGGCGAAAGGCGAATGCAATGAAGCTTTGTTTGTATTTATTATGGCGAAAGTTGGCGGATTGCCAGTAAAATTGTTGGCCGACTTTTTTGGATTACGTACGAATTTTAGGTAAAGCAATAAGTCGTGCTAGTGTCGCCGCCACCAAAACGGTTTATTTTGCACTTGAAGTATAAATACGAGTAATGTGAAATTCAAGTTTAGGGGCAGGTAAGAGTAAGCAAAGGTAACAAAATTAAATCTAGATTATCAAAAGTCTAGGAGTTAATTAAATGGTAACTAGTACCTACTCTCAAAATAGGTACTAGTAGTGATGTAAAGTAACATCATAGATTATCTATAAGAGTTAAGTCATGACATATTATTAGGCTAAAATAGAAACTATAAATAATGTAGGAATCCAAATTATTTTAAATATGGGAATTTTTAGTTTAATGATGAACTTATATTGCTTTATATATTATAATAGAATTAATAAATGTGAAATTAAGATAAATATTTGAATTATGTATATCGGGTGACATTATTTTTATAAAAGCTAATTGAATTAATAATAATTTTAGATAATATTGATAACTATTTTATTGTTTTTCAAATTCGTAATAGTTACGTACACCAATCAAAAACATTAAAATTTAAACCTTTTTGAAATTATTACTTTATCGATTCTTTTATAAGACTTTTATGTATACATACTTATTTTAACTATATAGAAAGTGTTTGAATATTAAACTATATATAAATTTTATAGAAATTAATGTATTAATTATTATAATCTAGTAGATATAATGCGTATTGTTTATATACATATGTATACGTATAACATAGTGATGCAAGTTGTAAGCACTGTTTAAAAGTTAGAGGGTTGTGGCTACCAGATATAGAAAGGGTGAAAAATAAACAGAACTAATTAAATAATAATAATATCAAAACGAGAATTTCTGTCGTCAGAAATTATTTCAGGCGACGTGGGACCGCTGAAAAGTTGGAAAATGAGTGCCTGATCGTCATAGCATTTACTCGTAGCAGGTCGGCAATCGCGGCGGCCATTCTTCGCGGACCTACTATAGAGCAGTTCGCTCGATTTGGCAGGTACAATGGCCGGAATGGGCACGTCGCGGCGTCGCGCGGCGGCGTCTGCGCTGCGGGCCATTGCCGCCCTAGCCGCCCAGGCCGCCCTGGCCGCACTTGCCTCTCCCCGAGCGGCGGCCATTGTGGCCACTTGCCTCGATAATCAGCTAAACTGCCTTGGCTATTAGAGGGCAATTCATCTACGCCAGTGTGCATTCGTTCAACAAATGCGATACTGCCCGATAAGAGAAGTTGATGAGCAATGTTATAAACCTAAAGTGTCTTTTTTACGGTTCACTTAGTTTTACTGACGTGTTTTGGACTCAGTCCAAGGACGACAAGTTTACTTTTTAACAGTGGGATTGAAACCATTTTACGCTTTCGCCATAATCTTATCAATCCTGGAAGTCCCGTTCTGGTCTCCGAAGCCACATTTTTTTTACATTATGTAACATGGAAAAGAATTAAGATTTCTAGCCTTTTTTTTTAAATTTTCTTCTTTTCAAAATTTAACACAGAAATCCTGCAAAATAAAATCCTCTCCAATGATCCAGTCATCCATAAGTAGCATTATTGCGACAGAAACTGGACAGCATTGACAGTTCCGATGAGCCGAAATATGAACTACAACAACATCGTATATTTTAACTAGTACGGACCATGATTGAAGACAATTAAATTTGCTAGTTTGTAGGGTCATAGACGGTTCAACTGGTAAGAAGATTTAGTTAAATGTATAACTTTGTATAAAAGTACAAACTTTTTTGGGTGAATTTTTAGAAACAATGGATGTTAAATTAAATAGTTTAGAACAAGCTACAACAGGAAACTTATTTGGTTTGTCGATGAGAATGAATGAGAAATTGAGTCTATTCATTGATCGAAGGGTAAAACATATATTTATTTGACAATGTTTGGAAAAATTGCGAGGGAAGAACTTATTTTTATAACCAAGCGATGGTTTTCCTTTAGCTGCTAAAATGTGCAGCGTCTATCGCAACAAAAAAAAAACACAATATTCCGGAGGGAAAGTCGAGTCAAGATCGAGGCAAGGCGTTGCAACGATTTATGGCAGCCATTAATAAAAGCTTTTACATCGCATCTCAGGCACACTCAAAGGCCAAATTGAGGGTAATCGCTTTCATTTAGGTATTTATTTAATAAATTTTGAAAAACCTTTTAAATCAACATAACATATTATACTCGTAACAATATATTTGTACGGTTTTTAGATAACGTGTGTACACGACTATCTTTCTCTCCGGTGGTGCTCTTCTCTGTCTTACGCGTGCTTTTAAATCGTTCTTTCTCATCTAATGCATAAGCACTCTGTACCGCTGTTGGTTAATTATGAAAAATATAATTAATATATATCTGAAAATATAGTTTAATTTGCATCTTTATGAAATAAACTATGCTTCTGTAGTTTTATTTTCTTTTAGTATTTTATTTTATTCTTGTAGTATTAGTTTTATTTAGTTTTGTTTTTTGTATTCAGACAATAAAATATTTAGGCCTAAACTTTTGATAAAATGTATAGAAAAATACAGACTTTTTGAGGCTCTTAACATTTAGACATAATAAAATTTTAACTTAATAATACCTAAATAATACTAAAATTTTAACTTAAAAAGCCTAGATATTTAGGAGATAAAACGATACCTAGTATTATTTTTCTTGTACATCTACAAATAACAGAGTTACAACAATACAGTGTATGTATGGAGAAATGACCGGGTTGAGTCCTCTTAATACCGATGTTTCGAAGTAGATCACACATCCCGTCCTCAGGATTTCCCGACGCGTCCCATCATTAGTTCTTAGTGGACGGATGATCGAACTCTCCCCTAAGAACGAGGCCTGTAATCATCTCCGAAATAGTGAAAATCCATACTGTACATATGTTTATATTAACGACCGTAAAAGTATAAAATCAGTCTACATATTTTTCTACATGATTTTCACACGTATTTTGAGATTATTGAGCATATAAATTATTTAATTAAATGTGAAATTATATTCTGGAATATTTTGATTATAATGGATATTTGACTTACATTTTTAATATTTTTTAAATAGCGTCAAATCGCATATTGATAAATTTAAATTTGAATCTTTTAATCTATCCCTTTTATTTTTACAAGCTATTTATTTAGCTTACAATGTTTCTTTGTCGGTTTAGGTGAAATCTTGCAAGCTGAATTTGAACTATTTCCTCTTATCCTATGGAGTTGAAACGTGACATGTCTGTTCAGTTCTGATGACAATTCATTTTTATGGTAAACATGACCTGATTCTAAACTCAGAAATTGCTCCGAAGGAACTCCTTAACGGTTAGCAGCACAGACGCTAAATGTTGTATATGCATTCAAGCACTTAAATAAAAGATTGTTTTTAAAAATGTATTTTTACTATTAATTTATTAATCTTTACTTAAGTTTCGGTTAAGAATATCTGTGTAAGTCTCGATTATATTTGAATTTGAACGGGCACATCGCGTCCACGGGTTACTGTTATATATCATAGATAAACAATCCAGGAATGAAAGCAATCTAGGTACTGTTAGTAATCAGATGTCGGCAGACGAGACATTGGTGCCGCCATAGACTGAATAAGGAAGGACAGGTGCGATGTGGTCAGACGAAAGCTCTTTCACAAACACCCGCAGGGTCGACCAATCTAAGTGGGCCAGGCCGATTAACCCGTCCGAATTTAAATTTAATTTCACATGAAAGCTTAGTGTCGGAGATTATTTTCGTTTCATTCGCACGAGGCAATTTGCCCTCACAGCCACGTATTTATTGCGGTTTTAATATTTGGAGAAGAATGCGTGAGCTCTCAGCGAAATTGGGCAAAGATCAAAGATAAAGTGGAGTTTCGGTAAATATGATAACTTCGCCTTTGCACAGGCAACTAAGTTGGATTTCGGGCCAACATTGAGCCGCCTTTGACTTCATGCCAGGATATCTCACTTGAAATCCATTATTCATAAATTATAAAGAAGGCGGCTTTGAGCTGATCCTCATTCGGTATATTGTATTTTGCTCATATAATACATGGTTGCGTCTGATGGATGTATAAAATGTCGAGTCACTCAGCTTTGTTTGATAGCTCTCTATGTTATAGCGGTCAGCACTCACCTACATAGATTTGCCAAACAAGGCCGAGTTAAGTCTAAATAAAATTACATTTAGCGTTTTGCCTAGACGTAACAAAAAATATTGTTTAAAACTGTAATACATAATATTTTTATATGATTAAAATGAAATTATAACTTAATTCTTTTTATTTACGCATAAATTATATATTCGGGGACAGAAGTGCTAAATGGCAACTGGAATTCTGCAAGAGTGCAAGAATGCAGTTGCATTTACCTATAACTCTTTGAAATGCACTCTAATTTAGACCACCGGTGTAGATAGCCCTGCCTCGGGTGATTTGAAATCTTTAGGCAATTCTCGAAATTCCCGGGCGCTTTAGCTGAGCCCACATTTTGACTTGTATCCGTTGCATTAAATACACCAGCTAGGTGATATTGCTTTTTTTGACTCCATCTTATTTTATGATAAATTAGCAATATTTGGTTTTCGATTAAATTAATTTATGCACTCACATTCTACATTAACGATAAAAAAAATATAAAAGTTGGCGATGAATGCCAGGAAATAAAAATAAAAATGTTATTATATATGACACGTCTCACTATCATCAGATATTATTTCCTGCTTTAACAAAATTAGGTTCTAAGTGATACCGATAGGTATATAATTTTTTCAATGTTGCAGCAACGATTTTAGATATCCTCAATATCCATACCTAAGGTATTTATAGATCCGGCAAAGATACATATATTCTTGCTTGGTTTCTTAACAATAAAACAACTTTATATTCATTGCGTGCGAATTTTGTTCAATTAGTACCTGTTTGTTTCTCTTGAAAAAATAAATAACCTCGGCGATTACTAATCGACGGTGTGCATACACACACACACACACAAATTGAATATCAATGTTCCAATATTGAATGAATAATGAGATGAAATGAAAATAAAAAATAAATTAAGATGACCTATTGATGGTAGATATATTTTGAAATTTGCTCTATGGCCGCTTAAGCCATAGGGCAAATTTGACTTCGGCAAGTTATCAAACTGCGTGTCGAAATTGGTTTGAAAAAGCAAGGCAATTATAACTTATCAACTTGAGCTATTTCGAAATTGAAATTTGGACTTTGATTTCATAGGGGAGTTGAGGAACGAGACGAGAGTCGCGGGTCGTCCATCGAAGGTTCGCAGTCAAAGGTATCTCCCACCGTGACAGCAGCGGGATGATTTGGGTAAACTCAATTTCGGTCGCTCGATGCTGTGGGACTAAGCTGGAACCAGGAAACACGTAAGCAAAACATACAGCATCTTGGCGAAATTTAGGAAACAGGTCAAAGGTCCACCGACATTTTAATTTGTTTTATTTTTAAATTAATTATGATTATTTTATTTTAATTTTATTATTTATATATTTATTTATTTTATTAATTATATATTTATTAATTATATTATTTATATATTTTTTAATTTTTTAATTATATATATATGTATTTAATAAAATAAGTAAAAATAAATTAATAGTATAAATTAATTTTTAAAACCAAGCTTTTATTTAGGTGCTTGAATGCGCGTACAAAATTTCGTGTCTGTGTTGTGACCGTTGAGGAGTTCCTTCATCTGGAGCCATTTCTGGATGTAGACTTAGGTCGTGCTTACCATAAAAAATGCATTGTCATCGGAACTGAATATAAAAGTCGAATTTCAACTCCTTAGGATACGAGGAAGTGGTTCAAATTCAGCCTGTAGAAAAACATGTAACCTACCTAAATTAAAAAAAAGAAACATTTTTAAAATGTTTTATTCCAATTTGATTATAATTAGGGTGAAAAAACGGGGTATAATTTAACAAAATAAACAAGTCTCAAGACAAGTATAAATCCTGCATTTTTTTGTTTTTCCTATTATTTACATTAAATATTGCCATAGCCAGTCATGACAATATTCGAATATAAATAATAATTAATTAAATAATGTATCGATGTATTGGGTCGTTGGGTCGATGTAGGTAGGAGTGCTGGGAGATTGTCACGACATTGCGATTCAAGGAGGTAATACCGCTTGCGTTTTAGGTACATTTCGAGACATAAACACTTAAAACAAAATAATTTAAACGAAATATATTACTTAATTTCATAATTTTTAAGATGTTTAATGTTTTTTTTTTGTTTTCATATTAAATTAATTATGCAACCAAAAAATAATATTTAAGTTAGGAAGAATACCAGAAGCAACGAAGAACCGTAAATTCAGTCTCCCATGCTGAAGAACGAAACTCGTTCCTTTAACCATCTATATACAATCTACATTGAGGTAATAAAATGGGTCAAATTAATGGGTCATATTATCCGAAATAAACTCAGTAAGCGGACGTTTATAAATTGGTAGATCAAAGCGTATAAATAAAACAACCAATACAAAACATCTTACCATGATCGCACGCGATTTTGTAGTCGAAGTCGCGATCACGACGAGACTCTCGATGAATATGCGCGCGATGCGTCGAAACGTCCACTGTGAATTCGTACAATGATCGCGACAATTATTTTTTGATTTCATTATTTCCACCCATACAAATGTTTAAAACTCTTTATATTATTCTGAGGCATGAGAAAGTACAAAATAAAATTGGCATTCAATTGCATCTTTGTGACGGTCTAAGGTCATAATTTATTGCAATCTCATTTTGTTGGCAGAATGAGATCAAACAAACCGTAGCAAACTATAAACGGCTTGGAAACGCCTAATCTACAATTTGAACATAAAAATTAAATATGATATCCAAATATTTGAAAATCAAATACTTCGAGATGGCTGGGCAGTCGCTTAACTAATTAATATAAACGGGAAATTTAAACAATAATAAAATATTGGTAGGACATATTGAGTCAGGTTCAGAAATATAAATAGATGAATTATTTATCTTATAGCCTTCAAACGCCGAACTTAGTACATTTTGTTTATATGTAACATCCAAGAAGAGACGAATACGTTTAAAACGAGACTTTGATTCCGAATGAAACGGTTACTCTTAGTAAAAAGAGTCAGGAAAGACAATTCCGCTGAATTCGAACCCTTGAACCGTATCACAACATCCTTAATAAAATGACTACGTTTCAGCTAGATTTGTAGTTGAACAAGCCCTCGAGGCGACTTATTGAGTAGGGTTCACGTAGACAAATTACGTTAGGAGTACGGATACAAACCAAAATAAATAAGAAAAAGGATGGCAACCAATGGACCACTACTTAAAATAATAATAAAATGCAAATTCAGATAAGCAAACCCGAATTAGATACCAATAAAAAATCATTATTGTTTCATTATTTCCTATGGATGAAATAATGTAATATATTCGAAGATGATCAGCTTAAGAGATTATATTAATTATTCGTTTTATATATTGGATAGAATATCGGAGAGTGATTTTAGTATATCCTAATGAAATTGCTTCTTGCTTTTGCGATTTAATAAAACAGGCATTGTGCTTAAAAAGCAATTGCATTGATTTGATAATGTACTCGATAATAAAAATATTATAAACAGAATATAATAAACTATGCTTTAAGTGTTAAAAATATGTTTTCATTTATACCTATTATTATTATTTACTAAAAGGAAACAACGTAATATGTAACATATTAATTGTAATATTTATTACAATTAATTATCAAATAGTCCATAAAATATTAGCATAATACATCTCGGAATATACTATAATAATTTAAATATAAGTATATAAGATAAATTTCTTGATATCTTTCAATTTGTGTAACATATAAATTTTCCTATTGGAGGGTGGGGTAACTTCCCATACATTTATTGTCCAAATAAAACTATCCAATGGAAAAAAAATGTAACAATGTAACTGTAAAAATGGTAAAATACTTACTGCCATAATACCGCGAAACATAAACTTGGTAACGTGTTTATATACCTACCTATTTAAATCATAGATCCTAAAGTCTCACGGTGGCACACCTATTTAAATAGTTTTTAAAACAGATAATCTACGTTTAAATTTGAATAAAATACACTTGAAATTGCATTATACCTATTCAAAGGTATAACCCCTTTTGACACAATATCCTTAATATTCAAAAGGCGAAAAAAAACTTATAGCACAACCGTGTTATGCTGTAAAAACTTTTGCACATAAATTAGTTTGACAAAATACGCGCCAGCCGGCGAGCCCGCATCATAAAACACTAATTTTAATTGTACTTTTCGAAAGAGCGCAGGGAAGGGGGTTGGGGCTGGGGATGAACGCTGTGTGGGGATGTTGACCGATGGCAAAGGTTGTCGACCAAAGGCGTATACCTGAGTGCCCGACACACGACCGAACCTTTCCCTCGTTAGCATTTCTCTACTCTCAGGTGAAATGATACGGGAATGTGGCGAAGATACGAGCTGCACTCTCTGTCTCTTTCTGTTTCCATTAGGTTTTCGTAAACCACTCGAATCATAAATGAGACGCGATATGAGGCAGTACTTAGGGCAGTATGACGGTGTTTTTGGGTGTAGAATTTTAAAAGCTGATACGAGTAGAAACAGTTCTTACAATAAGTACTAGATTGCAGTAGGTAATAGTATTAAAGTAGGTCATAAATCTAATATCGAAGTTTAATGGAAAACAGATCTTAAGAAATGTCTATACATTTGTGGCATGCTAGGGCTTAGATAGATAGGTTATTTTCATGAGCAAACATTAGTTGTATAGGAATGACATTTGAAATTAAGTTAGTAATATTTTAGGACTCCTAAAGATTTGTTTGTGTAATAATATCTAATTACACAAACATATCTAATAGTAATAATATCTAATAGTAAGTGGTTAATTTACAGTAACAGACCATAAATACAAAATGTTATTAAAGTAAATTCAGATGATATACTCGTACGTCACCTTGGATAAGATATGAGTGAAAAAAGATATAACGAGATCTGAAGAGATGACGAAATGATTTTAAGATTTAGTCACCGTTTATAGCGTAAGACCCATATAGCCATCAGATTGGTCGTTGGGAGAAATACAAGCAGCATATGAGATAAATAATACTAATCACATATTAGAAAAATACGGATGTTGATACTTTTGCAATATTTAAGCTCAGATTTATTCGGCACCGTCGAACCATTTAATACATTTATTATATTGCGACTCCTGTTTCAGATATTTAAGTAGCCGACTGTACTTACAATGTTTTAGTTTTCACTAGTCGAAGTGTGTGAAGTGGCGGCGTGCACAATGCACAGCAGCCAACGAAAGGCAAAAAACAACGAAAGTTTCCCTCCATTTTATTGTAATGGACTTTTTGCATAAAAGCCGTCGTTCGCTCGTTTACACTAAAGGTTGGTTTGTAGGTTTTTGCAATGTCCCCTTCGCGTTCAGTTTATAATGGATTGGTTATTGGAATTGGCTTTCGCAATGCAGATTTATATATTTCATATGAATTACCATAAATTTCATATACCTAATTTCAAGTAACCTACCTACCCCCTGTACCTGTACCTGTTACCTATAAGTAATATTATTGTAAATGTAATTACCTGTATTGTTTTGTCCTAGTTGTATTATTGTATTTCTGCATTGTTTTAAACTTTATTTTGTTATTCTGTATTGTTTTTATGTTTTTTCTTAATGTTTTTATGTTTGTATCGCTTTTATAAAAATAAACGATGGCTATGCTTTGGTTGGGCAGATATAAAGACTAAGTCTTTGAAACTGCTCATTCGGCGGCTAGTCTAGTATACCTAATTTCACTGTTACTGTTTGTATTAGTAAAATTACGTTTCGAAACGTGTTTTTCAATCAAATATTTACATATAATTGGTAAATCATTGTGACCATTGTGACTTGTGTTTTTTTATTCTTCTGCTATCAGAGGTTTTTGTAGTTCCGGTCATGTCCTAATTATATTTTCGAAACCGCAAACCATCCTTGTTTTGAGGGCCGTTATATTAATTACTATAAAACATTATCAATCTAATAAATTTAGAATAAAAAAGACAAATGCAGTTATAGGTATTCGAAATTAATTATTTATGAATTATTATTTATTATTTCGACCGTTTCTTCAAATTCGAGTTAGAAATTTACAATATGATCAAAAAACAAATATTTTAGACAAAATTAAAAAAAAATATATTCAATAGACCACATTATTTTATTCATTGATAGAATGAACAATACAAGAAATAAAAATATCAGGAAATATTTTGGGTATAAAGAATAAAACAAGATTTTTTATTTTATAGGGGAGGGGGAAGGAGAGGGGGTTGAAAGGCTAAAGATGGTGTAAAGCGGACATGAAAATAAACAGAGGCCGAGCGAAGCATAAAATCAAATATGTTCGTCGCATAGCGGTTTTTATTACCTCTATGCTAGTTATTAACGAGTGGGAGACATTTGGCGCTGACCGCCTCCGAGCGCATAAATATCAAAGGACATTGGCGGAGGCTGGCCGCCCGTGCCGTTGGGCGGCGCGCCGTTCGTCGCGGTCCGGCGCCGCGCCGGATAGCGTCCGTTCGCGCCGTATGGGTGCAGTTAAAAATTGGATTATTTTCGCACCACAATAATATTAAATAAAAATAAATTAATAAAATTCCAACAAATTTGTTTTTTAATGTGTCATGATTTATTTTCATTTTATAATAGGAATATAAGGCCTAGTGGTGAAGAGGTACGAGCGTCTGCTTCAAAATAAGTGCTTTTATCTTCGTATAAGCGCCTGCTTCTAAAATCCAGAGGGTTCGACTCCCCAGTGGGTCAAATCCGACCAGGTCATTTTTGAGAATATTCAACGGCGCTTTTGACTGAGTTTAGTAACAAGCACTCACACACACACTCAATAAGTTACAGACTACGGAGTTATACACAACGGGCCGCCAAGAATGTGGCCCAAGTGTAGCAGTCATCTGATTGCTCTCCAAGTATAAGCTTTTGCAAGTATAAGAAAACAAGTAAAGACTAAAATAATATCCTTACAAGATGTAATTATAAAATTTGTGCACAATTTAGTTAAGTGAATACGTGAAAGTGTGTAATAAAACTTTAAGTATGAACGGTGCACCGGGTGTGTGAGTCTGGACGTATGAGAGTAGAATGCGAGTAGAATGCATGTCGCATGTTATGGGTAATGTGAGTTTCCTATTCCTACTATAATATGCTTTGCCAGTATTTATTTAAAAATGTGGCCTTACATAATTAATTTTGCTTGCCTACGAATATCATTATTTATTAAACTAAATTTATAGAATGAATCATAAATTTCTACGGATATAAATCATCCTACTTACGAAAAACTGTTGAGCCGCTAGCTAAATATACTAAATTATCGTCGTGAACTGTAATTTCATTTCATTCAAACTTTTTTTTATGGTTTATTACTATATTATTAGTGGTTTACGGTAAATTATTAAATAAAAATAAACACTTTAAATGTCTAAAATGCTACGCACAGTTACATCGATTACTACATAGTATTGTTTCTTATTTTTTTTTCATCAAATAGTTGCTCCATATATGAAAATATTTAAACAAAGTTATTACCATCACGTTTACAAATGAACTACTAAGAACTTTATTATGATTTCAAAAACGTTTTTATTTCTATTCCATACACCATTATTTATTTTAAACTTAAGCTGGCCAAAAACTACTCATCGTTTAATAGGCATGGTCAAAGTACCCATTCTACTTTGAAAAGGTAGGTCAAAGGTAACCTAATAATCCCCTCCACTTCATAATCTCTTTGATACGTTCCGTTCATCCACTTGGCTAGCAGAGGGTCAGATTTTTTTGCCCTCGCGAGCTTCCTCTGCTAAACTTCCTTTTGTCCCTACCTTTTCACGGATGTATTCGCCTACAAATCTCATAGCTTCACGAATTACTCTACTGAAATTATGTTGTGACCTTTTTGACCTTTGCTAATGAATTCCCTAAAGGTGGATATAATTAAAAGGCACTACAAAATTGCTTTAATTACAACGAATTGTAGACAACGTTTGCTGTCTTCTGCATGACCCTCATCAAACCGCATTTCTCATCGTCTCTTTTATTATCATTATCATTAATATAGATACTTTTAGTTATCATTTTACAGTACCAGAAAGTGAACTGTATTATGTAAGAATTTCAAAAAATATTTTTTTATGACAAAAATGAAAAATTACAGACATTTCGTTTTATTGATTGTATTAGAAAAAGGATAATGTTCAGCTCTTATCTCTAAAAAATACATGAACGCTATAGACTGATCAAAATAATTGAAACCATATATAATGTGATAACGAATAATTGGTTAATACTAATTATTACTAATGATTAAAATATATATAAGACAGAAAACCCGCAATGATAAATGTAGCCCGGGACAAAGAAAATTCTAAGGGTTTACAAAACATTTCAGACAGTCACATCTTCCAGATAATAATATATTAGCGGTGGTAATAAAAACACGTTTAAAATAAATTAAGCTGTTATTTCAGGTGATTAAATAGTAGAACTTCTAAATATTATTCTGAGGGAGCAAGAGAGCAAGAGACAAACCGCTGGAAAAGACTGAAACGGCGTTTGTTTCCCAACTCCTAGTTGCTTCGCGATAATAGTCTTCTAACGACCAAACTTTCACTGATGTATCTTTTGTACGAAATTCATGAGATGGTAAACAACAGTTTGATTATTTATATAATGCAACGAGATTGGAAATTGTGTACTAAAAATGTGCGTTTTTAAAGGACGCGAATCATTAAATATTGATTGCCCGAACTTCAATAATAGCACAATATTAAGTATTTTTAAGTATTGTTTTTTTTTTAAAAAAGCAGTGAAATGTACAACCTATTGGATGTAACCGTCCTCTCGAGTTTAAATAGATTTATTCACTGCCTAGAAATAATTGTGTAAGTTGCGCGTAAAGAAGTTTGACTTCAAGAAGCTAATATTGTGTTTTATTCTTGAGGGGCGCTTCTTTGTATGTAAGGGGACCGCGATGAGCAGCGATCTCCGGCGCTGGCCGATGATTTACGAGCCGAGCCGAGGCCGAGAGGGCGCGACTGGGCGCAGTTGACAAAGGTGCGAAACGTGAAAAATGAACGCGGTCTTCGGGGGCCGAATGTGAGGACAGACTAGAGAAGAGGTTGACGGGTTGGATTAACTTGGCCGCTCAACTCGCAACGGACGTCACGCTCAAAGTCAACATTCCATTAAACAATTTTTGAACCCTACACAAATCTTTCTAGGCCGGAATGAATCTAACGAGACACGCTCATTTGGATGATGGAGGAGTTTCGGAGGTGAACACTAAAGTCAGGGCGGGGCGCTCAGCTGTTACGTTGATCAGTCACGTTGATTATCTTCTTATTTATTTACTTAATTCAGGAAACAACAGCTTACATAGTAATTACAAAAAACAAAACACAAAGCCAATAACAGTTTCCTCCAAACTTAAAAAAAATAGAAAACACATTCGGGAGCGAGGCCGGGACCAGGAAGTAGGAGGGGTTGGGGAATCCAGACAATCACCAGAATATAATATAAAACACAATATAATATAAAATATAATAAATTCTACATATACATATGAATATAAATATACTATTCAAGGGCTAGAGTAGACACTCTCTTGAATGCCGGGAAAGTAGTGTTAAATATATCGATGTCACTTAACATGCTGTTGTAAAGCTTACATGCTCGATGTATATATGAATTCTGTGCATAGTTCGTACTCAACCGTGACAGATGGAATGTCTCACACTGGCGAGTGGGTCTAGATGGAACCCTCAAATCTATGAGCCCCAGAAGATCAGAGCAGTCGATGCGAGCATTGACAATTTTATATAAAAGTAACATATCAGCTCACGATCTTCTAAGCTCAAGACTCTGGAGTCCGTAGAATTTGGCGCATTGAGCATAGTCAGAAATTTTCAAATAACAGAAGAAAATAATCTTATATGGGGTGATAATTTTAAAATTTAGATATGAATTAGAAAATGCCAAATATTAGAACACGATGTGTATTGTACAACGGCAATGTATTACGTAGATTTACAATAATTTAAGAAATTACTATAATTAAATTTTCATTATTGTTTGCAGCTATGTAAACTATAAACAAAAAGAATTTAAAATTCTTAATGTACGATTGGCATTCTACATTAAGAATAAAACATGAAAAATTGAAACACTTCCTTTTTATGTCTCGTAACATAAACAATCATATGGTATATGTTACAAGACATAAATATGTGGATATTGAAATATTATAATAATATCTTGCTAGATAGATGTGGTTATCATGTAACTCACAAGCAGCTTTCGAGCTCTAACTTAGCCTAAAAGTTCAGTAGAATCATAATTTGATGTGGCTACTAAATTTTAGTAGGCTCAACCGAAGTATATTGTAATGTATAAAATCTCCTTGATAGACTGTACAAACCAATTCTTGTAGAAATCGTTCACCTAACAAAACTTTCTTGTAACCTATACCAAACGATCTGTGCATTCCAATGAAAAGTTGTGTACACCTTACAATACTGTTTTGCTAAGTCTACCAAACAATCGGTAGATGCGCTTTCGAATGAAAAGTTTCGCACACCTTACAATGCTGTTTTGTTACGTCAACCAAACAATTAGTGGTAGACTCGCAGACACACCTCACGCTTCTCGGCTATTTTGCCATTTTGTTTCTCTACGGAACAGTTCGGTGGGGCTAACAAAGTAGTTTGTTTATGTGTACCGAAGTTCGGTTAGACGTATTAAACGTTGGTTGAGCCTACTAAAACACACTTTGTTTTAATGGTTGCAAACAATTATAAATAAATAGAAGCTCCTTCACTAACACTTGTAAAGATTAGCCTTGTTTGGGTATTTATTTAAAGTCCCGTTACGAGCCTGCTTAGTTACGGGAAACGTCTCATCGATGCTGCTTCTCGTCGGCATCTTACTAATCTATTTTTACTCGGGCGGGTGGAGATGTAAAAACAGCGAAGGACCCGCTGTGCGGCACCGCAGGCGCGGCCGACCCGCATGGTAAGATAAGATAGCGGCCGCCAAAGGCACGTTGCAAAAGTCGACAGTCACCTCGGCGCTTAATTGGAAAACGTGTGAGATAGGGTGGGGGGAGCGGGGGAGCGATCGATGGGCCACAGCATCTGATACGGTTTATGACGTTGTGTCCTCGTTTTCCCAGAAAGGCCACTTTTACGAGGCTCAGCGAGACGAAGAATGCCTAAAAAATCCCATCAATTTACTGACCTACATAAATATAGGCGCATTACTAGTAAACAGTGCGTAGGAGTTAAGAAATTGGCGACCTAGTTCGCGTTTTTAAAATACACCTAGCGGCGTTCTTTCAGCAGTTCAATAATTATAAGCGACATATGAAGTCTCATTTTATAATTTAAAACGTACTTCATTAACGGACAGTAATTCATTATTTTTTTTAAGGTTTAGCGTCTCTATAATCAT
This sequence comes from Neomicropteryx cornuta, assembly GCA_020383195.1. Classification (NCBI taxonomy): domain Eukaryota; kingdom Metazoa; phylum Arthropoda; class Insecta; order Lepidoptera; family Micropterigidae; genus Neomicropteryx; species Neomicropteryx cornuta. Next base: position 11,498,043 of record JAHKQU010000012.1, read on the forward strand.
TGCATACACATATTTTTTTTAATTTTATTCTATTAAGTTAGATGCGAGCGTGTACAAATGTATCATTAGCGTGTGTAGTTTTCATTAAATTCCTGCAATACCTGCAATATGAAATTTAAATTTAAATGTTAGTAAGCTGAAAAAAAAAAATCAGAATTACAGAATGCTGAATTGTATTTATGAATGTCTTCAAAATAATTTTTTGACTCTCATTTTATTAAAGGTACATGTGCAGTAAGTCCATCCTACAATTATTTAAAGTATTCATTTTGACGGCCGGTAATATTGCTTTACCCTTATGATAACATAAAGTGAATACAGTTCTTTCACTTAAAGTGACTTCAAATTTGAAATGTTTGCCGAAATTCAAAACTTGCATTGTAAATGTAAATGCAAAATCAAAAGTACATCAAGATCTTCTATAGCGCGGAGCTTTACAGGCTTACCCTTTAAATGCACATGGAATAAAACATAGAATGTTTTTCCCCTGTTTTATTCGACAAAAGCGTTTTACATGTAAAATATAAAAAAAAAAATAAAAATGAAAATCTAAACGTTGATCAGTATATATACTTTTTATATATACAGTACATATACTATAATTTTTGTATGTACTTGACAAATTTCTAGGAATTATATTTTTATTCATATATTAATTTATGAGCAAAAATATAATTCTTCTAATGCCAAGTAAGCCACGTCACAAAATATAGATTAGTGCGAGTATAAAATATATCAAAGTGTATTGTGATTTAAAATCACAAACTTGTAATTGGCGCCAGAGGTAAGGTATACTCGTATATATCTAACCGCGACGCGCAGTCTCCTAGATGCTTTTAGGATGGCTCTATTGATGTTGATTGCCGAGTACGAAGCGAACGTTGTTCGAATACTGTCTTTAATATAGAAAATTTCTCATTAGTCTGCAGAGCTAATTATGAAGGAAAACTTTAAACAAAGCGTGCTTTGACCTGCTAATTGAAATTCAGAATATTATAAAAGCGAGTGCGCCCTCTGGTAAATGCGACATTTCCTTTGTTTATAGATGTTTGAAAGTTTCTAGTGAGAGAAATATTTCTTTTTAATGTATTTTACCTATCTATTATAATCGTAAAGTAAAAGAAGCAGCTTATAAGTAAAAATACAGGTTGAAAGGTTGTTATGGGAGGGGGGGTAGGGTTTTGAGTATAGGTTTAGGTTTGGAGGTCGAGGTATATATTTATATGTACCTATATACGGATATGTGCGGATGTATGTATGTATATGTACGGATGTGAAATGACTCCCTGACCCTGACTCGGGGATTATTTAGTAAGCAATTCGGAACGCTTGAATTGACAATTTTAAGTTATCTAGCAAGTCGTTTTTATTTTAGCAGTAACACTAATTTATAAAAATTTAATGTCTGCGTGTATGTGCGCGTTTGTACAGCGTAATCTATCGCGGCCAGAGTTCTGATTTATTTTACCATAGAAGCATAAGTAACGCTTAAAGCCTAACTATCATTTTAATGTGCCTATTGTATTATTGAGATTGAAATGTCAAAAACGAAGTCCTGGGACACGTAGCTTGAAGGCTTTGCAGATGAGAAGCGAAGCGACTCATGTCGAGTGCCACAGGTATTAGCCGTCTGAGCGCCGGACGCGCCATTAATACCGCCTGCAGGTCTAGCTGTCAACCTGAGCCTGTGGTTCTACGGCTAATATATTTAAATATACACATCAAATAATCCGACATAATAAATGTTTGCATCACGGCACAAATGTGTTTCTTCCAGCCTTTATAGAGATTGGGTATTACCGAGTAATTAAGTTCATGCAAAATGCAAATATAATCAGAACAACACATTATTGAAAACATGCGGTATTAACATTCGCCTGTGAACGAGTATTTCATAACAGCCGATGAAATACAAACACAAAACGCAAAATAAACATTATACAGAATTCTAAAAACGTACGTATGTAAGTATAATTAAATAATCTGATATTTTTTGTACTAACACATATTATTGTATTATTGATTTATTTAATTAAAATTTACAAATTTCAAATATTTCGATATCACATCCCATTTTTTGTATTTTAAATACAAAAAAAATTAACGAGTAGAGGTGTCATATTTAAAAACTGTAGTATCTAAAATAGTAATAGTAATATTACTGTTAGCTCGCAGATGTGTTTTCCTCAGCAATATTAATGGAATTTTCTTTATTAGGATTCTATTAATCAGCCAACACCCGTATAACATATCAAATAAGCGCTCTGCGGAATACCGAATGGAAAATAAATGAAAGCATCGTTTTGCCGCTCGTAAAAGGTTTTTCATTAATTTAACACAATGAATCGGCGAGCATTTGTCGCTGCATGATTGAAAAGGCGAGGCTGCTGATGCGATGAGGGTCACCTTTATGGGAACAGAGTATTGGCCGAGGGATGAAAGTGACATCGGAATAGTTGTTGGAAACTGATTTAAATACACAAATTCAATCACACAGTAACCGAAATTATTTTTTGCGTGTTATTCAAAATAGTTGTTACATGTGGTTATGTTATATTCCGGGGGAACTATATTCCAAAATAAATGGTTTATAATTAATAATCCATTCAGTTTTTACGAAAAATCCAATTAGAAATTGAATTAAAGTTAAAAAGGATGATCTGCAGATGAATATGGAAAACAAAGGCAAATAAATATTCGTTTAAATTTAATAGTTGACACTTAATATCTACACTCCAATATCGTTTAATTATTACATTAGTAAATTTATATCGAAATAAGAGTTTTCTATGGATTCACTGACAACGAAATAGGAAGCCCTTTTATGGGAGAGGCTCGACGGATATAGTTGATTGGATCTGGTGTGTTAACAATACAAGCGAGCTTCGTTGATTCGATGAGACGCTATCGTATAAATGAGTTCGCTACGAGCGGGGCTGATTACGTACTTATGCCAATATCTCGGTTTGATTAATACGAGCTGCCTGAGTGGAAATCCTACTCGTAAAATAAACGCTGATTACAAATAACACGCAGGAATTTGCGCACTCGTGAATAGGTATTGTTTTTAATTATAAACCAATACATTTTTACCAATACAAAATCAGACATTCCGCTTTCATCCGGCAGTTTATTTAATTAAATGTATCTTTAAAAAAACTCCCAATCAAATTCGTCCAGGAATGCCGATCTCCGGCTACATTGTAAGACGAGAGTCGCTCTAATTAAATCTTTATCTGGTCTCGTCAGTCAACGCAGGCTCTTTATCTGTTTCGATGCTATGCGTACTTTCTTCCTACATTATGCAAAGAACTTTAAAACCCTATAATCATTTTAATATCTACATTTTACTTTTCATCCGTAGCTTCAATTTTTATTTTTTTTTATTGCCTTCAATGCTATTAAACATTTAAAAATGTATTAAAATTTTGTTTGAGAGCAATTTTAATATTTTACTTTACATCGTCATAAATATTTTTATTGACTCGCTGAATTTTTGTTGAAAGTGGTTAACCAAAACACATTTTGGTTTTTATATTTTTTCGTAGCCCTATTATAATTGATTGTAGCAAAATACTTTATAATAGCTATTGCAAACAAATAGAAAATAGTTAGAATAAAGCTAGGCTGATTGACCCACTGGGTTTATAAAAAGGTAACTTGCCCGTATCCGAGAATATTCTAAAAAGTTTTGCACGTCAGCAGAAGTTTGTCGAAAAGTTCAGCGAAACTCGCTTTATACTCGATTATTCAATCGCTGCTAAGTTAGGCACAGTGAAACACATATATGAACACTGTGTTACACGCCAAGGAAGCCATCTAATACCGATTTGTATTTAACCAATCAAATTGTCTAATTGTTAGTAAGGGCTATGATTTAGGCGGTCAGCAAAATAAGAGAATTTTGTTCGGAAATAAAATACAATTGATCCGCGGACTTATTGAATATGAAATTGAAGATTATTAGAAGAGTACCTTATTGATCTGGTGATACCTCCCTACTCGGGACAGTCAAAATTGGCTTTTTTAAACAAATATTAGTGAAGCTATTACGTATTTTGAACAGGATTTACTTAGTATGGCAAATATGTATTATGCATATATTTTTATTTACCATATATTTTCTTAAGTATAAAACATGATTTATCCTTGGTTTTTTTACACCAAAAGTAGGTATGTCAGAGACGTCTTATTTATTAATTTAAATTTATGTATATGTATGCAAATTTAGTGTCCCCAATAACTTAACATAAACCGCAAGAGAGAGGAACAGAGAGAGAGAATGTTGATATGCAGGCTATCTCTTCTATGATTGATGTTGATATAATAGCACAAAAGGTGTTTTTTAAAATGTTACAATTAGTAATTAACCATTTTTATTGATCTCATATAAGCTGTTTTATCAATATGCAGGGCATATCAGTAACTCGCGGTACCTACCGGTGCAGCATCTGTTAGCTTTGGAGGCTTCTTTCGTGCACGGATTGAGGTATTGTGCGTCGAGGATGGGGGCGCTGACGGCGAAATTGGTATGAATACAAAAAGCACTCGTCACAAGCGATTCAATCGTCGTGGCGTAGACGAGAAAATATGGATGAAGCTGGAACCGAGAGCGGAAAAGCCCCGCGGGGTTCGGGGTGCGTTTTCACGGCGGCAGTTAAACGCACCAGTAGAATTCACAATTTTTACGCTTTTGGTAATGTGAGAAGTCCATTATTTTCTTGTTATTACAAGAAAACCTCTCTAATGGCGATTTCATTCTTTTCCAAATGATGTTAATCGGACCATGATGAGCGTGCGAGACGAGTAAAAATTTAGCATATGACTTATCTAACCGCGCTGGTCTACAGAATTCAACCATTTCACCAATAATTACAGTACTTATCTGTCCAGAAATGCGAAGGGTCAGCAAAACGGACAGATGCAATGCAGATGTATCAATATATTTTTACAGCGTGCGTGCGTATTTTTACACTTCTTAAAGGGTTAGAAGGTATTTAGACCGATGTTGTAACGTGAACTACTATATTTTTTACTGTGCCATATTTTGTACGTGGGCGCAAAATAAATCTTAGTTCTTTGTAGGCGTGATTATATCTCAAAGTTGGTATTATGAACAGGCACAAGTTTTAAGTAGTATTTTTTAGGTGCGTGGTCCTCCGTTATTCGTCCCTTAATGCTGGTCGATAAACTTGGTAAATTCTTAGAAGAGGTGATTAGAATATATTTCGTTAATTTTCAGGTCGATAATAATAATTATTGACAAAATTATCACCGATGCTGTATGGTGGTTGGAAAATATATGTATTTAGCTTAAAACCAGTAAATATATTTTTTAAGTACTAACAACATTAAATTTGAACGTTGTTTTCATAAGTATTTATTGTTTAACGTAAAAAAAAATAACTAGCCAATGTTTAATTTAATGGCCATATTTTTTATGATAAACTTTGTCAGTTCCAGAATAATGATTGTTTTTAAAAGTTTGTATACCAGTCACGTAGTACCATTTTAACTGATAATAAAAGCATTCGCTGTCTCGTCTAAATCGAGTAAAACGCAGTTTTCCTGCATTGAATTTCATATTTTGTGCGCAGTGCCGCTCATCCGATCCCCTAATCGCGTTTCGAATGCATGAACTTGGAAAATTGTGGCCGTATAAAGAAAGACGACGAAGAGGCCAATCCGGTTCTGGAGGCGGTTTGTAAAGAATATATTTTATTTTCGAAGCCTTTCTTTTGAGAAGGGTTTAAATATAATGTTAAGTAAGGATATTATACTTGTTTCATTTATTAGGCCATTAATATTTTAATATTTACAAGTATAACGAAAATATTAATTATTTAGACCATCGTTCGATAATATAAGATCTGACTTAAATGGTTTATTCGCTTCCTAATATTCTTAGCTAAACTTATAAACAAATGACATTTTTTTATTATCATTCATAGTTCTTACTTCTTCTAATTACTTATAAATAATTATTAAATTAATATATATATATATTAAACGTGAAATATTATTATATTAGTATGTAATGATATCTAGTAAAACATCTCTAAAATTATATGAATTGGGCCACTCACCATACGTCTCTATAAGAAAAGATTTTTGTCATTTTGTGCATTTTCAACTCTGAGTAAAATTACAATTACATATTACAGGTTTTCAAACTATAGGTCCTGTCGATTTTTATCCTCGGCTTGGAAATTGTCACATTTAAAAACTGCGCAAATACTATGGATTACGCACAAAGCACTATAAAATGAATTATAATTTTTATGTACCATATATTCTACCCTATTAATATGATTTATAATTCTGCCTGTAATTTCACACTCACACAATATACATTTATTTTTGTTATTATGTAATGAAATATTTAATTATTTTTTGTAATTTGTTGGTAAAGAGTTATGATAGGTATTATAAATAAATAAATACATTATATTAGCTGTCAGTTAATAAATAACAGGCCCACACAGTGACTATAGGTTTATACAAAATGCTTCTAAGCAATCAATCATAAGAAGGCATTACTAGTATGTAAACATAATAAAGGATACCTTATATGCACCATATTACAATGTACTTAGTTTTATTATTATGGTAAAGAATCTAAGGCCTTAAATGTCTTTATTTGGAAATCTAAAGCGATCGAGCTAAATTCACGAGTTAGCTAAATTCTACATTCTCCGTTGGAAAAAGCTCGAACAGTAATTTAAGTTCGAAATAATTCCTATTTAACATCTACGCTCGGCTGCCTGATCAAGCACTTAGGAAGCATCTTAAAGGCATCTCGTCGCCATTAGACGAGATGAGAGCCTTTGTCAGAACCTGATGACGATAATTTGCAACGAAAGTACGCGTCGCCCAACAGAATGTAGGAACGCCGACTACACCGCGAAGCCTTAAAGCGAGCGCTGAAAATATTGCCAAAAGAACGGGATTGTGCGCATAAATAGTATAATTTATATTCTGAGGCAGGAGTTACCCTCGTTATTATTTATGCATGGAGGAAGCGTTTTCTTGTACGAGCACTATTACAGCGACAGTTTTATTCATCACCTTGGCTTCAGCTCAAGAGATATTATATTATTATGTACTTCCGAGGAGATGAAATAATTGCGCAGGTTTTTCGCCGAGTTGGCGACACGAATCCAGAGACGGGCGGCGGGCTTTTAAGGGCAAGTTGGGGACGTATTTTATAAATCCTACAGTCGATTGTCTGAATTTACATTTTTATTAATTATTTATATTTTCTACTAATTGTTATTCCGAAATTAAATATCATTTAGCAATTCACTCTCGACTGGAGAGAAAAATACAGCGTAAAGATAATAAATATACTAGATAATAAATACCTTCTGGGCATAATCTTACAATAAGTTTTTACAAAAAATTTTTTTTGCTAAACAACGTTAGGTTTGAGAAAAAACGGCATATTAAAAAATAAACAATTTGTGATAGCGAAGAAAAATTCATCCTAAATATATACAGTATAATTTTGTTGGGTGTATTTTACAACAAAAACATGTATTTTACAACAAAAATGTTAGAAATGTTTAAATGTTAGAAATACATGTCCCAATAAAATACTGTACTGTACTGTATATGTTATTCAGGCTGAATTTCAGGGTAGGAATTTCTCTGATATAAATCAGGAGGAAAAAAAATCCTGATCATTTAATACAAAACATGGAAATCACAACAAAAAATATCCCACAATATAAGCTGTGCTTCAAGATCTGTTCGTTGATCAGGGGCCTGCAGCGAAGTTCGTTATAGGCTGCTTGAAAAAGGTCAATGTTTGACCTGTTTGTAGCGATGTCACGGCGGCGCGAGTGAGCGGTAATTAAATGGGAAACGTAGTAAATAATCGAGTGTTCGCATAAATCGATCGCTACCCTCAACGGAAGCTGCGAAGATGTCGAATAGGCCTCTGCAGAGATAGAGTTGCCTCGCTCCCGCAATAATACTTTCCCCAGTCGGAATGTCGCCTCGGGCCGGCCGGGCCCAAATACAAATAACTTCATTCGCCATAAACATTTACTCCAGTTTAACGGTACGGTCTGCGACTGTTACAACCGAGGCGTGTTTCTGGGTCCCGAACATGTCGCAGCCGGTGCTGTAGTGCCACAAAATACATGCCAAGGGTATGTTTTATTTTATGAGTTATAATATAGAGTTATATGGACCTTATCACAGAGTTGCGATTGTTATAAACTTATGGATGGATTGGATTGGAGGTCAACCAAATGGCTGTTACACTTAGGCCACATTTTTGGGGGAAACTGCATCCATTATACATTTTACCAACCAAAAGATAACGTTTGATATTTAAATATTTTCGTAAAATTTACCGATCTGCAACTCTAATCTATATGGCAATGGAAAATCAACTCGATTGTGGTTTCAGTCGCTTAGTGGTTTCAGTCGCTCAGTGGTTTCAGTGGCGATCACAACCACAGTAAATATATGATTACCGTACTGTGCTATAACTAATAGAATATTAACCATAGAGTGCTTAAATTTTAGACTACCAAATTTTCTTTTTGACGCCACTACTTTTGAATAAAAAGGTATCAAAACAATATTGTTATCAAAAATTAGTGTTTTATAGTTTATATCTAAACTATATATAATTTTGGAATATAGTAAACAGTTATTACAAAAAAGAAACATTCATTCGATTGTTCGTTGTTCATGTGACTAAGTACTATTAAAATTAGGTATTTTTTTTTTAAAGTAAACTAAACAGATTATAAAATAAAACTAAAACATTTTTCTTATTTTGTCATAATCTACACAATGTTAACTGGCCGTAACTAAACAAATTACACCTAATGCTACAAGTAGAGTTTTTATTTTTATTTTTTATTCTTTTATTTGTAGTAAATATAATTACATATAAGCTTTTATAGCAAATAACTTGAAATATACAATTTTTCTCGGTACCTACAGCTATCTTCTCTTATTTTGTGTATATAATGTCTTTGACGTGGGACCACAGAAGAATTCAAGCGGTGTCTCATATTCAGGGCGCATGCCAGCATTATTACCACATTTATTTTTTTTGCTCGTGAAGCCAAGGGTGAATTATTCAATTTTAGTTTAAAATGCTTTTTAAAATTCTTCGAAGTTAATTTTACAATTCTTCGTATGAGCTTGAAATAATAGTCAATAACGTTAATCGTTATAGACAGCATGTGTCATTTGTTCAAAAATAACTAGACAAAATATAAAAACAGAAAAACATGTAGTGAAAAGTGCTAATTTTTAGATTGCCAGAATGAATTATACTTTAAAATGTTGTTGGTCTGATGCAAAGGTTAAGGGGTTGGTTGGCAAAGTCTAGGTTTTTTTCTAGATATTAGGCGGGTCCTTAGACCATACCCTTTGTTTGCACAGCGATATGGAGAAGTAGGCATTGCTTTAAAAACGCAATGTAAATTATACTCTAGAATTCGGGAGTCGGCTGATAAAACATGCAATATGATTTGCGAGGGGAGAGGGCATGGGGAGGGGGATGGAACGAGGGGAGATAAGAACGCCGTGGGTTGCGCAGTGGATCCACTTAACAGATTAGTGGCCACTGAGGCTGAGCTGGACCCATTTCAAACCGATATTGAAATGGAAGTGCGGTTGCCGTGTGCGCTGTCAGTGAGAGCACATGTGCGCGGTGATGCTCATTGTTAAAGGCCCGACGTGGGATGAACTCGTACGTTTTTTGCGCATGGATGAGTTTCTGATAAAATGTTTGCTGTTTTGTCTAAGAGAAATTTTCTAAAATCTATTTAATGAGAGAAAGAGAGAGGGAGATGTAAATAAAGTAAAGTATTTTATCAATTTAAAAACTTAATTCAATAGTTACATAAATATACAGTGTAAATAAATTACGAACTTTAGATTGGGTTATAAATTTGAAGAATAATAATTAACATATGAGAAAAAATTTATTTACTCTAGAAAATGTCTCCATTGAAATAGGCTTATTAAGGAAATCACCTCCTTTATGAGAAAGTGTCACTCCCTATGAACCAACCTCCACACCTTGTCCATATTTGGTGTTTATTGGACGTACGTAGATAAGAATATACTCGTATAAGGAAACGGCTGTTGCGTAAACATATTTTGGTCGTTGGATAACATTACGCGTTTTTTATTTGTTATTTTATTTCGAGCGAAATTGCCTAGCTTAAATAAAATTATCATCAAAGGTTGCGCTAGTAAATGAGAACGAAGATAGAAGGAAAAAGTGGTTGGGTTACATGTTATTTGATACCACATTTTGACAAAAGAATAAATAGAAATAAATAATAAACCCTAAGTAATAAATACCCTACCCTAGTACCTAGTAATACCCTAAGTGATAAATAGAAATATTTGCCGTTATAATAATTCCAATTTAAATAGTTTTACATACAGTTACATTCCACAACCTATTATATTCAAAGATTATAACACCCATAAAATGCTATCACTATAAATTAGTTCGTTCTGTTAAAAGTATCTGTTAAATTGGAGATGCCTGTAGTCGGCTTAAGTTGGTATTTATCAATTTCTATGTAACTGTCATTATGTATAGCTGTAAGCATTTCTCATACAAATAAAATAAAATAAAATAGTTTGACAAAAATAAGTTATTTTTTATCAATGTAATTCACCCAATGGGTATTATCATCTTATTGGGTTATATTTACACTCAATAATTCATAGGCTCAAAGAAGATGGCCAAAAGTGTGCTAAATTCTGATAACAGTAGCTGCAGCATTATTCGTGAGGAACGTATATGTGTATAATATGAAGATTCTCATTATGTACCCACGTGAATGTATATGCGTATGATACATAAGGTATGTGTGTGTTGTAAGGTTGATGTTGGAGATAAAAGTGACAGTGTGCCTGCGCGTTGTGGCGATGTTTATAAAAATGTTTAAAATCATTTCTTTCTTCACAACATATACCGTTATTTTAACCACTACAAGCCAGTTATTTGTGATTTTCTACAATCTCGAACTAATGTTATGTTAATAATGAAAATGTATGTATAATATCAATATTTTTTTACTGGCTGACAAACAAAGCTAGAAACAAGGGCATTCAAAGCAATTTGCTAAGCGATTGGGATTGAGCCTCGTCTGAGACCGAATGACGGTATTAAAGAAATGCTTGAGTGAGTAATAAAGACAGAAAATGCAAGGCCTGTACTTTTACAAGACCGTGCCGGGTGGACGATCTATCCATCCAGCCACCCAGCCTCCGCCTCTCGCGACAAACAATAGGTACCTACGAGATCTTGTGGCCGCGACGGATGCAAGATGCAAGGCAAGCTAGGATGGAGAGTTTGCGGATTTTATTATTTTTAGAATTATAAGTCATACTGAAAAGGACCTTAAAATGAGAAACCTAGAGCGAGTTAATAATTGTAATGTTATAAAATTGGAATTACAATATCATCTGAAAATTGGATCAGTTCACAGCGTAAAAAATCGAAAACATGTAGATCTCATGTACTTTGAATAATACGAGTATGTATACTATACATGTATGTATAAAAAAACATGTATGAATTGATTATTTTTATACTTCTGGATGTTTCCATAAGCTGCGTAATGGTTGATAATGATTATAGCATTTTAATATATTCATTTTATTTATTTATTTTTGCCACTAGGTGGCAGACCCTCTTGAATATCTGAAGCGTTCATTTCTGTTTCGCACTAAACTAATAGCAGTTGCTTGTGGTTTTAATAATAGTAACTTATATTAGGATAATATTAGTATTTTCCGTAATAATATTAAGTTGGAAAAAGAAATGGTTTAAATATCGCTAGTACGCATAAACGAAAACGACTAGAAAGTCAGTCATATTATCTTTTTAACCATTTCTAATATCTCAAGAAAACTGTAATTTCTATAGATATTTCACTTCCATATTTTCAAAATTTTGATATCTGTTTGAAATTTATTATCGGGTCAACATGTTTGTTAAAACTTATATAAGAAAAGTAACTTATTACATTTTTTTTTTACCTTAATAATTATAGACTTACTACATTTATTTTAGTCTCATAAATTATGGCATCTCTCGTCTTAGTCAAAATAAATAAACGAATTTAACCGCCAGAGATTTGCGTATCATTTGCGAAATTTATTATAAATGTTATTAACGAGTTCAGATAACGAGATACACTCACTGGTCCCTTTAGTTGATTTGGAATTATATAAAAACATACCTGAAAAATTATTATTTAAAATTATGTAGGTACATTTTTTCCTATTTATAGCAGCTATAAAAAGGACTAACGAATAACAAACAAAAGGACTAACGGACTATAAGAATGCTATTGCATTGTTATCGCTCTAAAGACCTTGTTCTTTACTTATGTTCGTAGTGTCCTGGAATATGGCTCCCAAATTTGGAATCCTAAGTACGCGACACATGTATCTAAAATCGAAGCGGTTCAACACAGATTCCTCAAACACATGGATCGTAAGTCCTCCATGCACTTTGCTAATTCATCCGAATCATCTCTATTTCATAAAGTTGAATCCTTAGCTGAGAGAAGGTCTAAAGCTGATGCTGTATATGCATACAAAATAATATCAGGTGCAATTAACTGCAGCTCTCTGCTTGAGCTAATGCGTCTCAGGGTACCTTCACGTGCGACAAGATCAAACGTTTTGTTAGACATCCCACGTCGTAGAACCAACTATGGGCAAAATGAACCCATTTATAGAATGTGTTCAACCTTAAATTCAAAGTACCCAGACATTGATGTATTCAATATTAATTTAGTGGCGTTCAAAAGGCTTATAAAATATGATATGTTGATGTGAAATTTCCCTTTTCCCTTTACTCTCCCTCCCCTTCTAATCTCTTCATCCTGCGTTTCTTAGGTTAAGCACTAATTTGTTTACTCACTCGGTGGAAATATTTATTTGGTTTTATGTTATACTTGAAGTTGGTACTATTGTATTTATTCTTTTTATTTATTTGTTTTTTTTTTGTTATGATTGTACATGTACTGTCGGTTTATAATTTTATCGTGTAACTGTTTATTTCCCTAATAAAGATAAATTAAATTAAATTAAATTAAAATTGTTGCGTTGTCATGGAGTAAAGAGGGCGGTGAGGGGCCGTTGTTAAACGAAGTCAAAATACACAAGAATCGGTAAAAGTCTTAACAAACGAAAGTACAAGAGTCTATTTATATTAAAAAAAAAATAATCTCAAGGATTGAATTGAAATATATTCAAAGGTAATAATTATACGTAAAAATTTTGTTTAATAAACGGCAAATAGCCTGACAAAAGAGGTAAAATATTTTTGGACTGTATTTTTTTTTTTACATACTATGTTACTTTCCTTGACCTAAGATCTCAGGATGTCAGTGTAAGTCCAGCGCTATATCAATTATATATTTATCTATTATTAGTATAAGTAAATCTTTAACGTAACTAATACTGATTTGGTTATAGTCGTAGGCTTACGTGAATCAGCTTTCTACGGAGTCGCGGGCTCGATTGCTTCAACTTTAGTAATTATCGTCTTTTTAATCTAACCAGACCAGGCATCATACAATTAACCTCGCCTCCCAGGTTTCCCGTTTTTAAAATTACGTTAGTAAAATTTAATACTTGGAGAGTTTGTTTCCTTTTCATTTGCGAAAACATACCATTTATATTCATATTGTTGAAAAATATTCTGAGGTGAGATGAGGACATATATTTTATTTTTTTTATTGGTATGCACCGTTACATCAATCACAAGCTAATTATGTAAGTAAATTGGTAGTGACACTTTTTATGGCGCACTCTAAAAACCAAATTTAAATAATAATGCGGCTTTCAGGCGAGCGCTATGAAATAGTAGCTCCCCGAGGGTGGCCAATGGATCAGCGCGATCGAGGCCACCTCCTCGACCGGCCGCTCGTGCAGAACGCGACGAAGCCGCCACAAAGAAACAGCCCACTTATTGGAAGAGCATGTTTCTATTTCGGAAGGACGAGTTTATGCGTTTTTTGTTTGCTAGTTTTATGACGTTTTAATAAATGCCATTTTAAAAAAATCACATCTGATATTCGACGTGACAATGATCGACGAACAATACAAGCCATGTTGACCTAATTATTTATTTATCGATAATCTATAATGCTGTCAAAAACTGTTATTAGGCGTATTTAAATTAAATCGTTCGAGAGTGTGGGAAAAAGCTTCGTTATAAACTTTTAGTAGAAAAAAGTGATACCATTGTTATAGTAGTTACTTTAGGATAGGGGTTTTTTTTTTGCGAAACCTTTCCTCTTAATTCTAAAAGCACAAAGTAAATTGTGCTAAGTATATTACGTTGTGACTATAATTTTTTTAGGAAAAACAAATAGTATTCGGTAACAAGCGCTGTTTATGTATGTCTCTAGTGAAAAATAAACTTTCCATTATTTCAACAAAAATTATATTTCAATAGAAAGCCGGGAATATGGTGATAAGCATGTGAGTTTGTCTGAAATAAATAAATACATTAAAAAAAACAGTGTGGTTACACTACGCGCGTGGTAGCACTAAAAACTTCTGTAAGGAAAATGATTAGATTACATAAGTCATATTATAACTTATGTAGCACGCCGGAAGGCCGAGGTAGAGTTCACCGAATCAAAGTAGGGGATAGGCGAATTCCAATTGTACGAACTTGTATCAAACATTGCGTGTGCTGCAGCGCAATTAACTCACCGCGCGGCAGCTCGGACACCTCAACCCGCCGCCACGTCGTACCCTTGCTCAGCGAGAGTGCTTATACTGAATCCCTCTTTATACTGTACCGTAAAGGGTGCTCATATCAAAAATTATTTTCAACAAAAATGTAGAGAAATTAAAGGCCCACAATATACATTTTGAATGGATTTGATGCTGTGCCTTTTAAGAAAGGTATGAATTTTGAAACACCACATTTTCTCACCCCTAGGACCAATGGTGGGTTCTATTAAAAAAGTTTACTTAGATAAGTTTTTGGCGCTTATCTGAGGAATTCGACAAAACCCTCCCATTCCCGCCCCCCTTGTCTGATTTTGTGCTTTAACGAACTTGGCCGAGATTTTACACCCTTAAATTTTATGAATTAGTCTGAAAGTGATAGATAGATTGATTGATAAACTTACATATACTATTTAATTGAGGGTGGTTTTAGGTTCTAGGGGATGTAAAACGTAAAGATATGTCGAAATTACCGGAAGTCATAACATGGTACCCAATGCAATAAGTAGCTTTCCTAATAAAATCTACCTAATTATCACCCCAAATTGGGATTTACATTCAACAATATTTCTGCACGCCTATTTATATATATAAGAAGAATATCAACGTGACAGCTGGGCGCACCGACTTAAGCCGAATGAGCGTATAGTAATTAGATTTATTTACCACCTAGGATAAATTGTGTGAGGTGCGCTGTGCTTATAGAAGTTTCACTTCGATAAATATAAATTAATCATTAAATCGGTGTCGCTTTTCGGTTTTATCATTAAAATTAGTCCGGTGTATCACAGTGATTAATGCGTGGAGTGAGAGGCGAATATTAATGTTTGCGAGGGAAGTGCGTGAACGGGGCCGCCGGACGTCCATGCAAATTGCACGCCCGCGCCAGCATCCTATCCGTCGTTCGCGTCGCCATGAATATGTATACCCTACTTTCCCCGAGAGGAAAGATAAAGATATCGCTTACTATTTATTATATGGTTTGAAAATATCGTTGCGATCGCCATTTCGGCACATCTAAAAATAGCTATAAAATATCCATGTAATTTTCAACAAAGTGATGTACAAATGTTTCTTAGTTCTTAGATATTCTTAGTTCTAAGAAATTATATTTTAATATACGCGCTGTATAATATACACCGTTCCTACCTAGGTTAAATTAACAAATTGGATTCATTAAAATCTTTTTTTCTCTAATATTTTTTTTTTTTATTAAAATAATATCGTGTTTATTGTGCTCGATAAACACAAAAAAAACCTAGGTATAAAGTTGGTCATTCTATTAAATTAAATTTACGCCTGGACCAGGCCAAAATAAGCTAAAGAATGCTGGATAAACTTTTTCGTTGGATGAATCTTGAAATTTATGTAACTGTTGATATTTGAATAATTTTATTTCCTGCTTTATACGTACGATTGATGGATTGCGGATTGCGGAACCACAGGGTAGCATTTTTACATTCAATACCCGTATTTCTTCCCCTATCTACATATATTAATTATCAGTGTGTAATTTCTACATTATTCAATTGTAAAATAATCGTGCAAGCTCAGGTAAATTAGGCTTATAATATATGGGGATGAGCTCTAGTAAATATTTGTTTGGAAACATTTCGAAAACGCTTTAATTATACGAAGTGAGCATTCTCATTAAATATTTCTCGCAATAATTAGTTACTTAATTCGAGCTAATCGGAAGAGTAAATAATAATTCACAATATCTGGATTTTAGCGTACTTGAGACGATTCTACGAAACTTCATCCCAAGCGGCTGCGGTAGTCCAAGTACGACCCAAATAAAATCAAATTTATATAAGCAGATATTTCGTAAATATTTACTTTAAATTATATGACAGAGATGAGTTCGCTAACTTCAGTGTTTATTTTATAGCCATTTAAACTTTTCTGCGATGATCGTATCGCGTTTAAATTCAGACAATTTATGAGGAAAGGCATCCGTAAGAAAAATATCTTTTTTGATTAAACTGAACCTTTTTATTTATATTTATATGAAATTTATATACTTATTTGGGAAATAAAACACATACATAAAAGACATCATATACAGGCGGCATATAATAATAAAATCAATGAAAACAACTGTACCAACTTACAAGTATAACATAAAATAAATAACATGATTTTTACAGTGAAGTACTTCAATTTTATATTTATTATATTAAAGACGTTACATACCTACATGTTTAACTAAATGTCAATGTATTATAGCAACTTTATAAAACTTATATACCAACATCCTTTTTTTTTAAATTCAAGTTAGTTTATTTTTTATACACAGTATCTATTTGAATATTAGCTGTTAACACTGTTAGCTGTTATATAAGATATCGAAATAATTTAAATTGTATATTTATTATTCTTTAGATAAGGGCCTAAAACTTATTTCACGATTATTTTTTTTTTGATAGCACTTACCATTGGTTCTATAGATGAAAAATATTTTTCAAAATTAAAAAAATCCTTCCTTCCTTAATATGGCACAGGATCAAGTCCGTTCAAAATGTTAATTGTAGGCCTATAATTTCCCTACAATTTTTATTTGATATGAAATGGTAAGGAATGACCAATATGTTTTACCACTTTAATCCGATGAAATCTACATCTGCCTTCCGGTGTAGCGAAAGGATTTTTTTTCACCCGACTGAAGCATAAGAAAATTTAGCTTAAATTTAGCTTTAATTTAGTTAGCTTTAGTTTAGTTTAATTTAATTTAATTTTAAATTTAGCTTTAGAGTAGGGCCGAAAATAGTTAAAAATATACAGAATTATAAGACACTGAACAAAACATCCTCTGCGCTACCACTGAATAGATTAGCTGTAGCCTAAACCTTCTCTAAGTCATTATATTATGTCATCAGATTTACTATAAGTCGACTGAATTCATAAAGATAAAAAGAATTTAATAGAAGGAAGACAGAAAGATGCAGACAGCTCTCAATAAAGTTATCAAATAAAGTATCCGCTGGCGCCAAGCCGTAAAAAGGTATGATAAATACTTGCTTTGAAAGTGATAGAAAAAGCGAAAACATGCCAATTGATAGCAGCCAATAAGATATCTCAACCCGGGCTTTTTAGCTCGTTCGGGGGAGATATTTTAGTGGCCGGGGGCGCAAAGTCGTCCCTGGAGCCACTACGTCTTGGCGTGCAAATTTAATAATCCTAAAGCCGACCCTAGACATGTATGTGCGCAAAGATGCACACATGCTATAAATAGGAGGCTACGTATTTGTAAATATTTGCACACATATTTTGTCATTTCTTCAACGAAACAACAAAGAAAAACCGAAATACGCGTAAAACTATTTAGAAATGGCTCCCATAAATAGTATTTGTGCATCTTTGCAAATCTTTGCACACATGTCTGGGACCAGCTTAAAAGGAGATTAATTACTCACGAGATGTTTAGATTTTAGTCGGAAATGTATTGTCAATTATTAAAAACAAACGTTCACAATTCAGGCATTAAATTTGTAATTTCTAAAATACATTGTATTATTGTAATAACGTAATTCAAGTGCTAGCTTATCTAAAAAATATTTGTTTTCAAATTTGGTCCCGAATTAGGACTTCATAGGAAAAGTTGTAATTTTATTACGCCATGCACGAATGATTCTCGATCAAAAATAAAGTTTTTAAAAACCTAATAATAAAATAGTTATCTTTAAAAACCGCAGCGAATTAAATTACCTTTATTTATTTATTTCAAGAAATAAAAGCTGATATAAAAATTAAATTACAATAAAAAAAAAATCAAAACATAAAGCCAATGATAGTTTCCTCCAAACTTAATAAAGTAGAAAAATACATTCGGGAGCAAGGTTGGGATTAGGAGATAGGAGGGTTGGGGAATTTACATATTTACCAGAATATAAAATACAACATAACTTTTAAAAAATAAATAGATTTTACATATACGAGTACTATTCTAGGGTTAGAGCTAGAGTAGACACTCTCTTGAATTCCGGAAAGGTAGTGTTGAGTATATCGATGGCGCTCAACATGCTGTTGTAAAGCTTACATGCTCGATGTATATATGAATTCTGTGCATAATTCGTACTCAACCGTGACAGATGGAATGTCTAACACTGGCGTGTAGGTCTCGGGGGATTCACAGACTGAATAAATACTCATTATTTCGTTTTTTTGTGTCAAAGTTCAATAACAGGGTGGTCGAGAATTCGAAAATGTGACTAAAATACCTTAACTTTCTTTTTAACATCAAAATATCTATTAAAACTGAATATATTTTATAGCATTTGCCTTGAATATCAGGTGTCGTGGTAACAGTTCTTCTGTGACGCCACAGAAGAGAGTGGCTCCTCGCGTGCCTAGTGCGTTTCGAGCAAGAGTCGTGATAGATTAAAATAATTTATTTAATTTACAATATTCATCCTTTTAAATGACAATAGTAGGTAAAAGTAAATTACGCTATTATTACAATAAATGTGATAGTCTTGAGGTACTGGGGTAAATTATAAGTTTTCTCGAAGCCGTGTTACAATATTTATTTATTTATTTGATATTTGATATTTATATAGTGCGATCAGTTATAAACAGTTTTATAAAAAAATGTAACAATTGACATAGTTAATATTTAATAACATGATATAGGTAATGCGTACATAGCTTTTATGATCGTTAATAAAAATATAGGACTGTTTTACCTTTAAAAATAGTGCCTTCTTGTTGTTATCAAATTTACAAAAATTGTGTTGTAAAACAATCATGTTATATTATTATTATTTTTAAATTATTATTTTAATAATATATATATATATTTCTAAAACACTGCATTATTCTATGTAATTGTCAATAAATTTATATACAATAAGCTACGATTTTCCACGTGTATTTGTAAATGTTATCCACATATTATATAATAAACATTATGTAACCTCATATTTAGGTAAATCTTTTTATTAGTGTAAATATGAAAACTTTTTTAAGATTATCATAATCAGTTTCAAGTAATCCATCATTTTTATTTTATGGTAATTTTTTGTGGATTTATTTAATGAATAACTATTTGCAATGTCACTAAAGTTTGACAGATTCAATAGAATATTAAATAAATTAATTAAATAACAATATGCTATAGCAGCCCAAATCTCCCTACGGTGCAAAATTAGTTAATATTTTTTATAACCGAAATAGATTTATATCGGTAATGGCCTAAATGATTGTTGTTCGTGCAAAGATGCGACATCGACAAGCATTAACTGTCTCGCCGACTCCGATTTTGTGCCCTAATCGGTCGCTCGCTGTTCGATAGGCCCATTTCACTCCTCAATACTCTTTCTAAACTATTCGAAAAGGCTATGAAAGTGCGTCTAAGTACTTATCTCGAGAATAATAACTTACTATCTGAAAATCAATACGGATTCAGGATAGGTCTCGCACAAGATACACAAGACGCAATTCTTAAGGTTATTCATATCATTACTCAGCAACTCGATAATGGTCAAAAGTGTATATCTGTGTATCTTAAACTGGCGAAAGCTTTTGATGCTGTATTTCAAAAGATTCTATTAAAGCGAATATGGAATGTAGCCATTGAAGGTAATATTCTTAAATAGTTTAAATGCTACATAACTAATAGAAAACCTTTAGAAAGCTGTTTATTATCAAATGCTCTATGTAATTTTGTACAAAAATAACGCAATAATACTGAACTATAAAGGGTACACGTTTAATTTTAAGTTATTAAACTGGGCTCATTATATATATATATATATATATATATATAGTAAAATAGTAAAATGTATTGTTTAAATACCGTTAATTAGATGATTTCTATGTTAAAATAGGTAAACACCTTTAGTTTAACATATATAAAAGTTTGACAGTACTGACATTTGGAAAATACGAATGCTTTTTAATATTTTAAGGATTGAAATTTTTTGCAAATAAAATATATAGCCAGAATGTTCAAAGAAAAATTAATACCGAAAGCACAGATAGTTGCATCGCATGAGGTAATGCACGCTGGTTTAAATACAGGCCTGTATTTTATGAAAGTCTTTCACTCTCACCTACCTATCTGTGCGATATGCAATACGGTCAAACTTTCATTAAAGTAGTGAATAAATGATTTAAAAATTAAACAATAATTATGAAAAAAAGTGTGAAAATGTAACGAATATGACGTATAATGAATGAGAAGTGAATGGTTTAATGGATATTTACAAGAATAACTTACGTTCAACGTAGTTTATCTGAAAATGAATCGTTATGGTTAAAAATAAAAAGAAAAGTGTAAAATATATGCACATTACGTGCAAATCGTTAATATATAGTAAAATAGTAAAATGTATTGTTTAAATACCGTTAATTAGATGATTTCTATGTTAAAATAGGTAAACACCTTTAGTTTAACATATATAAAAGTTTGACAGTACTGACATTTGGAAAATACGAATGCTTTTTAATATTTTAAGGATTGAAATTTTTTGCAAATAAAATATATAGCCAGAATGTTCAAAGAAAAATTAATACCGAAAGCACAGATAGTTGCATCGCTTGAGGTAATGCACGCTGGTTTAAATACAGGCCTGTATTTTATGAAAGTCTTTCACTCTCACCTACCTATCTGTGCGATATGCAATACGGTCAAACTTTCATTAAAGTAGTGAATAAATGATTTAAAAATTAAACAATAATTATGAAAAAAAGTGTGAAAATGTAACGAATATGACGTATAATGAATGAGAAGTGAATGGTTTAATGGATATTTACAAGAATAACTTACGTTCAACGTAGTTTATATGAAAATGAATCGTCATGGCTAAAAAGAAAAGAAAAGTGTAAAATAAATGCACATTACGTGCAAATCGTTAAGATATAGTAAAATAGTAAAATGTATTGTTTAAATACCGTTAATTAGATGATTTCTATGTTAAAATAGGTAAACACCTTTAGTTTAACATATATAAAAGTTTGACAGTACTGACATTTGGAAAATACGAATGCTTTTTAATATTTTAAGGATTGAAATTTTTTGCAAATAAAATATATAGCCAGAATGTTCAAAGAAAAATTAATACCGAAAGCACAGATAGTTGCATCGCATGAGGTAATGCACGCTGGTTTAAATACAGGCCTGTATTTTATGAAAGTCTTTCACTCTCACCTACCTATCTGTGCGATATGCAATACGGTCAAACTTTCATTAAAGTAGTGAATAAATGATTTAAAAATTAAACAATAATTATGAAAAAAAGTGTGAAAATGTAACGAATATGACGTATAATGAATGAGAAGTGAATGGTTTAATGGATATTTACAAGAATAACTTACGTTCAACGTAGTTTATCTGAAAATGAATCGTTATGGTTAAAAATAAAAAGAAAAAAAAATATATATATATATATATATATATATATATATATATATATTACGAGAGGCCACAATGGGCCCAGTATAATACACAATAACAGAAGCAGCAATGTATTATTGCTCCTTAATAAATAAATAAACATTAACATTTAATTTCAAAATTTTGTAGATATATTAATATAAATAAACCGCAATAAAAAAAATAATTATTAAATGTTTATATTTTATATAGATGGTACATTTATATACATTCTACTTTTATGAATTGTATATATTACGTTTATCTCATTTATTATGATTCTTTAATATTATTTACATTGTAGATAATATTCACACAAGCATTTTATTTCGGTTATGTTAAAATAGTAACGATATTTTATTTACTTTTTGGCTCTTCTGGTCTTGTGTAACAACGCGTAAAATTATTTTGATTTTCTTGGTAACAGGTTGCTTAGTTAAAGCCGCCATGTTGCTCGAAAATTGTTAGTAAATTACTCTTATTTTTGTTTTGTTTTAGTTTTTGACCATTTATTCGTTGTTATGGCAACTTCACGATCCATTATTGTGATAAATAAATAAAATTAAAACCTTTATTTTCCTAAGGGCTTTAATTTCCTTTTTTTTCCTAAACTACCTACGTTATGCACAACGTTCAGTTCTCAAAAAGTGACGAAGTGGCAAGGGCGGCACGGCACGTCTTATATAATTATGACTCCGAGTTGGAGAGCTTGGTTGCCGGGCTGGCCTGCATTGACCCCGGGGCCCGGGTAGTGCTGGGTCGGAAACTTTGGCCGTTTCTGTCGACCCTGCATACATCACGCCGCGTCACTCCCACCCCTTGGCGTCGATATTACCTACTTTGAATTCACAGTATTTCATCTAAGTTGTCTCTCTAATGGTGTCGAACGTGCGAGGCGGCGGGCTAAACCCGACGGAGCGCGGCTTCCATTTCGCATAGTATATTGAACTAATAATGGGATAATCAGTGTCGTAGACACGTTTAATTTCACCGATTCTATATATATTAATGAAGTTAATGGTATAATTATATGATTAAACCCTTAACAGGTGTCCTACAACACTAGTATCCTACTAGGATAGACTTTATGTCATATAAGTTCATGTTCATCTTTCATCGTAATGCTTCAGCAGTAATAAATAAATACTTTCCATCTATTTTGTCTCATCTAGATTCATCAAGATCCATTCAGTAAAATTCCAAACCTTTTCACTACAAATGCAAATGCTTACAATGCAAATGCAAATGCATGGGTGTCGATATTCCAATGTAATATTTTATACTGTATAAATTGTTATGATAAATTACATTTATCTACCGTTTTATAAAAAACATATATATATTCGCCATTTTTGATTGTCGTTTAAGATTACCCGCATATTTTCACGAGCTAACAGCCGTCGCTAACCGCTCGTGTCCGATAAAATGCCGTCATAGACTTTTTTATTGCAAATCAATAAACCATTACTTTTCATGCACATGCTTTTAACATAAGCCATAACATATTTTAACGTACAGAATATATGAAAGACGTTAAAAATTATATACCTCTGTAAATATGTCATACTATAGCATCGCCACATTAAATGATAGCGTCTTAACGATAATCTTTTTATTCTATCTTTGAAGACCGCGCAAGTTAAGGCTTCTTTTTTTAGTTAGGCTCGTGTTGCCGAGGAGGCGCCGTAAAGTGTTGTCCAGATTTCATTGTTGCGTATTAACTTCACGATGAGAGATTTCAGTAAAATAGAATACCATCCAAACTATGTCAATTCAGGGGATTTGTCTGTGAGGGTGTGTGTCTTGTTTCTAAACTCATTTGACAGAGCCGAGAAAAGCTCTAAAAGTATATTTATGGTTTTTTATTTATAGTTTTTGGGCAAATAAATGTTAGGACAGTTTTTTTATTTTATATTATACTGTAATTATTAAAGACCGAAGTTATCAAGGATAGACTTTATAATAACTGTTTGATTTATGAACCTCTCTCTTGATAGCTCCTAGTTAAAATTCCATGCCTACTATAATATTTATGAGAACCACATCTAAAACCGTGAAACCGCATTAAATCACTAAACCTTTGTTTATTTCCTAGATTTCCTAGACTAGAACTGTATTTATGACTGGTATATTAACAAAACTTAAATATAACCACCAATTTAAATACAATAATATTTCTTACGTTAATCATAATCCTTATGCCAATAATAAATCTTTTTGCTGCCTGTTAGCGTTTTTTATGAGCTTTTATTTATCTTGCAATGTTTGTATGACGTTTTGTATGACGGAAAGTTTCAAACCGTTTGTGATTTGTCCTAACAATAAATAGAGTGACGTATGTAAGATGTTTGGCGAAAAAACGCAAATCACACAGACAATTATATAATAACGTGTAGTTTTTTGAAAGAATGGATAAGTGAAGATAACGATTATGAATTAAAAATGTTAATAAATTAATGGAGTTAGGAGACATTTTCCTATGTTCACGTCTGTTATTAGATTTCAAGATCATATTTCTCAAAAATATTTTTTAATACATTTCTAAATTAAAACCCTATTAACATACATCGTATATACATATATAATATATGTTCATAAAAAAAAACCATGGTATGACCATCCGCACATGGTCATACCATTTTTAATTCTTCATTACCACCATTTCCCCTGACTCATCTAAGTTGTCTCTCTAAGTTGTCTAACAGGCACATTTGGCCTAGTTGAGTAGGGCCTAAAATAATCGTATATGACCTAGGTCATAGCAATTATTTTATATAAAAAAAAAACTAAGAGTATAACTAAGGCGTTTTAAGTTTTTCGACATTTTTTAAAATATGTTTGGCTTGTCTAAAAACTTTTAATATAATTAATCCAGTTAACAAATTTTTTTGTTCAAAATAGTACTAAAATAATGCTGTTAAATTTAGACCTATCTAAAAACCAGAACAGCAGTAGTATTATAACAGAAATATATACTAATATAAAATATACGAAGTCTGCTGTTTTGATAAGCCAGCTTTACTTTCCACATATTTTTTTTTTTGGACTATATAAAGACGGTCGGCCACCGGTGTATCGTATTGGCATCGTTTTAAACAAAATAAATTTAATGATACGAAGCTCCACTTACATGATCATAAATTATAACAATATAATAATACTGATAAGTTGAGTTTTTGTTGGCTTTCCGAATTTGTTTCTTAAAAAAGGTAAGATTTGTGATTGTAGTGGGACGCGAAATAACAACATGCATAACTTTAAAAACGTTTGCAATTGTGATATATATAAACCACTAATTAAACACTTCCCCACCGTTGTGAATTTGAAAGTAAACGTAAGAGACAAGGAAAAAATGCTGGCTCTGCAATGCAAAACACTGTGAAGTCCACATACCTACACTCGCACGCAGAATCCGGTTAAAGCTACTACTACGGTTAAATACTAACATAACTTCAATAAAACGCACACACACACCATGACATTTCTAGTTTGACACCTAAGTCACCTAGATATAATAAATTACAAGAACGTTAATTATACCGGTCGAGCTATCCAACTTAAACTTTCGCAATAAATTACGGTTACAAAATGGAATAATTTAATTAGATTTAACGAATTAGTCTTAATAACCGGAATATTTGGATTATAGCAATTATTTCGCTTAGCTGCTGGAACGCTCTTGCTCGAGCAAATATGAGCGTTTCAAATTCCTTTTGACCTATATAGGTAATTCCTTCATACTTAAAACGAACACTGATTTTATACGTCGTGAAAGGTCATTTTTATAAATTGTGTACCTTACCGTTTATTTTAATAAATTTGAAGTTAGGAATTACGAAAAAAAAAAACAAAAGGTTGAAAGGTTTATATTCATAAAGTTTAAAATAACAAAATATTTTATTTCTTATAAAAAAATAGCATAATCATTTTCGTATGTCTAATCTAACTAGCCCACCGGGCTTTAAGAGCCGCGAGGTTCACAGGTAAAAACTTCTGCGTTGTTAGGTAGAATTTATTACACTACGAAACATAAACTATTTATTGTTTTCATTTCTAATTACATTTATTTTATCAGTTCATTGGATAAATTTAGCTTAAACTTTTATCAATAGCCCTACGTCACCAATAAAAATTGTAGTGTGTGTGATAGCCCGATATCTCGTTTCGGCCCGAATTTAAAATTTCAGGGGTGCTTAATGTGCTCAAATTAAAACTGAAATTCACAAACTGCTATTCTTCAATAAAGTAAGAAAATCTGTAGTAATTTATTTGGAAGTGTTGAAGCCATCAGGAATATCTTCTCTGACTTCACGGTTCATCCGATGAAAACGGTTCGTGATGACATTTTGGTGAATGAAGAAGGTGTTGATAAGCTCCAGGTCTGCGAAAGCTAAATCGCGATTTCGAAAGCTTCGAAGCGACCAATACCGAGATATTCACATTCGTAAAATACGGAAAAGATTGACGACATTGAATCTGAGCTTCAATCACTTCGTGGCAAAACTGATAATTATCTACAGAATTAAAATAATCAGTTAAAGAAAGAACTGTCTGAAACGCGCAACCAACTAAACTAGCGAGAAGGTTACTCCCGTAGAAACCATTCCATTTAAATCAGTTAAAAAAGAACTTTGCAATACCTTATGTCGAAGAAAACTTGAACATAGGTCCGTCATATGGAATCCGGCATACGTCACGCATTCACATACGAGCGAAGAGTCCAACGTTTAATCTGGCGCGCACTAACCTATCGATATTTTCGAGAAGTTGAATTAAAGTTAACCCTACTGCGATAAAGTTATATGTATGTGTCCCCTACACAAGAAACAACAACAATCTGCAGTTTAAAAACGCTGTTTTAATGGTACTTTTAATTACCCCATCCACCCCATCGTACCCGTCATTATAACGTTTTTAAAACGCCACAAATAATGCTCTATATTTATCGATGCTACGGTTACAATATTACTATCAACTGTTTCGATAAATTGATTATGAATAAGTCGTTATTTAAAGTGTTTTCCAATAATTTATACCGTACAAAATAAATTTTATAAATAAGTTTTTTTTCTTAATAGAAGTAAATATCTAAAGTAATAAATATTTAGATAATGTAATATTACGAGTAGTTACGAAATATTTAAATAATTTAGTAAAAACATATTTTAGTTTTACATGGGTTAATTTGTTAAATTTATAAGTTATTTATTTTATTGTATACTGCGGTAAAATTGTTGGTTTTTCCAATAAAGATGATTAAAAAAAAGTCACTGAAATAATACCGGGTCTTATGTTCTTATACACAGTATGTAAATGCAATGTGTAAATCTTATAATATATACAACCTGAACAACCAACGCAAGACGATTCATGGCTTCGGCACTCGCAATAGGTCGCTGCGGCAATTACGAGACGGGATGAGTCAGCTCGGTATGGGATTGATTTCCTTATGTACAAACTGCGCTGTAAACCTTCCAGCTAATCCGAATCCAGATTGTTCGTACAGATAACTCTTGGGGTGCAAAATTTAAATGGCTTTCCCATATGATACCACGTAATAAATTGGGTTGTCATTATTAAATCTTATATATTAGTGGAGCTCGTCGCCTTCATAATTTGAGCCGAGCTGAGCTGACGTGCGATCGAAGCTGAAGGACGTAAGATGAGCAAAAAAAGAACGGAAGGAAATTTTAAGTCATCTGAAGCGAGGAGAGCGCAAAAATATCGGCATTTTAAATGACACGCCATTAGGGAGACTAAAAATAAAACCGAGATTCTTGGTTATACCCTTTTTTTGCAAATGAAGCGATAAAATAGCATTAAATATTTCGCGGAGGTATTTCTTCCAAAACAGTTTTTTTCTTATAGGAAAGCAATATGCAAAAATCTTAGTTATTTTTGTATCTGATAAAAAATATTGAGCTATTTCAATACTGAGTTTAACAACGAACGTGCTTGCAAACTTATTCACACAAACAAACACAAATATATAAAGGTTATTTCAGAAATGGATTAATGTGACCTCAAAACTATCTATATATACATGTTAACTTTCTTATTCTTTTGTTCACTATTGTTCTAGATTTGTATTGTGATATGTTGTGGAAAATTTCATTTAAGTTTAAATGTGTGAAAAACGTATTGTGAAAAACACAAGTGACTCAGGAAAAAAATATACCTACAGCTAAGATCATGTGAACTTTGTAGGTTAAGCGATTTATTTAAAATGTATTGTATTCGAGTAATAAAAAAAAAAAATTGCTCGTTCTTGCAGTTGCGTGTGATTTATCTGCCTTCCAGATGACAGATTGCTTCATACGTTCACCGCTTCTGCTCACGGACAATAGATCCACCCTCGCACGACTTCTTTCACACCTTAACGAAAAGTCAGTCTTCAGAAATGATTGACTTTAACATCACATTGGTTCTACTGAAAACGACGTACTTCATTCACTTTATCTAGAAAAGCGTCATTAAAGATTCAAAATTTACATAAAAATATTTTTATCATGGTGTTGCGATTTAAATAATTTTATGATAGGTATTTGGTTCTATAAAAAAATATTCTAAGGTAAAATTTAAGTACGAATGGTTAACTCAGGTCTCAAGTTTATCGCCGTAAAAAAGTTGAAGCGGGGATGAACACATAAAGATACGAAAGTTTGATCATGATCACTTCTATTCAGTAACTTTCCCGGATTTCTAACTTCGATTGGTTTTCTTTAAACATCGTTAAAAGTACATGGGTGGGGACACGTTTGTGAATAATTATCTCCTAGTTTGAATTATATGTCAGTGAAAAAAATAATTTAATGTAAAAATAAACCAATTAATATATATTATATGTTTATTATGTATCAAAAATTGGTAAACAGTTTTTTCTAGTTTTTATATACCTAGATAGTTTATTTGTTAAGTTTACGTCTTCTTTACGCTTCTGTCAAACTGTTACCAATATGTTTAATTATGTATAGTAAACGTAAAATAAATTAAGATAATATA
Source organism: Neomicropteryx cornuta (assembly GCA_020383195.1). Classification (NCBI taxonomy): domain Eukaryota; kingdom Metazoa; phylum Arthropoda; class Insecta; order Lepidoptera; family Micropterigidae; genus Neomicropteryx; species Neomicropteryx cornuta. Next base: position 11,527,174 of record JAHKQU010000012.1, read on the forward strand.
AAAATTAATTTTTAATTTAATTTGGTTATTTAAAACGAAGCCAAGACGTACACACAAATGCCTCTTATTTTCACATATTGTACACATGAGTACTTAGTATATTTAATTTAAATTACATAGAGATGTAATGTTATTAGTAACTATTAGGTTCTAATAAGGTGTTGGTTTCATGTTTACGATGTATCTGTTGTTATATCAACTTCTAAGCTGCATAAGTAGTATTTGTTGTCACTTTTGTTGAGAAATCTTCAAGTAATTTTGTTATAACATTCCGCATTCCAAAATAAATCTCATATAAAGTGTAAAAAATGATTTGTATATAGATTTAAAACTGACTCCTCTGAATAAGGTTAAGTGCTAAACTAAGACGTTTGTTTGTTTATGATGCATATGTTTGATACTCGGAGAATAAATCGCATAAACAATACGAAGGAAACGAAATTGCGGTGGCAAGCTGTCGCCAAGCAGTTCCCTCTCGTGGGAGTATTTCAGTGCGATTGGTACTTCAGTTGGAGCGGCTCGGGTGGGGGCACTCCTGCCCCCCCTGAGGACACGAAGCGGTCATCCATCCGCGGAATCTGTGCCGACCGCAGCGCCACGTCGCCTCGCTGTACTGCTGCCGCAATATTTGTAAGGAATTCGCATTAATGTAGAATGCAAACCTCCGCTGTCCGAGCATGCACGAATACTAGCTTTAGTGTCATTTTCGATTTGCAGATGGCGGCAAATATTTCTGTATTAAATTAAATTTTATCTGAGCTTCGTGATTTTTGTTGGATGTAAAAACTACCGCAAAATGGTGGTATTCTGATGGTGGTTTTATTAACACTGATGATACAAATATTAGAGCTACCCAATCAAAAAAAACCCATTTTCTTAAATAACACAGAACCTTATGTGTTCATTCACATAAGCAATTCTGCTTATTTACGATTAGAATTCAATTACTATGCGACTGGCATGCATTATCAGGGCGTTATCAGCTGCATTTGAATTGAGAAGGGAAGACTGGTATTCAAATACTTAGTACCTGAAATTTGTTGATTGGAATCAAAATAAATAAATTATTATAAATCTAAAATACATTTCATCTCATATTTTTTAATTACAATTACATTTTCAATTCTCTCATTACATTCGCAGACAAACGCTATTTACAAATCTTAACCGTGAGGTCCTACACTTTATACACAAACATTTTATTTTAAAACCGGGAATCCAGGACTTTTGCTCACTTTTTTTTATTAATCGTAGAAATTACAGTTTTTCATACATTGCATTTTATTTACCGATATAAATAGAATGGTTTTTACGTGCATTATCATTTAGTTATATTGTTCAATATTTGGTAAAAGTGCATGGAATGGTACACACACGATTGCTGTATAGTATTCAAGCATTTAACGATAATTGAATAAACTTACAAACAAAACATAAAATTAGCATTGATGTTATTATTATCAGGATACGAGTAACTCAATATTCGTATTTGCAGCCGATTCAATTATTTCAGCGTTAAAAAGCGTCGAATTGAGAGAGAAGTACGTTGTGGTTCCTGAAATTTACATGGACTTTTAAAGGTGAATAAAAACGTTTCCGGGCAAAAAGCAGATAGACAAATTGTTGAAAATTACGAGTTGGGTCGCACAGGGCGGGCGGTGCGGACAGGGGCGGGCGGGGCGGACAGGGGCGCGCGGGGGAATGACGGGCCGCGGTTTGGCGACACAACGCGACGCGTTCAGCATGCGGCAAACGCCTCACTTAATCTACTTTCGCGAATAAATTATTTCATTTGTATATTGCTGGTCCTTGCTTTTCATAACTAGCTAATGAATTATTTACATGGACTCGGGACTTGATTATTTCCCCCACACTGCTTAATCAGTGCAGCTGTTCGTTTAGTAGCAGTTCGTTCGTTCGTTTAGTAGCAGTTCTTCGCTTTGAAGAAATGAATCCTGCAATAAATATACGGCACCACTAGAATTTTAGTATCTTTTTAGAATGTTTTTATTAATGGTGTAAAACAAAGATAATTAATCTACATTAGAAATTATAAGAGTCAGGCTCTTATAATTATAAGTCATGCAACTCTGTTTTTCTCACCATTACGGTTATAAAATAATAAGATTGTTTTACTTTTTTTAATAATTCTGTTTTAACGTTTAAAGTAAAGGCTGTTTTTTTTTTTGAAAGATTAAAAATCCAAGCTTGATATCTTTCAATTAATTTAATTTCTCTAGATTGTATAATATTGTACATGTGTTTACCGATATGCAATAAATTATCAATGTATTTTTTACTTTATTTAGAGGATTAAGATGAGGAGCCAAGTAACTTGTTTATATAACATGCACATTTATTACCTATTTCATTTACCTATTACACATTTATTTTTTTCGTGTCCAACCAAGATAATAATATGCGACCAGCTGTATGGTTTTTCAAATGACTAAAGCTAAAACATAGTAATTATAAAGATTAGAAAAGTAAATATTGCAAGAAGATAGTTTGGTGGTTTCTAAAACATATATTTATCTTTAACAATATATATAACATATATAACATATCTATAACATATATAACAATCTAATATTTTTCGATTCTGTTGGAACAACACCAAAAAAAATATTCAAGCGAAAGTGGTTAACGCGGTCACGAATATATACATAATTATGCAAATGTTTTTCATGCGAGCGACTTTGAAGACGTTGAAAAAATCGTCAGCTAGCTTGATGAATCTATCCTAAAGAATTTTTTGCTACTTAGCTTAGCGTCAGCCTGTATGTCAAATATTTAAATTACCTTACTTAACAAATAAAAACAATGGAAATTTTTGAATTTCGCAGGGACTAATTTATCACTACATTAGTCTAAAGAAAACATCTTTAAATTTCTACAGGACTTACTGGGTGGCAGCGGCGTCTAAAAAAAAACTATGTATTTAAAAAAAAATAATACGTAGAAATTTACAAAATTACAATAAAACCTACCAAATTGCCACCCAATTTGTTGGTAGGGTGCTCGTATACCGATGATGAATAATACAATGAATAACAATTCTTGAATACTTTGTGGGATATTCAAAAGTTTTATCCACTAGACCACAACTTAGAAACACGGCCGTTGACTCCAACGACCGTCTGCTCACAAATCGTTTGACAGACCAACTCTAGAATATGGCGTATCAGCATGGGATCCATTTACGCGTCTTAAGACTGGTATAGAGGAAGCCCGAAGCAGATATATACTCAGGCGTTTTGGCGATTTGATGGTCAAACAAAATTATTGTCTCAGCTTGAATGAGAGTCACACAGTGTTATGTAGGTGAGATGTGTCTTACAAATTTATTTAAAGATTAGCTTTTAACTTCTTAGACCAATTTACCTTGGTCGGAATGAACATTCTGCTAAAATAAAAAAAAATAATTAGGCAAAAGAATGTTAGTTTACAGTCTCGGCTTCTTAGAACTGTATGAGAGTGGGATGCCTTATGTATATAGGTCCATTTTTACTCATTTTCCTGGTAATAAAACTATATTTAAACGTAGGCTGCAATAAGGAGACTCATACCAGACAAATTAGCAATATCACAGAAGCTAGCTCTTAAATTTGAAAAAATAATAACTGCTTACATAATAATTATGTTAGTAATAGATGCAGATTAAATTAATTTGCATCAAGCACACTCAGTTTTATTATATTCACACCTCCTGCAATTAATGGTCAAACTCATTCTTTTCGTATTTCCTTCTAAGCTTACAAAGTTTTGTGGGTCGGACGAAACTTTCGAACTGTCACAAGTAACTTTATGCTTGGATAAGTTTTTCGTTAAGCTAACGACTATAATATTCCCTTACTTCACTAAGACTTATTACATAGACCAAACTTGCTTATTTTGAAGGCAAACTCAGCCAAAAACTGGAACAACTTTGCGAGTCAGAATAACGGGTATTTTCGTCATCAGTATTTTTTTTTTGCTTCATTTTGTACATAAATCAAATAGCTTGCATCAGTTGTTGCGAACGAAAACTGATTCATTGGTTTATATTTTCTTTAAAAAGAAGCGAAAAGAAATCTTGCACACATTCAGCTACTACTATAAAAAAAAAAAAAAAATTGCATTAAATTTAAAGTACGTAAGTACGTGTTTATCTGTAATATGTGAACGTCATCCATCAGCCGTCGCAAAATTGCCAGCAAATTGCCTAAACCAAAAGCGACGGCGCGTTGGTCCGTGTCGCTTTTTGATTCATTGTCTCGCATATTTCGCCCAGCAGACATTAGCGATTTTTCAATCTGACAACATGACAATGGAAACTAGGTTTTCCCTTTTTGCTATTCCACATTCAAGATATTTGTATTTACTTTAAAATGTGATGAATATACTCGTACATATTATCTAAGTGTAGGTCAAAAGAAATAAAGAAAACAGAAAAGAAAATTTAGAAGAAACTATCGCCTTCTTTTTTAGTTGAGATTTATCAGAATGAGAATCAGAATGAGTCCTCGCAGAATCTTGATTCGATCTGATAACAAAGAACCACAATGTTATATATTTTTTCAGACGATCTGCCGCTATTATAATAAAAGTCATGAAACATATTCATATAAATGTTTCGAATTGTGATACGTGATTCTATTTAAGATTTTGGCTCTTACAATGCCTAACAATGATTTTATTTTTATATCGATTTTTTTTTTATTAAAAACGAGAATTAAAACGTTTTTTGTGAACAGAAAAAGAGAAAACTAGACAACATTTCCTTCGGCTCCTCCCCAACATGCTGATGATGGGACGTGCTTCTAAAATGGCGTCTTGGCACGGCAGTCGGTCACGCACGCGACCACAATTTCTTCATAATTGTATCCCTGCGTGGAGCGCATAGGAATTTCGGGGAAATATTTTAGGGACAATCAGCAAGGGACGTAAATGTCGAAAAAACGATCGAACGGCAAAAATAAATTGTTACGCTAAAACGCCTGAAAATCAAAATCATATCAACCACCAAAGATTTTCAATTCTAAGCAGTAATTGTGAAGTTACTGGCTTTAAAGTGAATAATAAATTGCGTGATTGCAGCAATTAGATGGATATAGCCGCAGAAATGTTTTCAAACAAATTTATAAAATATTTAAACTTAAACTTATAAAGCTTAAAAATAATAAATATATATCATATTTACCTGAATTTACCTTATACGAAGGTAAAACATAATAAAAACATATTGATGTACACATAAGATGTACACATAAGCTTTTTTTTAAATGTTGACATTCACATTTCACATGTAATTCAACATTTTTTATTTTGTAAAATTCTTTAATCACCGTACATCATAATTAAATTAAAACCCATAGTTTAACTAATTGAAAATGTTTAGGTAGGTGTGATTGTGTGAAACTAAGTGCGTTATTGCCATTATAAATAAGTAAATACCATTTAGTGGCTTATTTAATAAACTTGCTAAGCGGATCATTATTTTTATAAAGTAGGGCATTTATCAAAGTAACGACGTTAAATAATCCAATCTAAAACCATAACTAAAGAAGAGGTTGGCAATACTTACCAAAACGCAAATTTGCTAATGGGTCAAGTCGACATTAACGAACACGACCCATCAACCAACCCGACGCGGTGCCTTTAGGTGTTTGCAAGGGAGGGGGAAGGGAAAGGTGAGCGGCTCCAACAAATTCACATAATTTCCGTTCACCTGCAAAACTTTTTCCTTATTAGGCATGTTGGAGTTACCTTAGCAAACAGTACTCTGACTCGACCAGGATTGACTTTCATTTAGTGTTACACTTAAATTAATAAATTCAGTCTTACGAATTTCAACAAAATATTTACAATGAAATTATGAATAAGGTAATACATATTTTGTGATAGTACATATTTCATGTGTACCAATTACATTGTATTGTCATATGTCTGTCAGGCAGACTTCTATTTATTTATTTAACAGGTTTTCTCCATGCATTACACATGTCGTTAGACTGCCCAATCCACTGTTTTTTTTTTTTATAATAAAGACAGTGGAAAACAAAACACAGTTATATTTCGGTACCCTTACGGGTACCTAACAATAACTTTTTTTTTGTGTTTTCAAAATTACCATTAAACGAGTTTATACATTTCAACGAAATGTATTTATTTGATATGCTTCGAAAATAGACCGGTTAAAGGTAACCGAAAATAGACCGGTTTTTCTCGTAATTGGGAAATATTTTTTAATACTGATTAATGTTTGATTGCTGATATAGATCAACCCCCTAAAAGACGATCAGTGAATATAAAATACAACCTGTATATTCTAAATGAAATATTTGTACTTTTTTATTTATTATTTACTGATAACCTCAATATCAAAATAATCCAAAACTAGTTAGACTTCTTTCTATAAGACGAGCTAGGTGCTGTATCATTTTGTATTGTCGTTAAATGAACTAAGAGTAATATTCAACATATATGGAGAATGAAGCGGTTGATGCGAGGACCCAAAATTGAACCGGTGCCGCCAAAGCATAGACCGCTTTGGCGACCCCGGTTGCGGCTACAGAATGCAGTATATAATATGAGTATGTATTTTGAGGCAAAAGCGGAAAACAAATGATGATGATCTGAGCTCTTGGTCTAAGCTTCTGCTTCTCGTGATGCTGTCACAAATTCATAATATTTTAGAGTTGAGCTGTTGCAGTAACTGTACTTTAACTCTACTTCAGTGTATATTTTATTTTTATTAAAAAAATCTATTTAATAAAACATGCTAGACAATATGTAATAATAACTAATTTTGTTGGGCAATTAACACTTATATTAATTTTTCTACACCAGTTAAGAGTGCAGTCTGTCCGCCCGCTCACACTGCTGCTTTGCTTCATATCCACCTGCAAAAGTTGTGAGCCCGACTCGAATGTAAAGTTAAGTTGTCAGGCAGTTTTATTACGGCCGTTGGCGAATTTTAAAAATAGCCATATTTAAAAAGTTGGCACATTTTTTGCGCGCGTCGCAAAAGCGGCTGCCGCGCTCTCGAGGCAATAAAGAAGGACGTACCGGCGGGCATTGGGCGGGCGGGCGAGCGTCCGGACGACAAGAGGCCGCCTAAGCCTACCTACTTCACAGGCTGTTTAAATTTTATCTATTTTACAGAAAATGAGACCAGGAATTTCTCTTACACACTATCACTACGGTGATTAAAAGCTTTCAATGTCGGTAATTTTATTATTGGAGCGAAGCTCCCATGCGATGACTCCAATGGCGAAATGTACCTATAATTAGTTGGGCGATTTTCGAAATTATTGGTTCTTATTAAACGGAAAAATTAAAACTAGATTCTGACGTAGTGAAATGGGTCCTACAAGAAAGTTAATAACGAAAAACCTAGTTATATTCTTTTCAGGCATCAAACTGTCATGGAAGCTAAATCTCCCTTTTCCAGCTCCTTTACTTGCTGCAGCTTGCGGTGCGACAAGTGATGTGAATAAGAAAACAGATTGTCTTAGGACGTTCGACTACTAAAGAGTTTTGATTCGTACCAACCGCAGCACTTTTGCATGGATCCTCGCTGTCATCTCTTCTTCTGAGTATATAGAGAAAGCATGTAACCTTAATCCATTTATTTTGGATTTTCGTAACTAAATTTGTAAAATTTAATGACAATTAACAGAGCGATCTGAATGCAGTTTCCTTTCCAAATATTCTGGCAAAGTGAACTTTAGCTGTTAAAGTATTCATAATGTCGACTGAGTTAAGTGAATTAGACGCTATTCTATATGAAAAGCGTATATATTCTGACATGATTACAGACATAGTGGAATGTTGTCTGACCTATACGACAAAGTTAACGACTTTGCGGTAAAAACTACGTTACAAGCGAAACGAATGGAATTTAATAATAAAAGGGGCGATGTAGCTAAATCAAATATGATATTAGCATATACGAATACTGACTCATCAGAAAATCAATTTTAAGTGAAATGTGATGCGGAGTGTAGCGGGGAGGGGTTAAAGGCAAGGGCGAAAATGGAAAAATATATTGTGAGGAATCATCAGGAGATAGGAACCCACGAAATTCCTCTCATCCATATTAATCACGGCGAAGTTGGCGAGCAGACGGGGGCGGGTGCGGCGGTCGATCGAAGGGGAAAAATCCGCAAAGAAAATAACGGTGACCCGTTCGCGAGATGTGGGCGCAGGCCTCAGACGAAAGGCGGCCAAAACAAGGCCGAGATAATTGCAGGCAAAGAAGATTAAAACGTCAGCGGCACGTGAAACATTACAATTAAGCGACGCGCGACGGCCGCGACGTTTTTAAGAACGGAAGTCCCACTTTTAAATTAATAACAAAGGACTTGTTTTCGTTCCCGCTACCGTTAATACACAACGGCGTAGAACTTTTTTTTTTTATTTCTTACAAATTATATATTGAATATTAAAATTAATATACTTTGATACCGCCCTTTAAATTGCGGTTCAATTGTTAGTCGCTAACATGCTTGTTAATATTTTAGTATCTCATCGCATTGATCTCTCAATTTCCCATTAATTTAAACAGTCTCTGTTTGTCTGCTGTATACACAAAGCAGTCTATTAAGCGTTATATTACTACAATACTCACAACACAACTATTAACACTTTTGTCGAGTGCGACTGTCGTGGTAAATATGAGGTAAACTCACATTCAGGAAATTAATTTCGGAAATTATAAGTTGGCAACACCAGACTGACGAATTTTAAATAAAAATATCATTTGAAGCAAAATATCTGAAAATACGGCGCAGTTAGCTTAGTATGACAAAAGGATGGCTTAAAAGCACGGATTACTAAGCGTACGTAATAAACAAACCCTTACCGTCATATAAGTGTACGAGGCGCCGTACCGCAATAAAAACGAGACGGGAAATTTGCCTTTAAAGACGCCGCGAAGGTCTTTCAAAAATTGGTAACGGTGAATTCTAAATATTCACATTTATTTAATATTTTAATAGTATAAGAAAACTATAGTTTTTTGGTGCCAAAATTGACTGAATGTGAGAATGATCACTACCCACATATGTATAAATGTTTTTTGTCTAGCTTGTAAGATTTGTTGTTATTTAAAGTATCCATAAGGTAGATACGTAACATTAATATAGGTAAGATATTTAAATCTTCAGCCAAAACAATATCATTTAAGAGACATTAAAGGATTACGCGTTTGCAATAGACTAATGAGTTAAAAATACGCGTTCGGAAACGCGACGGAGTTAAACGAGAACCTAATTACAGATCATTAGCGCGCCGCGAAATAATCTATATTTGATATTTAATTCAAAGGAAAAAGTCACTGGATTTAGGTTTGTAGGTCAAGGAAACAAAATAGAATACCTATAATTTAATAGTTAGGCTAAAAACGAATTGTTTATTTTTATTATATAATTACAAAATCGTTTTTATCCAACAAGGAAAACATGTAAATATATCTTTTAGATTAAGGGAATATATTTGTTTAGCATAATATTAGCACCCAATAAGTATGGTAAAAAAAAAAAAAAATTATTATAATAATTATGTGATTTCAAATATTCCTAAAACGCTCGTAGGTTGTGGGCAAGAGGTATGAAGGGGGTGCGTCCGCTGAAGGGCGAAAGCGGAAACGCGTGAATAAAAGGTCGCCTCATACCTACATTCGGGTTAGTTGTTTCTAGCAAGACGTGACTAGGCACCGTTTCGCTGTCAGTGTTTTATAACGTCAATCGATAGCCGTCGCGAATATTAACTTAGTTAAAAATTTTTAGAAGTTGGTGTAACTCTATTAATTACGTACCATCCAGCCAGAGGTTTTGGATACCACGAGAGCTAAATGTTAATCACGCAACGAGATAAAATCGAGCTAAATCAACGAGGTCACAAATTACCAAAAACAAATGTACTTCAGCGTTCGAGACTCGTTTAGTAAACGATTGAGAAGTTAGGCTGAAATCTACATATCGGTGAGTGAATTGAAGACAATCTGACATTTATTTCATAAAATAAATAGTCACAAATTGTCACCTTTTCGGAGAACTGTATTATAAACTGTCAATGTTTGTTCGCATTAATTTAATTAGTACTGAACTTTATTCTGTGTTTTTAAATTGTGATTCAGACAATATCCTTTTGCTTATTTAACGGATTTACGACCCGTTGAATATACTGTTTTGAATAAATAGCGTGATAACTTTCAATTCTGTTTTTATTGACTTTTAATCATTTTGAACTTTTTGAAATCGTTGCATTATAAATCAGGCTAGCTTGATTTGAGGAGACTGACTCTTGGAAAGCTCGGATCTACAGTCCACCTTGAGAACGTGGCATCAGAAGCCACCCAGCTGTGTCCCGACTGAAGAGGACTGGTCTTCGGATCCGCTGGAAGCGGATCGGCCGGGACATAGCATCTTTGTTGGTCCTTTCGAGCGCAGATTGGACGAGCCCCGAGTTTTCTTTGACAAGATGTCAAAAAGTCAAGCGAGCCAAAAGGATATGGCAGATCAGGCAACTCCAGGAGAGAGGAAGAGCGAGCGCCTGAGGCAAAGACTGTCAGGCAATACAAGTCGCGGTTCAGGACGAACCATCAGCGCAGGACGCCGACAGGACAGAGCCGAGGAACAAGCGCCGTACACAACGGAGCGTCTGAGCATGACGGCACAGGATTCCCAGGAAGCCGAACAGGTCAGCACGGAAGCAGGCCCATCCAGGCTCCAGGAGAGGCTGCAGGCAGCGGCCCAGGAACTCCCTGCGTCACGGGCATCATCCGTTGCAAGCCGCAGGTCCAGGACGTCAGCCGCCTCGAGAAGCAGCGTCACCAGGCAACTGCTGGCGGCAGACCTTGAGGCTGCAGAAGAGAGTGCCAGGCTGCAGGCACAAGCCGCTGCAGAAAACTCCAGGCTGCAGACCAAAATACAGATGGATCTGGTGGCAAAGAGGCTGGAGATCAAGAAAAAGATGATCGAGGCCGAGGAAGAAGATGACGATGAGGGCAGCATCGCAGACTCATCAGCATCGTCTAGGTATTGTCGCGAATGGGCCGCGACGAAAATACCGAGAATCGACACGCAAGCGGACGATTTGAAACAGGCGTTTCGAAATCTCCGTATCGGCGCGACACAAGAGGAGCGGCCGGGCGAGAGCGAGACAACGCGCTACCGACAACGGTCGCCGATAAAAACTGAAAAAGTGTGTGTGTCAGTGCCTAATACAAGTGATTCGTATCGAAATAACATGTTAGTGTCGGCGCGTGCAAAACTTTTACGTGACTTGCCGAAGTTTACCGGAAACACTAATGAGTTTCCAATATTCATTAGTTTATTCAATCAAGGGAACGAGATGTGCGGCTACTCCAATGCGGATAATTTAATCCGTTTGGCTGCCTCACTCAGCGGGCCAGCGAGGGAGGCTGTGAGGTCGCTGCTAGTCGAACCGGAGAACGTTCCTGCCATCATGAAGGTGCTTTATCGACGCTTCGGCAGACCAGATGCTCGCATAGATGAACTGATGACAGAGGCTCGCAGTGTTCCGAATATTGGGGTAAGTGACTCACTTTCACAATTAGTTAATTTTGGCACCATTGTTTGCAACATTGTACACTCACTTAAAAGTATGGGACATGACGGATATTTAATTAATCCGCCATTGTTGAAAGAATTAATTTTAAAATTACCTCAATATTTAAGGCTTCAGTGGTACAAAGAATTCAAAGGCGAACATCCCACACTTACAGATTTCGGGGAATGGCTAGAGTCATTACTGGACGCGGCCGCAAAAGAGGAAACTAACTCAGGTAGTTCAAAGCCCGCGGTCAAAGAACGCAGCGAGTTAAAAACGCGCGCGATTAAAAAATTAGAGCCGACGCGTAGGCATATTTTTAATACCTACGAAAAATCGTTAGAAGTTAAAAAATGTCTGTACTGTAAAAAAACAAATCATGATTTAAATGTTTGTAGGAATTTTGCGGCTCTAAGCCTAAACAGTAAACGCGATTGGGTCAGGGAAGAAAACTTATGTTTTATTTGTTTAAAATTAGGACACACCGCACTTCAATGTAAAAGAAAAGTGTCGTGCGGAATTAACGGATGCAAAAGTAAACACCATAAGTTACTTCATCCGATAACGCGTTCGGAACCCGGCCAAGCAGCCACTCCGGAGGGGTCAACCACGGTCGAGACAGGTCACGTGACGCACACACGTCATGAGAACGGAAGCATTGGACTCAGAGTTGTCAATGTGAAGGTCACGGGCGAGGCTGGGTCCAGGGATATACTCGCGTTATTGGATGAGGCATCGACTCTGACTCTAATCGACGAAAAAATAGCAAATGAAATCGGCGCAAAGGGCGTTGCATCGACATTAAAAATAGTAGGTATTAACGGTATGAGATCACAGGACTCGTGTACTCGGTCGGTAGATATAAAAATTCAAGCCGAAAACAATTCCGTAATTTATAATTTAAAACATGTGAAAACTATGAAAAATCTAAACTTACCTTATCATAATTTAGATATCGATAAATTACGAGAAAATTATCCGTTTATATCTAGGTTACCTATTAAGTCGGTTCACGGAAAAATAAAAATGCTTATCGGACAAGACCAGTATGGCCTCATCTTGCCCCAGGAAGTGCATGGTGATTGGCGCAAGGGACCTGTCGTCACGAAAGCGTTAATTGGGTGGTCATTAAATGGTAATTTCGGCGTCGGCGCTAATAGCGGTCACGTGTTACACCTACGACTCGACGAGCGCGACGCGCAATTACAAAACGATTTAAAGGGCTATTTTCAAATAGAAGAAATGAGCGGCCCTAAACGACCATATCAATTTAATTTAAATCAACGCGCAAATAAAATTCTAAAGGAAACAACACGTAATATAGGTCACCGTTATGAAACCGGTTTATTATGGAAATCGGACGAAATAAACCTTCCATATAACCGTGCTATGGCCTTAAAACGTTTAGAAAACGTAGAAAGGCGTCTGTTACGAGACAAAGTTTTATCGGAAGCGTATAGCAATACGATAAAAGATTTTCTGGCAAAAGGCTATGCCCGAAAATTATCAAATAACGAAGTAGCGTCCGTGACAACTAAAACCTGGTACTTGTCTCATTTCATGGTCACTAACGTAAATAAACCTGGAAAATTCAGACTTGTATTCGATGGGGCCGCGAGATCAGGGGGCACTTCGTTAAATGATAATCTTTTAAGCGGTCCAGACCTATTAAAACCCCTTATGGGTATATTATGTCGGTTCCGACAAGGAACTATTGCAATTTCAGGTGACTTGAAAGAAATGTTTTTGCAAGTCCGCATGCGGCCAGAAGACCAACAGGCTCAAAGATTCCTCTGGCGTGACATGCGGATCGAAGAGCCAGCTCAGGAATATGCAATGCAAGTAGTTCTATTCGGATCTACTTGTTCGCCGTGCTCGGCGCAATACGTAAAAAACGTAAACGCCGAGGCACATAGGTCGGCTTATCCAGACGCAGCGCGGGCCATTCTCGACTCTCATTATATGGACGACTATCTGGATAGCGTAGATGACCTACAAACGGCGAAAAAATTAGTACGAGATGTCACCTACGTACACAAACAGGGCGGATTCGAAATTCGCAACTGGTCGACAAATAGTCCGCAAGCCATAGAGTCGGTGAGCCCGGAAGATCGCTCACAAAAAAGTGTGCGATGGACTACACATGGCACTGATAGCAGCGAAAGAATCCTAGGATTAATTTGGCACCCCACAACAGACGAATTAGCCTTCGATACTAATTTTAGTAAATTACCTCCCGGACTAGTGAGTGGGGACATTATACCTACAAAACGGCAGGCGTTAAGTTTATTAATGTCAGTTTTCGACCCGTTAGGTATTTTGGGCCCGCTCACTATAAAAGGAAAAATACTTATGCAAGAAATGTGGTTACTAAAAACGGGATGGGATGATCTCGTAAGCGAAGGAGTGGGACGCAAATGGGACGAATGGCTCGAGGACTTGAAAAAAGTTCAAGAGCTCAGGATACCCCGTAGCTATCAGTGCCACGGCCAGGTAAAATCCGGAGTGCAATTGCACATTTTCGGAGATGCAAGCCAACAGGGTATTGCCGCGGTTGCGTTCGCACGTTTTTTAGACGCAAACCGTAAAATACGTGTGTCATTTTTGGCCGGCAAGACTAAAGTTAGTCCGCTAAAAATAATGTCTATGCCAAGAAAAGAATTGCAGGCAGCGCTTTTAGCCAGTCGTTTGGCGGCTACACTGAAATCTGAACACACCTGGAAGTTCGAAAATACTGTCTTATGGACGGATTCGAAAACAGTTTTACACTGGATTCGGAACGACCCGAGACAGTATCAAACGTTCGTAGCGCATCGATTAGGTGAGATCGACGAACTAACCGCAGGTGACAGCTGGCGCTGGATTCAGTCCGCCGATAACGCCGCCGACGAGGCAACGCGAGACGGAACGCCATACAAAAATGACACGTCGTCAAAATGGCTGCATGGGCCCGCCTTCTTATACGAAGACGAGAAAAAATGGCCGCCCGAAAAAATAGGTATTGCACTTCAAGAGGATGTGAATTATCACGATGAAGTGATAAAACACGCCTTCGTCACTCACGCACCGGAGCCCGAAACACCTTTAATAGACGCGTCAAAATATTCAAAATGGACGCGCCTAATTCGCTGTACCGCGTGGGTGTTTCGAGCAGTCGATATTTTTCGAAAAAGGGGGGAGCGGGGGGCGCTTTCCGCGAAAGAGATCGATAACTCGGAAAATTACTGGTTACGACGAGCGCAAAACGAAATTTTCACTGAGGAGATAAGAGAAATAAGCGCAAATCGGCCGGTAAAAAAGTCGAGTAAAATACGTCATCTAAATGCATTTTTAGATGACGAAAAAATACTGCGTGTAGGCGGCCGCATAAGTGCAGTGCAAGGTGTCGCATTGCAATTCATTAAGCCGGCCATATTGGATGCAAGTCACCCCTATACAAAGTTATTAATAAGACATGAACATGAGTCGAGTTCCCATCAAGGCCGAGAGTTCGTATTAAACGAACTAAGACAGCGTTTTTATATATTAAAAGCCAGAGGCGCTATTCGGAAAACGGCTCGAGAATGTCAACATTGCCAGAATCAACAGGCAAAGGCGATACCTCCCCGTATGGCCGATCTACCTGCCGTACGACTCCAACATCACGAGCGGCCCTTTTCCGCAGTCGGGATCGATTACTTCGGACCCCTTGAAGTAACGGTCAACCGACACAGGGAAAAGCGCTGGGGAGTTATGTTCTCCTGTTTACGGACTCGAGCCGTGCACATCGAAATAGCGCACTCACTAAGCACGGACGCGGCAATTATGGCAATAAAACGCATGTCGGCGAGGCGCGGCGTACCTAAGGTATTTTATTCCGACAATGGCACAAATTTGCACGGAGCAAATAACGAATTAAAAAGGGCCATTGCCGAAATAAATGAGGACAAATTAAAAGAAAAATTTTCAATTCAAAAAATTGAGTGGTTTTTTTTACCAGCAGCCGCTTCGCACATGGCCGGGGCGTGGGAACGAATGATCCAATCAATAAAAAGGGCTTTGTACGCCATATTGAAAGAGAGGGCACCTCGAGACGAGGTATTAATCACGTTGATGGCGGAAGCTGAACAAACAGTAAACAGTCGGCCATTGTTCCACGTGTCACTTGACCATAAGGACGACGAGAGCCTTACACCTAACCATTTCCTGATAGGTAGCTCATCAGGAAAAGCGGCCATAGGGGAAATTGACGCTACTGATTTGTTCGGCAAAAAACAATGGCGCATAGCGCAAACATTAGCCGATCATTTTTGGCGACGCTGGATACGTGAATATCTGCCCACTCTTATACATCGAGAAAAATGGCAAGAACCCGCGAAACCTATCCAAATAGGTGACGTGGTGTTTATTATTGATGAAAGACTTCCGCGAAACGCTTGGCTGCGCGGCATAGTAGTGCAAACACACCCCGGCACAGACGGACAAACCCGGGCGGTAACCGTCAAAAGCCACGGGAAACACTACAAACGACCGGCAGTCAAAATAGCAGTATTACGAGTCCACGACCATCAAAGGCTGAAAGAGTAACGTTTCAGAGAGGGCGGAATGTCGTGGTAAATATGAGGTAAACTCACATTCAGGAAATTAATTTCGGAAATTATAAGTTGGCAACACCAGACTGACGAATTTTAAATAAAAATATCATTTGAAGCAAAATATCTGAAAATACGGCGCAGTTAGCTTAGTATGACAAAAGGATGGCTTAAAAGCACGGATTACTAAGCGTACGTAATAAACAAACCCTTACCGTCATATAAGTGTACGAGGCGCCGTACCGCAATAAAAACGAGACGGGAAATTTGCCTTTAAAGACGCCGCGAAGGTCTTTCAAAAATTGGTAACGGTGAATTCTAAATATTCACATTTATTTAATATTTTAATAGTATAAGAAAACTATAGTTTTTTGGTGCCAAAATTGACTGAATGTGAGAATGATCACTACCCACATATGTATAAATGTTTTTTGTCTAGCTTGTAAGATTTGTTGTTATTTAAAGTATCCATAAGGTAGATACGTAACATTAATATAGGTAAGATATTTAAATCTTCAGCCAAAACAATATCATTTAAGAGACATTAAAGGATTACGCGTTTGCAATAGACTAATGAGTTAAAAATACGCGTTCGGAAACGCGACGGAGTTAAACGAGAACCTAATTACAGATCATTAGCGCGCCGCGAAATAATCTATATTTGATATTTAATTCAAAGGAAAAAGTCACTGGATTTAGGTTTGTAGGTCAAGGAAACAAAATAGAATACCTATAATTTAATAGTTAGGCTAAAAACGAATTGTTTATTTTTATTATATAATTACAAAATCGTTTTTATCCAACAAGGAAAACATGTAAATATATCTTTTAGATTAAGGGAATATATTTGTTTAGCATAATATTAGCACCCAATAAGTATGGTAAAAAAAAAAAAAAATTATTATAATAATTATGTGATTTCAAATATTCCTAAAACGCTCGTAGGTTGTGGGCAAGAGGTATGAAGGGGGTGCGTCCGCTGAAGGGCGAAAGCGGAAACGCGTGAATAAAAGGTCGCCTCATACCTACATTCGGGTTAGTTGTTTCTAGCAAGACGTGACTAGGCACCGTTTCGCTGTCAGTGTTTTATAACGTCAATCGATAGCCGTCGCGAATATTAACTTAGTTAAAAATTTTTAGAAGTTGGTGTAACTCTATTAATTACGTACCATCCAGCCAGAGGTTTTGGATACCACGAGAGCTAAATGTTAATCACGCAACGAGATAAAATCGAGCTAAATCAACGAGGTCACAAATTACCAAAAACAAATGTACTTCAGCGTTCGAGACTCGTTTAGTAAACGATTGAGAAGTTAGGCTGAAATCTACATATCGGTGAGTGAATTGAAGACAATCTGACATTTATTTCATAAAATAAATAGTCACAAATTGTCACCTTTTCGGAGAACTGTATTATAAACTGTCAATGTTTGTTCGCATTAATTTAATTAGTACTGAACTTTATTCTGTGTTTTTAAATTGTGATTCAGACAATATCCTTTTGCTTATTTAACGGATTTACGACCCGTTGAATATACTGTTTTGAATAAATAGTGTGATAACTTTCAATTCTGTTTTTATTGACTTTTAATCATTTTGAACTTTTTGAAATCGTTGCATTATAAATCAGGCTAGCTTGATTTGAGGAGACTGACTCTTGGAAAGCTCGGATCTACAGTCCACCTTGAGAACGTGGCATCAGAAGCCACCCAGCTGTGTCCCGACTGAAGAGGACTGGTCTTCGGATCCGCTGGAAGCGGATCGGCCGGGACAGCGACAGTTAAATATTTTGAAACGAAAATCATTTAATTATCAACAGTCATTTTAATATCAACTGGAAACGGTAAAGACTTGGTGGTATTGTGTTATATGCACACCTTCTGAGTCAGAGATACTATTGATAGCTTCAAGTAACAAGACAAACAACAAACTCATATAAATGACAGTCTTGCAAGGTGTTTGTTTCTTGTCTGCTAATAATCAACGTTTTTAAATAAAACGACAATATGGTGGCAGGAACTTTGCAAAACATCGCATCCCCTACAAAGCAGGCAAACTTTAAGAAAATTTGGTAAGGTCCATTCTTGCAAAAAAAAAACCTTAATTTTATTCTTGAGTTTAGACCACAGTTTCGACATAAGTTTTTGATTGTAAACTTTTTAGTGTACGGAAACTTTTCACTTCCCGTATAGAATAAAAATTATCCGGTAGTAAAAAAAAGAATACCAGTGTGTTTCTTAAGTAAGGAAGTTGATTAAATTTGTGATTAACTGCAATAATGTATTGATATATATATATATATATATATATATATCAATTTTCAGATAAACTACGTTGAACGTAAGTTATTCTTGTAAATATCCATTAAACCATTCACTTCTCATTCATTATACGTCATATTCGTTACATTTTCACACTTTTTTTCATAATTATTGTTTAATTTTTAAATCATTTATTCACTACTTTAATGAAAGTTTGACCGTATTGCATATCGCACAGATAGGTAGGTGAGAGTGAAAGACTTTCATAAAATACAGGCCTGTATTTAAACCAGCGTGCATTACCTCAAGCGATGCAACTATCTGTGCTTTCGGTATTAATTTTTCTTTGAACATTCTGGCTATATATTTTATTTGCAAAAAATTTCAATCCTTAAAATATTAAAAAGCATTCGTATTTTCCAAATGTCAGTACTATCAAACTTTTATATATGTTAAACTAAAGGTGTTTACCTATTTTAACATAGAAATCATCTAATTAACGGTATTTAAACAATACATTTTACTATTTTACTATATCTTAACGATTTGCACGTAATGTGCATATATTTTACACTTTTCTTTTTATTTTTAACCATAACGATTCATTTTCAGATAAACTACGTTGAACGTAAGTTATTCTTGTAAATATCCATTAAACCATTCACTTCTCATTCATTATACGTCATATTCGTTACATTTTCACACTTTTTTTCATAATTATTGTTTAATTTTTAAATCATTTATTCACTACTTTAATGAAAGTTTGACCGTATTGCATATCGCACAGATAGGTAGGTGAGAGTGAAAGACTTTCATAAAATACAGGCCTGTATTTAAACCAGCGTGCATTACCTCAAGCGATGCAACTATCTGTGCTTTCGGTATTAATTTTTCTTTGAACATTCTGGCTATATATTTTATTTGCAAAAAATTTCAATCCTTAAAATATTAAAAAGCATTCGTATTTTCCAAATGTCAGTACTATCAAACTTTTATATATGTTAAACTAAAGGTGTTTACCTATTTTAACATAGAAATCATCTAATTAACGGTATTTAAACAATACATTTTACTATTTTACTATATCTTAACGATTTGCACGTAATGTGCATATATTTTACACTTTTCTTTTTATTTTTAACCATAACGATTCATTTTCAGATAAACTACGTTGAACGTAAGTTATTCTTGTAAATATCCATTAAACCATTCACTTCTCATTCATTATACGTCATATTCGTTACATTTTCACACTTTTTTTCATAATTATTGTTTAATTTTTAAATCATTTATTCACTACTTTAATGAAAGTTTGACCGTATTGCATATCGCACAGATAGGTAGGTGAGAGTGAAAGACTTTCATAAAATACAGGCCTGTATTTAAACCAGCGTGCATTACCTCAAGCGATGCAACTATCTGTGCTTTCGGTATTAATTTTTCTTTGAACATTCTGGCTATATATTTTATTTGCAAAAAATTTCAATCCTTAAAATATTAAAAAGCATTCGTATTTTCCAAATGTCAGTACTATCAAACTTTTATATATGTTAAACTAAAGGTGTTTACCTATTTTAACATAGAAATCATCTAATTAACGGTATTTAAACAATACATTTTACTATTTTACTATATCTTAACGATTTGCACGTAATGTGCATATATTTTACACTTTTCTTTTTATTTTTAACCATAACGATTCATTTTCAGATAAACTACGTTGAACGTAAGTTATTCTTGTAAATATCCATTAAACCATTCACTTCTCATTCATTATACGTCATATTCGTTACATTTTCACACTTTTTTTCATAATTATTGTTTAATTTTTAAATCATTTATTCACTACTTTAATGAAAGTTTGACCGTATTGCATATCGCACAGATAGGTAGGTGAGAGTGAAAGACTTTCATAAAATACAGGCCTGTATTTAAACCAGCGTGCATTACCTCAAGCGATGCAACTATCTGTGCTTTCGGTATTAATTTTTCTTTGAACATTCTGGCTATATATTTTATTTGCAAAAAATTTCAATCCTTAAAATATTAAAAAGCATTCGTATTTTCCAAATGTCAGTACTATCAAACTTTTATATATGTTAAACTAAAGGTGTTTACCTATTTTAACATAGAAATCATCTAATTAACGGTATTTAAACAATACATTTTACTATTTTACTATATCTTAACGATTTGCACGTAATGTGCATATATTTTACACTTTTCTTTTTATTTTTAACCATAACGATTCATTTTCAGATAAACTACGTTGAACGTAAGTTATTCTTGTAAATATCCATTAAACCATTCACTTCTCATTCATTATACGTCATATTCGTTACATTTTCACACTTTTTTTCATAATTATTGTTTAATTTTTAAATCATTTATTCACTACTTTAATGAAAGTTTGACCGTATTGCATATCGCACAGATAGGTAGGTGAGAGTGAAAGACTTTCATAAAATACAGGCCTGTATTTAAACCAGCGTGCATTACCTCAAGCGATGCAACTATCTGTGCTTTCGGTATTAATTTTTCTTTGAACATTCTGGCTATATATTTTATTTGCAAAAAATTTCAATCCTTAAAATATTAAAAAGCATTCGTATTTTCCAAATGTCAGTACTATCAAACTTTTATATATGTTAAACTAAAGGTGTTTACCTATTTTAACATAGAAATCATCTAATTAACGGTATTTAAACAATACATTTTACTATTTTACTATATCTTAACGATTTGCACGTAATGTGCATATATTTTACACTTTTCTTTTTATTTTTAACCATAACGATTCATTTTCAGATAAACTACGTTGAACGTAAGTTATTCTTGTAAATATCCATTAAACCATTCACTTCTCATTCATTATACGTCATATTCGTTACATTTTCACACTTTTTTTCATAATTATTGTTTAATTTTTAAATCATTTATTCACTACTTTAATAAAAGTTTGACCGTATTGCATATCGCACAGATAGGTAGGTGAGAGTGAAAGACTTTCATAAAATACAGGCCTGTATTTAAACCAGCGTGCATTACCTCAAGCGATGCAACTATCTGTGCTTTCGGTATTAATTTTTCTTTGAACATTCTGGCTATATATTTTATTTGCAAAAAATTTCAATCCTTAAAATATTAAAAAACATTCGTATTTTCCAAATGTCAGTACTGTCAAACTTTTATATATGTTAAACTAAAGGTGTTTACCTATTTTAACATAGAAATCATCTAATTAACGGTATTTAAACAATACATTTTACTATTTTACTATATCTTAACGATTTGCACGTAATGTGCATATATTTTACACTTTTCTTTTTATTTTTAACCATAACGATTCATTTTCAGATAAACTACGTTGAACGTAAGTTATTCTTGTAAATATCCATTAAACCATTCACTTCTCATTCATTATACGTCATATTCGTTACATTTTCACACTTTTTTTCATAATTATTGTTTAATTTTTAAATCATTTATTCACTACTTTAATGAAAGTTTGACCGTATTGCATATCGCACAGATAGGTAGGTGAGAGTGAAAGACTTTCATAAAATACAGGCCTGTATTTAAACCAGCGTGCATTACCTCAAGCGATGCAACTATCTGTGCTTTCGGTATTAATTTTTCTTTGAACATTCTGGCTATATATTTTATTTGCAAAAAATTTCAATCCTTAAAATATTAAAAAGCATTCGTATTTTCCAAATGTCAGTACTATCAAACTTTTATATATGTTAAACTAAAGGTGTTTACCTATTTTAACATAGAAATCATCTAATTAACGGTATTTAAACAATACATTTTACTATTTTACTATATCTTAACGATTTGCACGTAATGTGCATATATTTTACACTTTTCTTTTTATTTTTAACCATAACGATTCATTTTCAGATAAACTACGTTGAACGTAAGTTATTCTTGTAAATATCCATTAAACCATTCACTTCTCATTCATTATACGTCATATTCGTTACATTTTCACACTTTTTTTCATAATTATTGTTTAATTTTTAAATCATTTATTCACTACTTTAATGAAAGTTTGACCGTATTGCATATCGCACAGATAGGTAGGTGAGAGTGAAAGACTTTCATAAAATACAGGCCTGTATTTAAACCAGCGTGCATTACCTCAAGCGATGCAACTATCTGTGCTTTCGGTATTAATTTTTCTTTGAACATTCTGGCTATATATTTTATTTGCAAAAAATTTCAATCCTTAAAATATTAAAAAGCATTCGTATTTTCCAAATGTCAGTACTGTCAAACTTTTATATATGTTAAACTAAAGGTGTTTACCTATTTTAACATAGAAATCATCTAATTAACGGTATTTAAACAATACATTTTACTATTTTACTATATCTTAACGATTTGCACGTAATGTGCATATATTTTACACTTTTCTTTTTATTTTTAACCATAACGATTCATTTTCAGATAAACTACGTTGAACGTAAGTTATTCTTGTAAATATCCATTAAACCATTCACTTCTCATTCATTATACGTCATATTCGTTACATTTTCACACTTTTTTTCATAATTATTGTTTAATTTTTAAATCATTTATTCACTACTTTAATGAAAGTTTGACCGTATTGCATATCGCACAGATAGGTAGGTGAGAGTGAAAGACTTTCATAAAATACAGGCCTGTATTTAAACCAGCGTGCATTACCTCAAGCGATGCAACTATCTGTGCTTTCGGTATTAATTTTTCTTTGAACATTCTGGCTATATATTTTATTTGCAAAAAATTTCAATCCTTAAAATATTAAAAAACATTCGTATTTTCCAAATGTCAGTACTGTCAAACTTTTATATATGTTAAACTAAAGGTGTTTACCTATTTTAACATAGAAATCATCTAATTAACGGTATTTAAACAATACATTTTACTATTTTACTATATCTTAACGATTTGCACGTAATGTGCATATATTTTACACTTTTCTTTTTATTTTTAACCATAACGATTCATTTTCAGATAAACTACGTTGAACGTAAGTTATTCTTGTAAATATCCATTAAACCATTCACTTCTCATTCATTATACGTCATATTCGTTACATTTTCACACTTTTTTTCATAATTATTGTTTAATTTTTAAATCATTTATTCACTACTTTAATGAAAGTTTGACCGTATTGCATATCGCACAGATAGGTAGGTGAGAGTGAAAGACTTTCATAAAATACAGGCCTGTATTTAAACCAGCGTGCATTACCTCAAGCGATGCAACTATCTGTGCTTTCGGTATTAATTTTTCTTTGAACATTCTGGCTATATATTTTATTTGCAAAAAATTTCAATCCTTAAAATATTAAAAAGCATTCGTATTTTCCAAATGTCAGTACTATCAAACTTTTATATATGTTAAACTAAAGGTGTTTACCTATTTTAACATAGAAATCATCTAATTAACGGTATTTAAACAATACATTTTACTATTTTACTATATCTTAACGATTTGCACGTAATGTGCATATATTTTACACTTTTCTTTTTATTTTTAACCATAACGATTCATTTTCAGATAAACTACGTTGAACGTAAGTTATTCTTGTAAATATCCATTAAACCATTCACTTCTCATTCATTATACGTCATATTCGTTACATTTTCACACTTTTTTTCATAATTATTGTTTAATTTTTAAATCATTTATTCACTACTTTAATGAAAGTTTGACCGTATTG
Organism: Neomicropteryx cornuta; assembly: GCA_020383195.1. Classification (NCBI taxonomy): domain Eukaryota; kingdom Metazoa; phylum Arthropoda; class Insecta; order Lepidoptera; family Micropterigidae; genus Neomicropteryx; species Neomicropteryx cornuta. Next base: position 11,551,281 of record JAHKQU010000012.1, read on the forward strand.
CATATCGCACAGATAGGTAGGTGAGAGTGAAAGACTTTCATAAAATACAGGCCTGTATTTAAACCAGCGTGCATTACCTCAAGCGATGCAACTATCTGTGCTTTCGGTATTAATTTTTCTTTGAACATTCTGGCTATATATTTTATTTGCAAAAAATTTCAATCCTTAAAATATTAAAAAACATTCGTATTTTCCAAATGTCAGTACTGTCAAACTTTTATATATGTTAAACTAAAGGTGTTTACCTATTTTAACATAGAAATCATCTAATTAACGGTATTTAAACAATACATTTTACTATTTTACTATATCTTAACGATTTGCACGTAATGTGCATATATTTTACACTTTTCTTTTTATTTTTAACCATAACGATTCATTTTCAGATAAACTACGTTGAACGTAAGTTATTCTTGTAAATATCCATTAAACCATTCACTTCTCATTCATTATACGTCATATTCGTTACATTTTCACACTTTTTTTCATAATTATTGTTTAATTTTTAAATCATTTATTCACTACTTTAATGAAAGTTTGACCGTATTGCATATCGCACAGATAGGTAGGTGAGAGTGAAAGACTTTCATAAAATACAGGCCTGTATTTAAACCAGCTTGCATTACCTCAAGCGATGCAACTATCTGTGCTTTCGGTATTAATTTTTCTTTGAACATTCTGGCTATATATTTTATTTGCAAAAAATTTCAATCCTTAAAATATTAAAAAGCATTCGTATTTTCCAAATGTCAGTACTATCAAACTTTTATATATGTTAAACTAAAGGTGTTTACCTATTTTAACATAGAAATCATCTAATTAACGGTATTTAAACAATACATTTTACTATTTTACTATATATATATATATATATATATATATATATATATATATATATATATATTATTATTAGACAACAGATGGAGAAAAAAAGTAGAGGAAGATAGAGATTAGGCGAGTACCTCTGCTGGACGTTTCGGAGCTCCGTGGCCCATCTCTATCTTCCTCTACTTTTTTTCTCCATCTGTTGTCTAATAATAATAAGTGTTTAAACAAACGAAAAATCTTTGTAAAATATTATATATATATATATATATATATATATCGAAATATCCCCCATACTGGCATCTACATTTATCAATGTTCCCGCACGTCTATTTATATAAGAAGCGTCCTCCCGAGTTTAGATTCATTTAGTGCCTAGGAAAAATTGTGTAAGGTTCGAAAAAGTTTTACTTCAAAAACACCTTTTTAGCCGTTCATACTTCTTCGATATGTAGGATTCTTTTAAAATTTACAAACAAATTGACAAAATTTTTAACTTATTTGGTCTGGCCGTAGCGTGATCTGCACGTAAGCGAAAACTAAAACTCAGATCGACGTTAAAATATCTACATGGTCATAATTTGAAGTAATAAGTGCTGGCAGTCAGTCAGCAGTCGATCGGGCGAAGCTGCTTTTACAAATCAAAATGATTAAGGACGATGTCGGTGTGACAGATGCTTGGCACCAGCTGACGCATGCCTCGTGGGACGGATCCCTGCTAATAACTTCTTTTTTATATAAAACTAGCTCCGTTTCAAGCGACGTCAATTCAAGCTGAAATCTATTACTTTCTTTTTGTAAAAACACAATCATTATAACGATGTGTGTATTTAGGTATTTTTGGTTTGTTTTCATTCACATTCCAATCTCCATTTATAAAAAAACAGAATGTTTACCCCATACTAGCATCTCCATATAAAAATATTTCCGCACGCCTTTTTTTATAAGAAGATAATCAATGTGACAGATAACCAAAAACTTGACATAAACTTAATAATAATATATTTTTATATATTTGAAAGTTATTATCTTATAATGGCATCTACCATCAACAATGTTTCCGTATGCCTATTTATTTATACGAGAGGAAAATCAATGTGTCACCTAGGCAGAATTTAGCCTAATGAGTACATCACCTCCAAACGTATACGTCCTCCCGAGTTTAACCGAATGAGCGGGTCGCGATTAAATTCCTTCACTACTGTCTAAGAAAAAATGTGCAATACGCTTATAGCAGATTTATTTCAATAAAATTTGTAAAGTATATTTTGGCGAGAATTTTACGGTCTTAATCAAGTAGCTGTCGTTTCGCAGCGATTTTAAATTAATAAACATCACTTTACACTTATTGCCTACATCTCGATCAAACGGAGGGTAGACTGTTCATGACGTGGATGACGTCATAGCTTGAGATCAAGTGCCAGCTTGAAATAACTTTCCCGTATGGTATAATCACGCGTGGCGTCGAACACGGAATACAGTAAGTATTACACTAATATATGAAGTAAATATTAATTCTTAATTTATGAAGCTTATTACGAATTAGATTCACGGTTTGTATGTAATTGATATACTAAAACAGACACATATTAATACACTAAGGATGTGCACTTAATTGATTATGCCTTGTTTTAGAAAAAAATGTATTGCCATTCTCTTAACTTACCTTAACTTTAACATAATATCCAAAAGTCTTCGTAATATTTTTTTTATAAAACTTCACGTAGAAAAGTTTTCTGACACAGTGGATTTATAAACACATACGCTTGCCTAGCATCGTTACGCCGACGGCTCTCTAAATTGTTTTCGTCTTACTCTCGCTATTCAAATTCGAATCCAAATCCATAAGATTGGAAATTGAGACCAGGTCTATCCAGATCGACTTCTTTATATTATACCAAACTTATCGCAATGCCCGAAAGCCACGCCGTAAACGGAAAATAAACTCGCAAATCTTCAATCCAAGGACGAGGATCTATTTGCTGTCACAGACGTTTTTAGGGGATTTTCACGTGAAGTGCGTCATGTTCTTAATGCAGCCACGTATACTTATTATGATATTATTGCTTCGAATTTTATCAGACAGCTCAACCCTAAAAAGGCTTCTTTCGATTTTTTTTTCAGCTGCATTCTAAAGAATTTAAAATACATTTGTTTTGGTAACTACTCAACAATGAATTAAAGCTTAAACTAGAATAGAATAAGAGAGAATGTTTAACAACTCGCAGCGATGATTAAAAACAGCCTTGGAATTGGGAAAAGGATCAAATACTGATTGATCTATAAAGCGTACTCCATTCGCGAATTGTCCTAGTTAGAAAACAATTGAACCTAATATTTCTTTTTCTCAATATAGGTTTTATCTTGACGGAACGATCATTCCGACCAATATAAGAAGTCTTAGAAAGTTGGGGCTTAAAGCAGATCTGGCAGGTTCATTCGTTAGTCTGATATAAATTAGATAATCTGAATTCCAAACGTCTTCTACTTAGTCCACGTGTGCTTTCTTTTGAATTGCTTCAACTTTATCTTGAAGACATTGGGTGTATCGATATTGAAAGGTGGGACGAAGCTACGTTTTATATACTAATGCTTATTAATCACTGATTATTTTATTTTATTCGGGTTAAGATTATTCTAATTATAAATAGGGTTTTCAGTGTTCCTTAACAATTTGTTCTATGTTGTGTTCTGTTATGTTCTGTGACTGTGTGTGTGTTGTGTGTTCTTGTGTGTGTGTGTGTTGAATTCATAAATTATAGACGCAGTGTGTAATTGCTGAAAACTGTTCTCAGCACCGCATTGTGTGAATATTTTGGAATTCATCCCAGAGAGGTAGATTTAGGAATGAGGAACAAAGGCTAACACTTGAGGAGAAAGGGCGGATGGAGCTCAGCCGGACGGAGGCCAGCAGGCCAGCAGGCCACTCGTCAATTAATTGCGCTCGATACTTGATCTCGGCAAGATTGCCGGCCGTCAGATCGGGCAATTCGTCGAGAATGAATGGTGCTTTCGGGCGCTCCAGATTATTGCTGGTGGCCGAACGGCGAAACGTTGTTATTCAATAATAGTTTGCACTATCCTGATACATTATTAGGCACATTACATAATGCTGCAAGTGAAACTTTTGGTTTAATTTGGCCAATGTCATCGGAGACGGAGTCAATAGCTAACGGCCAGGGTCACATCACTCATAGCAATACCTTTACGTTTAATCTCTGTAGTCCTACATCAACTAACCACCGAGCTATTAAAGCCACTAAGTCACTCACACTGACTAAAATAAAATAAATAAAAAAATTATATTGAGCATTTAAATGGCTCATGAAGATATATAATATTAAAATAAAGGACCCAATTTTGTATTCAAACTTTTAGTATTATTTTTTATAATCTATTTTAATTTTCTTTTTATTTTTTTGGTTTTTTATGAAATATGCAAATTTAAAATGGGGTATTCAATTAAATATTAATAAATAGAAGTGTGTTGTAAGCTTACAACCAGAGAATTTGTTGTTATATACAATCGCCCATATAAAATTATTTTTTTTAAAATCATAACGAAAATGTAACATAAAATATTTGATTTCATGAAATTATCAATAGATTCAATACTTTATATGGTTATGAAGGAAGAATTAAAAGAGTTTAGGGTCTATTTTGTACACACGCGATACAAAAATGTTAAAGTTCTAGGAGTTAATAAACGGGTTTCAATTTGGATCCACCTACGGACGCATTGCTCTCTGACAACGGGTATTATTGGTACGAACCGTATATTTGGTGGTGGAACAGATCACCGACTATAGCCAGACGGTATTCACTGATCCCGAAGCGTAATTCAATCAGGTGCGGACTGAGCTCAGTGGTACTGTTCGCAAATAGCACACCTGCCCACAGGGACGGAATTGGGCTGCAACTATTTTGCCTTTTTAATATAATAAGGAGGGTTTTGTTAATGACGAAGATAAAGGTTAAATAACCTTAAATGTAAAATGTAAATCATTCCACTCCAGTTAGGATTTAATAAATTAAAAAAAAAGACTTCGAGATACTTAAACGTATATATTATAATTATTAGATATATTTTGAAATCGGACGAAATTATGAATTATCAATGTCAAACCAGAGAAGATACAACAAAGAGTTCTATAAATTAAATGCTAATTTAACACGATTTAAATGCGTTTACATCAGTCGACATATATTTCACTAGATTATTTTTCTGATTTTATGCTTTATATTATATATATATATATATATACCTATATTTATAATATATATTATTCTTGTAAATATTCATTAAATCATTCACTTCGCATTCATTATACGTCATTTTCACCGTTTTTCATCATTATTGTTTCTTTTTTTAAATCGTTTTTTTACTACTTTAATGAAAGTTTGACCGTATTGCATAATCGGACAGATAGTGAAAAGTGAAAAGCTTTCATAAAATACAGGCCTGTATTTAAACCAGCGTGCATTACATCAAGCGATGCAACTATCTATGCATTCGGTGTTAATTTTTCTTTGAATATTCAGGCTATATAATTTGTTTGAAAATGTTAAATCTGTAAAAATATTAAAAAGCATTCGAATTTTCCAAATGTCAGTACTGTCAGACTTTTATTTATAAGTAATGTAAACTAACGGCGAACTCCTCTTATAACGTAAGGAATTATCTAAATACGGTATTTAAGCAAAACATTATACAATTTTACTATATATACATATATATACATAATTGTATAATTAAGTTGTAAAGTTATTTGACTTATATTTGATGATTGTTTTTTAATAGCGGCAAATCGCCTGAAAAGATAAATGATACAATCTTTGACAATATTGAAAAATTTTGAATAATTTTTTGATGAAGTGCTGGATAGCATAATATTTATAAAGGTTCTTAAGACGTCCTGTACTTGATAGTGCAGGATGTCGGTTTAAACCCAGCGCTGAGTTTTATAAAAATGCATTTTTAACTCTCACCTATCCTCTTTAGTGTAAAATATTGTCAAATATTATGTAACTATCTAATTAGATGAAATAAGTAATATTGATATTTTAACAAAAAATATAAAAATAATGGATTTGTGATTATATGAATATATATGTGATTACACATATATATTAATATATCTTGTCTTAATTCCACTTCGACGAAAATATAGGACCTTATAAAAATCCTCTACATCTTGTGGAACATAAGCGTGCCACTTAAGGGGAAAAATGCTCTCACATTAGCCATAGATTTCATAAGAGAAAATACCAGAGGAAAATCCTTTCAAGGGACGCTTTCCACCATGATCCGTTCCTGCTGGCGCCTCTGCTCCTTGTACAAATGCAGTATACGTTTAAATCCTGCCCGCGAATTAATGGCCTCCACCCATAAAGCCTTTAAAGCGAGAAAGAGCCAGCTCGTGTTTTATATTTGCCGAAGTGAGCGAAGCAAAACCAGTATTTAACCAACCTGCGGAAATGTTTACCCCAACCAAAGTTGCTTTAAGTATAGGACTATAATATATTTTGTAAATAACGCCATCAGTAAAAGGTCAATAATCATGTGGTATAATAAAAAAATATTATAATTAAATATAGCTAAATGCTTGATAAATAGGTGTGTTAAATGTAAAAGAAAAATATTAATTATTAAATGTGAAAAAAATAAAAGCTTGACATGTTAAAAATACACAAAAAAACCGTGCATTAAGAGCTTGTAAGGAATGTATATAATTAATACGTGTGATTTATTTTCACATGCCACCAGAATGATTTAAGAATATATTTCAAATTATTACGTTTATTTTTTTTTAATGTGACATTGCTTTGAACTGATGAACATGCTGTGTTAGCGGAAAATAAGCTAAAATAGTGAATGGAAAATTCTCGACTAACTCAGTACCTAATCAGACGTGAAACGTAACGCGAATATAAACTATCATTGCATTGTCTATTGCATTGTATGTATTTGGTGATAATTATAAATGTTTTAATATAGTTACGATGTTTAATGAATAGATAATACTTAAAATATTTTTCCCAAATTTAGTTTTTTCTTTAAATTCAACGAAAGAAAAAAAACGCACATGTATTTGATAGATGGGTTTCGTAACAATATTTTCCTTTTGATTGGATTTTTCCGGTGTTAGTTTTTATTTTTAAATATTTGTTTGGAGAATATAACCACATCATGTTAAAAAATTAACCATTTAAAAGCGTGTTAATTCTCTTACAAAGAGTTTTAAAAACACACAGAAAGCGGCGAAAATAGATTTTCACGAGCTCTTTTATTATAATAATAAACAGGGCGATTATGATTTATGGGTACAAATCAGGAGCAACCTTATTTTTTGATATTTATTTATTATGTTAGTTATTTTATAAGATGTAAAATTGCTGTATTGTATCTAAAGAATTATATCGAGTCATGCCCAAAATATAAAGTGTAAAAGTTGTAATGTAAATGGTAAGTGCCAAGAAAAATATTGTTTTTCTATTCTTAATTTTATTTCAAAAAGTTGGTGAGAATCGACTCCTTCCTATAAAAATCATATGAATTGTCGTATTTTATAACATATTAATTTTGTACAAATTGAAATAAATTTTAATATGGCTATAAAACCTTTTTATTAATTAATTAATTACAAGATAAATCTTTATATATTTTTTGTATGATGACATCTTTAGTCAAAGGATAAAACCGCGATTACAAGATAAACCATATGATATATGATCAGCTACAGAAGTGCTATTGGGAAATCAGATCCTCATCTATGGAAAATAACGTTAATTGTTATATTATTGGCGAAGGAGTCAGGACTTGCATTGCTCGCTTGCCGGAATGCAAATTTCATTATACAATGCAACGTGTTTCTGACGCACCAATCGCCCCTCGGTCCCTCCTGAGCCGTTAACACGTTTAACGGCTTGTCCGCGAAATAAGGCCGACATTACAATCGCATTGCATTCAGGAGGCAGGGTGCGATGCGAGCTGTTAGATACTGAAGATGCCGTAGATGACTGACAACTGACGAAAAACGCATGAATTATAAATAAGGTATTAACGGTAGTAGGTAGTACTACTGACACCGCAGGGCCAAATTGAAAATAATCACATACTAAGCCAGTGCTGGGCAAAATAAATTGGTGTCTCGATTATTTAAAAGTCGCTGATAAGATCATCAAATCATATTTTGAAACTTGTAGATATATATATTATCCTACCTGCAAAAAACAACTAAAGATCATGAATACCGAAAATAAACACCCATGCGAACCACCCTCACGCAAGCATGTTTAATCATTAATTAATCACTTCCAATCTCAGATCCTTCACGCACACACATTTACACGCCCTCTATCACACAAACCCTCGATAATGAACTTCCGCGAGGATATTAATCCTTTGTTAATATTAAAATCTTATTCCTTTCGTTGTAGATTAAAAATTCTTTATCTAATATTTTTTGTGGACGCCTTTAATTGGTTCGTTGTTCGTTTTTATCTTTAACGGCTACTGTTAACAAAACAAATTACGACAGTTTTTTTTTTATTTGGTAGTTTTTTAAATCACCATTACCTTCCAATACCAGCTATACACCGAAATATTGTAATCATAATATAAAAAACGTATGCTTAAATAACCTATAAGCCTGCCATCTGAGGATCTACGTTTCTATAACTGATTACATCACCTTAGGACAGCAGTACACGCTATAAAGGTGATGTAAAATTAAATGTATTGTTTTTTATAACAAAATAATAAATAAATGAAAAATACGTTGAAAGAAATAGAAATGGGAAGAGGATATGGGGGAGATGGGAATGGAGAGATCCAGAAGTGGATGGCGACAGGCTGAGGAAGAAGGAAGAAGAAGAAATGAAAAAATGAAAATGAAACACATGGAAAACAACAAAATCTTTTTTTTTTAAATAATCGTTTACGATGTCATATACAATTATTTAACTACTCAAATTAGACAATGTGCTAGAGTCAAGAAAGATGGTGATAATCAAGCATTAAAAATGTATGACTATAATCTGCAGATTTGAACCTGACACCGCTCATCAATAGTAAAACGCCCTAGCAACTAAGCTATCACTTTTATTTCGCCATTTTTCATACCTTTTATTTCGGAAACCGAACAAGATAATGCGGTAAATTCCGGTGTCATAGTATTGTTTGTTTAGATACTTCAGGATACTCCATTTGGCCCTACGAGGAAATAAGGATACACATACCTTGTATTAATACTCGTGTGATAGAATTACAGTATATTGTAATTGTAACATGATTATGTTTGCACTTTTGGAAATTTCATAGGTGGCTTTTCCTAATCTTTTTAAGAGGGTTGATGTATTCGTAGATAATCGCTTAATGAAAATATAATACTTTCACAGAATATATTCGATCCGAAAGAATTTCTAATTTCTTTTTTTTTCAAATGTAGGTACACTCATTACTCCGAGACAGGTTAAGTGATTCCAATGATTTTTTTGCAAATGCTAGGGAATTTTTCAGGTGTCGTCCCGTACTGAAGTTGCAAAATATGGCGTTGCTGTAGGTTTATTTTGTCGCTTTTATATATTTTTTATTAAAAAACCACGTAAAAAATATTGTATTGTTATTAGCATACGAGATAAATAAACAATATAAATTTTTGGTTTAACTTAAATATAGGAGGAGTGACAGAACGCCAAAAATGCTTGAAGGCTTTCTAGTCATAATGTATTTAGGAAGAAAAAAGAAAGTATAATTTAAGCATATATTATATATATATATGTATATTTATTTATTTATATTTATACTGTCGAGAATTGTAATACGAATAACATACGAAATAATAGATATGGGTAAGTACTGCTGCGTTCGATTGACCTGAAAGACGCGCATCTGCAGGCGACGCGACGCGAAGTATTCCGTCGGCTCTAACTGCGTTTTATCGTTGTAATTCCACTTCAACGTGCAACCCCATTTGTAGCCAGAACGAACCGTTGCGATTTACCGCCGACATAAATCTCTATTCAAACAAAAAAATGTTTTCGTTGCATTAAATTCGCCCCATTCTCTCTCTCGAATGTATTTTAGTTATAACCGCGATTTTGTATAAAATCGATATATCTATACTTTGATTATTACTCCGAGCAATATTGGAAAATCATAACTTGGTAAGATAGATTATCTTACCATATATACGATTATACCACTGAAAACGAGTGACAACTTAGCGAGTAGGAACTGAGTGATGGGTGACTCAACTTAGCTCATACTGGAACAGGAATGAGTTGAGTTCAATCACACGATAGTTACTAATACAATTATTATTATTTATAATAATAAATTATAAATAAAGTTATAATAGTTTAGAGTGTAGTTTTTTAAAAATGTTTTTGTCGCAGCTGCAAAGTACTTTAGATTAATAAAATATCTTTCTAGTGTTTATAAATTTTCTTGTGTATAACAAGTGATAAATACTAGTACATAATTAAACAATATTTTAAAAATAAAATTATTAAAATAAATCTCTTCAAAAAAAAAACTAAGAAGGAAAAAATCTCAAGGTTTTTTTTAGTAAAAAGACGGCGTAACCATTACGGAGAAAGGCTATTGAGGTTATAATACCCCCAAATATTGACTTAAATACCAAAAGAATTTCAATCCATGAATTCATGATATCAAAAATATCAAGCTCATGGGAGGTTAAAAGATTTCTTTTTGAGCTCATTCTAAGTGAACCACCCTTCTCTTCTTCTCTGTATTTATCTTTACTTTCTTTTTCTTTATTCACTAATTTTATTATGGATTTGTAATTTGATATGATTTGGAAAATTTTATTTATGTATAGACGATTTAAAAACTTACTATGAAAAATGCAAGCGACTCGAAAACAAAAATTATAAATACAACTAAGATCCTGTGAACTTTGTAGGTTGAGTGATTCGTGTAAAATATATTGTATTTAGAAAATAAAACAAAAAAATCGTTGAAGATACTGAAACGGCTTTTTATTGGAATATAAAACTTCAAGCAAGGCAAACGCAAGCAAGCATAAAAAAGTAAGTAAAGATGGCTGATAGCGCTTCATTCAATGAAAAATATTTTTAATGAGGAAAAGTTTGGAAATATGTGTATTATACAAACAGAATGGTCATAATTGTTAAAGGGCAATGTTATGATATCAAATCTTGATTCGCTTCTGCTAGTGACAAAAATGCAGATTTTAACGAGTGTATTTGTAATAATTTATAATAACTGACTTCGACCTAAAATAAATTGTTATCTTAGACAATAATACATTGAATATTTAACAGAAGAGACTTGATCCGTATATAATGCGAAGGTGAAAACTCCTAACTATTTATATTTAAAGGGGCACGGAAGCACATTATTTATTTTCAAATGAAACATATAATATACGAGCATCTTCCATAAATCTATAATAGTTTCTAAATAGATAAAATATTAAACCATTGAAATACGAAATAACAATATACAAACAACTCAACAGTCGGAATATTGAAATATTCAAAAGCTTTATCAAGTCTGTATTTCCTCAAAGCATTTTGTTAAGACTTACGGGGCCGGCGCCAAAAGTACAAAAGCAAAATTTCAGGCGTCCTTTAAAATAAAACAGACAACGGTCGCGAAAAGGAACCGGATATACTCTTGAATTCGTCGCATAGCATTGGTTAAAAGATTAAACATTTTCTTTGTAATAGAAGACTGTTCATAAAGCATTTAACAAAATAAATACAAAGACGGTCTGTTGAAAAATATCAGCAAACGGTAAAGTAACTAAAAAATATGTTTAATTTTGAATTCTCTAATCGTTTTTTTTTCAAATCAATCACAAGCATATTCACGAATTTAGGTAGTTTCCCCTATTACTATTGATGATGTTTTGTTAAAAAAAAGACCACAGTAACGCGTAACAGTAATTAAATAAGTGAAAAGCTGCTTTATGTATTTTAAAGCTTGTAGAACCTTTGTTAAATATGTATTTCCCAATATTGTTCAGTAATTATTAATTTCTACGTAAGTTTATAGTACTAAAATTCCACACTTGCAAAACATTAAACAACTGTTTTTTTCTATTTTGATAAAAATCAAAAATAGTTTTTATATTGATATTTATTATGAAATTTTAATTCCTAAGACTACTAGTATATATGTAGGTATATTTGTATTAACCTGTCTCGCATTATTATTTTAGAATTTCCTTTCGCGACAAAGATCGTTTCTAAAGAAAATGCGATGGCGGTATTAGGGATTACTCAGAAACGGTATAAATAGCGATAAATCTCATAACGCAGATGGATATTTCTTGTAGCTTTTAAGACCTCGTCATTTTGAAATTGTAATGTGCTATAGAGGACAAATATTGACGCTCTAAGGCGGTTACTAAATGTTTCGAGAAAAAACAAAAATATATTTCCCGATAAATACATTTTTTAGGAAGGATAAGTACACACGTCAAGTAGAATAAAGGACGCTTTGCTTAGCGTTAAAATATTATGACTAAATATGCATAGCTAAACATAAAAGATCGTTTAGAAATTTATTAAATTAGTCACAAATAAATACCATATTTTTTAAATTTATTTATATTACTTTATATATATTTAAAAGTGCTTCGGTCGCGTATCTTTGGTTTTAATTGATAACTTAAGTAATAATTAAAGCTCTTGATCTAGTTTTCCAATAAAAATAACTATCACTGTCCTTAAAGCCTCATCCTTTCCTTAGTCCCTAGCCTATAATATTCTTTTAAATTTTCAGCATTTCCATTCCCCGAGGGATTTACATTAGCGATTACACTGACGATGGCCCTCAATTCGATCTGGGGAGAAGGACTGCTCGTTGCCGCGACCTAATTCTGGGACGATGCTGTGGAAACACTTTTGATGTGTAAACATTTATGCTCGGTACCCACCTGTGGTAACCTTGACGAGCTTTATTCGAAAATGAGCTTTTGTTCGAAAAAGAGCTATTGACGAAAACGAGCTTTTGATGAAAATGAGCTTTTTTTGGAAAAGTGCTTATGACAAAAATAAGATTTTTTTCAAAAAAGTTTTTCTGAGGGAAGAGAGCTTTTTTCAAAAATGAGACCTTGGCAAAAATGGATTTTTTTTCGAAAATCTGCTATTGACGAAAACGAGCTTTTGTCGAAGCTTCTGACGAAAATGAGTTTTGAGGAACATTAGCTTTTTTCGAAAAAGTGCTTTTGACTAAAAAAAGCTTTCGAGGATTTCGAGGAGGCTTTTGACGAAAATGAGCCTTTTTCGAAATGAAGCATTCGACGAAAATGAGCTTTTGATGAAAATGAACTTTTGAGGATCATTAGCTTTTTGAAAAACAAATTTCAACTAAAGTGAGCTTTTTCGAGAAAGAGCTTTTGACACAAAAGATTTACCAATCTTATATTCCGATTTGATCGATCCGTCAGATATGTCAGTGAATTTACGAGCCGTCTCAATGTGATCCCATGATTGAGAACGGTGAGATTGGTAATCAATTACTAAGCAACTGACATTTTTTAAAATAACACTAATTTCACCACCAATGTTTCTTCGCAATTCCATGTTTTGTCCTTTGTCCTTGAGCTCAAATAATGTTGAGAAGAGAGTTTAAAACCTCGTTCACACCTCAGGCGGCACAGCCTAACCAGTGAGAGTGAAATAGTACAACACTTTTGTTTTTATATCTTTTAATCTAAATAAAAATAAATAATAAAAATAAGCAACTGACATTTTTTAAAATAACACTAATTTCACCACCAATGTTTCTTCGCAAATCCATGTTTTGTCCTTTGTCCTTGAGCTCAAATAATGTTGAGAAGAGAGTTTAAAACCTCGTTCACACCTCAGGCGGCACAGCCTAACCAGTGAGAGTGAAATAGTACAACACTTTTGTTTTTATATCTTTTAATCTAAATAAAAATAAATAATAAAAATAAGCAACTGACATTTTTTAAAATAACACTAATTTCACCACCAATGTTTCTTCGCAAATCCATGTTTTGTCCTTTGTCCTTGAGCTCAAATAATGTTGAGAAGAGAGTTTAAAACCTCGTTCACACCTCAGGCGGCACAGCCTAACCAGTGAGAGTGAAATAGTACAACACTTTTGTTTTTATATCTTTTAATCTAAATAAAAATAAATAATAAAAATAAGCATCTGACATTTTTTAAAATAACACTAATTTCACCACCAATGTTTCTTCGCAAATCCATGTTTTGTCCTTTGTACTTGAGCTCAAATAATGTTGAGAAGAGAGTTTAAAACCTCGTTCACACCTCAGGCGGCACAGCCTAACCAGTGAGAGTGAAATAGTACAACACTTTTGTTTTTATATATTTTAATCTAAATAAAAATAAATAATAAAAATGAGAACATCACGAGTAACCTTCTTTATGACAAAACATAAAAAATTGTAGTCTTTTAAATGAAATGATTTTATTTTACGCCTCTTCGGTGGGTGGTGGGAGGCTTGAAAATATGTTTGAGATATTTCGGATTTAATAAGATAAAACGCCAAAACGCGTTCATCGCAAACTCAATTTTGTTTGGTACTCATTTACTATTCTGGTTTGGATTAAAATCGTCTATTGAATACTCAATTGCAACGCGCACCTGATCCTACGTATTTAATACTAATAGAAACTGGCGGCGAAGAAGAGGTGAGGGAAGAGGGAGAGGGGAGGGGGAGAGGGGAGGGGGAGAGGGGAGGGCGAGAGGGGATTATTTATAATTAAATGAGCCATGACAATATAGGCTGTTGAGGCAGAACACAACGGTTGTGAAAACGAAGTATCTACAAACAAAATGTAGAAACCAAAACACCTTTTAATTTAAAAGGACGAAAGATTTAAATGTCATAACAAGTTAAAACAATATTTTTATAAAGGTGATTTTATAAATTACCTAAGGTAAATAAATATTTCATATTTATACCAAGTAAATAAATGACAATTACTCGAATGCTAAGTATTACCCTATTATTTACCTTTTATGAGCTATTTCCAAAACAAAACCCACCTGTCTAATATATTATTAATATAATATATTATTATTAATATATAATCGTTCAATGTGCCTGATAAGCTCAATTTAGGCTGTGCTGACAGATGGCTCTCGGGATCACTTGTCGCGCTGTGGTTGTTTTGGTGTATACCAAAGCAATTGGCACTTGAACACAGTGGTAAACAGACGTTCCGTAGATGATTATTTTAGTGGCAATGGAACATTTTAGACCAAAACCCGTTGCATTTAATACCATTTAAGGTGTAAGTTTAATTTACCAAGCAGCTATAATTGAAGCATGCAAAAAGAGTCACAGACTGAAATTTACTGTTTAAGATCAGTTCCATTATTATTACGTAATATAACTATTATTTAATGCAATGCTGATTAATAAAAATGCATTTTTTATAAATAATAAATAAAGAAAGTTAATATGTGAAA
Source organism: Neomicropteryx cornuta (assembly GCA_020383195.1). Classification (NCBI taxonomy): domain Eukaryota; kingdom Metazoa; phylum Arthropoda; class Insecta; order Lepidoptera; family Micropterigidae; genus Neomicropteryx; species Neomicropteryx cornuta. The sequence goes on from JAHKQU010000012.1 coordinate 11,566,570, forward strand.
GTAAGAAATATTTAAATACAGTTTAAGAATAAAATATAAGAAGTCGCGTAGTTGCTCAATGGCACACAAACGTCACAACATGAAATTATATTATCAAATTGACGACCTCGAAAAGCGAGTGAATGTGGAAAGCTGTAGGTAATCCTAATCCTACCCGGCCGGTTTATAATTAAAGGAAAATTGGGTCGCCTCATTTTCCATTACGTTTTCCAGTCGTTAATATTTTCGCAACGAAACGAAATTTTTCACATGAACTCTCCCAAAATGATAGACTGTAACGAATATTTTAAATAATCACTCAAATAAGTCGTCAGTATATTTCAAGTATTTACCAACTAATCTTGATTTCTTGTGCTAGATTCAGGAGGAAGGTGTAGATAGGTATGTACTAAATACAAAGTTCCTAGGCGACCGATTTGGAGTACTACTCAGGTGCATTAACCACTGAAGTCACTGAAGGGTTATAACGGCGCTAAAGGTGCTAAAACAAGGCTGGCAATTCCAGTTATACGACTAGCAATTTAATGAAAATAGCAGAATGCTTTACTAATATATAGTTTTATTTTCCCCAAATTACAGCACTTTACCCTAATTTATGTATTTACTTGCCGCCCCTAGCGCCATACATGCCGTATTGATTGAAAGGTTGTGGTAGACGATTAGGCGACCCAAAGTGCCTAAAGATAGGAAGCGAAGCTGCCAATAATTAAATTTTAGATTTTGTGAAAATGTACACTAAATTGCGTACATATACATTCTACACCTGAGGTTAGTATACCGTTTTTTTTTATTTATATACATACTATTATATAAATTAGTTCGTTTGAATGTTGTGAATCTCTTTAATATATGTACGCGATAAAACTTAACACGGCTGAGCCGACGAGTCGTAATTAAAAATAAAAATAACAAACTGGACATAAAATCCGAATGAAAAATAATGAAAATACGGTAAAGTTAGAAACTCACATTCATCGTGATCTTTGGCGGTGACGGTGAGAACGGTGTGCTGAATGTCCTCATTTTCGTCGACCTCAGCCTCGTAGAGCGCCTTGTCGAAGTACGGAGGGTTGTCATTCTTGTCCGCGATGCCAATGCGGATGAACTTTGTTACTATAAAAGAAAAATAACCACAGGTTATATTAAGTATTACAAGTTCAAATTAGAGCTTCTGTTAAGAGCAATATCAAATTAGGAAATCGATAAATAGTAAACACCAGTTACTGTTTTAAACTATTCTACTTTAATAAACACACACAGAGTATGCAAGTAAAATCTTACATTTTATCACCACCCTCCCATATCATGTACGTTTACCTTCATTTTATTTTATTTTTTTGTACGATGTATCGTACGATTTTGTATGATGATGATCGAATATCTTCTTGTTAGTATTTTACCTGTAACTGTAATAATAACGAAACATATTTTAGGTTTTAATACTACTGCAATATGTATAGCGCTAGGGCTGCAATTTTTACTGATAAATAAATAACTTTATGAAAACTAGGGTGCCGCTTTGCTTCGCTGCGGCATACATTGGAGCGGAGTTTAGTATATAAATGTATTTCTCCATAGGGATTACCATTTAATTTTTTATAATTCTTCGCAATCGCAATCAAATGTGTATGTTTTTTGGTATGTATGCACAGAAGATATTGTCATGGTCATTTTACAAAAATAATTATCAATATCAGTCTTGTAGTTCTAGAGCCTTAGTCCGTGAACAGAGTGACATTTGAGTCACCACATGGGAGCTTCGCTCGCTACGCTCGCTCCGCTCCAATAATAATCATAACACCAGGATTGCACCCAAGTCGTTATGGCTATATTAATTACAATTGTTTTTATTAGTTACCTAGTTTTTATTTTTTAAATAAATTTAATGCATTAAACTAAAAATTAATATTGAATTATCATACAAAAAAAAACGAGTATCTGGCTAACGATTAAAACTAGTTTCTATTCGAAATATTTTAGTGGGGCGGTGGGCTCAATACTACTTGTATTGTCATTTAAATTTGGCCATTTTAATCGCGCGAATAGCGCATTGTAATTGAACACATTAAAGTCGGAGAGCGTAGCTCGGGCAATGCCCATGCGCGTCTACTATGAATAACAATACGCTGAACGTGAGCGGAAAAAAGCGCAGCTTAAGCATCGAACAATGGCCGTGCCGCTATAAGGGCGCGAACAACGCGACTATACAGAGTGTGATCAAATTTACTGATGTTCTTTTAGTGGGTTAATCTATCAACAATCAAACATCAATAAGCACAAAATATTGAAAAATGCTTCGCAATTACGAGAAAAACGAATTCACAATCGTTTTAAATCTACGCGCGTTGTCATCAGCTGCATAGCAATGTATTAATCTATATTTTTCTGCATGCCTATTTATTCATATAAGACGAAAATCAACGTAAGAGATAACAAGGAATCAACGTGTCAGTTTGGCGCAACGACTTTAGCCGAATGAGTACATCACTCCCGAATTTAACCGCATTTATATTCATTCACTGCATAGGACAAATCGTGTCTGAAAAAGTTTTACATGAATAAGTAGTTTTAATTATAAATATGGTAAAAGTAAGGCAAATGGCTTTCAAGTGTGATTTGTATTGGCAATATCGGAAGTACGGAACGGAGAAGTCCTTATCCCGCCAGGATAGGAAGGAGTAAAGTGATGACAAACATTTTCGCGATTGGCTCGATAAGCGAAGCGGATAACGGGCCGAGATGTCGCGTCGCGCGTCACGTTCGAGAGCGACAATGCATGTCTAACTGGATGTCTGGCCTGGCGGACAAGTGAGTAGGGCGGGCGGGATGGGCGGGGCGGGCGGCAGGAAATCACGATGGAAAATGCTCAGCTCTAAAGACGCCTTTAAAGTGATAAACGAGGGAGACCTCGCCCGGAGGTCTATTAGCAAATAACGCAGCGCGCCGGCGCCGTGCCAAGAAACGGTCGGATCGCACGGGCCGACAAAAAACTCGTCTCAACGGCTGACGGGGCGGACTTATGTCGTTTTAATGAGGCTCGACCTCGGCTATTTGCTGGCCGCACTTTCTATAACCTACGACATATGCTTGATCCGATATCACCTTTTTACCATTCACGTATTGCGATCGTAAGAAAATCTATATAGAGATTTTTTAGCTGTAAAAAAGGAGGCCACGGAGCTCCGAAACTTTATTGTGAGCGCAGTTGTGACGGCCAACTTTAATAAGACTTGAATAATTTAATTATGTACAAACTAATAAACCATCTGATAATAAACATTACTTGTGGTGTACGTATGAACTGTAATGAGAAATTGCCGAAGCGGGTAATGCTAGTGAAGTTATTAAGACGCTCCCCCACACAACTTGAGAGCATTGTACTGTAGAAGCGCAGAATCAGTAGACAGATGGATCGCGGACACCTGAGTATACATATTGGAGTACTGGAGTATACATAGTTATAGAAGAAAAGTGATCTAGCTATGGTTGTTTGACAAGAATATAAATATTAAACACCCCTTTTATGTATGTAGCTATGGTAGGCCAGCTTAGAAGTACTGTTTAATGTAAAACCTAATAAAAACTGCTCAATTTTTGAGAACTTCATCGTACGTTTGTGTTTCTCAGTGGGATTCAATAAACAGCGTATTTCTTCATCATCATCAGAACCCTTGCGTCCAGTTAAAGAGTTTGTAGCCTTATATATATTTAGTTTTTATGCATACTCTAAAGCAGAAAATAACATACTTTCTGGGCAAGATTGTAAGATAGTGTATAAATTGGTTCAATGTTGTAAATATAAGCATCGAATGTTGACAACTGCTACAAGTCAGTGCCCTCAAAAACCATGCCATGCGATCTGGAGCTTTTCATTACTACTTTTGAATGTTCTTTCGGCTATTTAAAATTTTAAAGGTTATCATATTGAACATATATTTGAACACAGTTACATATATTGTGATTGTGTGTATTATTCGTAAATGTAATTTTATTGATTACAAATAAGCATTATTTGAGTTATGTAACAATAAACAGATAGCAATTGTGCCCCTTGCATAGTAGCGTTAGTTTGCTTTGTAGTTCGTGTGCATTTTTTTGTTTAGTGGTCACTTTAAGCTTAACAGCGTATTAACAAAACGATGCATAAATGTCGTTAGAGCTAATATCTGATGCTACGCGTCTAATGGTGTATGTTTGCTGTGAAGTGAGCTAATAATACTAAATGACGTGCACCGAATTTTATTGATTTTTGTAAGCAATTTAAAGCAGTTTAGAGGAAAGCAAGCAGACATGTCATTAGGAGTGTTAGTCAATATGATAGTCTACCTGAAGTATTCTTTATTGTGAGCCACTAACCAGAAGGAGTTTTTAATTAAAAAGAACTAATTTATATAAGACTGTAACGAATGAACCTCTGTTTAAGCTCCCATCTTTCTAAGATTTCTTATATTGGCCGTAATGACCATTCTTCCAAGATAAAAGCCTTTATTGGGAAAACAGAACGTTGGGTTCTATTCTTTTCTTTTCACAACACTTCACCAGTGGAACGTCAGTATTTGTCCTTTTCCGTGTCCCAAGGCTGTTTAGGGTGCGAGTTGTTAAATATTCATTTTTCCTCACCTACTAAAATCAACAGTATCTCTTGAGCTAACCCCCTAAGTATTATAGTTACTTAATAATAATAAAAAATGGTTCGCCTATTTGAAAAATCACAAAGTATCAATAACTTCAAGCCTGAGAACTACATATGTCGCTGTTGATAAAGAACAATCTCGTCTTTCATGTCTTTTTTTGGGATCATGATTTATTTACGAGACATCCTGTATTAAGCATGAGAATATCATCTTTGAGTTGGCAGTAGGAATGTAATGAAAGGCAGACGAGGGTTTGGCGTTTGATTGCGATTCTAAACAGAGCGTGTGCGCTGTAAACAGAGCCACTGAAGTGTAGGATAGTTGGTGCTTCTGCAGTTGGATAGAGAACGATAGCGCAGTCGTATTGCCCTTTTAGCCTATGCCAACAATTTAGGACTATTTGTTCGCCGCAACAAAGGCATACGTGTGAATGATACGCGGCCTTCGTGCTACATTCGATTCGATAGCTAGATTCTACTCGTATGTCAGCCAAATAACTTTTTAGTATACTATTATGTACTTTATCCGTATTCGTTTTTACTCATTTGGCATCTGGACAAAATAGTTTATGTCTATACCTTTAAAACATAATTTAATTCTTTGTATTTAGTCCTTTCTGATTCAAGGATGAGAAGTTCCTTACCATCTTGTAGTGGCAGAATACATTTGATTTCCTTCTAACCAGTTATAAATGCGTTCCGAGCGCTAATATCGCTCTATAGTTCACAACAGGTGACTGTCTACATAAAATAATTTATGCCTCATTTTAAATAACATCACTTTTTGATTGCCAAAACACACATTATTTTTTTTATGGGTTTCTTTGTATTTTTATCATAACATACAAAATAACACAAACAAACCTTAGTAAATTTAAATGGCTACATAGAAATAGTAAAGTATTAGTCTACACCAAATTGATTATTATAAAAAACTATATAGCATTGAATAGTAGATAAAAAATAACTTATATTGATTATATTCTATTTTTAACCGACTTCAAAAAAGAAAAAGTTTTTTATTTCCATGTGTATTTTTATTCTTAAAGTACCACTACTCGGAATTGGCTTGAGCGAATTTGTTGCATATAGAAACATGGTTTATATTGAAGTTGCATACGGTGTGTTTCTGCGCCGACTTTAACGTTTCTGTGGATCGGTTTTTTTATTGTTTACTAACGATAAAAATCTCTTTATTTTTTATTTAGATTCATTTTGAAGTAGGTTTTTTATTGAACAATTTCGAATATTCAAGTACACATACACATGCTACACGATGTTGCTTACACGAGTTAAAACATAAAAATCAAATAAGTATAAAGGTTCAGTGAAATCTTTTAATTAACCAATATACATTCATTTTGAATGCCAACTGTTTACTCGGTTCAAGATTGTTTGTTTTGAAAGACTAATTAAATAAATTGCATTTAATCATTATATTGAGGTTATATTATATTTAAAACTACCAATTTAACTTAAATTATTTGTTTTTTTTTTATAAACGGAAAAATATCTTAGATCACTATCAGAAACAGGTATGGAAAAGGGTCAGTTGGTAAAGTGATATATTTATACACAAACTGTAACTACACACCGGACACATATTTATTTCACACGGTTCTTTTCATTTTTAATTCGAAGGAACGTTCGTACAGTCAGTCATTCTCTACAAAAATCGTAGCTGTGAAATTACAAATAAAAAACATTAAGTTGCCCTAGAAAAAATAAATTTAATTCGCATATATTTTAATGGATAATAATATTGTATTTTAATTTTCTAAAAAGACTATGTATATTATATTCAAAGATATCATATACATACTCGTTTTATATTTCATGCATATTAAGTAGGAAATGTACCGAAATTACAAAAAAAATATTTTCCAATACTAATTTGAAAAAAGGTCTATAATCTAGAAGAAAAATGCTTTCTCTGTTAAACCATTATGTTTTATTACTAATATATTCGGGGTTGTTTCTACACCTGTATTCTAATCCTACTTTCAACAAGCTACAAATTCACACCGTTCTCCAGTTAAATGTTTTTTCTGCGAATTAAATTTGTATATTTTGTACACTATTATTTCAATAAAAGTTTAGGATTAAATCACTTTTAAATTAACGTGCTTTTATTAAAATTAATATGTTCAGAAAACAGATTACTCAATAATTGCAGGCTTAGGAAACACACTGGACATTCTCAGATATCATATATCTGGGCTGTTTAATCCGTAAATTCCCGATTTGTAATCAGTCGCCTTTTCCCAACGCATGCTTAGGAACAACAGATTGTTTTAATTAATCTGCAGGAATGTACCTTCCTCTAAGTTCTAACTTTAATTATTTTTAAAATTTAATGCCTCTAATATTCAATTCAAGATTTATTTGTGAGGTTCGTAAAGGTAAAAAGGATATATTTTTCAGTAAATAATAATTCTGCACAACATAAACACGTTCATTCATTTCCATAAATAATCAAGCGTATAACATATTTTTCATAGTTATATTACAATAAAAGTATTTCAGCATAAATTGAAATTAGAGAGAAGCATGAGAAGGCAAAATAACCGCGAAGCGGCGATGCTACTATTTCAAATTATGCATATCGGTACGTTTGCTGGTACGGTTATGAGGTCGAACCGCAGCCAGCATTTCAGCCTCTCAGTTAATGCACAGTGGAAATATGAGAACATTATCTTAGCATTATTGCGCAAAGATGGGCTTAATACAAATTTAATTACGTATGCTGATATTAACGGCATATGGGTGACAACACCGTAAGGCACGTTTGTCCATGTTGCTTATTTATATATTTATGTCGAATATATAGTATATAGTATGGTATAGAATATTCAATAAGGAATAAATAAAATAAAAATAAAATATAAGTCGAAATATAAGGATACGCGTAGGAATGTAATGAGCAATAATGATCTGATTGACAATCATAATACATTCCGAACATAATCAAATAGGTATATGTTACATCTACTTATTAAATGATTACTCTATGTCGTTTTTGCCTGGTTTTGACAATATTCATCGATTTGTTTTAAAGGTTCAAATTTTAAAAAACTATAAACTTAAACAGGTTTATTTTAAGATTTTTATAAGATTAGTTATATACATGAACCAAAAAAAAAACTATATTTCTTTTACATATAGTTTTGATAAATATCTTTTATAATACTTTTAGAACGAAAATAAATCTACATATCCTATGCGTATAGTTTCGAACAGATTAGCAATCACGCACAAGCGTAAAGAGTCAAGCTAATAATTATTTATTTTCATAATTGAATGCATTTGCAGCTTAATTTGTTTCAATTTTATTTATGTAACAGATTTGTATTATTTAAATAATATCAAAGCAAGTTCTATCTTTGTGTATTGAAATTTAGTGTATTGATGACCGGAATAGAGTCATTGCGCGTTGATGGTTTTAAAAGGTTTCCCAAATCCTGAATAATGATTGCGGCAAAAAGTATCAATAGGCCCGCCCAGTGACGGAGGTCCTTGTGAAAAATGGCTACATAATTTAGCTCTCTATTTTGTGGAATTTGTAGCGGGAAGCGCGACAACGTGGGCGAGATTTAGTACAAAGTATAAAGTGTTTGTAGCAAACTAGGCTAGATTAACATAAAGTCTCCGAGGGAGTTTATTGCGTTAAAAAGAGTGATTCCAGCTGGGAACCGAGTCGGAAAGTGACAAGAGAATTTTATTATGCGATTTTTTTTATTTTGATATTATAAATTAAAATCAAGTCCTGGTTTAAACGGCAAATATTAAACAGAGAAATTTTATTAAATTATTTTTTACAGCTCAGTGTCAGTTCTATTTCATTGTGTACAAATTAAAGACAATGAGTTTACTTAAAATAGTTTTTGATATTTATATAATTATGCACGGACCCCAAACGTGGGGTAAATTTCTATTTAGCTCGGATCTGTCAGTGACGCTCTGACGTCAGAGAAGTCGATAACATCGTATAAAATGTGTCAAATCCAATTGGCACCCGACTGACATTTCGTTGCTAGTAGTGGCAATCCTCTGGCCTCATAAAGTCCTCGCTAGATCTATTCGCTAATGAAAGAGGTGATACGGTCGAGTCGATTGACGATTGAGTCGAGACTAGAACCACGAGCGTTTTCTTATCATCTCACTCTCGCACCACGTAGAAGTCTTCGCAAAAACGTAGCACTTGAGTACATGTAAAGCATGTCCCTACGCCGATCGCATAGATCGAATAGATCGATTTGAGAACCTCCTCTTTTTTCCGGTCGGTTATGAATATGAGAAAAATATGTTTTTACCCCTTTTAAACATACTACTTCTAACCTCTTATAATGCACAAATAATGCAAAAATATATTCGATTATATCATCCCACTCTTATAAGAAAAATATTTACAGTTTTGTCACACTCCCTCATATCTCATATGTTACATACACTATAATTAACACACAAATGAAAAATAATGAACTGATTTTGTTTTTAGTATCGATTTAATTATTGTATGTATATAATAAGAGTATCAGCAACTCGTTCAAACTTACTTCACAAATCTTTACATATGGGAGCTATTAGCAAGCTATAAGCACATAGGCTTCGTTTAACCGAAACTGTTTTCAGCAGTAAATCCAGAATGTTCACCGATGGTCAAGTACGCGGCTTCGAACTTTCGCTCCGTCACAGATGTGAGGCTTTAGAAGACGAATTTCTGCCAGAAAAGACGCAGTTGCCACAGTGACAGTAAGTTCCACGAGCCGGTCAGTAAGTGACGGATTAGACGTCAGCATCAGGCCGGTTGATCGACGAGATAATTATAAGTTTTTAGATTTAAAAAAAAACCTTTTTATAAGAGGCGTGGATTAAACCATAATTACTCCTAGGAATAAACGAAATATCATTATACAATTACGCTATAATATTTCATTATAAAAAATAACTTGAATGTAGGTAAAATTAGATGGATATACGAAGAAACCTGAACATTTCCATTTTTGACGATCAGCACATTTATGAGATTTTTGCGATTTTTGAAACTACTCGTAGACTTAGATAGCCTTTTTAATACAAAAGACAGAGTAATTTAAAGTATCGAATCATACGTCATGTTCGCGTTCTAAGACAAATATGATAAAAAAAAAAATCTAAACACAATTTGCAAATAAAAACAATTTGCAATGCTACGTTCTACAAAATATTAAACACTAATTGTGGACACAAAATGAAAAAATACCGCTAAAGCAATTTATCTATAAAAAAAATAATTGCTTTTGAGGTACAAATTTTCTCTTTTCTTCGTAGGTAATATTTAATGTAAGTATTGTGAAATGTGGGTCAATTTCAAAATATTTTACGTGTATATATATACATATACAGAGGGAAATTAGAAGAATATCTAAGACTAGCATAGCTAGTTGTCGATACCTAGCTATGAAACAAGTTGCAGCTACATGTTTTGCCGAAATACGACCTGCCGCTCGAACCCGTCCGGCAAAATCGTATCCAGAGGTCACTGTGCTTCTTTCGAGATATTTTCATGGTTTTTGCTCAAGAATTTATTCCCCTCTTCTTCCGCCATCAAAAACAATCGTCCTACACGCTACGCTGCCTTGCTTTTACGAGCATCGGAACACTTTGACCGGCCATTGTCTGAATCCACATTCCTCCCCTTAGACCCCTTAGATTATTTATCCCTAAATACAGGGTAAGCTGGCCATTGTGTAGCACCTCTCAAAATTAGCGAATTTGTCTTCTGAGTTTGCCTAGTCGATTAAATATCCTTATGAGGGAAAATCTGAATTTCAAGCAGTGATCATGACAATCCTATAATTAAAAAAACTTATATTATTCGTATTTGAACTGGCTTTAGTGATTGTTTGCATTCACTTTTATACAGATCGACTACATGATGTGTGAAGTTGTATTTATTTATACAAATATAATGCACGTAAGGCAATAAGAAAAGAAATGATATAATCAAATAAATAATATCTATGGGTTATTAAACCGATGGACATAAAGCAATATAGTTTTGATAATCCCGATCTATTCATTTTTGCAATATTTCTTTTAGTTTATGTTAATGTTAATGTTAATATCGTTAGTGTTAATATGTTAGTGTTAATATCGAAATACGCGTATGAATTAATAAAACGAGAATGGCTATGACACCCTGTAGTTATCATATAATCAACTGCTTTTATATATTGTTTAGTAATATTAAATTATTTAAACAGAATCTGACGTCTTACAGCTAGGCCTAGGCGTCATTAAAGCCATCTGCCACCAAGTCTAATCGCGACTGTGGTACAAACTTGTGGGAGGTTGCCTAATATCCCATTCTTAATTTAACCCATTCGATGCGCGCTTTGGATGGCCATAGAGGCGACAGTGGGTTATTTTTTAGGTCTGAGTAGATTAAAATAAAACAAACATACAATAGTTTATGATCAATCTTTCAATTCAGCATACATTTTAACATCATTGTAGTTTTTTTTTTAATTTTAACCCGTGGCTAGTAATAAAACAACATGGACATAATATTTCAATTTAATAATTATATTTATTATGTGGCACTGTTTCATTTATTAGTACTAAAAAATTGTTAATTTTAATGTAATATATAAATATCAAACGACCAGCCAACGATGTGATATCTAAACGGCTCTGGTTGTTTTACAAAAGCATCAATCTACACACAAAAATGTCTTTTTTACTCTTTCGCGGACAGACGGTTAAAGGACGGGAGTAGTACGCCGTCGAGGACGACGGTTCGCCTACTTTGGTACAGTACAGACGGAGTTTAATTAAGGAGGCAATGAACACAAGCGCCACGCGCTTCTTGGTTATATTAATATTAATAGTAAACTTTGAGTGTTAAATTATTACTACTGTTCTGTATATGAATTGTTGATGGTGGTAAAATAACCTGAGTGATGTTAGTAGTGTAAAAGGTTTTTTTGATTGTGTGTTGTTTATGAAAATTACAAGGACGCCAATCGGCATTCAGCAGACGGCGACCGCGACCGGTGCCATCCCGTGCCGGCCCGATTTTTCTTACCGCAAAGCAGCAAGATTATTATCGGTAGTCGAATATCCACCCTCCCTGGGAATATTTAGCTCGGCCGCAAACATCTAGCATCTGAACAAATCTGAAGTTTAAGTTTCACTCTAACTAACCACACATTCGATAAACGTGCCGCATCGCGATCTTTTATAGTTCAGATCGATCGTATGATTGTTATAAATTGAGGTACACGAGTCAGAACAGAATTTACAAGAGACATATTTTTTAAGGTTCCTCGAATTTTTTTGTGTTCTGTAAAACAATATTATTTCCATAATAATTAGAATATATAAATGATAATAAACACAATTCTTGACAATTATTTCCCGATTAACAAAAAATACACTGAATTTTGGATAAGGTTTATATTAATTGTCTTAAAAATTTAGAAAAGTTGACCGTCTTATTCTGAGATGTTAAAATGTTATTTGTTAAATGTTATGTTCGTTCCTTTTTAGAATTTATCTGATGTCGCTAATTTTCAACCTTATTCATTTTGCCTAATTTCAGCTATTTTTTTGATAATTGGTTATAAAAAAAAATAGCAATATGTATTAATTTTATTTACCAAACCAAATAATAATATCCTGAAGTAAAATGTTTTTTAGGTATATAGAAATATCTCATTTATAAAGAATAGAGATGATTTATAAAGAAGAATAATTGTATTATTTATAGTTTAACTAAAATTGATAGTTACATTTGTTATATTTAATATGAATTAAAGTATGGTTCCGATGTATATAAATATACATGTGTGTATATAAATATATAAATATTAAATGTATATATCTATATATATTAATATATAAAAAAAAACATATGTTAGATCTCTAAAATAGACCTCGCGCTCTTATTATCTTCTTATATTTTTCAAATAGGTAACACCTCGATACAGGCACTTGCCTAGTGAGGTTCACACAAACTGTATTTTTCATCTCTTAAAAAATCAATAAAATATTACAAAGGAATACATATGTAGTAATATAAATTGTATATTGGATATTTTAATAAATAAATAAGTAAATAAACATATTTAATTATGATTAGTACTTTCGAGTAGATCAAAAATCAGTATAAAATTGGGATAATAAATCTGTGTAAGTCTGGATAATTTCGAATCATGTCACGTTCGTAACTAAATTTCGGGTTGACGAAAGCTGATGTTTGCGGCCAGACTCGCTCCTGTAGTATCGGAAGCGCGACGGTCGATAACCCGCGACGATCAAACTTTATAGCGTCGAAGTTGGTCTGTTGGCCAGAGCGAGATTAACTGCGGACATTACGTCGACAAAGTTGCCGAAGAAAGGCCGTTGATGTTACTTCGATAATTAAACGCGCCTCGAGCTGTATGCGATCAGATGAGAACCGGCCTCGATTTCGGGCTGGCAATTACAAATTGATGATGTTTTGCATCGGATTTATGCTCAGTTTGAACGTTAAGATTTTGAATGTGTAATGAAATTTAAATTTGGCTGATTAGTCTAAATCTCGTTATAATTGTTCGAATAATATTAAAAGACGTCTATATACTGTAGACTCCAATTGCTTTGTAAAATAAACCATTATGTGATACATAAATATACAATAGTGGGTAGTAAACGTTAGATAGCAAATAAAAAGTACATTATGTCTAACTACACAAATCAACATAAAATTATTTTCAGCAGCTTAACTGGTCTACTAAAAATATTCAGAAGCCTAACTGGTCTACTGAAAATATTCTGATCTAAAAAGTTCCTATTCTACTAAACAATATTAAAAACGAGTAAATAACTTTTAAGTATTTTTTTATGTGGTTAAATACGAAATTAATACTTTCTTTTTTAAATCCTTGCGTACCAGTAGTGCACAATTATACTCAGATTATTCCATTAGGGTAAGCGAGATATATCCAAGGACATTCATTTAAATTAAAACTGAATTGAAAGGATCTTCGCTTGCAGGCGGCCACAGCATCCCCACCAACTACCAATTAGAGAAGACAAGACGCATTAATTGATGACACGGTGCTGACTCGACGAGTTCGCAACATTGTTTAATGGAAATGCTCTAAGGGTATTTCGGTTGGTATGGATAAAACATTGACACTTAATAACAGATAGATGTACCTATATAGTTCCTATATGACGATATTGTAATATATTACTACACATAGGGAGCGTGTCCAAATCATAAACTTGCACAAGTCACGAGTACATATAGTATATAGATCATTAGTATCTGTATTAAATTGCAGATTTTAGTACTGATTTAGTCGTAGTACTACACACACATGCATAGCTCACAAAGAGATTGTTTTAAAAATGGTACAAATGGGCCTTGGTAAAAATAAAGCTCGCCGAGGAGTCTTTACTTTTGATTCGGAGATCGTGGGCATTCACCCCAGTGGGTCATTTTCGATTAGGTTATTAATCGACTGGGTTTAAACAAACATAAGTCCGGAGATAGCTTCATATCCAATGCTATTAAATTGTTTAATAATTTTTTCAAAAAGAAATCAACATTGAAAATTTATAGTTAAAAATGATACATACATAATTTGTAAAGCAGAGCTTAAATCAGATAATCTAAAGATCTAGATGATGACTAATTATCATCGACCAGAAACGTCAAAGATGAAGTAGCGTCGTGATTGCGGTGGTTAAATTACGTCTGATTAATAGGAATTATTTTCAATAGAGAGACCGACGTTGATTATGTAAGGTAATTTTAATGCAATCCCAAAACCTTTTGAAGAGTATTTTTTTGTTTGCGCCGGCAATTTCCGCTCTTAGGAATTTAAGCAAGTTTGGAAAGGTGGAAAACACAAATGGCTGCGAACGTCGCGAATGAACCAACAGAAGGAAACCGCTGAACTCAAGGAAACTCGGCGGTTCTTATTATGTTCGTGTTTGCAGTGTAAACGAAATTATAGGTCTTGTTGGTTAGGCTGAGAGCCCCTAGTCAATTTATTATGTCTTCCAGTTAATTACAGTGTATTATTTTCGTTGATTTTGTAGCAGTTGTAGGAACGAGATTTTTCATACGAGATTATTTTTTAATCACTTTCAGAGTATAGGCCTAAATTATAAATCAGCTGCATCCGGCCGTAAGGTTATTTCATGAGGCGGGGGCGACAAAGTAAATTTAACTCCAATAATGGCATTTTGTTCAAAATGTTCTTTTTTAATTTACTTTGTTCTTTTTGTAGAGTGAGAGATTTTCACCATATAATTACAAATATAAATTGATATTTTGTAATACAATGTTTCTTTTCGATTCAATTTCATTTTCTGTATGGGTAAGTAAACATTACAATTTTAATAAAACCCGATATTTATTTATTTTATGAAGTAAACACACAGAGGGTAACCGTAATCATTTTAAACTATTTCATACACAGGTTACCAGCACTCGATACTCTCCAATTTCGTGTTTACAAAACATGCACGTGTATTTGATTATCAATATATATATATATATATATATATATACAAAACAAAGTCTTGTTAGTTACACCATTTATAACTCAAGAACGTCTAGACTCTAGACCGATATTTATGATCTTTTGGTTTAGATGAATTTGTTAAATTTCTCTGCGCCCCGAATATCAGAATAATTATTAAAACATCGGAATAAACACGAAATTTTTTTATAGGGAAAATTCATTTTATCATACATTTTGTATGGAACGGCTTTGTATTCTGTGGAATTCTTTTTAAACGGTAAGTTGCCTTCAAAGATGTTCACTTTGTGAGGTTATCACATTTGTCATCGTGCGCGCATTGATATTTGGTTCATTATGTAATTTATTTTGATTTTTTACATTGATTGAACTTAATTCATTTAGAGTATTCCTAATAAAAAACTAAATTTAATCCAGCTAATAAATTAACACAATTATTGATTCCGAGGAGGTACGAAGTTCACCGGGTCAATTTATTTGATATAAACTTAAGTTAAAAATAATACATTTGATTTCAGTTATTTATAATTTTTAAAATTATTTAAAATGTGACAAAAAAATAATACCAAAGAGGAAAAAAAAAGACAATTCGTGATTACAATTAGTGCCATTTAAGAGATTTAAGATTAATAATAAATAAATATATAAAAATATGAATATGAATGCGAATAATATACACAGATCATGTAGTAGGCTTGTTCTTATATGAGAAAAATATCTTAGGTAGTTGGCTTTCAATCATACCATAGCACATGGCCAAGCCATGGGCGAAAATCAGTTTTTAAATTATTTAAATGAAATAATCACCTAGGTAAGTGCTATTAGTGAGAACCCAAAAAATCTTAAGCGGGTCAACCATCCCTGGGTGGAGAAGGCCGTCGAACAGCTGGTTAGGGAAAGGGGTGGTCTTCTGGACCTTTGGATTAAGTCATCGTCCGCAGGGCCCTCCAGACCGCAGTTTATTTACTTCGCGAACATCACCTACGGCGGGTCTGGCCGACCGCACTTCGTAAGTACTGCGTTTGCTTCGCTTATTCCACAAACCGTTCACTGTCGCTTACATTAGCACACATTTCACTGGTCTTCATTAAATATTAAATATTACACGATGAATTTGAGGCTCCTTACAGCCTTTTCGTATAAGATTCACCTAAAAGAGATATAATTTACTTAAATTATACCACTAATATATATAATATT
Organism: Neomicropteryx cornuta; assembly: GCA_020383195.1. Classification (NCBI taxonomy): domain Eukaryota; kingdom Metazoa; phylum Arthropoda; class Insecta; order Lepidoptera; family Micropterigidae; genus Neomicropteryx; species Neomicropteryx cornuta. The sequence goes on from JAHKQU010000012.1 coordinate 11,582,926, forward strand.
TAACACACTCGTAATTGCGCAATATTAAAAAAAGATCACAAAAATAATAGAAATAAAAAAGGAAATGACTTTTGACGAATATTTATTGTTTGCTTGGCTTTTGGGTTGAGTTATATTTCTTTTGGAAGGAAAAGTCAGTCTTAAATTAATTAACCAGATAATTAATCAGTAAAAAAAACACTAAAATATTAAAGTAATTGATACAAATAATATTGTTGCCATTACCAATTAAATTTTCTTACTGAAATTATAAAAAAATATGAAAAAATTTGTAAATAGACAGGTATGAATAAAAACCTTATTTAATATTTAAAAATAGATAAAAACTATTTAAAAGAAACTAAATATGTTTTTATTATTCTTATATTTCAGTTAGTTCATTAGTATTGTACAAAAGTATTGGATGAAGAGCCTTTTATAACAAGTTTATATTTTTTGTGTTAATGTTGTTCGCACTACAGATAGAGTCGTTGCTAAGCGAACTGAAATGTTTCTCAAATTTCCTATGACTGATGACATTTCTTTTTTATTTTTAAGCAAAAATAACAGACGCGAAATTATTATTTCGTTTTTTTTTAATACAATCTAATGGTTTTAGTAAAATGCTAATTTATTGCAAAATAATATCCTAAATATTTAACGAATCAAATAACGCTAAGTTAAATACTATAAAATATAAAGAAAGTTACACGTTTTGTAACTTAATACTTTTTTAAAAGTTTATAAGAGTAGCCACAAATACACAATTAATGCACACGCACTATAATCACGCAATGATAATCAAACAGGCACAAAATTTTATGTTGTAATTATGCCGAACTCCACACAGTGGTTGAACACGTGCGAGCATATAGAAAGCGCGCGCGTTACTGCGAGCCGCGAGGGCGGCAAGCGAGAAGTCGAGCATCCCGCCCTAGGCGTGTCCCCCGCCCCCGCCCGTCGCGAGGACCGCCATCCTTCGTCAACCAACCACTGCTTCACAACTAATAATGCTGTGCTATTTACTGGGGCTCTCGAACATCGATTCGATAGGCCGATCATACGGATTGTTAAGTTTTCCAGGCCTTGGGTCACTTAGCTTTCTTAAGTTAATGTTTTCGGACAGGTCATCTCTCGATTTACTTGCTTCAATGAATTCATTGCTAATTTATTTCACAGAAGAAACATACATTGCCCATAGATTAAAGTTTCCTTTACTATATTATCTACCTATCCAGCATCCATCCGCCCCGTCTAGGTTCACATAGAAAATTAGAAAGACAAGAAGTTTACTTTAAATTTTTGCTCTCAAAATAAGAGCTTATGTAGTCGTAACGATAAAAACAGAGGTAGTCATAAATATCGCACTCAACGTATATGTAACGTAAACGTGTTTTTTTTTAGAATGTCACAAATAGTTCATACTTACGTAAATTTTATCAATGATTTGTATACTATAAGTTACTAGAAATATATATTTACAAAATCATGACGATTCGGTGAAGACACAAAAACGAGTTCAATTTTTAATAATATATTGAGTAAAATATATGTATACTTTACTCTATTTACTTTGGTTGTTATTTATTGTATAAATAAGAAGTACGATTCTATTGGACTGCACCTTTTCGAGTCTAACAACATGACTCATCATCGAGGACTTCTCACTCTACGGTGTTATCTGCATCTACAAGTTACAATAATAAATAGCAAGAATGTATGCTTTGCGAGTATATTTTCATTAACTTGTTTTATTGGTAAGCCAGACTAAAATATTTTACGAATAAGGATTAAGGATTTTTTGCAATATTTTGAACTCTTAAGAGGTATATGTTCACAAACAGCAGTTCCAGAGTAATTATTATTATTAACACTTTTGGCGTGTTCCTTTACTCGCGGGTTCCTTTAGTTTAGGATACTTCGCGTAGTTTGTACGACGTATGGTTTCACTCAAGAGCAAAGGATGCAGATATTGTACTCCAGAAGAAAGGAAAAGAATTTGTCTAGAACCGATATTATATTTTCTCGTAATTTTATAGAAAACGGATAGACTACCTTTTTCAAAGCTTATTTCAGTTTAGAAATTGTGTGAATCTGTAAAAGTAATTAAAATTAAATAAAAACACGCTTATATTGTTTAGTTTATTGGGTGCTCTATTTGATCAGTAATATGTACCGCTAACGTACGATAAAAATACATATTGGCAGATTTAATGTCAGGTCGAAAAGTGACCGTAGTAAGCTGTAATTATTATTTTATTATGACTATCTACGTAGGTATGCAATTCAGTATTAATTAGTATTATATTTTATCATTGATTATTGATTTATACATAAAGCATATAAGTAATATTACTTCTGTAACGAAAAAGCGAATTCGATAAACAGATTACAGTCAAATGGTCCACTTTGTCATAAGGGAAATCAAGAAAGATAGGAAAATATTAGAAAAATGAGTAATCGGTGGGGAGGTATACTTCCGGCAATGTATCGTAAATTGTATCGACATATAAATCCCACAGGATGTCGTCAGGAAGATAAGATAAAAAGAATTCACACGAATGAGATTACTATTATATTTTTTGCACCCTTTTTCTCTTCTTTTTTCACCATTTTTACATTATTGCAATGTTTCTTTGCAAATTTATTTCTAACTAAAATACCTTTACAACAATAATAAAGGACTTTATTTGAATAGTGGTACAAATCTATGTAGTATATAAACCTACTATCCAAATTGGTGGGTAATATAATTTTAAATTTGTACTGGTACATGCATTCCATAAAATAATAGATTCACATTTGCGTAGAAAAATTAACAAAATGCTATCAGAATGTCTTTGACAATGACTTATAATATTTATTAAGGAAATCATTTTAATTGTTTAACTTAACATATTTTTTTATTCAAAATTTATATATCATTTTATTTATTATTGTTTACTTAATTATTTGAATTAATATTAATAATTATTATTGTTTGAATTAATATTAACTAATTCACACACTCGAAGTTGAACAATAGTTCAGCTAAACATATTTTACTAAATTAATATATTATTTTTTAACTAATTTTTAATAAATTATAGTTTAAATTATTTTAACTAATTAACTATTACTGTTATTTGTAGAAATACTAAAATTATACTGTGTAATACATTAAATCCACCTACACATAAAAATACACGATAACAAAATACGGCACATATGCTAAAGGATTAATTATAAATTTGTGCCAATTTAATAGCTGTAATGAGTCATCAAACTAGCTAACAATATCTTCTGCAAATTAGACTATTCCCTCAGTTCATAATTTAGTGAATTGACATTTTGTCAAGCATCATGACCATTGCCATTAATTATGACATAAAATTATATATACACTTGTAGTTTAAACAGTCGTTGCAGTTGCCATAAATTTATTTTATACTGGTATGCACGAGTCTATTGTGGAATAATTCAAATGACGCTAACTCTAACGTGGATGGAAATATTACTTGTATGAAAGTCAAACAGTTTTCGAAATTTTTTTAAAAGTAGACTAATTTTCTGTGTCCCTATGGGTGAATTGCTTCGTAGTGTGTTGAGTAGAAGTCTCTACAAGAAAATTAAAATTATCATTTAATACAAAGTTGTCGAATAACGGCAGCATATATCTATCGCGTACAGCATTTCAGGATGTTTGAAAAACCAACAAACCAACCAAGACCGATGCCAGACTAATTATTAATATCTTAAAAAAATTATATAGAATAAAATAACCATCACTTGTTGAAGTGGTAATCGATTAAAATCCCGAGTTTAATGAATATACGCATTTTTGACAACATTATTGTACTTAAACTTAGCGCAAACGCGTTGGCGCACACCGTGCCAAAATTTAAATAAAAAGATGTTTATGAGTGTGAAAGACTATTGCGTTCGCTAGTAACATTGATATTTTCTGTTAGTGACATCCTTGCCTTCGTCATGAGGGTACGCTGGGTCAACAGTGTCTTTTTGTTCATACCGCACCTTTAAACACCACAGGTCGTTCAAAATAATAATACGTCTAAAGTAAAAAGTCACCTCTATCTGGGCAATCTGAAGTCCGCGCTATCAAAGATCTACTTATTGATCTACTGAGTTTAGTTAAAAAAATACAACCAATGATGAGGAAAAACAATATGATAAATTATAACTTTTACTTATTTTCCTACAAAATATTACGTTAAAATCACAATAAAACTGGTGAACGGCGTGCGCCAACGCTTGTGTAGTGCGTGTGCAGTGCGCTAGGGTTTAACCTACTTAAGCTATAAAATGACTTATGATATTGTTTAAAGTAGGTTGTTAGTGGAGTTTCTGAATATAGTTCTTAATGAATACAGGAAGTTTGGTTACAAGCTTAACCAAGTTACGCCGGAGAATTTTGCGGGTCAGAGTTTACCGAAAAGTCAAACTTGAAGTCGGAGTTGCGATGTGCAAAGCAGGTCACAGGATATGGTCGTAGCATCGCAGTTGTCTCGTCGGGTGCTGCTGGGAGGTGTTATGTCACGGCTCGTATTGTTCAACGACAGTTCGCGAACATTTCGCCAGCACTCGAGTCGAGTCGCCTCGCTCGTTCCGAATTCTGAACTAGTCGACTGCTAGCTTCCTAAAATTGCATTAGACAGCGAGAACGATGTTACCACCCAAAAACGAAAATAAACTTGTAGACTTTTTAAATATCACGTTTTAGATTCATCGCCAATTTTATTTGAAATTATACCTATTTTTATTATAGTCCGCGTCTTTGCAATCCCCAAAGATTAGTAGTGATTTAAAAAGTGTCAAATAATTTTGGCATTGGCAAGATTTAATTTAATTCATAGACGTCAATGATACTTTATAATAAATAAAAATAGTACATTCGCAAATCTAAGCGTCAATCTTTTTGGCGCCAAAAAAAATAATTTATTACTGCTTCAAAAAAAGAAATAAAAACAAATTTTAAAAAATAGTACAAGTTATATACTTATTTTTATAACATTTTTTACAAGTCAGAGTAACGTAAGTTACAGTATTTATAGTGACAACATTACAAATTAATAGTAACAATACAACAAAATGCACAATTTTTACATAATTACTATATTTCTGTCACTCACTGGCCAATTAAAGCTTTATTTTTTCCAAAAATTAAAACAATTTAAAAGTTTAAAGTACATTATGAAAACATTTGCAATTGAAAGGTACCTTATTTTATTTATTTCTCTTTATTTAACATTTTTTTTTAAGCCCAGCCAGCTAAGCCCAGGACTTATCTGCTGGATACCGTGTCTGTAAGATGAATTACATAATATGTAGGTTTTTAACCATCTTTCAACTTTATATGTATATTTCAAAGCTACTTAATGCGCTTTACAATATTAAAAACTACTAACGCTCAGATTTTATTTAATTTATGATGAAAATACTTGAGCTTATGGCGTTAAGAAATTATTAAAAAAGAGTATATATTAGCAAAGAAACCTTTACTTTTACAGAATTTTTATGATATATGAATTTGACTAGTTTCAAAACAACACATTTTTATTTCAATTTTTGTGGTCTCTCAATTTACAGTTTTTTAATTCCAACAACATATTATAAAACAATGGTATCAAAAATTGCAGTTGTCTTTTACCATAGAAATTTTTGTAGGTGGATATTTATATTTTTTCGTTCGCACTTATGATTTTATATTTGCGTGAGATTAAATAAAAGATTAACGAATGAAAGGTAATGAAAATATATTTAATAAAATATATATTTAAACAAAAATACTTAAATTGTTTATGAAAAAATGATCAATATCGCCTAATTGTTTTCTATATACTATCCTTTATAGCTGCAGATAGTAGTCGTTGAGCTGAAGCTGTAGTATATAGACTAGCAAGTGATAGCAAAAAGGTTTCGAAATTTCATTGTCGCCATGCGCAGGTGCCACAATATTTCAGAGAAACGCAACAAAAATAATAACGGCCGACAGCATCGGCGCGTCGGGCGGGCGCAGCCTTTCACAGAACCAGTTGGATCAAACCGGTTTCGACAGCGCCAGGGCGGGCGGCGAGGGCGTCACGCGACATATTCAAATATTTTGCTTTGCTTCCGCCAACATTTTCCATGGCGGGCTGAACATCGCCGCGTCGTCGACGGGAAACGGTTAAAAAGTATTTTCGCAACCTCACGTTCCATTATCAATGCACTCAGTCAGAGCGGATCGAATGAAGGAAAACGTGAGCGCTAAGAGAATTGAGAGAGTGTAAACATCCGGAAAATAAACAATTCTAGCGGAAAATTATTGTTCTCAGGTATATTTACGAAAAAAACTATTTTATAAGAAGGTAAAATGGTATCACATAATTTATTTATAAGAAGGTACCTATTATAAAATAAATCCATTACTTTAAAATGATTTGAATTATATTACAAATTATTCGCAGTAAATAGTAAAACAGACTGTAAAAAAATATAATAGGTATGAATTTAAATTCATTTTTTTTTATTAATGTATCAAGTACAAGAAGCACAGTAAACAATAAAATTTTATTAAAAAAATTTGTTGTATATTGTGTTGTATTGTAAAAAAAACGTAAGTTTTCCGAGTTTCAAAATACGGTAGACCTGCGGTGAATAGTATTTTTGGGAGCTTGTGGGTTATTGCGAGCTTAAAAAAAGAGACAGAGAGTGTAGTTTAATGTGTTTGAATATTGACGGTGTTATGAGTGGGTGTGTGAGGTCAAATATTAGGCGTGTAAAAGTGAGTAGCATGAGGAAGAATGTATAGAAAATATTTCTCGAAATAATGTACCAAACTAATAAAGTATTATAAATAAAACAAAGAAGTGGAATTCGCGTTCATTTAGCGGTGATGGTTTGGTTTTCATGAATTGTATTACCTACCTACGCATTACTTTGTGTCATGTAATCGATGACATTAGGCTATTTAAAAAAATATTCTCTAAAAACTATGCTCCTAATTTACAACATCTACATATTATCAATTTTGTAAATTTTATATATTGAGAGGATACTTGATACTAAAATATAGAGAAAGTCCTTATATGGATAAGGTATTTACCTATACTAGTTACCTATTCCAAAATCTCAAACCATAAAACTTATTTTGTTAATTTTATCACAATGAAAAATCAATATATGGCATCCAACCAAACATTTTCGGAAACAGCGTAAGATTAAAAATTCAAATGCGGAAAACGTTTTTGAGGTGAAGAGTTTATTGGGTCTATGGCAAAAGCGACCTAAACAAACTTTACGAAGATGGAAAAGTTGCTCATTGCGTCCACAGTGATCATTGGCCGGTGCCGCGGCTCTGCCCCCTAATGAAAAGGGCAAAGCAGGGGCTAAGAGGGGCAGGTTGACAATGGGGAATATTTAATGTCGGATTACCATAAAGTTATGAAAATTTACCTTAAACAGAAAGCAAGGATGCGTCGTACTTTCCAGTCAGCAGAGTTCGTTAATGTCATCAAATAGAAAGCGTTAAAAACCTAAATTCTATAACATATGGAAAGTCGCTCGCCTAGTATATAGGTTTCTCAATTCGATAAGGGCAATCTTAAAAAGTTGAAAAATAAAAATTATAAGTTAGTAAATATAAATCCGAAACATAGTATTCGACATTTTTGTCATATAATAATTACGTAGACATAAGGTTTTTAAAATTCATGCTTAGCTTTAAACGGTAAAAAGGAATCATGTGAAAATTCCTTATATATGTCGTAAGTATATTGTCAAAGTATATTGCCACTAGTGAAATAATAATTGCACGGTATAATATCAATCGGCTTTATTTGTTACAATTTATTGGCTTAATTTCAGTGCCATTGTAATTTCACAGGGCCACTATAGTGAAATTATAATAACACTAGGTATATTATGAGTGAGTACGTCGAACGTTCTGATTTGTCATTTCTTTTCCATCCGCAATTTACAAAACAATAGTAGTAAACAAAAGAGCGTCTAAATTTATTGTTTAAAGTAGTGGTAGTAGTAGTACTAGTAGTAGTAGTTTATTTAATTTTTTCGTTAACTTCAAAATGTCTAAAATGACAGTTGGTAAAATTATTTCTCATTACCTACTTTCTATAATCGTACAATAAAGTTTATGATTTTCAGAAACGCGTGTGTTTATTTCTAACTCTATGATTTTCAAAATTGACATTAGAAAATGGACCAATCAGTGATGGTCTCATAATGTAACAATTAGTGAAATTGACAAAATATCGTTTAACAATTGTTTAACAATTTCACTATAATGACCACGTGAAATTACAATGAAATTGAAATGAAGCCAATAAATTGTAAGAAATGGAGCCGATTGATAATATACCGTGCAATATATATATATATAATATATATATTGCACGGTATAATATATATATATATATATATATATATATTTTAATTTATTTTCTTACAAATAATTTATTTTATTACTTTCTTTAATTTATTTTCTTCATATTTCTCTATAGGTGCATTTACGGTTTGACATTCTCAGTGTAGATCATTATAACACTGCCTTCCTTAGTACAGACATAGTCTAGTAAAGAAGGCAGGGCACAAAATGTAGCAGAGCTAATCGCTCCCGGTGCATTTATAATATTCATTTATAACTGTGATTTGTACTACTACACTTATATTTCTTTGTCAAATTAATTATATTTCAACAATAAATAAATAAATAAATAAAATAAATAAATTACAAATTCACTAGTGAAATTGTAATATCACGGCTTTGACAATATACCTGCGACCTATATAACAAGAAGTGTTATAAATATTATATAAGCGTTATACATCTTGGCGAGTCCAATGTTAAATGCGGGTTTTTATGTTGGAAAATTTTTGAAATTACCGGCCCAATGTTTATGAAAAGTTTACTCGAAAATTATGTGGGATAAATTCATCATAGTGGATGTTTCCACCATACGATATTTTCAGGGGTTGTTACTTTTGAATTCGTATAAAATGCCTGGAATTAAAACGTCGTACTAAATTTACGCAATGAAGCGGGACTAATTATGAAACTAATTGATGAAAGGGGTTATTTTAATTAATCATTTAGATTTTTTACTTTTCAAGTGCTTCCCTTCATCTCTCCATCTCGGCCCAGCGGCGATCGCGCGCGAAATGAGGCCTCAATTAACGAACAATTTCATTTTTGCGTTTGCCGCGGGACGGAATAAAGGGACTGCGAAAAAAACAAAGGATCATTCTGGGACTCGGGCAAAAGAGGCAAAGTGGCAACACAACCCTTTGGACATTCCGTCGCATCGCATGGACGCACAAGGCCCTAGAGCTGAGCTACGAGCTGTTGAGCAAGGAGCCCATCAACATATCCCCGTCTCGCGAGAATATAGGCGCTCTCTCCCTCCCGCGTTTACGCGTCTGCCGTGTTTGATAACGTTCAGCGTTTATTTAACGTTTTCTTCTATGAAATTTATAGCTGCATGTTTTCCAACGCGAGTGGTCTTTTCATATGTTTTATCGAATACTCTCTTATCTGACTAAATTCAGGGTTGTACAGAAGGATCAGACGACAAGGGGTTAGTTAAACGCACGGTTTTTTTTTACGACGCAGGGTAGAAGCGAAGCAATTCTCTGACATTCGCAGTTGTAGCACAATAACCATCGCCTTCCTTAGTACAGCCATAGTCTATAAACATGCAGGAGGCACAGCATGTAGGAGTGCATCTCCCTGTGCATTTTTAATAGATATAACGTAACTGCTACGTTTGAACATACAACACTTCGATTTATTGACAAATTAAACATGTCATAATAAATAAATAAATGCTCAGCACGTTCATATAGCTACGAAATAATAATGAAACATAATAATATGGGCGGTAACCGTTTGATTAAATGCTAAAATTATAGAATTTCATAGAATGAAGGTATGAATATATTATTTAAAATACGGAAAAAAAAAATATAAGAATAAATATTTCCTAATTGTTGTTGTTAATATTTCCTACAACTAAAGAATGTATAAAAGCAGTTGATACTTTATGATGACAGCTCAAAGGAGAGATGGCCAATCTATTTTTTTTTTAAATCCAAACGCTGCATTATAACGCTGGCCAATACCATGTGAAACAAGAAAAAGACGCTCGAACGGTCGGGCAGCCCAATAAAAACACGATGAGGAATAAAAAGGGTAGAAATATACGTTTTGGCGAAGGCAGGAGGAACGGAGGGCGCGAACAGGGATGTAAGCTTTTCGCCATTTGCATGCGAATAATTTGTTGGCGGTTCCATCCCGCGTTTATGAAATATAAAAGTGGCAATAAACGGAATTTCGCGGGCCGAGGCAGCAATTCTCCGCGGGCCGCCATTATTGTCACGCGCATTGCGCGCGAAGCCCACCTGCGTCAATGTGTTGATTTCCTATGTTACCAACGGACCGACGACCAGGTGAACTTTTTCTCAAGCACGCCCGATATTCTACTATTCAAACTAAACAGCATCTGTTCTACTTCTTTTTAATTTTGACATATTTTTTTTCTATTTTTTTATAACAGAACACGTTTCATTTGCTCGCAGCGCCTCGTCCACGCGATATGAACCTGTGTATATATTTTTTAACAAGACTTTTTTTAACAAGGCTTTAAGTTTAATTGTTTTTTAATGTAATTTTATTTCTATATCAGCTGTTGTTTCCTAAAATAAAATAAATAAAATAAAGAAATAATGAACCATAGAGACTAATATTCTTCGCTGAGACTAAATAAAAGCACTTTCCACAAGCCTATCAGCTATATTAGGTTACAATAAATACGCCATCACTAATTTAAAACTCAATACAGAAGGGTTGTTGTCTACCGATATGTCATTTAGCAATAATATATGTTTACCTAATAAGTGACATTGTTTAAACTTTAAGAAAGCTGTTAGTACAAATTTATTCCTATTTTTCTTTAATATTATTATTATTTCAAATATTTAGAACTGTATAATATTGTATAAATTGAATTGTATAAAGCATTCTTGTTTGTTTTTAAAAATATTGACATAATACGGTTATCCATAGTAGTTACTTAAACATAATTTACTTTTTTAAAATCAACCTGTCTGTCTACGCAATCGTCATATTTATATGAGTGAGTTTAATTTTACTGACTGGATATATGACTACCTCTACCTATAACAGAAAAAAACGATAAAGTATTCCGATAACTGTACCATTATTATTTTATAGATACGTTTCGAGAACCGAAAAACCCTTGAATTTAAGTGTAATTTATCTACCGTGTTCGATGGAATACATTTTGGATTAATCATGAATTACCTACTCTGAACAGAGGTTTTCATGACTCCTCTGTGAGTACTCAAAGAATAAACAATAATAAATATTCAGATAAAGAACTATCAAAGGGACTCCTACGCCGACATGTATAATGGCGACCAGTTAATTAGAAACGAAGTTCGTTTATCGCTGCACTTAATAAAGCTGGAATTAATGTTTTGAGACGAGAAAAAGGGCGCGCGGATCTCGGAGAGAAAAAAAATAATGTCGCCGTTGCACGGTAGGCTAAATCCAAATTGCTTCAAGCGCCAATTCGAGCTGGCCAGACGAGCTCCGAGCCGCCCGCCTCTTCTCATCTCGGCCGACAGGACAATCGTCTGGCAAGATGTTCGTCTTTTTTGGCGCGTCGAAAAGACAACTTTTCCATTTTCTAAATCCACGTTTTCCTGACCATTGTGAACAAAATAGATTAAGCTATATACGATAGCATAGCGATATCTACGTTCTAAAAAAAACATTTTTCATCAAACAGCCAGAATTAAAAGGTACTTTTATTACATATTAAATAACTATATCTATATATATAATTGTATATTTTAGTTGTAAAGTTATTTGACTTATATTTGATGATTGTTTTTTAATAACGACAAATCGCATGAAAAGATAAGTGCTGGATAGCATAATTATGCTATCCAGCACTTTATCAAATAATTAAAAACCTTTTCAAAAATTTTCAATATTGTCAAAGATTGTGTCATTTATCTTTTCAGGCGATTTGTCGTTATTAAAAAATAATAATCAAATATATATCTATATATATATATATAAAATATATATAAAGAAAATTATAAAGAAAATTCATATACTCATACATTTCGTTTGAAACGGTTTTGTATTCTGTGGAATTCTATTTATTTTCAAACGGTAAGTTGCCTTCAAAGATGTTCACTTTGCGAGGTTATCACATTTGTCATTTTATGCGCGCATAGATAATTAAAATACATATAATCTTGATTTTTGTACATTTATTGGACCTATTTCATTTCGAGTATTCTTTATAAAAAACTGAATTTATTTCAGGTAATAAAAGTTAACAAAGCATTTATTGATTCTGCGGCGGTATGAAGTTCGCCGGGTCAACTTGTTGTTAATAAAACGTTATAATGTTGTTTAAAGTATAAACATTAGTGAATGTTGTTATATTGAATTTTTACACTCCCTCTCAAATCTGAGAAACCTTCTTTGCTGGCAAAAACATCTGACATCTCTTTTCCTCTCTGCAATTTTTCATTCTTTCCATCAAAACACATTTTATATAATAATATATTCATATGCTCTGATACAAGGCTTTACATTTTTAATCTCACGAGCGCAATATGTCACAAAGAAACCGCCCATTACCTTTGTACTGCCTGGTCAGAATCTAAAGTTAAAAAAAAATACTGGCTAATCATTAAAGATGCAGATGATTAGTGTCTCAAAATGGACACTCATAGGCAGCAATTTCACTTTCCTATAGTACTCTGCTTTCTATATCTATGGCTCGGCCTCACTAAATTACACCCCAAAATTAAAATGTACTCCCTTGTAACTAGTTTTATTAGTCATCTGTCTTATCACCATATAACCATCACCATCGAGGCGGTCCCCACTTACAGATACAATATATTGCCTGGCGATATTAAAGTGAGTGCTACATTATTAGAATTTAAAAATAAGTTAAAAGAATAACTTTTAGAAACATATGCAAAATAATTATTATGATACAATATGTGCCATAAAAATATCAAAATATTAAAATTTACAAGTAATATCAGTGCTATGCATGTGTCATGCAAGGTTTTATATTATTTTTACAGTTTTGTTTTTCATGTTCTATTTTTGTATGAGCTAAAATCTGCCGGGTCTAAAAATTATAATTTAATTATAATATAGTATAATTATAATTATAATGCTTATAATTTTAATTGTTAATTTTTTTTTATTGTATTAAAAAATAGACAATACAGATAAATAAATACTTTTTTAAAACCATCTTTTAAACTGCTCATATTGCATTCACTATCAGAACACGAAAGAATGGTGGCTGTGTATGTATAATAAAACTTTCATTATTACATTCAAGGGGTCGTAAATCCACAGGCGAACATTTTCTGTGAACATGATCTCTTAAACTCAGTACGAACATTTTCAATTTCCTAATAATTATGGAAACCACAAATTCTTAATCAGTTCATTTAATTTTAAAGATCATTAAAATATAGGAGATACCACGGGGAGCTTGGCAGGTGGTACAATATGTGCGCAATATATGAGAGCTGCGGTAGGCTGCCGGCGTTCATGGATTTATTACATTACTACTATACAAACTATACACTAGTAAACTAATAATCTATAAATAGTACTATACAAACATTAGGCGACGTTAATGGCAACCTTGTTTACTTTTATGATCTGAGGAGTCATCGATCATATTCTTAAATGTTTGTATAACGATTGAAAGAAAAGTATGCATATGTTTATCATTATTTTCAGCTTAGAAGGCAATTTAATTGAGTCTTTGTACTCTCACAAAAAACAAAAATATTTAAAGAGAAGCAAAAAAGAGAGGACTATTTTTAGTAACTTTCATAGGAGAATATTATGTTCTACAGATTTAAAAGTTTATTTTAGATGATTCAATCATACCAGTATCTAAAATAAATAATAGTTTCTATATATTTGTGAAAAGTACACAGAATATATATTTTGATTATACTTTAACCTTTTTTATCTATAAGCCTTTCTATAAAAAGGTTTGGATTTTTTATAAATATTATTAATGACTATAAATTTAAGTTGAGTAAATAAATGTGAGCTTTGTCACTCTTCTCTTCGAAAACCACTGAATGGATTAATGGGGGTTTTAAAGTTACTTAGATTGAATCTCCTGAAAGGTTATATGTAAAGCAATAATGTTGAAAAGTACTTATCAGGAGTAAAATATCTTAACCCCCATTTTTATATGCAGCGACGCCAAACATTTAAAATCCGTAATATTCGAAATTCAAAATAGTCTGTCAGCTAACGGAGTTTTATTCAAATGCTAACTAACGATCGGTATTAAATTATCGTGCCCTCAGCCAGCATTGTGCGCTCACGCGACTCACAAGGCTTTGTTATACTTTAAAATACTTTAAATTATGTAAAAAAAAATTACCGTGATGAATTGGACGCAAATATTATCAGTATCAGTGGTATCAGTATACGAAAGCAAGTAGGTACAACTCGTATGATCGAACTAAAAGAAAAAAGAACCTACAGTCAAGAGTGACCAGATTGCTTATTTCTTAAAATTAGTATAAAATAAAATTCGCGGCAAGCGTATGTTCACGCTAATCTTCAGAAACGATAGATGGATTTCAATGGCGATTTCACTATTGTTCCGGGCAGGTTAAAGTGCATCACTGATTTAAAGTATTTTTTAAACAAACGAAAGGAAATATGATAAAATAATGTATTTAATAATAAAAAACGACTTAGTTTAAAAAGTTTACTTTTTTTAGATTAAAAAACATTCTCATGCGAAGCCAGTACAGCATAGCTAATGTGTTTATAAAATGGAAAACACCCGAGAGCTAAAAAACGCGGGAAATGTATTTTTTAATCGACCTTTAAAAAATGAGAAGTTTCTAAATTCGACATGTATGATTTTTAAGTTTAAGGTTAACCTGCCGTTAGTTGCGCACAATTTATATAATGGGTTCGGTTACCTACAAAATGCAACATGCAATATTATAAAAATTAACGTTTTAAATTTTATTTTTTAAGTATTCTTTGTTTTACCAGCGTCTTTATATAACTCACTGTGACTCATAATGTTTATTATATGAAATTACTGGTCGCGTAAGATTGACGCCCGCTCGCGTAAACCACATTCAGCAAACTAAATAGCGGAACAATAGAATGATTTATTCGAATATTATACGAAAGTAGCTAGCATTAACATGCTGTAAAATGATTACATACAAAAAATATTCACTTTTTTAAAAATCGCTTTGTTTTTTCGCCTTACGCGACTAACAACGGGTTAGAACGCTGCGGGCCATATGACAGCTGTGTAGTTATTTTTCAATTTCAGCTTTCCTAAGTTAACAATTATGGAGCTAAGTGTTATTCACTTATTCACTCGCATTTGCCATAAGACCATGTCAACGCCGTATCAGGGGCGCGATGACAAACAAAGCTAGCTTTATGGATAAGTTCCACGGGTAAATGAGGCGCAAGATAAAATTAATGTGTCAAATACATTGAAAAAAAAGACGATTATTTCAATAATTAAAAAAAAACTATAGGAATATTTACGTTTCTTTGCATAGTTTAGCTTCAGTATTTTTACGAGGAATATAGGAATTTGGAATATAGGTTTTTTTGTAGCGCATCACTTCGTTATCACGTTTTTAACGATTAAACATTTTAGAGAAACAGACTCCTTATATTATATTTGATATATTATTTTCTCTATATTTTACTGTGATTTAAAAATAACATGTTTTTTTTTTCAATGCAAGAAATCTATGTCGAATTCAGAAATATCGTTTGTGAAAATACCATTTTTAGGGGTTCTGGCGCAATCATCGCCTTTAACACCATCACAACAGGCATTAGTCCATTTACTGTCAAAATGGGACAGTGATAACTCCTGAAAATATCCCATTCAATATTTGAAGCCATCTAAGAGACTAAAAAGTAATTTAAATGCGGAAATCGAGCGACCAACTTTTGAATTGAAAGCGCCAAAATGGCGGCGCGAGACGATTCGCTGCGAACGGACGATCGGGAAGATTTTTTTTATTATCAGGAATTCTATCCTGAAAGTGATTTATCAGGGAGCTGTCCATATTTTATCGGCAATAATTCAGCCGGCTGGGGAATCTGCGGTGACAACAGTCAGCATGAAATATTAGGGGACTCAGACAATTCCGTTCGCTGTATCGCCTTATTGCATAAGGCGAATATTAAATTAGAAAAGAACACTTGAGATGTTACTCTGTGAAATAGTATTATTATATTAAGTTGATTATTTCGAACATAATTCTATGCTAAAAATAAACTTAATTATAAAAACTATTTATATATTTAAGGCGTAACTTTTTAAGAATATAAAATAATCTTAAAATCTATTTTGTTACCATAATAACCTACAGCAGTATTTATGACCATTTTAAAGCATAGGTTTTGCTTAAAAAGGCGTAACGTGGTCACTAGTACAAAATTTCCCCAAGCTGAGGTGTATTTTAAACATAGTTTATTTGTTTTTTGTAGTATATGGTTTTTTTTTTTAAATTTTGTGTTGATAGTTTTCATAACTCGGCGCATTTTATTTCTCTGCGGTAAAAAATCGCAGTAGGTATGTTATAATATTTACTATGATATAGGTAAAAATGTACGTTAAAAATTAACCGTTTATGAATTTCAACCAATTTATCATACGCGTTCTTTATAGATAAGGTTGAACATAAAAAATAAAGATAATAAATCTCATATTAGAAATGTGGTAAAATTATATTTAAATAAAATGAACTGTATTTTTTACTAGTAAATAACAAATAGAAATGACTATATAGGTACTAGTAAAACGTATATTAGTTATTTGTAAGTATTGTTATGATAAATTAAAAATGGATGTAAAACTAACTAATTAACTAAATGAATAAATAACAAGTAGGTATATCCTTTTAATGTGTACGATATCTTTGTGTAGCGCGTGCGCTATGCATCGTTTTATTTGGCGTTTTTTTGTCACGCGTGCTTGATCAATCGATCTAAGTACTTGAGCAAATATTTTAAATTTGGATCTTGTTATGCTTAGAAAACCATAAGGTATTTTTTTATTGAAGTGAAACTTCACCTCATACATTTTTTCCTGGACAGTGATTGAATCAAATCTGATACAGTTTTCGGATACATTCGTGTAAGCTTGATAAGACCTACGTTTAGCGACACGCTTCCGGTGCGACCTGATGCGTTCTTAGGCGGGGTTCGGTTAATGTTAACTACGCATGACGACGTGATTTTCTTCCTATTTGAATAAATAGACGTACGGAAACATCATTGAATATAGATGCCAGTATGGGGTTATTGGTACAAAGCACAATTACATTAATTTAAAATTAAATTAGATTACAAGTGCACTCGAATATGCATAGTTTAATGTCAGTAAAATGTTTAAAAAATCTTGTATTTGATTTCAGGCAACGCGAGGCGTTGGATATTCTAGCACCCAGTGTATATTGGTCGTGACATGTTTATAGGCATTCGTGAAACAAGACAAGTACGTCTTTGTCGTCTCGCGGCGGCAATGTAGTGTGTAGACTGTAGGCGTTCAGTGGGCATTTGGATGCGACGCACGGGCGCGTCTAACAGCCGCCCGCCCAGAGAAGACACCTGCCACCCCAACAGCGGCCGCTGCAGACCGCAGGCTACGTACGCTCAATCAGTTGTATCAATTTACTGGCAAGCCACACGCTTTCCTATAAGAATCATATGTCGGCTATCATTCTCGTCTATGCGGTAATAGAAAAGATCATAATGTAGATCGAGTATAAAAGCAAAACCATGTAGAAAATAATAAAAAGGTATTTTAAACACAAATATACACACTGATAAATGCACACATACACACTAATAAGAGTATAACAGTTGTAAACACGTAAAAAATAAATAAATAAATATTCCACATAAATGGTATCAGGTATAAGTAAGTATGAAGTATCTATACTGAGGAGTTTTTTTTTAAATTAAATATCAGTAATATTCCTTGCATTTCAATGATGAACAAACTTTATTTGCATGTATTTTTTTATCGACATACCTAGTGAACGATGTATTTATGTAGAAGGGTCGAAATAGATATAGGAAGAGAGAGATAAAGAGCTAGAGAAAGAAGAAGGGAAGGAAGAAAATGAAGTCAGCTCTTTCATCTGTAATAATAAATAAATTCACATAATTGGTCAGATATTTAAAAAAATAATCATATTTTGAGCGTATTTTAAAAATACATTCGTGTGGTAAATCGTTTTCTATTCACAATAACAATATGTACTTGTGATTTATTAAATAAAGTAAGTGAAATTAAATATTTAGGTTTAACCATCGATAATCAGATAAGTACACAGCAATCAAGGTACCAAAACTGATACACTTCTTCAAACTTAAAAGAAGCATTTATCGAGCAGATTAAAAGAATAGTATATTTTGCTTTAGTCTGCTGAGTTATAATAGTATATTAGCGCGGGGTGGTTCATCTCATAAATCTCTTGATCCTCTAGTGAAAACTCAAAAAGCAATTACTGAAGTTATCAAGAAAAAACTATTTAACGATTCATCATACTATTTAAATAATGAACTTGAGGCTTTGGATGTAAGGTCGATAGATATATGCTAAGACAATTAATAACTATCATAACACGAGGAACTAGTTCTAAAAAAGGTACTTTTGGGCAAAGGTACTTAGTTTTTTAGCACCCAAATTGTACAATAAGATAAAAGATGCAGGAATAACAGTATCTTTGAAAGCCAAAATTCCGAAAAAAAATTACAGAATGGCTCCTTCAACTGGAAAGAAAGGAAACCAGCGGAAGAAGACAATTTTCTTCCAAATGCAAGAGATGAAAAAAAATGAGTACAAATTTACGCATTTAATCATTTAAAAATAATGATATTGTTCAAAAACAATATAATTATTTTTGAGCAGTCATGCGGTGTAAAACTTCTAAACGAGTCATATGACTGAACGTGTCGCGTTGGCCATTATCATTCTTTGTGTGGTGGATCTCTCTACGGGAGAGTCATTACGGATTAATAGTGACGAAAAAGAACAAAGAGGGAATGCACAACAAAAGAACAAAGAATAACCGCGCGAACGCCAGGGGCGCGGCCGCGCGAACGGGCCGCGAACGGGCCGCGAACGGGCCGCGAACGGGCCGCGAACGGGCCCGCCGCGCTCGCCTACAAGAACGCAACGACATTTCCTACATTGTGCATTCGCCGTCAATAAAAGGTGCGGCGCGATAATGTCACGCTCGCTATTAATTTATATGGAGAATATTCAATTACTTTTTGTGTATGCAATATCCGATTGTTTGCAACGTCCAAACCGTAAAACTATGTCAGTCAATAAAGCGCGCTCTATCGGCAATGCGAATTTACTAAAAATATGAATTCGATGGCTTTACCTGTACAATTAAACGGTAGAGCCACTATTTTAATAATGAATGAAGCGAATGATACTAATTATTCATTTCACCAGACTTACTATCGACATCAATTTAAACATCAAAAAATTTACAATAGCGGATCAATTTTCCTAATTTTAAATATCTACATCTCAAACCATTCCATACCTTTTTCCGATACCTCGTCATTCTCATCTCTGTCACAAATTTTAATTCTACACCCTTACAGAAACCAGAAAAAAAAATCACGGCAGGAATGAACCTGGATCTCCCTTGATATTACCATTGATTAAAACACCATATAATCAATTATATTACGTTCGTTAGGTCTAGACGGGTGTCACCTGTTTCCGGTTTATGCTGCTATAGCCAAACAATGTTATCATCGTCCTTACAATACTTTATTACATATTTGTAAACATTACTTTTTTTATCTAATTAGATCTTACCTGCCATGCCTTCTGTGATACAAATAGTATTCAAGCCAGTGTCTTACCTGAAACAAAAATGAAAAAAATCTAAATCATGTTTATCATCTATTACAATATTATTTATAGATATTAATGATTTTGTGTACGTAATCAGGGCTTACGTAATCAGGGTATTAGATTATTTGCTTCTTTATTTGAAGTATGTCTTGCGCACCTACAATATTATACGACTGTTCAGAAATGTCTGTCAAATCGATTCTTTGAGTTAACATAAGAATAATAAATATATGGAAGGTAGAGTGGTTGCTATTTCTTTGTTTCGACAACTACATTGTGTTTTAAAAAAAATACTTTTACATCCTGATTTAGTTTTGTACCAATAAAATATTATTTACTAGTTATTAGATAAAAAGTAAAAATTACCCTAAATTTATCTATGCAAATGATGTTCATTAAATAATATGATCAAATATCCGTACAATTCTTAGCATGTAAAAAAATAAACTTGGTATACGAATAAATTAAAGGTCAGGCGGAAAAAAAGAAGCACATACAAAAGCATTATTTATGTTTCAAGAAATTTTCATTGTAAAACATTTGGACCAGCATGCCCCATTACTTTCAGTAAATCTACAGCAAAGTCGCACGCAATGACGAACGACCAGAAAGAAGCCTGGCTAGGAGGCTGGGAGGGATGACGGGATGATGAGGTGCGGGGAGGAGGGGGGGAGGGGGTAGAGCACCAAGAAACCATTTCAAACACTTGGCGTCGGCCGCAGATTATCTCCCGCAGTCAACGACAATATTCTGTACAATAAAGGACTACAACGGAATAAAACAACATTGCTACGTAGTTAGGGAATCGTTATCTAACGACAAATAAATATTTAATGTCTACTAATGTTTATTTGTTATGTATTAGAAATTAAAGCAACCAATGATGTTAAAAACTGTTCACTTGTAAACCATCAACCATCTTTTTTACTAACATGTTCTTTACTTTATTTATTTTTAAGAAAATCACATGATAGTTCAATTAATCAAAAATATTATTTATTAATAAATTTATTTTAAAACAATAACATAGCTCTCGTATCGATGCATTAAGTGATATTGGGTAAAGAATGTAACTCAAAGATTTGAAAGACAAAAGACCTCAGTAAATAAAAAGGTATTCAACTTGTTCCCTTTTCATATCTTGCCAATGGACATTTGTATTTTATTTGCATACCTTTAGGCAAAATAAAACATTTTAATACTGCCGATGCTTAGTTTTTGACTAATAATAAATAATAAACATTTTGCATAACAACAAAAATCGCTAAACATTTAATTTAAATTAGAATATTTGCACGCACTAAATCATAGAATCTGTTGATAAAATGGTTCAATTATTTTTAAAGAAATAATTATTGATTTTAAAGATCTTTTACATTGTTTTAAAAAAAAAACAATGTTTAATATATATTCTACTACAAAATATATAAAAAAAAACTACATACAAAACAATAAACTACTAAATAAAAATATAATTTTAAACAAAATTTGGAAAAATGTAATCGAAAGTATCAATAACGCATCTATATTATACTATATACTTATCCTATTTTTTTAACGTACCACCTGTGTTGTCGTTAAACGCATTCCCAACTGCCTTGTTATTGAATTTATAAAGCGAGGCCATAAATTAACAGCCAGTCTGTATTAAATTCGTGTTTGTGCATGTATTGTTACATTACCCAGTAGACAGTGTTAAAAAATGCACTGTTAAATATTTCTCTAGGGATCGAACTCGGAAACTCTGGATTAGAAGCAGGCGTTCACAAGCCGTTTCAATTATACTACACTGGATATATATGAGGCGCGTAGAAAGCAAAGTCTTTTTGATATTTTTTATGCGAAAACTCGCGAGATTAACGAGTCCGAACGCTGTTCGAGGGATTTAGTGCAAAATAAAAACAAGGTAGAATGGAACGTAGCGCTATACGAAAGCGCAAACGAATGCTGCTTTGACAGGCGCCTGCAATGTGTAACTGAGTGTTTGGTATTTAATGCCTATTCGCTTTGCATTAAGTTACGATTTTCACAAAAAATAAAAACTACAGAGCTTATAAACCTACATATAAAACCTACATATTTGTGAAAATCCTCGCCCAATGTATGAATCACAAAGCCAACCTTAAATCATAAATTTCGCCCGTTTTTTTAAAATTCGTAAATATTCCTATTATCTTATGTAGTCTTAAAAGTTAACGAAACTTGTGACAATTTAACCGACGTAAAGTTTACATTTCGAAATCTAAAACGATGAAATACATTTTCCTTAAGATTTATCGAAAGATTGAATTGTTTCGGAAAATAATAAGAAGATTTGGCTTATATTAGGTTTATAGTAAATGGGAACTAAACTAAAACTTTAAATGCAAAAAAAACACGTGGGAACTAACGTCTAAAATGCGTGAACTAACGCAAAAAACGATAAACCACCATCCCATGCTTAATTAGTAGAAGTCATCGATCGGAGTGAAGTGTGCCGCCAACTTCACCGACCTCAAAAATGATATTTTGGTGGTACCAACCGAATTGTAAATTTATTTAAGAAAAAAAAATACATTTTGTTAAATGAATAAATAATTAGTATACTACAAATCATTCCTTCCTGTAGAACATTAAGGATTATAGAAGAATATATGAAGGAAACCGAATTCTTTCTTTCTTAAACATCTCTCTCTTCTCTCTTTCTTAAATTTCTTTTTATAACATTTTATATAATGCGTCTAAATGGAGAAACAGCTTCGAGTTGACAAGTACTTTTGCCCTTTAATTCGCCAAAAGGCTCGGAAATTCGTTTGTATAGATACAATATAAAATGGCGCGGACAACAGCGCGTGTGTTTGCGAAGGTTTACAATAACAACATTATTACCAGGATAGCGCGGTGGCCGTTAGTAGTATGAGAACAAATATTTGTCGAGTGGGCGGGCAGGGCGGGCGGGGCAGGCGGGGCGGGCGATGCAGCAAACGAGGAACTGTCCGTAAACAGAACTGTCCGTGAAGCGCGCTGCGCACACTTTGGAGAAGTTGCCGATGATACAAAGCATATTATAAGTCAAACTCAGTCTATGAAAACGATTTGCCTAAATTGATAGAGGTGATAGACGTCTTAAAATAAGCATATTATTTGCCTTTGCTATTTTTCTCATTTTTGTTATATTTGGTATGTATATTAAACAGTATTTATTTTTCTTTTAAAAGCAGTTATTTTTAAATTACAAACTCGTAAGTCCATATATTACATACTGATAACATTAACGTTGTAATAATATTACTAAAAAAAAATATTATAGTGATATGTCCTAAAGCTTGGCTGGAACATATAATAAAAATAAATTAAATAGAGTTTAAATAAAAAGAGCATAAACAAACAATAAAAGTATCGATATCAATTGGCAAAGGTTACTATATATATCAGTGGCAGGCAGCCATATAAGATATTAGCCTTCTTCGATACTTTTCGTATTCTTATCTCGCTTTTGATATTCAAATGTAGGAGGCAGACATCCCATCCCGTCCCGACGTCCTGAGCATTGAGGAAGGACGACATATTATCTGAATAATACAAAGGCACAAGAATCATACTAGAGGGATATATTTTCATATCTGATGATAATAACATGAATACGGAAAAGTGCAGCAAATAAGCATTTCAAATCGGTAAAAAACATTTCATTTGAATCCCAATTTTTAGTTATAATTAAGCGGTCCAGATCAAAGATGAGTTGGACCACAATGTCGCTTATAAATTAGAGGTGTTATCGCGTTGTCATTCTTCTCTATATGTATTCGAATAAGGATTCTGCTATTGAATAGCTTGCAGGAAACAAACTTGTGCAGTAGGACAACTAGATATTATTTGTACATTTCAATTTTAAAAAACAACAGATTGAAGAAATGCTAGAAAGTCATAAAACGTCGTATTTAGGAGCAGTTTATTCTGATTCTCGATTTTTGTATGAAGCGACGCCACACGTCGAAATACATTTTATTAATCGAAATTAAAAGCGGCGTGACAGCTGACGGAGTTTCATTCTAATACTAACTGGCGATCTGTATACTAGTAGAAGATTAGTAGGTTTGGCTATACTGAATATTATTAATAGTACTTTTGAGTACAGTTGAATACCTACCGTCAAGAGTGATCACATATACTTTTACCAGATTACCTATTTCAGCAAATTAGTATAAAATAAAGTCTAAGTCTAAGTCTGAATGAAGTCTCAACTAAGGAAACCTTGAAAAAGCTTTTTCGTTTAATTGCCCATGTCGATTATTGCGTGCTTAAATATAAAAATGGCTTTAAGCAAACAGGACCAAAGTAAAAATGCGGTACAACAAAGTGTAAAACGAATGCACTTATACCCATGGTTTTAGTATAAACATTGATACACAACTTCTACACAAATTCTTCAAATTCAAGCTTTCGGGAGCGGACTGCCCGTTATTCTTAAAACGAGAAAAAAACACACAAACCCAAGAAAGAAAGGAAACACGCTCAAATATTATTTTTAAAATGGTCCTAAACGATTTTTTATGGTTCTATATTATATTTTAATAATTTTAAAAACGTACCTTAATAACTATTAAAGAAAATTGATTTGGGCAGAGACTGCGTAAAATTGAGAGCAATTTTGGCGAAGACGTGAAATGATTCGGCTGGTCATGAGCAAGGCGCGTTTACTCAGCTGCAAAACTATTTATCTTATGGTATTGGTATGGTATGGTATGGGTATTTATCTTATCCAGGCTCCACTGCCGACGCAGCTCGCCAGGAGACGTTGACGGCAAAGTCAGGCCACTTAATGCTATTATCTAGCCCCAGCGCGCCAACCACACCAATCTTAGACTAGTTCGTAAACGCTGAGAGGACACACATTAATAACTGAACATTTATATTACTCATGCGGCTTGGCAGAAATAATTTAGGAGGGGGACAACGTCGCATGCGTGAAGATAACTAGCGAATACCCCAATTAAATTCACAGGAAGGTTAGAATTTAGAGGAAAGTTAAGACTTATATATTAATGAGGGTTGTTTATATAACACACAGTGATTACCTGTATTTCCTATTGTCATAATACTATTTTTATATATTTTTTAATAATATCATATCAATTTTTTTTGTTTATTTCACTTATTTACATGAGCGGGTAAATCTCTAAGGTTTAAATTATTTATAATATATATTTAAAATAATTTTATCGACAAGATAGGCCTCTATTTAAAATGCATATTTTTTTAAAGATAAAAAAGTGAAAGTGAATTACAAATTAAAAGATTAGGACCAATTAAAAAAAAGTGAATTCCACCACGTGCGTTAAAAGTATCATACCGTACTGGCA
Organism: Neomicropteryx cornuta; assembly: GCA_020383195.1. Taxonomy (NCBI): domain Eukaryota; kingdom Metazoa; phylum Arthropoda; class Insecta; order Lepidoptera; family Micropterigidae; genus Neomicropteryx; species Neomicropteryx cornuta. The sequence goes on from JAHKQU010000012.1 coordinate 11,608,226, forward strand.
TCTACATTCAATAATGCTTCCGCACACCTATTTATTTAAATAAGAAGAAAATGATGCGGCGGTGAGGTGTACTGCAACGACTTTACCCGAAAACCGTGTCGCATTAATTACCCAGGAAAAGTTGCGTGAGGTGCCTAAAGAAGTTTAACTTCAAAACGTTCAAAATATAATTAAGTGTTTTTTTTTACAATTCGGATCGTCCGGTTTATACTGATCCCTGAGTTTTTTTTGATGCATAACGTTTAAAATAACGATTATTTTAAATAAAATAATCATTAAAAGCATCATTTAAAAGTTAGATTTTTTTATAATTTATTATAGATAGTTTTATAAAAATACATGTACTTTAAATGGTATTATTATTACTAATTATGTCTTGTAGATATTTAAGTATTTTTATTTATTTTTGATGTTATCTCTACATGTGTACCCTAACCTACATGAGATACATAAGGTGGGTTTTTCAGTATCTACTTTAAAATCATAAATTTCATTATTTCGTTCATTTCTTATTGTAAAACTCAATTTTTATCAACAATACATATTTATCAAAATACGAATATACTTTTTTAACTAAACGCTGGAAAGCAGTTGTATTAAAGTCAATAGCAGTTTCTGTACTGAAATTATTTCAACCATAACTGCTTTCCATGCTCATGCTTATCTTTGATTAATGTTTATTACTACCCGAATGTAACTGGTCTTAGCTAAGACTAAAAATCTAACAAAAAAATAAGTTAAGATTGGTATTGAATAACTAATTTACTAGCTTATAGTACCATAAGATAAAAGTAAAACACTACATTAGAAACACGAGATTAATTACAGCGATAAGTTTTATATCCCTAACATGGAGTCTATGTAGTGCGAGCGGTGGAGTTCGGCCTGCCGCGGTGCGGTGAGTGCTAGTCACTGAATTTATGATCTTGCACATAGAAAAGTAAACAGGCAATAAATCAGATAAAGGTCGCAAGTGAGCGTAAACGCGCCATCTTTGGAGCGCTCTCACCCCCACCCTCGCTACCCTTTCCGACAACGAGCGACTTCTCAAAGAAGCATTTGCGACTGACTAGACTATCCACCTACTAAACAAAGCTAGCCAAACAACTTTCAGGGAACGCTTTCGGATTGATTTATTTATTTGCTCTGTTATGATATAATTTGCGAACATTAGGTAAGTCATAGGCGAGAGGTCTAGTATTACTTTTATTATTTGAAAGCTTTTGTAGGCTTTAGCATACAAGGTCTAACAGCGGCTTGCTTATGGTCACTCGCTTCGCCCATCGCTCACTTTGCGAGCATGTTCCGATGAGGGCAAACGGTTTTTATAACTTCATCCATTTTTTTCATTACGGTTAAATCTATTGAGTGCGTAGCGAGACCGCTGGTACACAAAAACCCAACGGAGGGTTACTTCATTGTGCTCCCTTTATTGAATTTCAAGTTTTTATCGTAATTTAAGGCGGACACATATTCAGCCAGCGAGCAAAGTCATATCGTTTCATGACGATGTAATTGTATTTAAAGTAGAAATTTTTCCTTAAATATAAAAGAAGAATAGAAAAATATATTTAGTTTTTTTAAATATAGTTTCTTTCATTGAAAAAATATTTCATATATTATGCAACTTCAGTATTATGCTTCCATATTGTCTCTGGAAATGTTTTTGTCATTGTTTACCTAAAATAAGAAGTCGTGTTTTATTTTATATTTTTCAAATTTACGGTTTATTTTAAAATTATTTCCTTGTATATTAATCGTATTATTGATAAGAAATGCTACCATTTTATATTTTAGCAACCTTACACCTTTTTTTTATGTGGGTTAAAAAATGGTCAAAATCGGCTTGTATGGTTAACTCATTTTCACTATTATCTTATCATTCCTTTAATACAATTCGAGGATTCGTGGATCGTGCTAGTAGTTAAGACGTTGAACTTTTGCACCAAAGGCCGTGGGTTCGAATCCGCACATGGTCATACCATGTTCAACGCCTCATTACCACAATCTTCCCTGGCATTGGCATATTTCGCCTAGTTGAATAGGCATAAGTATTAATAAATAATGAAATAGTTAATAATTAGTTAAATAATTGCATACATATAAAAATAAAATGAAAAATTATTTTTATTTATTTTATTTTTATATAAAATAATTGCTATAACCTAGGTCATATACAATTATTTTGGGCCCTACTCAACTAGGCCAAATATGCCTATATGTCAGGGGAGATAGTGGTAATGAAGCGTTAAAAATGGTGCAACAAAAAGAAAACATATGCAACAGTTTATATTATAACTTTATTAAACAATTTATTAATACATTATTAATAAATTGTTTAATAAAGTTATAATATAAACTGTTGCATATTTTTTCTTTTTTGTAATAAGAGAAAATATGCATTTATACAGCATATTATAAAATATAATCAATAAAATGTGAATCTTTAAAAATGAGCAAACCTTAATTTTTTTAAATAATTTTAAACAATAATATAAATAACATTGCATTAAGAATAATATAAATGATATTGTATGGAATTATATATATGGAATTATTATTTTTATCGATAAATAAACAAATCAATACTTTATTTGTATTTTTTTTGTCGTAGTGGTTACATATAAATTTATTTTCGTTGTGTCAATTTCTTTGTAGATTGCGTTTATAACTTTCAAGGCAAGAACTATTAATTTTAAAAAAGTAATAAATGTAAAAAGTTATTAGATTATTGTTTTTATAAATTTTTGGATTTGATAATAATTTCCTTACATTCTTGGTTATATTAAAAATGAAAATGGGAATAATATAAAGTTTCTGGTTTCATAGATAGATGGCGCACCGAGCTTCGTTGAATCTGCGGAAATTCGTGTCGCGACTGAACTTTGGTCGTCTGGCTTTTTTGCGCATTGTTTGTCGAGTGCAACTGTTACTGCCGCGACCTTCTTATTACGTCCGTAAAAGGAAAAACAAATAAACGGACCCGCTGCAGCTTCCTGCGAGATGCGCGAGTGGCTTTCGGGACCATCCTTATCCCGAATGAATAATATTGTTATCTATTGAGTTGTATGATAAAGTCAAAACGTTATATGTACTCGAAATTCTTAAGAGATCATTTGAACCTTTTGTTTGTAAACCACCTCCTCCTTCCTCATTTACTCTCCTCTTGAACACCACCTTCTTAAGACATACATCATGTGTGATTACATATAAATATTATATGGCCTGGATAATAAATGTTGAAGTTTTATAATTCTATCAGTCCTGGTACCATTCCTGTTTATTTTATACAGAAGTGATATACGACAACTATTTCATCGACGCTTAGATATGCCGATGATACAGTTATATGTACACATCAACCAACATTTCAAGAATTCTCTGTGAGGTTCTCACCACTGTACAAGAGTATTTCCTAAAATAAAGATTTAAGCCAAATGTCTCCAAAACTGAATCTGTATGTTTTCACCTCAGCAATCAGCTTACAACCCACACGTTAAATATCAGCTTCATGGGTCTAGATATTACGCAAAACTTTTCTTTAGATATTTAGGAATTACTCAGCATTTAATACACAAAGCAGCGAAATTTAAACTAGAAATAATATTTACATAAAGTAGCAAAAACAATTTGGGGTGCTGATGCTAGTACTCTACGAACCACTGTACTAGCTCTGGTGTATTCACCGCCGAGTATTGAGTTACAGTCCTGCTTAACAGTACGCATACTGATAAAATAGATACGCAACTAAACACCAATGCGAATCATCACAGGGACCGTTAAGACTATTCACCGTGAAAACAGAATAGTTACCTGTCCTGAGTAACATCGCTTCAGAAAAATACTTCATTTCCAAGCTCTACGCAAATATAATAATACTAATCTGGTTATACACAATAACATAAAGAAGTCAAGATCACAAAGACTTATCTTACGCAACCATCTTGGAAGCTTAAGCGACAACTTATATTTGTTTATTTTAACATGGATAGTGGGTGGAAAATTGAATGGTCTAAAAGAAATCATACATACAAGAAGCAACTAAATGCATTTCAGGTTTAACCTTCCTAGAAAATCTAGGTGCACTTTGCACCGCCTAAGCACAGACCACGGAAAGAGTTGAGACATGCTTTTTAAATGAAAGATGTCAAAAAGCCCCGAATGCGATTGTGGAGACGCCAAACTGTCCGTGGTCAATCACCAGTGATTGACCACTTTGACGCTTTAGGGGACTTGCACAAGATTTATACAAACCTTACACCAAATATTATCGATTCAGTTCAGTTCAGTTCAGTTCAATGCCACCAAAAGTGACGTGAAAGTGATTGGATATGTTATATTTTTATAAATGTAAAAAAAAGAACTAATAACTATCAATACGATACCATACATGCCATACGATAAAAAAATTTAATTGCATAATTTTAACATACACGGTGTGTATGAAGCAACCCAAAATGGTGTCGCTCCTAGATCCAAGGAATATCTATAGCGAAAGGAACAAAATAGAAATTTAAATATTCAATTCCAATTACTGTCAGACGCTGGGCCACCGGTCCATGGAGTTGAGACCGTGCTACTGAACCGCATCTGGTGGCCGCATACTGCTAAACACTTCCGTCGGAGCATTTCTAACGATAAATGATACGCCATAATATTAATAAAATAAACATTTATTTTGAACGTTCAGTGTGTAAACAATTTTTTTTTAATGTTTCTTATAAAAATGTCATTTTGTTTTCAAGAGCCAATTTACTTTCGATTCATATTTTAAAAAGGCGTAGATTATACATCAATTGCTTAAAAATATAACGTTAATATAATTTTTATTTAAAAAAGAATATACAAAGATAAAAAAAAAACAACTAATTGGTAATGCTCTTTTCCGGTTTCATTTGTTAAGAACTTGTTAAAAACCAAAAAAACTTATTAAGAACCAAAAAAAATTAAACTTTACGTGAAAATAGTAAAACAATCTTGTAATGAAGGTGTAGTCTAGTAAAGAGGGCAGGGCACAAAATGTAGCAGTGCTAATCGTTCCCGGTGCATTTATAATATTCATTTATAACTGTGATTTCTACTAGGTACTACATTTATATTTTTTTTGTCAAATTACAATGTACAATAAATAAATTAAATAAATAAATAAATAAATGATGTCTAAGTTGTGAGCGCACAGCTTTAACCGTACGCTGTAACGGTTTCAAGGCTATTATCGATCGGAGCAGAGTCGGATTTTGGGCGCTGATCGATTAATGTTAAAAAATATAATAAATTTGGGGATAATTTTTTTTGCATTTTTTATATCATTTATTACTCATAATAGGCTACACAGGACTCCCCCCTTAAATGCGTATAAACCACGGAGATATAGGTAAATTATTCAATAAATACAAGGATTTAGGATGGGGGAGAAGGATTCTGTGTAGGGTGGTTTATATTCCTGATATAGAATTCCTGTCCAAATGCTACTATCAACAATTTGGGAATGAAAACGAACAAAGGGAAACGACGGAAGCGCGATTTCTTTATACTTTATGGATGTTCATAAAGCGCCATGTAATTGGTCTGGGTATGTACGAGTATCATTGGCACGCGCGACTTTAAGAACACCACCAAGATGCTGGCCCAGGAGCCAGCGGTGTCATATAAGGTTGATGCTACACTTTTTTTTTCCTAAAAATATCGGCATAAGAATTTTTGACGTATATCATACGAGTAAATATTTTTAGGTTCGAAACCATACTTTTTTTTAAAATTTTCTTTAAACATTTTATATACATTTTTGGACTGAATTATATATTTTTTTTTTGTAAAATTATGAAACGACTATCTGGTTTTGAGCTTCATTTAGTATTTTAAAAGGCCGCTAAAGTAACTGCCTTGATGAATAAATTAACCGTAAAATACATTTTTAAAAATTTATTTTAGAATCAGGTCATGCTTACCATAAAAATGCATTGTCATCGAAACTGAACCAACCTATCAAATTTCAACTCGGTAGGACAAGAGGAAGTGGTTCTAATGCAGCTTTCAAGATACATAACATTGTGACATACAAACATTGTTTACTAACAAAACAAATAAAAGCTTGTAAAAAAAAACTACCTAACTTTCGATTTATGTAAAAAAAATAATATTTCCGAAAAAAAATGATATTCGAATGAATTTCGCTGCCAATTTCACGAATTGCGTAATATTTTAAATCAAAATATACTATTTTATTACTGGTTCTTCGACTACACTTTTATTGTCTGATATGTGCGCCAACAGAAATCTCTGACACAGCACGCCATTTTCAACTCACTCGCGTTCGCACTTTTCTACGTTTTGTTCGGTCGTATATTCTGAGAGGGAAGGCGGAGTAAGTTGCTTTATTTTGTTTGACTTTCAGATACTAAAAATAATATTTAAATATAATTTTCGAAAGTTATGTAAGTTTTTAAAACTATCATTGAGAGTGCAGAACGAAATCAATTTGCTACCTTGTTCAAGAATTTGCCGAAAGATTATTTAATTTTATGTTTGGGTGGCAATTTTTTTTTAAATCACGATGAATATCAGACTATTAAATACTGCTTGCAATTTATTTTGTTATTTATTTTTATATAAATAAAACATTTCATTGTTCATCACCTTTGTAGCGTGTGTGTGTATTTGTGTATGTTTGTGTGTATGTTCTAAGATAATGTAATCAGTTATTAAAATATGGTCTCCAGCTGAAAAATTATAAACTAAAAAGAACGAAATATTCATAATAAAAAATAAAATAATAAAATGTGCAACTGAAGATTTAACAAGCACACTGCGTAATATTCAGATTTATATATTATAAATATTTATTTTTTTTATGAATCCTGTATATACAGGATTCATAAAAAAAAAATAGTTCGCATTTGTATGTGAGGAAATATAAAGGAACACGAGTGAGCGAGAGATAACAACATAGCCTTTAATAGCATAATACCTGGCATCTGTCGTCTTTATAATAAATACCTTACATAGAGATAGTCGCATTGACATTTTCCATGATAGCCTTAGTCAATTCAAAAGGCATATTATTGAATTGCTTCCGTGAAAATAAAAATATAGAAGTACATATATGTTCATACATTATATTTATATATATATATATATATATCTTCTTCTACTTTTTTTTCTCCATCTGTTGACTAATAATAATGAGTGTATATATATATATTTATATAAATAATATGTACACAATTATATATTTATTTGTATGTCATCATATAATATCCATATTTATAATATATGTATTATTACATAATATATAATTTATATTATTTCTATTTAGTATAATCTGTGCTTTATCTTTTACATGCATGTGGTGTTCTCTTTTTATTTAAATATTGATCAGGTTTTTCTTACTTAAGTCTCTTAACGAATAAAAATAAATAAATAAATAAAAGAGATTGGATATTTTGAAGCTATATGTATGTATGGATTTGTGTGGAGGGTGTGCAGGTTTTTTAAAAACGTTTTTCATTCTGTTTATTTCGTTTCATTTCGTTTTTCAAGTGTTCTATTAACAACAATAATTATAGATAAAATTTACACAACAAACAATCATGTTTCAACAAAGTTTCATTTTCGCAAACAATAGCATTTCCTTAAACGTGCCGGCAGAATAAATGCCATAATGTCGGGATCAAAAGAGATCTCCTTTCGTTTATAAGAGATTCTATTCCGGGAGAAGAATCAGCTGCGCTCGGCTGCCTGCGTTGGCCCAGAGCCGATTTCGACAGAAGCGCGCCCCAATAGGGACTCTTAATACGCGACAACGAACAGCGCGAGTTGGCAACACTGAGATGGGGACCGTTCTATGTCAAAACATTCCCTAATAATTAGTCTTTGATGTTACACACTGTTAGTAAATAGTGTTGTCATGACAGTAATATCAGAAAAGAGAAGGATCATTTAATAAGTAGTATTGGCTTGTAAAATACAGCCACATTGAAATATACTGGCAGAAGTTTTTGTTTTTTGACTTAAGCTTTTGACTTAGGCCTCAGTCAAAAACTTAGTTCTGAACAGACGCGATGAAATATTACATAATAATTGGGAACTAAAAAAACACATCACATTCTGCAGTATGTACACAGAGGTAATGTACTTATTACATCCTAAACGGTTGTTATTATCCACAAAAACTTGTATAGTGGCAAGTGCGAATAGATAGCCAGGTAATTTATGAAGATAAGAAACAAAATAGGTACCTGCATACGTGATAGGTACCGGTTCGGTTAAAATTAAATTGCGATATTTCTCCAATAGGCAATAACTTCATTTGAAGAAATGGAAATTATCTCGTGGACTGAGTTAGCTATATCAAAAAAAAAAATGTATAGTAGTGTGAATCACATACAAATTAACAACTATGCGTAATGGTGTTGTTTAGTAATTAGGACTTTGGATAAAGAACATTTGACAGTTTTGAAACATAGCGTACGTCGTAGCTCGTCAAAGTTTGACAGTACAGCATTCCAACGTATCGTCCCTAATACTAAGCCATAAAGCCATCGGCGTTTGCGGAGATTGGAACAAAGCTACAGGGAGATTAGAATCGTAAACCATTTCGAAAGTGCCATAACTGCAGGTATACAATCGAATATTTACAGCGATGCTCGTGCGATTTTGTTTGAAATACATGCTTGTGGTCGTAATGTAGCACGGTTTTGCAAAAATACATGATTTAAGTACGGAGAAGAAAAAGAGATTACATTTTAAATACTCGGTCACTAAGAAAGAAACCGCTTATTTGTAGATACAATATACCATGTAACAATAATATTAGAGTTCAATCCCTACACCTTATGTAGAGTAAAAAAGAAGCACATATCAAAAAAAAAAAAGGTAATATAATATTATGAAAAAAGTAACAAAACAATTCAAAATGGTTTTTTTTGTGTGTCAGATCTTTTAATATAGTACGTGTTTTCTTTCTAATGGGGCAGGTTTTATAGAAAATCTTTTGTTTAAATACGCTCATATTACATAGATTTTACGATGTAGGAAAGAGCTGGTAAAAAGCAATGTGTAAAAAAATGTTATCTGAACGTGTATGTATTCATTCTAAGTACTATTGGATACAGGCTATCAAATATAGATAGAATAATATGACGTTCTTAAAAGATGTTGGAGTACGTATTAAGATGAGCTATTCTCAAGTGTAAACGGGGACGCTAAGAGCATATTTGCCACACACAGCGAGTAATACAAGATTCCGGTCAGAAATAAGGTCAAGTGGCGTGGCTTCGATGCCTTCATAACTGGGGCCATTAGCGCAGGAAACCACCAAGCGAGGGAATCTATGAAGAAATAAAGTTAATAAATAAATATTTCATTACGGGCAAGAAAATCGATGAAAAGACTGCGCACATCTATTCGAAATCCATTTCATTCCATTCAGCATTTCACCACAATCCTAAGGGGAATAAATGAAAACTTTTCTATAGGCAAGTAAAAGATATCGAGAAAGGTTTCATATTACTTTCATAGAGGCTATTGTTGTAATATAAATAGCCAGACGTCCTGTGAGAGAATAACCAAACGGATGCCAAATAATTACCTAAAGCAATAAACATAAATTACTTCTAAGAAATTATGATGTTAGTCCTATCAAATTGAAAAATCTCTCCTGTTCGTCTGTCCGTTTGCATATATCACGCTTAGTTAGGTAGAACTATTTGTATAATAACTTTTGCTTGTTACCTTATGATGAATAAATAAATAAATGTATATCGATACCCCGAGAAAAACTTTTTTTGTGCCAAAATATGTGATCTTGGACATTAAGAAATAAATGTGTATCGACTTACCTAAAATAGTTTATTTCTTGCTAAGATAATGTTCTTTTAGGACATAAATAAATATGGGAACAATTTGTATCGTGCCAAAAAACGGGAGTCCCGAAATCATTACCCGACTATCAGCTGGCATACGTATGACCAATGATTTAATATTATCACGTAAAGTTTACATTTTTTTTTTCTCTGAACAAATCTTATTAGTTAGTACCTGTGACCTATTAAATTCATAAAACATATACATACTTTCTACGTAAGTCTAGCTATGATCGAGTTACAGGTAATAAAGATCTAAGTATATGATGGTGTAAAATATGAGTTTAGACGCGCACACGAAAATACGCAGAGACCGCGGAACTAGAATCCGAATATCGAAGTGGTTCATTTATTATTCAGCATAAATTTAAACAAGCAGACGTCCTTATTAAGCACGCAGGAGGGATGCTAAATGAGACCCATGGGACATAAACAGAATATCGAAAACTAACAAGCGACAGTTTCGTCCCGACATTGCCACCGGCTCTCGTTCTAGTAACACCAAATCACTATCCCTCACATACTTCGACTAAATTTTATTTTAATTATGCAAAAAAAAAAAATGTGGCCAAAAGAGTCAAACTAAATTAAATATTTAAGAAAGTAATATTAAACAGATCATGTACCATTAATATAAAATATAACATTAATCTAAAATATAACAAATCAGTTATATTTTCACATTTAAAAAAACTTTGTAACATAACATTGTCCCGCAATCAAAATATATTATTAATCTATCTTAAAATGGTTAACCTCTTTGGGTAGAGATGCTGCTGAGAAATTAATTTCTGAAATAGTTGTTTAGATAAAATTTAATAAGACTGTAATTTAAGCGACTTTAGCTACTAAGTAAAAAATATTATTTTAGTTACCTAGAATGTTTAAAAAAAAATATGCTTACTTAGATATGTCACACCAATATATTTATGCCCAATGTATATATATATCACTATAAGATATCTTTCTATACTATATGTAGTATAACACTATTTTTATATTGAATATTTATTTATTTATATCGAATATTTATTTACCTATATATTTAATAGCTGTTTATTCATTTATTTGTTATTTTTTAATTGTTTCATTTATTCATTTTATTTTTTCATATATTAAGTATTCTTGAGTAAACATTTAAATTGTATTCATGTGTGTATGTGTGTGGGTGTGTATATCAGTGTGTATATTTGTGCCTTATTATTTTTATATTTTTCTCAGGGTTTTGCGCTGGTCTCTGTTATGCACTGTATCACTTCATATATAACCTTCCTTAGAACAGGTAACTATTACCTAGTTAGGAAGGTTATAGACTTATACTCATCGGCCAATTTATATTCCATAACAAAAAAAAAAAAAAACAGTTTCAAAATTTTAGGACAGCCGCTGCTGTCGACAGCTTTAAAGATTATTTTTTTTTCAGTATTAGGCATGAATCAACATGATTGGTTACATAAATTTTGCAATCATGAGAATGGGCAGGATATGAGATTTCAGAATTTTGATACCTCCGTTTGGTTTCGAATGCCAGTGGAATGTGGACTTAAAGTGTTAGTATGAGAACGTATCTTGTTACCTTGTGCAGTTTAATAGTATTTTACTGTGTGTTAATTAAGTGGTGTTATTATATTTTTTCAACTTTTAATCCAGCTTGCAATGTGTATATGTCGGTTAGGTCACATCTTGGAAGTTGAATTGGGCAATATGAACTCATATATTTAACAAATAAATTATAGAAGACAACAAAATCGTGGCTATACCTACCCTTCAACTGAACTACATACAAGTCAGCCGCCTTTGAACTTCGGAAAGAAAAGTTTTTTATTCGTTACGACTTAATGGGAAGAAAATAACAAATAGGTTCCGCCAGCGCTATTATATACTTATTTTGTTTTTCTTCCTCATCTATTCATTTATTCGCGAGGGTCAATAACCTTCATACAATGCGTCTGAAGTTTGACAGTACCTATGTATAGGTATAATTAAAAGGTGTTTTTTTTTAAATTTTACATATTCTATATTATTGCAGTTATAACTGAGTTTAAAAATATCTATTAATTATGTTTTAAGAAAAATGCTTGAAAATTTTTATTTTAAAAAAAGGTTTTTTTAGTATCCTGTGAAAACCAAATTGTGATGAGCAAAGTGTTAAATTAATAACAATATAAATACGCATACTGTGCAAGTAGATTGCGTCGCTTTTATTAAGCGTTGAAACAAAGATAAACCAATACTCAAAACTTATTATTTTTCCATGCTCCCCACCAAAAAAAATAAACCATAAACCCTTTTTATAAATATGCTTATTTTAAGTACCTTTGAATTTTTTTGAATGGAGCCACTAATTGTTGAACCTACAAAGGGCATGTCGACCATGAACTGACCTTCGGTGGGGCCTGGCTATCGACTCGAGTTTTGAAGTTAGTTGTCATTTTAAATTACAAATGTCGCAGCGTAATTAAATTCAGGAAAAAAGGTAATTTACCTTTTTATCAAATTGAAAACTAAGAAAGATCTACAAAAAACAATTACACCACTAACCTACCACTAAAAAAATAAATTTAGAATGATTTATGAAACTAGGAGCGCAAACGTCGGGAACTTACAGTGCGTGGAGCATTGCCTTAACAAGATGTTGGCAGCTTCCTTTGTCGCCTTGCTTCTTTCAAACTGCATGTAAGGTGGTTTTGTTATATATTGCAGGTCGTATATTAATATACGAACCGCGCGAATGCTTGTTGGTATAACACATTAACAATGAGGCAAGGCAATATTTAAATGACAAACGTTTCTAATTTACATACTGCAGTATCTCATATTTAGCATTATTATTCATCAATTAAATTGTGTATAAATAGACGTATAGGTTTTGTTTTACATATCGCGTGTTTCGCCATTTTCCAAATATCTATAAAAAAATATGAATTCTGCGCATAATTCGTACTCAAACGTGACAGATGGAATATCTCACACTGGCGAGTAGGTCTAGATGGAACTCGCAAATCTTTAAGCTCTAAAAGATCCGAGCAGTCGATGTGAATATTGACAATTTTATATAAAAGCAACATATCAATCAGCTCGCGATATTCTGAGCTCAAGACTCTGGAGTCAAATATGGCCTTAAATTTAAATTTTTAATAAATAAATTCTAAATATGCTCAATATGATCGATGTAATCTTTGTAGCACGGGGACTAGACTTAAGATGCATATTCCAGATGACTACGGACGTAAGAATAATATAAAGTAAGTAGAGCTTCCCTATTCGTAAAATGATGTGTGATTACGAAACAGTAGTTTAGAATCAAGGTATATACCAAAATCTCTAACAACATTTTTCCTAGCGAGATCGATAATATAATAGTTTAGTCTATCAAGGTCATCATGGACAAGTTTGCAGTCCTCCGGATTTAGGCTGTATGTAAAATCACTACTGTCCTTTTAGATGTCCTTTGGTACAGAAGGCAGGGAACATCAGTGCAGTTAGGTGCCGGTCGCTTGTTGGTTACATTAAATAGGCATTGAACTGTTACTACTGCTCTATGCATATATGTATTTCGGTTTATACGAATAAATAAATAAATAAAATTTATTTATTGATTGATACTGTCCCCAGCGCCACGCCGCGCGGACCATATCTACGTCAAATACTTAGCCAATGTGTGGCCAAGGTCGGTAACAGTCAGTCAGTATTCGGTATAACGACCACCCCTCCGCGTACAGGCTTTCTCGCTCTCTCACGCCCCACCTCGACAAACATACAACTTTCACAAACATTCGAACATTTTTATTTTTAATTTGGCATTCGGATTTCTCCTAATTAAGAAATATTTTGCTGAGTAATGTTTGATTGTTGGTATAGATTGACCACCTGAAAGTACAGTAGTGATATTCAATACATCATGTATAAATTAACCCACACATGCATACCCCCGTATATACAAACACTATTTTAAATTTAAGTTAATATTTGAAAATAGAATACAATTAACACATTAAAATTTAACCATTTCCAATTTTTAAATGTGTTTTTTTTGCCCTACTTGATTAAATGAACGAACACATAAACTGTGTAGTTTTGTGCATATCAACAATGAAACCCTGAATGCAATCGGAGTAACAGCTACTGCTGGTTTATATCGCGAATGTCCATTTGGTGTCCAGCGTGGTTTGGTCTGCATGCCCCGGCTTAGTACTCGTACTAACATAAAGTTATAGACAGGAAAGTTCTGTTTATATTGTACGAATGAGTATTTGTATGAGGAGAACCTTCCATTTCCTACGGCGTTTTATCGCCCGCGGCCTCATACCACATGGAACAGACTCGCGCAAAGCGAAGTCTGAGGAAAACATTTTAAAGTACTTTTCCTAAATTCAGTCGTTATGAACATTACATATTTGTATGAGGAAAATACGGTACAACTGAACTGACAACAACCTGGTCATACACAATTTCTTCATTCATCTTTTTGATGTTATAATTACTCTTCTTACGTATAGATAACTAAAATAGATTGCGTATATCAAGAAATTATGATAATAAAAAAAAATGCGTGCACCACGCGCATTATAGAAGTAAGGAAGTTGATCAAATTTGTATCAACTAGGTAATAATATATTTGAATATTCTACATTCTACATTCAACAATGTTCCCTCATGATTTAATGTCACGTTAATTTTCTTCTTATTCAGGAAGAAAATCAACGCGATAGCTCAGCGCAACGACTTTAACCGAAAGAGTGTGTCGCAATTCGAGCGTGTCGCCGAGCGAACTAGCGTATCGCAATTAGATTAGACGAGTCGCAATTGTGTAAGGTGTGCTTTAAGATGTTGTACTTCGAAAGTAAAATAAATGAAACTAATGTTATCATGTTATCAAGTTTAATCTAAAGTCTAAGCTTTGGTGCCGATTAAACATTAACATGACATAAGACTACAAGACAAGTACGAAGGAGGAGAATGGCGTACAGAGGATGAGGTCGTAGCCGTCAGCATGTGCACATAATATTGTGTATATTCGAGATACATCATGTGAGATGTCGCAGTCGAGCAGTAAATCGACGTGTCATCCTTTTCGCCGCGCGACGAAACATCTTGCGCGCTAGGGATGTTCGCTATTCATACCGGCAATCGAAATTACAGGCTCAGAGCTTTTATAATCGAACCCAAATTTTAAAGCTTTGATAAAAAAAAGGACGGCCAAGAGAGCACGTTCTCTAAATAAAATATTTGGTAGAAATTCAAAAGTTTTTTTTCGCTAATGGATATTTGTATTTTATTTTAATATTAACTCTAAGTGAAACATTATGTTGCCGATAGCTTATTTTGTTCAATAAAAACAAAAAAAAAAAAATTCATCGATATATATTGTAAATAAACCTTTTGTGATCTAAAAATTACCACTACTCGATGTTGATAGTTTTTCAATTCGGAAAATCACCTGACAAAAAAATGCGTCATAGTATCTAATACTAATGAATTCGTATTAAAAAATATAGAAAAAATTATAATAATAAAATTGTTAAAAAGCACTGGATATGCCAATTCTAAAAATAATTTGTACCTCCTGTACTTCGCCGGATGTGAAAATAATCTAAGTACTGGGTTTTTTAAAAGTACATTTGTAACACTCACATGACCTCTTTAGTAGGTATAGCCCAGAGTCAAATCGACGGTTATAGTGCAAAAACTCATAGAGTACATTTTATCAAATTTTAAAGGAGATCGTAAAAATGTTTTCATTATTATGACGATAGTATTATGATGCAACTGTGTATTGCTCCAATTATGCTAACCGTAAATTCGGTTCCGACACATTGCTTTCAAATTTTTGCAATGTCCAAAAACATGTTCCCTACAAATTGCAGATCGCTGTAATTTAATTTAATTTTTATTACTTTCCTTTTCTAACATTAAAGTGTTCTAAATTCGGTCGTCCATCTACTGGCAATAGGTCGTTAGCCTAAAAAAATCCTATAGCACCATATAGTAATACGGCTCAATATAAATACGGGAAAAAAATAGTCGCATCCCATTTAAACCCATTCTATCTGAACAACATTTGCAAAAATTTGTTAAAAATAGATTTTTCGCCATCCAGCTCAATTTTGCGCATGTAACTTCTAAGATACAGTGTTGATGATCCATGTATAATATTAGCTATTTTCCCAATATTACAAAAGTTCCCTATAATTTAACCCTAGAAATGATTCGATTCTACTAAATATACTGCAATTCTATTGATATTCCGATTTTATTTAGCATCCCTAGGCGTAACAAAGCCTTTGCTCACACTCCGACATGTTGACATTTATGAGAAATATTCTACATGTCAGGAATGTTAAATTCTATATTATGAAAGCGTTCGTTGGAAAAGGAAAATTGAAATTACAAAACAGTACCATAATAACGCCTTTTGTTTTTATGTAAAATTCAAAACAAGATAAGGAATGTGTTTTGGTATCAACTGAAATATTTAAGTAATTAGAAATTCTAGGAAAATATTTAAAATAATAATAATTGTTGGTTGAACATCCAAATAAATTGTATAATAAATAAAATATAAATAACAATGTTTTCTTGTAAAGAAAATATGTAGATTTTTTTATACGTTATTTTACAAAATACAGACAAGGTTTTCTATAATTTTTTATTTTGCCCCATGTCTGGGGCGATTAAATTGGCTACTCATATTTGAGCAGTTAGAAAAAAGTGTAAGTATTTAATTTAATGCCATGACATTTCCCTTTTGTAGCTGTCATTTAGATTTTATTGGCAGAGGCTATTTTTCTTAGGATCATCTGGCGTTTTTCTTGAAGATCAAAACCGCAGATAACGACACCTTACATTCGAATGCTCGGACGCATTTATACCGTTTTTGTTGCAATTTTGAAAGTATTTATAAAAAAAGTTATAATAGCTCATACCTAATTCGAAAAGTAATTAGTGGAATACACAGAAAACTATTCTTTTTGTCAATATTTGCATTATAAAAGCATAAAAGATAGGTATATTTTATTGGGATAGAAGTAAAAGAAATCTTTAGGTAACGTTCAAACTTTAGATACTCAATTTGAATAACGCGGAACTTGTTTTTTACTAGGATCAATCGGTTGAGTAGCGAAAGTTTTATTTTTGTTGTAGCACTGAACTTATTTATTAACTAACATATTATTTGAGGTGCAAACTAAATAAACTGCAAAAATGAAAGATGAAATGAAAAATATCTTATTTATACGATTACATAAAATTTACTATTAAACTTTGAATATGAATTACATCCCAACCTGAATTACATGAATAAGTTGGCATTCACTTATGTGAAGGTCAATAGACCTTGACCTTGGTCAGTAATAACTGAAGAGTAAACCAGAGTAAACTCAGATAGCCGTTGTCGAGCTGGTAGATCCAAGACCTGCTGGGTGGACAATGTGAAAGGCCTAGAAAACCTGAGAACATCCTCAAGGGTGGCAAAATCCACATGTGGCTGTCGAGCTTTGTGCATCCATCGTCAATGATCTACCCTAAGTCTTATTGATGGATAAAAATCAGGTCATTTTAGCAGACCCAGACCAAATTAATAGTACAGCAGTTTTTATTTTTTTGAATATGTTTACCTATTCATTTATGAAGCTCAGATCATAGCTATAAAAGCACGTTTTTTTCTCAATTCTCTCCGCCTTTATTGTCATCCCACCCGCGCCGTGAACCCATACCAAATAACTTAAGTGTTCGTGCCCATGAATAATTTCAACTTAATGTGGAGCTAACAAAATTTTAATATACAGTATACAGACAGAGGCGCTTCCGAATATAATTCAAATAAAACATTTGCAGACTCAAATGTTTTAAGAAAATTTATTGCGTAAGAGGTGCTTGAAATGTGTTTATTAAATGCTCGAGTTTAGTTTCGAATGTTTTTGAAGTTTCGAATGTTTTTGAAAGATCTCAGCCTCATTCAGAAGTCACCTTTAAAAGTTTGGAAAGAATCTTCACAAAGCTATAATAATTATTATTTCGATTCATCTTTGAAACAAAAGTTCTTCGTTTTACAATTATTACGAAATCTTCCATATCTTTGTTAAATAATTTCTTTTCGTTTATTATTTTCCAACAATTGTCTGTTATTCTAGATATATGTTTTTTTTGTGAAATCATATTTAGCGATGCCTGAGTAAGTAAGATGTCTGTGTGATCAGCTTCAACACTATCATTTACTTGTTTTTGTTACCACATAGGTTACGAATTATTAAATTCCAATTCCGCGGAGACTGACATATTTGTCTGTTCGCCCAAAAGGATTAAACATCTGCTTTGTATTACACCTCTATAAGATCAGGTGAATTATTTATTTGTTATTGTGTACCTGGGGGCATTATTTAAATTTTTAACGTGGTATTTTTTACTTTCTACGTTCTACGTTCGTTCTAGTTTTTTTTTTGTTTTTGATGTTGTTTTTTATTCTTTTGGTAGTTTAATTTTTTACTTTAATTGTAATGTGTACGTGGGGAAACCTGTTCAATAAATAAATAAATATTACTCTGCATGGTAAATAATATTTTTCCTTCCAACGCGCTCCTACCACAGCTCCTACGCAGTACGCATGCTTATTCCATAACCTCGTATAGACCCATAAGTACTCATTCAGTCTGTCCTATATGTTCAAAATTTGTACATTTTTTTTTTAAATTATTAGTATATGTAGTAAACATTGCGCTACATGTTTATTAATAATATTAAATAGCTATAATTTAGGTAACCACCCATAACTAAGGGAGACTTATTATAGGATTATTAGTACCTACGTTTTACAACTTCAAGGCAGAATATTAATTAATTACTTGGTGTTATTGCATATAATAAAATATAAGTGTAGGTATAAGTAAAAAACTGTATATACAGGATTATAAGTAAATGTTATTATTTCAAAGTTATTTACAATTAGATTGAATAGGTTGTGTTTGTTTTGATTGTATAAACATAAAAATATCGAATTAATTATTAGATATAATTTAAAATTTATAGCTAAAGGGGTTTGTAACAGATCATTGTTTTTACTTGTTTATTGTTATTATTTGTTGTTTATTGTTTTAATTTGTTTGTTGTTCAAACAGTCAAAAGACAAGTATTGTAAATGAAAACAAAGAAATTAATTTGTATATAATTATGAAAATAATTATTAAAAAAAAGAAGTTTTTCATAAATTCAAACTAAATAAATATATTAGTTACCGATAAATTTTAGGTTAAATGGTAAAAATATAATTTAAAAAGATAAAACGATTCGTATAGATATTCAATAAATATATATATTTTTATTTTTCTTACATTTTTTTACAAATATTTTTTTTTCCATTTGCACCGGCGGCTGCACGGTGTGCCATATGCCGTCACGGCGCAAATTTAATAATTTTACATTATTGTGCCGGGCCGGTTATTTTGTAGGTATTTTACTATACACTACTACTACTACTACTTACCGTATTTTACTACTTATTACTATATATACTTATTGTGATTTTTATGATTTATGGTAGGTAAGTGACTATCACAAATTTTAGTTAAATACAAATAAAATGCCTAAAGTATTGAAAAATCTAAGATTTTTGGACTCACAATATTTATCATTAACGTACTCGTATATCGCTGTCATTATATCTTACTTATCAAGAGTCCACTATTGTTACTTTCTGAACCAAGTTAGAGGAATATACAACAGGGCCGCGCCGGTCACTTCAAATATCAAAATATGCAAGAATTGTACCAGTTGGTGCTGTACTACTATAACTCAAAGTAAGCTAATATTTGTCGGGTTTCCGGTTAGTAATCAATGTGTTAAGGGGTTTTAAACGAGATAATGACTAAGCCCATTAGCAAAAATTACTTCTAGTTAATTCCAGTTTTATATAGTACTTTTTAAAAGTTGTATTGCATCTTATAAATAACGTAAAAAAATTTAGTTGGAAAATTACTATTATTTTAAACTCGTTTAATTGCTCCTACAACCGACGTAATTTTTTGCCCCTATGTTTTACAAGATTTATTTAAATTGCAATGTGTGTTAGTTTGTTTAGGTGAAATCTTGCAAGTTAAATTAGATCTATTTCCACTTATCCTACGGAGTTGAAATTTGTACAGTTTCGATGACAATGCATGTTATGATACACATTCTACACCCAGGCTTGGATCCAGACGAAATAACTCCTCAACGGTCACAAACACGAAATTATGTATACGCATTCAAGCACTTAAAGAAATGTTTGTTTTTAAAAATAAATAATATCTATGTCGATTCGGATTGTTGTTGATTTCGAATCGACATTTCAATCCCGCGAGCATCGATATAGAAATATATCGAAGCCCGCGAGAGGCTGCGACATCCACGAAAATGACGCAACTTTGATTGCGAAAAGTTCCGGCGGTTTTCGCTCAACCGGAAGACGAGTTGATGTTAAAATATCGCTCTGTGCGGACAGCGGAACACAAAAGCTCTTCGCGCGATTGAAAACTGCGCTCGCGATACAGCGCCAGCGCCAGCGGCCGCCGAATGAGCTGGAGAGCAGTTTAAATTGCAGCCACCAAAACAAACAGTCGAAGCGCAGCGGCCGGCCATTGTGAATTGATGTAGTCGACGGAGGCAGCTGATGCAGGCATCCATAGTCATAGGCTATGTGAATGAGGAAAGTCCACACTTGGAATGTCACTTTATTACGCTCGCGCTGCTATGCTTTTAAACTAAACTATCAGGGTTATGCATACGACTGTCTACGGGTGGTCCCTCAAAATTTCACATATTTCAAAAGACAAAGAAGTAAATGATCCGTAGTTCTGCTCATATCACCAATCATGGCATTTTTTTTATCAGTGTCATATCTGACCATTTTTAGTTTGCTTAGTGTGAGAAGTCATTTTTTTGATACACTATACAAGGCAGTAAGCATCTGTGATACTAAACGAGAAAGGTAAATTAAAGTTACGCTAGTACTTGTGACATCTGTGACGGCGGGTTATTTTTTTAAATCAAACCTAAAATGATTAATAAAAATCTATAGTTTTTATTTCGATACAACTGAAAACAAACTATAATATACATACCTATATACCTTGAATATACCTATATAATTAATCATCATACATATACGTCCCAAGACCATTCTCGACCACTTGAGATAATGCATATGTTCCTTATTAAGTAAGGAATTATTTTAAAAAATGCGAAAATAAGTCATCACCAAAATTATTAATGTTATTAAAGCGCTGGTGTAAATTACCTTTGGTTTTTCGTTCGCTCGCCCTCGCTCGGCCAAGGCCGGTCAGTGACCCGGCATTGCGTGCAGATGAACTTAATGACAAGAACGATTAATTATTATCATGTAATGCTTACATTTTTTTTTCTCGGAAACGGCGATGAATGTTGATATGATGTCAATGTTAGAAAACGCAGGGCCATTTTTTTATTGGGAATGGTTGCGATGCTAGTCTACTCAAAACACAACGCTTTACTCCAATAGCGACCGTACGAATAATGACAGTTATACGTTTATTGCGTAGTTCACGTTTTTTAAAGATATTTTATAGTACCTACTCGCCATATGACATAAAAGTAACATAAGGGAGTCGTTCTGTTCATATTATACACGTATTTCTGCAATTATATGTAATAGTCGTCGCGAACGCTGTGTCTCTGTCTTACATGAGCGTTATCCTCCCACTAACAAACGGTCTCACTCTCCTCGAGAACGTGCAAAGCTCTATGAATCATAGTGAAGTTCTAAGGCGACTTCGCCCAGGGGGGTCCCGCGGGGGCGGGGCAAGTGAAAAATTCTGTCCTCCGGCACGTGTGAAAAGTCGTGCTCGGAATAGTAGAAACGAATAACAAAGTGCACACACATTTGTTCTGCGGGCGTTTATCCACTACCCGGTGCGCTGAAATATCCGAGGCGATTCTCGGCCGGCAAATTGGCAAGGCGTTCATGAATAATAATCGTATTCCCTGGCCGCAAAAGTAATATGAACCCCGAAAATCGTGCGGCGAAAAAACTTTATTCATACATAAAAAGTACATATTTATTTTTAACGTGTAGATACACGTACGGTACGCGCTATACGGTGACAGATAATGTACCTAGACTAGTCTTCGTATAGCTGTTAGAAGCGGCCACGGAGCTCCAAAACGTACAGCAGATACTCGCCTAATCTCTATCTATCTTCTTCTAGGTTTTCTTCATCTGTCTAATAACAATAACAAGTTTCAGAGCCAGAATGAATTGAACACAGTAACAGTGATACTCGTGACTTCACAAGCGTATGTGATAGAGACGATGCGTCTGTAGGAAGACTGGTATAATTTATAAGCAACTGATATTTATCATCAAGATAAAGCGGTATCAGCTGCGGTTTAATAAATAATCTGTGAGTCCCGGCACAATTGTATTCGCAATTACATTCATACACTAAAATACATAAAAATAGTTTAAATATAAGAATAATAATTAAAATTAAAGTAGGTGGCTTTAGCGGTACCTTCGGCGCCCAAGCTACTTGTGAGAGTGAAATAAACATAAAACAAAGAGTGGATGAACGGATTGCGGTTTATGCAAAGGTAAAAGTGTAAGGTGCCCATCGACGATTGAAATGAGTCTGCTCGACTTGGCCAAGTAAATCGACGCGGATGACGTCACCAACGAATGCGCCTGGTGGCCGGCATCTATAAGGCTAGGCTGCTAACGAGCTACGCCGCGTAGCGCCGCAATTAACCGCAAAACATACTGGAGACAGCTGCGGCTGTCCGTTACGACCGGACTTGGGCTGCCTTTATCGAAAGCGCTAATGGCAGCAGATATCAGCTGCTAAATCAACGTAAATGTAAATCCGCCCACTGTGTGTGAGGCCTTTCATTTCATAAAATATTTCGTCTAAATTTAATGCATCTAATATGACCTATCGCCTTTTTTTTTGCAAATTTAGGGTTTATTAAGTTTCATCAAGTGTAAGGAAGTAAAAAAAATATTTTCTGTTCAAAATGTTTTCATATTTGATTGGCTTTAGCGTTTTCCATTATTATTTTGCATATTGTAGGCGATTTTCTTAGTGGATAAATCTATTAAACTTTGATAGCAAAGACAAAGACAGCATGATAAGTGACATCGATATATTTAACACTACTTTCCCGGCATTCGAGAGAGTGTCTACTCTAACCCTGGAGTAGTATATTTATATTCATATGTACATGTAGAATTTATTATATTTTATATTATATTATGTTTTATATTATATTCTGGTGATTGTCTGGATTCCCCAACCCCTCCTACTTCCTGGTCCCGGCCTCGCTCCCGAATGTGTTTTCTATTTTTTTAAGTTTGGAGGAAACTGTTATTGACTTTGTGTTTTGTTTTTTTTTTGTTTATTGTAATTACTATGTAAGCTATTGTTTCCTGAAAAAAATAAATAAATAAATAAACATGCAGGGCCTAGCTGAAACCCGGGGCGAAGCCCGGGGTTAACAGCTATTAAATAAAATACTTGTCGTTGGTAGCAATCTCGAAAGGTCGGTAATCCTAGTTGATTCTCAGATGTGAGGGAAGGGAACGGGAGAACGCATGTTATAAATGACTGCTATATGGGCTCAGAGTGCTGAGCATGATAAATTATATTTTAAACTACACTTTTTTGAAAATTAGGAAGTTTCAATTTACATTATGACGAGCAAAATTAAAAGATTGCCAAATATTTATCGGAACTACGCTTCGCTCCGCTCCCATGGATCGAATCCAATAGCGAAATGTTTGTGAAGTCAGATTTCAATGATTTCATCGCCCATTTTAAAATTTTAAAGATTTAATCGAATCTAGATGAAAAACACTAGGTTGTAACGGAGTCGGAATTTTAAAATTCGACATACTAAGAAAGTTATTTTTCAAAATATTTTCTCTATTGGAGATCCCATGTTAAATTTTTCGCGCGCTGTTGACTGAATTTAGAAAAAGATTTATTTATTTGAAGTTTGCATTCGCCTTTGCGACTGCGGCTACCTAGTTTTAATGTAAAATTAAAAAAAATAAATGAATTTGGCTATAATATTTTTGAATCCTATTACATATTTCTAACACATAACCAAACATAACTCAAATAAAATATAAAAATAATATTGACTCACACAAAACGTTCAACTTTGAAAACGCCCTTGTAGACGAAGAATTGTAGGCCCAACACATAGCTACCATACATACTGTTAGTAGACACCAATAAAAAGCTTACCTGAAACAAATAGAAAGATAAAATATAATACTAATGTTTTTTATTATAAATAAATATGTGAAGTAAATAAACAAATCACTTCTCAATTTTTTTGACATTTTTATACGGTCATCATAAAAAGTCTACAGCAACTGAAATTTATTTATTAGCAGTTAAAGTAAAAATATTTATATTATGCAGAAATCATATAATAAAATAAATGATTTTAGTGACCTTATATTATTTTTACAATAAAAATGTATCCGCCATCTAACGGTTAAAGCGATAACTATTTCAGCAAGTTTTAAATGACGACATCTAGCGGATCTGACTTAAACTGCAAAACGCCGAGGAGAAATGTTGAAGCCAAGACACAAACCGGAATATTCCTGAAGCTCCGCAGAGCAACCGCTAAATGCAAATTTTAGTACGAAAATAATATGATAGAGCCGCGCTAGTGTACATAAGCTTTATCATTGAAAATAAAAAGTTTTAGCAGCGATCGCAGGCTGCAATCGTAATCGAACTGTCTTTAGGTACCTAACCAATAAACCCGCTTTTAAAACATGAATAAGACATAAAATATCAGTAATAAAACTGTATTTAACGCAAACGCACTAATATAGCAAAATATCCTTTTAACGATGTTTACCTTTAAAAAAAAAAAAGGCGGTGAGATAATTTAAAAATTGTTACAGCAAAATCTCAATATATATATATATCTCAAGTCTATATTAAAGAATATATTAATAAGAATAATAATTTTAAAAGATATAATAAAATATAATTTCAAAAAAATATGTTGCACATACAAATCCTAAAAACGAATCCTATCGTAAAATGTACAAAAATTATCCGCCCGTATCATCAATTTTGATAGACGTTAAAACAATTTATTAATGAACAACCTCGCATGTTTTGCCAGACTTGTTGGTTTCAAGTATGCTCCTAGTAAATACATATATTATATTATATTTATATAGATGTATATAATAGGTACTTATAAATACATTCAATTTCTGATTGGAGAAACGCGCAAAATTTGTTTTTGGGATCGCTTTATTTTCGATTGATTCAAACATTATTTTTATTCGCGCAATTGTAAGAACTTTATCACGTTTAACCATTACTCCGCGGTAAGCAGCATTATCTGTTATTTATAATTTTCGCCAATAATTTTATCTCTATTGGCTGTTTTTAATTTAGGTAAATGTCAATATGAAAAGACAACTTTGGAACGCAATTCCATTATTCAATCAAGTTTATGATTCCATTTTAGTCACAAAATACATACGGATCGGAAGAAATAAACAACTGGGACAAAAACGGAACAGAGGAGATAGATAACAAGATAAACAGCGCCAGATTCACTTTGAGGGCAATCCATCAGGGCCGCCGAGGGCCGAGAGTCGAGAGTCGAGCGGTCGCGGTACGTGATGGGCCTCGTCGAGCAAAACTGAGCACAGGCTGGTGCCGAGATTACTCCGCAGCTTCTTAAATTAGTTTGGCGGATGAAAGAAGGATCGTAACTTAAGTGTAAACTTCCAGACCAAATGCGGCCCTGGCAGAGGAATATAAAAGCAAACCGTACCACGTTTCGGTGCCTCTTCAATGGCAATTCGTTGCTTATATGGATAGACCATTAGGCATAGTGGTGTCAAAAATATGGAAGGTTGCCTAGAACCAGAACAACACGATATAAAGTGTATTTTTAGTGGTAGATAAATCTCTATTATAGCATGCATAAAAAATAAGTCGTAGACTTACCACGTTATACGATTTATTTGTATCCTCCTTAGCCTCGTCATATTAGGACTTAGCGAGGCGAGATAGCTAAACTAGAACGGATTACTATGACTATGGATGGTTTTAGTTCTAGCTCAGTTAAATATATAAAATAAAGACATTTTTTTATTTAAAGTGTCTATCGGAAAAGTGAAAAGTTATCTTTGAGCGCTATCGTGATTCGTAATCAATAACTATCAGAACCTCTAAGCCCAGCAAAACTGCACTGCACTGCAACCGCTTGAAGAAAATATCAAATAGTGAAATTTTTAAATTATGCAAAAAAAAATTGACCCAATAAATAAACATTTGAAATATAGCTGGAATTTCTTGTAAAGCTGCTTTCAAAGTAGCCTCTTAATGTTGCCACTTTACCTTTTACCTTTTCTCCGACTGTAATACCTCGACCTTTGGCGCAGATTCTCTGAGGGTAGATTTATCAGTACTTGACGTACCCAAGGCTAGATGTTAATTTAGGGTCTTTTGTATCTATTCAAATGATCTATGGAACTAACTCGAAAACCCAACAATTGCATTATTTAATATTAAATTTATCTTACTACGGCATTATCTTGAGGATAACTTCCCAAACAACCCCCTTTTCCCTTTTATACATATTTTACTTATTTATACTCACCCAGAAATTTTATTTTTCCTATGTTTTATTAACGAAAATATCTAGATATAATAGCCAACTTTAAATCAAAATCCCCCTCCCCTAAAATCCTCTCCATCTCTATATAATTAAATTCAAGCAAACCACTCTTATGTTTTTACTTATAGCAACAATTTTATATCCACTGTAGGATACGATTTGATCCAAAAGCATCGAGTGGCATAACACGTCACCTCCTGCAACGGCCAGTACTAGAATACTCAACTTTTCTCCAGGAAAGGCTGCAGTTTTCTTCTCGACGAGATAACTTCTCGGGAATTATCAGGGAAATACCGCGCTAAAGTTAGTTGAGCACGGAAGCCCGAATTGAATACATAATCACTGCGTTCTGTGCCGTTATGAATTTCGTGAAACTTCTACAGTTGACCATATAAATACCTTTAAAATATATGAATTTATTAAAATTAATATACTACGTATCTTTATTTTATTCTAAAACTGAATATATATATATATATATATATATATATTATATATATATATATATATATATATATATATATATAATATTTTAAAAGATTTTTCGGTGGTTTAAACACTTATTATTGTTAGTAAACAGATGGAGAAAAAGTAGAAGAAGTTATAGATTAGGTGAGTACCTCTGCTGGACGGTTCGAAGCTCCGTGGCCCAACAAAGATAGTAATATTAATCAAAAGGCGCCAAATGTAGGTTCCTTGAAGAAAAGAAACCTAAAATTGGCGTAAATATTAATATCTTTAGCTAATTCCAGTCGTAAATTTCTAGTTATTCCATCACCTTAACAACTGTAGCTCATTATTATCAAAGTATTTTTGTATTACATTTCTTTATTTTTTCTCAGAAATTACAAAAACCCTTTCCGGAGGGAGAAACGAGTATCCTGGAATTGGAAATATTAATTCGATCCATTTAAATTCCAAATGGAGCCATTTCATTAGCATTGAAATAACTATATTGCTCTGATTTTGCCCACCATTTCCATCGGCAAACATTTGAATCTGTTTAATTATTAAGGTGATTAAGTCGTTTTAGCCTTTCTGATCCATGTTAATATGTATGAAAAACATTGTTTTTTTTTAAGTTTTACATGTGAATAGCTCTCTACTATTGTGAAGTTGTCACAATCTCTCATAGAAGGATTTCGCAAGATTTGTTCATGATTAAATTTCATCAAATGCTATTGTCGAACATAATGTGCTGGATATGTTGAGGTCTGATAATAAGTTAGCAAAACGAAGATATGATATACGTTAGAGAAAAATATGTGGGTAAGATAAGTAAGTATACGAATACATAAGTTTTTTCCCCAGATAACCTGAGTGAAAAAGCAGACCAGGACATAAATTCATTTTATATCTCCTCGGCGTCAAAGAAGTCACGGAAAAGAGATTGGAGTTGATTGGATTCATTTATCAGATGTTATGTTTATTATCGTCAGCTTGTTTCTTTCTCCCTGGACTCGATGAACGCCTGATTGATATTCAAACGTAATAATATTTTACCTACATGAGAAAATCTGGTAGAATTACTACTACCAATTGATATTTGGGTTAATATTTCAAAGGGAAGCCTAAATTAACCTTAAAAGTAGCACTAAAATACGAGTATATGAAAATATTTAAGTATTGCGGCTTAACGAACAACTAACATATTTGTATATATATATATAGATTTGATGATAAAATATTTTTTAGCAAATATCTTTCAGAAAATATATGAAAGATGACTTCAACTATTTGAAAATGATTTAAAAAAGAATCAATAATTATGAAAAGCGGTGAAAATTACGTATAATAAATGAGAAGTGAATGGTTTAATGAATATTTACAAGAATACCTTACATTCAACGTAGGATATATGCAAATGAATCGTCATGGCTAAAAATTAAAACAAAAAAACAAATATATATATGTATACTATATATATTCAAAGATTGTGTCATTTATCTTTTCAGGCGATTTGCCGCTATTAAAAAACAATCATCAAATATAAGTCAAATAACTTTACAACTCAATTATACAATTATATATATATATATAAAATAGGTAATCACCGTTAGGTTACCTTATATAAAAGTTTGACAGTACTGACATTTGGAAAATTCGAATGCTTTTTAATATTTTAAGGATTGAATTTTTTTTCAAATAAATTATATAGGCAGAATGTTCAAAGAAAAATTAATATTGAACTGAAAAATTTAATATTTTGTTTTATCAAATAATATTTTATCAATAATATTTTATCAATAAAATTCAAGATATATATATATATAATATATATCTGTGGCTTGGTAAAAGAAGTGCCTATGTCATTTTTTTCATTATAGAGTATCATGATGCAATATACTTAAAAATCCCCAAATTTTAAAACCCAAATTTAAATTTTATTTTTTTTTCTGTTTTTTAAATCTTTAAATTAGGAATAGGAATTTTGACATGGGCACTTGTACTGAAAATTTGGGGATTTTTAAAGTATATTGCATCATAAAACTCAACAATGAAAAAAATGATATAGGCACTTCTTTTACCAAGCCACAATATAAATTTGATGATTTTTATTTTTAAGCTTTCACCATTCGGCGTCGTCAGAAAAAATATGAAAGATGACGTTTAAAATGCAACCTTCATAAATTCGAAAATCGCATTTTCAACTAAAAGATAAATATATCCAGCCACTACAATTATTATTATATAGGACAATGATTTTAGAGGCGTGGTTTTCAAGAAGAGATAAAACGCATATAATTTGATGTTATGGCTAAGAATTTAGTTTTATTATAAAGATAAGGGTTTGCCATTATGTTTTAAAAATGATTTCGGGTAAGTGGCCGCCGCGGCTGACTCGAAGAAATTCCAGCCGAGAGGCCCAATTTTCAACCACTTTTTGCAGCAAGTTGGCCGTATGTCAACAATAACGCGCCGAATATTCTCTTCCAAGGCGTTAATCGTGTCCGGCTTATCTGCGTAGACAAGCGACTTCACATAACCCCACAAAAAATAGTCCAGCGGTGTTAAATCGCACGATCTTGGAGGCCACGCCACAGGCCCACGACGCGATTTTTACTTTATTCTAGAGTGATTTAAAAAAAATTTAGAGTTATTTTTTCTAAATTTGCACTATTTGCAAACGTTGTTCAGGAGTAAGTCTATTCATTATGAAATGGCAAACCAAACTGAGCATAAATCAAGTGACACCTGTCAAAAAGACCAACTACGAAAAAAGTAGTGCCAGATTGAAAACCACGCCTCTAAAAAAAAACACCCTACAGTGTTGTTAGATAAATCAATCAGTATTATAATATGAAATTAATTTCTTAAATGAATATATCAAGTATCACGAGTTAAATGCTGTTAAGTTAGTTTATTTTTGTCTATTTGGGGATATATCCTCAAAATACTCAAAGGCATGCATAATTACTTTAGTGCGCTAAGAAGCTTAAAAAAATCAGTCAAGAACGAATAAGGCTCACGCAATTTTCGGTTACGAGTCCGAACTTTTCAAAAAACAGTCGATCAACCGAATTTGATATAGAGACCTATATTTTTACATAGACTGACTTAGACTTTTTATTAGACTTATCTAAACCAAATTTGCCTATGATAAACGATTTATTTACTTTGTTAATTGTAGTTTATAAGTATGTGCTAGGTCCAAAAGTATTTATTTAAATGATATGATATTAAGGACATATTTGAATTTTTAATTTAATAAGAATTTAATTTTATAAAAACATTATTCACATTGATAAGAATACTTTGTTGTTCAAAAAGTCTTGATAAATGAACTTCTATTCCAATTTTTTTTTTAATAGATAACCATATTTTAAGCATTCTTGTACAGAGCAAAACAGATAGATATAGCTGCTGGTGTGGATTTTATCATCCCACTAGACAAGGTTTTTTCTAAGATTCTGCTCGAATTTCGTTACACGGCTTTTTTTATATATATAATTAGATTATTATAGTTAATATATAATATTAATATTTTTGTGTCGGTATATTGTCTTATTAAATAAAGAATTTCAACACAAAAATGCTTACTGTGGGTCTTTGTTTGAGATATACAATTTTGTAATACTCGTTTAGTCAGCGTAAGCCACGTTAAGCGGCTTTTCCTACTTTTATTTTTTTTTCAGCAACTGACTGTCGGCAAATGGGGTAGTTTTCTCAGTATCAACAACTAACCTACTAATCCTGATAACATCGAAAATTTAGTGTTATTTTTGAACTTTTTGACCTATCGCACAAGTTCTTTGTTACAAGATGTGGAGGCGATACAATCAAAGCGAGCGATTCAACTAAATTTCAAAATTCAAATTTCTAATTCATTTTTATGAATAAATTTTGTACGATTACATATTTTGTAAAAACATTAATTATAAATCTAAGATAAAGAGAAAGAGATTCTGAGAAAACGTTATTATCCGATTCACCGGATTGAATTCAATGCGTGTAGGCCGAAGGGCTGAATATCTCAAGATACGAGCTGCGCCGCAGAAGTCCGCCAGTGTAAACAACAGCTTGACGTGAAATAAATTGTTATATTTTATGAAGCGTCACGAAGTAATTCGAAAAATAAACGATTTATTGTTTCTGTCCGCTCCTCCCACTTGTCCACAAAACGAAATAAATAAAATATTTTTACAGCGTCACATTCTATTGTAACAAAAACCAATAACAAAGTTCCATTACATTCTATATAAGTTTGAATAAATTATGAATTTCGTATATTTGTTAAAAGCGTAAAAAAATCGTAAAGGAGGAAGTTATTAGACTATAGGTAATAAAAGATATCCAATTCTATAAGAGATTGTGTATGAGATTGTATTCTATTTATCTTTACTAAAATTATTTATTTATTTTACATCCCAAACGCATTTTTTTCCGTTATTCGTTACAAACCGCGCACAGTCAAGCAATTCGATTAACTTCTGTAAGCAGTCCAGGTAGGGTTCTGTGTGGAAGTGGATTACACTTACACTTTTTTTAGAAAAAAATACCTATTTTATCGCACTGAGATTAGAATTTTCTTTATATTTATTTCGGTACAAAAAGTCGTACCTACTCGAAATATTAAAAAAATGAAACATTATTTTACGTTCAAGAAGCACTTTAAAATATCCCTTGTTGCCCTAGATCAAACGCAGACAATTGTGTAAAATTATTTTCCTGTAAACGATTTTAATCATTAATGATGTATCTTATTTTTATGTAGTAACGCTATGCACCATTTTGTAACGGATGTGAGGTACGGTCGATATAACACTGATGCGGGCAGTTATCTACATTTGCCAAAAGACGTCATCACTATAGCCGAATGACGCATTAGATTCATTCAATGCCTAAGAAAATGAAGTTCTAATATCTGCGATACTAATTAATCAATCCGAATGAATCTTAAAGATTTTACTATGACTATTTATAAGTCAATGTCATGTGACGTAGAGGCAGACTGAGAACGATTAAAAGTTTAAAAGTTTACGACGAATAAAAAAGAAAATAGTTAACTATAAACACATGAAATTGGAGGTTTTTCGTTTAGTATTTTCACGTATCAAACACGAACCGCAGCGGTTTCAATAGGTTGAAAGTCAGCGCAAATGAATGGAACTTCTAGACAAAAGCCGAGGCCCTGGGGAGCAGTGATTAATATCAGTAACTACAGAAGGGGGGTGGATATATTGATAGCGGCCTAGCTTATTCAGTTCGGGCGCGAAGAAAAGAGAAAGAAGGCGATGTCGACGAAGAGTAAGCGGGGCGGCAACAATATAAAACGCGATCTGAATATCAGCCGATTGGAAATAAAACAGTTCGAGTGTGCATGTTGGGCCTCGGAGCTGATTCCAGTCACGCCTGGGCTCATAAACACGACCCTCGATAGAGGAACTAGATTGCGATGTCGCCCTACAGCTGGCGTGGCAGCCAGACTTTGAAAAGTGGCAAAACACACTTTGTCCCTAAGGCAGTGCCATGGAAACTCGAATTGTGTAAATAATACTGATAAAGTAGGTACTGAAAGATATTTTAAATTAACCTAAATATGTAAATCCATGTTAAAAGGACTCAAATACAATACGCGTACGTTCGAAGCCTACTAAAGACAAACTAAGGTGAAATTGCAGAAAATGATTTTCTCATGTGTAAAAATACGTAATTATCTTATGTGCTTAAAAAGTATATTGACTCATAAAATAATTTTAATATGAATATTTCGAATCATTTTTCATCGCAATGGTGGTATGATAGAGTATGTAAACATATTATGCTATTTAAAAAATATATTTAAAAAAACTGTGAGGCAGTGTTAAGTGATCCGTGCACTTCGATTTAGTGTGGTTTTGATTAAATTAAATTATATTATAATTATTTAATTTGAATTATAGTAAGAATAATACTTTTTAAAACTCATTTAAAGCTTAATTATTAAAAAAATATATCTTTTTTTCCGTTTTATTAACTCGTTTTACTGTAAAATACTTGTTAAGATAAAAACAAATATCGTAATTGAAAGAAATGTTGAAAAAGAATCCAATCAAAACTTTTTAAGAAAACCAAAAGAATGCGTCATCCTAAGATAGGCAAGAGAGATAAATTCTATGAAGCAGATTTATCGACAGCATTCTCATCAGAGCACTTCGGCCTGGCAGGGTCCGCCTGTGACAGATCAGGGGGTAGCGGTGGTAGGGAGTGGAAAAGATGGGGTGTGGGGGAGGCGAGTACGTACTAGTTGAAATCGGATATCAGCACATCATAATAACGACGTCTTGAGTTATAGGCAGTTTTGCATTTCAATAACACAAGTGATACAGCATTAAATTACATTGATAGAATAAAAATATTGTAAATGTAGTTTGATTGTTGGGTGTTATTCAAAAGAGCTTTTTGGCGTGGTTGAAATGATGAACTGTATATTTTGCACCTTAAAATACAGTGTAGACGCCACTCCCTGGCCAATATTTCCTATGGTAAATATGGTTTTTTTTAGTAACCGAAAAAATACTAAAACATTTAATTTCAATCCGGCTACTAATTGTGCAATTATGGAGAGTAATTTATTCTCATTAGCATTGATTTAACTAGGAATAATAGACTAAAGCGCAAGTTCGTGACATAAACTTATTTGTAATTGTAATTGATTGAGAGTGAACTTTCATAAAATACAGGCCTGTATTTAAACAAGCGATGCAACTATGGTAAATATGGTTTTTTTTAGTAACCGAAAAAATACTAAAACATTTAATTTCAATCCGGCTACTAATTGTGCAATTATGGAGAGTAATTTATTCTCATTAGCATTGATTTAACTAGGAATAATAGACTAAAGCGCAAGTTCGTGACATAAACTTATTTGTAATTGTAATTGATTGAGAGTGAACTTTCATAAAATACAGGCCTGTATTTAAACAAGCGATGCAACTATCTGTGCGATCAATATTAATTTTTCTTTGAGCATTCTGGTTATATAATTTATTTGAAAAAAATTTTAATCCTTAAAATATTAAAAAGCATTCGAATTTTCCAAATGTCAATATACTGTCAACACTTTTATAAAAGTAACTATCGGCGAACGCCTATTATAACGTAAGGAATCATCTAAATACGGTGTGTAAGCAATATATTATACAATTTTACTATATTTATAAATATTTATGTATGTATGTGTATATTTATTTATTTATTTATTTATTTATTTATTCATTGTACATAATTAATTTGACAAAAAAAAATAGAAATACAGTAGTAAAAATCACAGTTATAAAAGAATATTACAAATGCACTGGGAGCGATTAGCACTGCTACATTTTGTGCCCTGCCTTCTTTACTAGACTATGTCTGTACTAAGGAAGGCAGTTAATATAAATTAACTATTGTCCTCCTTTTTTCTTCCGCGTCTATCTCTATTTGATTAGCTAACTATTTTATTTGTTGTTTTTTATTTGTTGTTTCATAAAACAACAAATAAAATAGTTAGCTAATCAAATAGAGATAGACGCGGAAGAAAAAAGGAGGACAATAGTTAATTTATATACACATACATACATAAATATTTATAAATATAGTAAAATTGTATAATATATTACTTTACACACCGTATTTAGATGATTCCTTACGTTATTATAGGCGTTCGCCGATAGTTACTTTTATAAAAGGCTGACAGTATATTGACATTTGGAAAATTCGAATACTTTTTAATATTTTAAGGATTGAAATTTTTTTCAAATAAATTATATAACCAGAATGCTCAAAGAAAAATTAATATTGATCGCACAGATAGTTGCATCGCTTGTTTAAATACAGGCCTGTATTTTATGAAAGTTCACTCTCACTTATCTATCTGTGCGCATGTGCGGTCAAACTTTAATTAAAGTTGTAAAAAAATGATTTAAAAAAGAAATAATTATGAAAAACGGTGAAAATGTAACGAATATGACGTATAATGAATGAGAAGTGAATAGTTTTTGAATATTTACAAGAATAAGTTACGTTCAACGTATAGGATATATGAAAATAAATCGTCATGACTAAAAGCTAAAAAGAGACACATGCCAATAAAAAGCGACTTTTAAGCAATAACCTGCATTAATGATAATTATATTGAACAGGTTGGTCAGGTTGTGTCGTGACCATTACCGAAGACTTATAGAGCGTGATTATGTTCCGCTTTTAGAGTAAAAATATATATAAAAAAATGTTAAATAATTCATCCTAAAAAATTATTATTTTTATTAGATGTAAATTCCCATTGAGGTGGTAAAACGCGATCGATATTTCGTTTTGCCACGTTCGTTCGATTTTAAGGGCCTTGTCGATCAGTTGGCAAACAGTTAACAACAACGGTTTAATATTACCACGTAAAGTTAACTTTTTTTTTTCTCGGAAACTATTATGAAGTTTGATATGTCCTCTTTACAAATCGTGTTAGAAATCGCAGAGCATTGACCCTTAACTATTGTAACTGATGTTTTTTGGCAGGGATTTTTTTTATCGTTAGTTTTTGAGATTTTGATCTGTCAATGAATAGAAGCCATTTTGTTTGAATTTTACTATCTTTTGCGAAATCGGGTTGTGAGATGATAGTCAAATAATAAAAATATCTTTCTTCATAATCGACATAGTAGCCGACGTATGTTG
This sequence comes from Neomicropteryx cornuta, assembly GCA_020383195.1. NCBI lineage: Eukaryota > Metazoa > Arthropoda > Insecta > Lepidoptera > Micropterigidae > Neomicropteryx > Neomicropteryx cornuta. The sequence continues at coordinate 11,643,895 of JAHKQU010000012.1, forward strand.
CTATAGTAAGTCTATGCTAATGCTTTTACTCACCAATGATGATTTTGAGGAGTGCGGCGGCGAGAGGGCAGCCCTGCGACGCGTGCGGCCCGTTCGCCATGGGCGGGCGGCGCGGCCAATGCGGCGACCGCCGGCCGCCTCAGGGCGCCGCGCCGCCGACCGCGACCATCGGCCGGCGAGATCGCGACGACTTATCACATCCCAACTCTATTCCGGTAAATGGCAAATTTCTCGTACACTTGAATGCGCACTCTCCGAAATTACTTATCCACATTACACTTCTTTCAAGTTTTTATTATAATTTGTGGTAAAATAAAAAAGGTTTTTTTTAACAAGTAACACTGAAATTCCTATGGTTTGTGGAAATTCCAATATTTGGTTAAATATTTCTAAATTCACATGCTTGCACTTTAATGTATAAAATGCGAAACGGAGAAATAATCTTTAGGCACGTTTGCTGGTTTCGTGCGGTAGTTTCTAGGATCATAATAAAAAACATTCGGAACGTTATTGATCAAGATAAATTAGAGTTAAAGTTTAGAGTTACACTAAGCTTTTAAAAAAATGCTTTAGGGTAAATTTACGTACAAAATATTATGGTTTATTTGTAGGACATACATATATTTATATTATATATAATATAAAGTTGATTAATATTCCCCGAATCTATTAATTTGTATCACATTACCACTATTGACTAAAAGAGTTTCAACGTTAAAGGAGAGAGTATCAGTTAATAAATGCAAATATATATAAAAATAGTTTTAAACGAAAATGTGTGTTTGGTAAGAAGAGAAAGTGATCACGTGTGAGAGTGAAGAAGCACATTAAATTTTAATGTGAATTGATAGTATAATATACGTTTTTTGTTATTTAAATAAATACCTACACACCAACGTGAGAATAAGTTTTGTTATAAGCTAAGATGTATATGAAATGTAGTCAAGTGTAAACGAGATCTCCTAAAACCTTTAAAAGGTCAAATTCTTTTTTTCTCTAAGCTAGTCACGTATTATAACCCATAAAGTATTCTCCGTTTTGTAATTGTTTTTATTCTATTTAAATACTAAGGATGTTTTTTGACTTTGGAAAAAATCTTTTTGGATAAAGTAGTTTTTCCCCATTTGTTAACAAAGAGGTTTTATTTAGGTATTACAATGGACAGTACCACAAATAGCTGTCCATGAGTAAACATTCCCGCTTAGTTCAATTTCAGCTACCTAAGGGGTCTGACTTTGCACTTTATTTATCGTCTTACCGAAACAGAATCTAATTTAAAACTGGTTTCGTTTGAAATTAAACGGCAAATCTAACGGAATCAGTGGTTAACCTAAACCCGCCTCGAACGGTGCTCAATAAAATATTGAAAACCCCTTCAAAATGGCCATTTTATTATTAGAACTTATGAAATAATATTACACGCATGTAAAATCTGCTATGTAATGACATCATTAATATAAATTAAATGTAATCCATCTGTTGGTTCCCGAAAATAGCGCGAACATTCGATAGTACATTTTTTAAAATTTTATACTAATTTGCAGAAATAAGTATGTGATCATTCTTGGCGGTAGGTGTTTTTTTACTTTTAGTTCGAAAATTCGATAAGTGTATTGGTTTTGTCTTCCTGCTACCACTAAGTAATTTTTTCTCATCCAATTCATCAAAGCGAATATTTACTTTACAAACAAAGATAAAAGATACTTTTTTTCTTTTCTGACGATCAAACAATGTTTGCACCCTTATAAGATCGGGTTATTTGCGAAAGGCTTATTCGTTCGCATTTTACCCCTCGCCGGACGACCCGGCGGCGGCTTATCACTGGAGCGTGGGTTCGGTTGGTCGGACCATTTAAGCTTCGTATTCTAATGGGTTTAATTTAAAATATTTTGTGTGTCGCGCAGAGCGTCGAGCGGCAAGGTGCGAGTTAAGATGGCGCGACGGCGTCACCTGCCTCTAATGCCCGCCGCCCGCCCGCCCACTTATCACGCGACGCCGCCCAGTGCTCATTAGGGGATTTTTACTGTACCGCGAGAGTGAAATAGTCTGCTGCAGATTCCTGGCGTGTTAACGCAATATTTGTGTGGTCTTCTTTAGTAGCGTTTTTTTTCTGACATAGTGTATCGGTACAAATGCCTAAATTTGATGTGCAATGGATTTGGTTACTGTAAATTTGTCGGAAATATGCTAAGGGGCCCAAACATACACATAAATAATAAGTCAACCACCATTACAATCAATGATGTCTAGATGTGAACACCTATACACCATAAAGTCATTTTGATGTTTAGTCTTTTCAAAGGCATTATGGAATTCCATTGATAAAAGTTTAAAAAATTAGGCAACTTAAAAAATAATGATAAAGAAAATTTCTTGTACTTTCATAATTTAGGGAAAGCTTAAACTTTAAGAAGCAAGTCTAATAGCTGGCGGGCGGTAGCGCGTTCCCCTCAAACTCAACTTTTGCCAAAAACTTTTCTTTATAATAAATGGTCGACGATCCGTCGGTGACACTTTCTCAGCCTGAACTTAACCTGTTCTGTGGCGAGCTCTAATGCTTTGTCTGCTGAAATTAAGGTAGATTTTGTGTTGTATAATAAATTGGTAAATATTATAAAAATACGGTCTATGGTAATAATAGTTCTTATTTTTAAATAAAGGAAAAGGTTTTGCTCAAGTTTTGGTAAAATTGCAGTTTAGTCCAGAAATATCATAGAATAAGTCTAGTATGAGTTACAAAAATAACACAAAGAAAGAAAGAATATACATATTTTATTTGGAAACACTCGGGGTTCATCATCATCTACTGAAACGATCACACAAAAAAAAACATGCTCAAAAGATGTAATAATACAAATCTTTCGTCCGCCAAGCCACGTCTGAGTTTCTTGCCTACGCGCGATCAAAATATAGGCCACAGGTGCATATCGAATATTTTGGATGATTAATGTTTGATTGTTAATATACTCGTAGATCAACGCCCTGATTGAGAAACCGGTAAGATCACCTTAAAGTTAATAAGTAATGCTATTTTTATAAAATACCTAAAATTACTTTCTAGAGTTATTTTTTCAACAAAAAGAGATTGCTTTCTAGAGTTATTCTCTTAAAAAAATTTGTCCGCACATTTTCAACAAAAATAACATATGAAATATATTTTTACAAAACATTAAACGATGTCCCTATAAACCATACTACGTTAGGAAGATTCCGTTTTCCATGAAAAGAAGACTAATTTAGTCAGATTCTTTTCTGCTAGAAATTTAAATCCTATTAGTGATGGCTCAGTAAATGCCGCGTTGGACTTTGACATCACACAGAAAATACCTAAAATTACGAATTTTATGGCTTCAGAAAACTCAAGCAAATTAGTGTACCAAAATCTAATTGTTTTAAACATTTTAAAATTATATTATGTTATTATTATTTTTACATTATTATTTATGTTATTATTTATGATCTAAGCATTCGATAAACCTTTAAAATGAATATATTATATTTATATTACCTTCGAAGTAAGCCCTTGGTAACGATATGTATGCATGTAGGTACATGCATCAAATTAGTAATATTTTTTATTTTATTGATCTTTTTTGATAAAATAACCAATAAAAGTTGAAATATCTCTAGTGCTTGCAGTTGCATGCGAATTGCCTTAAATTAATAATTTAAAAGTTACAGGCCTATGACACAAGGCTGAGCGGGCAGGCAGACGAACAGAAAATGTATTCAATTCTTACGATTTTGGTATGAAACCCTAAAACCTATTTAATTGTCTTATATTTTATATTAAAACTGTTGTTAAATTAAAAATAATAAAAAAAATATGTGAAAAAATAAAATGAATTAATTATCTAGTTGCCAAAGACGAGTAAACTGTTAATTGGCCTAAAACCCTAAAAATTATTAATGTTTAGGAGCTAATCACATCACACACATCGCTTCACATTATTTCTCTCGCACAATATTTATGAACCCTGTATAATTATTTCTATAAATCGTAAAAAGTCCACAAGTAAATTTTCAGTTGCATATTTTATTTTTTTTGTCTTTTTTAGTTTATAAATTGTCAGATAAGGATCTATGTTTCTATAACTCAATATATTACCTTAGAGCAGCAGTACACGCTATAGAGGTGATGTAAAATTAAATGTATTGTTTTTTATAAAAAGTAATAAATAAATTAAATGAAATGAAGTAGATAATAATTCTTTGTTAAAAAAATACACCTAAAATTTTTCTAGTATGTAATTTTTTGCCTATAATAATTATTGTCATTTTTTTTTATACATAAATGATTTCGCGTATCATCAGAATTGAATGTGTCAACTCAATTATGAAGACCATTATAACGAGACGTCTACCAGACCTTTGATCAAGCCGAGCTATAAAGAATCTCAATTAAAATGCAAACTTTCGGTCTTTGTATATGTTTCACAAATAAAACGGATTCTAAAAGCTAATTATTGCGACAAGAAGCCAATTTTATTTTAATGTTATTGTTCAGTATTTTTAGGTGTAGCAAACATAAAAGTTACAATATAGAGCTCAAGGCGATAATAACTACCTATATTACACACAATCACACAAACGAACCGACGACAATCGATCACCTTAGCTTCAAACGTAGACAAGGGTTTTCCGTCGGTAGATGGCAGCATTTTGTCAAACGTTAAATTTATTATTTTTCATATTATCCTATATCCGTACTTTGGGTACTGCGATCATACTCGTGACATGTTTTAGTATTGTGAAATGCTCAAAGTGCAATGGAGAAATACTGTTTTAATAGTTACCGAACTTCAAGCACAGCAATTATTTTATACTAAGCTTCGAAAGAATAGCGAAAACGTCTTCTATAAAAACAGTTTTTACTAACCCTTTCTGCGCTTTGATCAAAACTTTCAGTGACAACAAAGACGTTCCTCCCCACCACTCCGCATAGATAAATAGATTGAAGAGTGATTGATTCCATAGCGTCTGCACCAAATCGTCTCTTTACTTTTAAACATTTGATTTTTCGTATACTTAATGCAAATTTGTTGACGTAACGAAACGGAAATATCGGAGGTAATGGCAGTGGGTCGCTCCGTAACGTCTTGTAAATAGCAGCCATTTGTTTCGTTGAGCGCGTTTGGCGCCATCTACCGGCCGACGCGCGCATTTTTTGCTTCGAGCCGCGGCTCGGCCAGGCGATTCTTTTAATGTTTCATTTCCTCTCGCTCCCGTGAAAAAGTTACGCCATTTGGGCGCACAAAGGGTTGACCTTAATTAGAAATTTCAGTTGTCTGCTGTACCGACCGAGTAATGCTTCTTGCAAACGCGGCGTATTTCCGACGTGTAATTGAATTGAGATCGAACGCCGTCTTGCTTACGTTTTCCGTTCCTAAATCGCTTTAGCCATTGTATACGAACGATAGTCTTTAAAATAATAAAACCATTTTAAAAACTTCTATAAACCGAGAAACCTTTAAACGAGGCAAAATTCCTACCACAAATATTGTTCCAAATCTACGAAATAAGTATTAAAAAAATATGAGAAAAAAAATGTTTGACGTCCCTAAATGTGCTCCCTAATTCCAGCCAAGCAGAGCCCGAAGAGAATATTGTTCCAAAATTTACATTAACCATAAACAATTATTCGCAGTTTCGTGGGTGTAACTCAATTACAAATTTTGATAGGAAATACGTAGTTATGGTTTGATCCTGAACCGGTTCGTATGGTTCGTCAAATTCTCCGCCGCATGTGAAAATTGAATATTAGCCCTCGACAAGACAATGACATTTTGACACTAATAGAGTTCTACAATTAACGATCGAAACACGATATTGAAGTACTATGTTGAGGCTAATGAAATTTTCGACTGTATTCGACGAGTAACCGATATAATACATTTGTCTACTCTTGTTTGATTTGACAATTAATTAGAACTAACCGTATTTAATATAATCACTATTAAAAGTTTACTAAAGCAGTTTTTCCCCGAGCACTAACCTATCTAGCGTCCGGACGAGACCCATCGGCTATTGGGAGTGGCCATATAAGTATATTTTTTTATGCTGCCAGTATCGGCCTTTATTTTTTCAAACGCCATAAATATCTCCATTAAATTCTACGCCCGATTGTGAGAAAAACAGTTGGTAGGAATTTGATTGCCAAAACATTTTAGTATTTACGCATCGGTACCATGTATCCTGATGTGTTATTTTACCGCTTAAGTGAGTACATTTTACAATCTATTATTTAGTATGCCGGTTTAGGTCAAATCTTGCAGGCTGAATTAGAACCAATTCCTCTTATCCCACGGAGTGGGAATTTGACATGTTAGTTCAGTTGCAATGACAATGCATTTTTATTGTGAGTATGTCCTGATTCTACACCCAGGAATGGTTCCAGAAGAAGAAACTCCTCAATGGTCAACAGCACAGACACGAAATTTTGTATACGCATTCAAGCACTTAAATAAAAGTTTAATTTTAAAAATATATTTTTACTATTCATTTTTATTATACTAGTCGCAATAACAATTCTCCCATGATAAAATCTATAATGAAAAAAAGTAATATCGGGTTTTATTATTTTTTTTCCAGGACAATACCCGAATGGAATGCGCTTCAAAGGTCAGTGTTTGATCCTTTTTCGTGGCTAGATGTTGTTTTGAGCTACTGAATTATTAATACTATTATTAGTTTCCACATTTACAACAAAAAAAAAACACCCTTTCCGACTGCATAACATTGCAGCGGCGCGTTACATATCCCTTTTAGCCTAAAAATAATCAGACGTTTGGTTTATTAAATAGGCCACCGCCATCAAAAGTTACTAATCTATGTTAGATTTTTTTTCTTTATTAATTGAAAAAAATATTTAGTTAGATTTTAATTGTATCTTTTATATTGCTGCAGTGTCTGTAAATATGATTTAGCGTGGCCGCGGGCGCCCAGTATACTCTCGGCGCAGGCAGACCAGCAGAATGGACTCCCAAAGGAGGCCTGGCCGCTGCTGCCATGTCAATCCACCTCCTTTTTACCTAATTACTCCCAATTACTCTGCTTACCTACCTAATGAAGATTGCACACCTGAGATCATTTTTATATGTTAATTGCAGCCGTATTTTTGTTAATTGTTATTTTTTGTTAATTTGTAAATAACTTTCGTATTAAAAATTATTTTTATTCTGTTATACCAATTGTTAACCAAAAGCAGCAATGACAGTTTGATGACTGCCGCAAGATGACATATCAAAAGAATGGCAATGGGAATAACAAATAATGAACACAGTAAAATTATTAAAGATATTAAAAAAAAATGGATTTTAAAAAATCCACTGATAAATACAAAATATACAAGCAGTTATAATAAAATGTGTGTTACTAATGTTGTAGTCAATGAGTGCTGTAATTAAAAAGAGAGGGATTTATACAATTCGACTGAAAAATATTGATTTAAAATATAAATATGTATTCAATACCAAAATACAAGAGCAAAATATTTGATCGTAGTATAAAAAATATACATATATAAAAAATACCCTAAAATTTATAATAAAGTATAAAATATATTACAATAAACTAAAAATAAGTATAAGTGTATAATAAATGATTACTAAACTGCGAGAGTTTGTCTTGTCGTGTATGAAAAAAAGAGAATGTGTGCATAAAAGATGAGTGTTTGTGAGTGTCAGTGTCATAAAGGAGGAGCGTGTCAAACTGACACAATTTTCTAACTAACCAACAGATTTTATCCCTTGCTTCGACGGGCTATCGGATAAAATATGGTAAAGGAAGAGATTGAAGGGTTCCAGCTTCATCAATAAAATTTCAAGAGCAAGGCAAAAAAGGGGGTACGCGCCCGACCCGAATTGCTAAATTATTCTCTGTGAAAATCAAACCCTGGGCCTGCGTCCCTGCTACGGCACAGTTTTGACACGAGCAGCGAGAAAGCGAATATTTGCGCCCCAACTCTTAATTAGATTTCGCGAATCAAGTCCCATAAAAAAAATGAAAAATCGTGACATATTTTACGTACGGTTCGCTGCAAGGGAAACTCGGAGTGAATTAAAATTGGTAGATATTCGACGTTTTTCTCTTTTTATCGTTCGTAAGAAGCGAAACAAAAAGCGTCTCATTAGTGTCATCTTGACTGGCATAGAAAGTTTGTAGGCGCAATTCGAAGTTGCTAATTAAATTTTACGACCCTTCCCGAAAAGTTATCTAAACAATTTATTAGAAAATATTACATTAAATTGAATACATGATAAATACTCGTATTAAATAGCTGAAAAACTAAAAAAACAGATACCTGTTAATAAGAAGATTTTTATTTATAGAATGAAGTCAGTTAAAAAACTAGACCACTGCAAACTGATTTTATATTAATAAGAAAAAGACATCCTATCTGTCCTATCTATCTTGTATTTTGAATAAAACATTATGGTGTCCAATTAATATAAAAAAAATACAGTTTACCAAAAAGCACTTTAAACAAAGTATACTGTCACTAGTTCAATGCCTCAAAAAGTTAATAATATTTGAAAATACTTTTTTACGGTTTATACATAAATTCGTGTACATATCTTTCAACTCGAAAAGTACAAATATGTGAGAAAGAAGAAATGCGAATCAAGAATGGCTATAACACACTATGGCCATTATATAATATCAACTGCTTCTATACATTATTTAGTTGTAGTAAATTATTTAACCAGAACCTAACGTCTTACAGCTAGGCACTTTGGGTGTCATTAAAGGCATCTTCCACCCAGACTACTCGCGCCTGTGACTCGCGTGTGTGAACTAGTGTTGGATTGCTATATTTTATATCTATAGTTGTGTTTGCGGCACTTTTACTTTTAGACTATTCGATGAGCGTTTTGCACAATAAAAAAAATATACATTTTAGCATAATTTTAGTTTTTGATAGACACGGCTCGAATGATTTTTCGTATTTTTCGTATTTTCGGTTCGCTTCACCGCATCTCCGCGTCACGACATGCAGCCAGCGAACACTTTTGGCTTATACTCTTTTTACAACTGCCATTTATAAAATAGTCGGGGAGCCAGCTTGGATCAGTAATAATTTAATACCCTGTTATTATTATTATATCATAAATACCTTATATTATTATAATTATTATATAATAAGTATACAAATTTAAGGTGTATTAGCATAAACTATCGACATTTTAAGTTGAAAAATATATATATAATGACATGTCAAAATAATCGATGATCACCTCTAACTTATATTATTAAAAATTTTAATGGAAAAAAACAATCGTATAAGGTAGGTCGCGCAGCCCATCATATGTTTTGATATTTAACCCATACAAGAATATACTATATAAACCATATTACATAAGTAAATCATATAAGAATGTATATAATTGTTTCTTCGAGCGCCGAAAGAAAACGATTTTAATTTACAAATTATGAAATTTAAATTTTTGGTTATTAAGTTAAATGTTTAAAAAAACTGTTATTTCATAGATTTAAGTTTTCACAATTTTGACGTGCGGCTAGTAATGAAATAATAGGGAGATAATATTTCAATTTAATATTAATAATACTAATGTTATAATAATTATAATGTGGCACTGAACATTCTTTCGGATATTTCTATTAGCGCACAAAAATGACTTTGTATTCATTTTAAATGTCCAGTAATAACTAATACGTTCGAATAGCTATGTTGTCATATTTTTTGAAATTCAAATATGATATTCTAGCACTATAGAATTGTAGCATTTGTCTTTTCGAGTTGACAGCCGGCTAAAAGACGGGGATGGTAGAATGTATAGAAGCTAAAAACTAAGATATACTAGAATGTTTTTAACTATTTAATACCGTACAAAAATGTGGATTATACTAGGATTGAAGAACTTAAACCTAAATCAAAGTAAAGTCAAAGCGGAAAGTAGCTACGGCACATAGAAATGCGTGAAAAGGGATAAGACTTACTGGAATTCATTTATTGCATACCAAATGCGAAAGCGGATGAATTGGGGGCCTTTATAATACCCCAGCCCGTGCTCCAGCGTTGATCGCATAGCAACCGATGTGGGAAATGCAGTTTCTATAGAAACGAAAATGGCAATTGAATAACTATTAATTACTAAAATAACCACGTCATTACATCGCGAATATTCCAAAAAATATATATTTTACTCGGATAATACGGTGTGTTATGACTATCTATTAGGCAAATAAAAATGATTATTATTGTCAGAAGTCAAGAGCTTCACGTTCATATTTATATCTACACGTTTTGATTTTTTTTATTTTATAATAATAAATACTATGGTATAGGGAATATACATTTATTTTTAGACCCTAATCAAGAAGGTCAAATGTGCCTATGTCAGGGGAGATGGTGGTAATGAAGCATTAAAAATAGTAAGACCATTTGCGGAGTCGAAGCGCGTTGGGTCAATAGTTCAACACCTTAACGGTAACCACTAGACTACCATGGTCTCAACCAAGTTTTACAGATTTCGTTTTAAACACTATTAAAAAATTAAAAATTTTGTTTAAACTGTTTATTATGTAATTAAAACTTATAAATCTATAAGCGAAAAAAATACTAAAAAATCAAACCTAAATCGAAAAATAAAAGTTATTCAATAGTGTGTGTATTACCTATCTATGCACATACAAACCCGGAGTGCTTGGGTTACGTTACAATCATCTTATATTTGAAGAGACCATTTGTGGTCGCCAATTATTTTAACAGCAATGAGACGTGGGACTGTCATTTATCACGATTCGTGGCACTGCGGACACATTCCTGAAAAAACATTTTTCTGAGGGTTTTCACACGATCTAGAGATCGGCGGTCATCGATTTTATATATATTATTTTATATATGTATTTTGATTTATATATTTATTTATTTAGGCAATACATTATACAATTTTAATATATCTAAACGATTTGCACGTAATGTGCATATATTTTACACTTTTCTTTTTATTTTTAGCATGACGCTTCATTTTCACATATCCTACGTTGAACGTAAGTTATTCTTGTAAATATTCATTAAATCATTCAATTCTCATTTATTATACGTCATATTCGTTACATTTTCATCGTTTTTCATAATTATTGTTTGTTTTTTAATATTTTTTTTACTACTTCAATAAAAGTTTGATCATATTGCATAAGCGCACAGATAGATAGGTGGGAGTAAAAAGCTTTCATAAAATACAGGCCTGTATTTAAACCTTCGTCAATTACCTCAAGCGATCCAACTATATGTGCGTTCGGTATTAATTTTTCTTTAAACATTCTGGCTATATAATTTGTTTGAAAATTTACAATATGTAAAAATATTAAAAAGAATTCGAATTTTCCAAATGTCAATATACTGTCAGACTGTTTATATAAGTAATATAAACTTACGGCGAACGCCTATTACGTTAGTAATAGGTTAGTAATCATCTAAATACGGTATTTAAGCAATACATTATACAATTTTACCATATATACAATATATACGGTATTTAAGCTATACATTATACAATTTTACCATATATACAATATATACGGTATTTAAGCTATACATTATACAATTTTACCATATATACAATATATACGGTATTTAAGCTATACATTATACAATTTTACTATATATATATATATATATATATATATAAATATATATATATATATAGTAAAATTGTATAATGTATAGCTTAAATACCGTATTTAGATGATTCAAGATTATTTAGGCGTTCGTAAAATAATATACAATTATTTTGGGCCCTACTCAACTAGGCCAAATGTGCTAGTGCTAGAGTCAGGGGGATGGTGGTAATGAAGCGTAAAAATGGAATGACCATGACCGAATTCGAACCCGCAACAATAGTCCAACGCCTTAACTACTAGACTATATATCCTGCATTTTTTTGGCAGTGCCAGATCGCCAACGCAGCAGGCAGCATCTCTCATCGAAACTTTTGGCATTCACCCAGTAAGCGTTTTTTATTTTTCTACCATCTGTATTAACAGTTAAAAATATTTTTTAATTAAATTAATTAGTAGTAATAATTTTTAATAAATATAAATTTCATGATTAAAATATGCCTGAATTTAACCAAAATCGTGTTGCCGTAACCCGAAATTCGAGTAAAAAAGTAACAACCTAAGAACCTTCCTTAGAACAGGTAACTATTACCTAGTTAGGAAGGTTATTGACTTACACTCATCGGCCAATTTATATTCCATAACAAAAAAAAAAAAAAAAAAAAAAAAAAAAAAAAAAAAAAAAAAAGAGTCAAGTACAAGCAACTAAAACTGAAATAGTTGTTTTTACCAGACTATTAGTTACAGCTGCCGACGTCTGGCTGATTTGGTAATCTCGTCCGGTGGACTTACAACCGCCTCCTAGTCAGTTCGGTGAATATTTTAATGTTTTTTTAAGAAACCTTGTGGTTTGAAACGTCAAAGCGTCGAACCTTTTATGTATCTGCGCTACGTGGTCGACTAAACGTTGTAAACTATATAAGCTGCGTCAATATTTTCGCGTATAAAAAATATTATTTTCGACCAATTTTAACCAAACTAGATAGGGTTAGCATTGCCCGTGAGCTATAAGAAAAAAATAACACGAATGGTATAATTAGTTAAATGATCGGCTTATTTGGCAATTTTGTGATATTAAAATGATATATCTCGTTCAATTTGTATTTCTTCAACCAAATTAACTTTATGAAATAACCGTCTGATAGGTAATCTACCTTGCCTATATGTTTAATTCAACCCGAGCGCAGGTTAATTCTGATATAAACTCGTTAACCAAAAATAGATAGTTTTCTCAGTAATTCATTTTTCTGGTGCAATTTATAATTAAAGCTATACCTATCTACTAAAATAGGGTTGAGTTACCAAAATAGCATTTAACTAAAATATAGTCAAAGGTTTTTTTCGCAGTGTCCTTACAGAAGCACCCGTCAATAATACTACATCTCAAAGGTATTGACTATTTGCCGTTGTTTTTTAGTAACTATGTAATGCGTTAAGAATATTTATTTTTGTCAATTTTGGTTAAAATGATTTTTACATCAAAAAAGTCTTTTTGAAGCTGAAGGGTTTAAAAACATATACATCAATGTCTCCAATTTTGTTAAAGTCAGTAATTTAAAAAGTTTTTGGCTTTATAATTTAAACGATCATTTGCTCGTGCATATGTAGGCCATTGTAGGTGTAAAGCTTTGATACATAAGCTTCGTTTTAAAATGGCCACATATCACTTAGTCATTGCGAAATGAAAAGGGGAGGGGGGGAAGCGAGATCCTTTGATGTAGATTTAATGCTGGATGATCAGATTAGATTTCACAGCATGAAAACAACCAAGTAGAACGTCAGTGTCGTAACCACTTTTTAAATCCAATATCAAAATATCGTATACGTATACCTTCAGAATCTTTTTTATACCCGTAAAATGATTTGATCTAAATGATACTATTTTTTTTAACAAGGCCGACTGTTTATCTGGGATCGACCAAATCAATGTTAGCAGTTATATAGAGGTAGATTCTTAGCAATACTTGTATATCTAGTGGTAGTTATGTATATGATATAACTTCTGTTTGGAATGTCTTTAGGTAATGATAGACATAACTACATTATTCAAAAAAGTAATAATATTAAAGCAATATTGCGATGACGCAACGTAAATGCATTGATGATATACTCATGTTATTTGCCCACAAATCTGTGGGTGCTGGGAGCGAAACGAGGCACCGGGAGGGAAGAGGGAAGAGGAAGAGGTGGGGTGGCAGACATGACATCACGTCATCGAATAATCGTTGAAAAATGTCGACCGAGAAGAAGAGGAAGGGTTGAGGGCGGTAGCGCAGGAAGGGTTGACATTCATGGGAACAATCACTCATTTTTCCCTTTGTACTGATACTGGGCGCTGGTATAAGCGAAGGTCCAGCCGTTATAGATTTTTTGCACTAAATAAGTTTAAACTATGCTAGCCAAGCATACGGAGGTTTCAAAAAAATTAGAGAGGTGAGACATTTTAAGGACTGCTGCTTGGTTTATAGGAAATAAAATAAAAAAAGTACACAATATTGGATAAATTCACAAATAGCAGTTGTTTTAGAGTTTTACAAATGTCTATATATTTTTGAGAACATTTTTCATGCTCATTTTAAAATATGATTGTCGATAAATATTCTGAAATATAAGTTAATGACTTTGTTTAATCAAAACAATCCTCTGAATATGCCGTGGCTTTCTTATTTTGTTTAATAACTAATTATACGTTGATTGCCGCAACATTGGCATATAAAAAGACATATATTGTCCTAATTTCTTAAAATATATGTATATATAAAAAAATATATGTTATAATGGTGGCAAATTGTTGCGATACCTATATTTTTTCAATATCATGCTTATTACGTCTAAACGATAGTTTTATTCTTAAAACAAACGCAAGTGAATCTGGTTACAATGCTATTACGATACATTATGAAACATCTATATTCAGAGAGCATCAAAATAAATTAAAATACTCGTACATTGGAAGCTAGGTATGTATATATGACATATATTATGAATGCGACGGTAAAACAATAATATCGGTTGAATGCGTTGTAGGATTTGTTTCAATGGCTGGCCATTGAGGCGAACAGTAAAATGTGATTACGCTCGTTTTGATACACACACTCGTACCATAACATAGATACGTATTATTCAGAAATGATCACATATGTAATACACATATGTATTTCATGAAACTGGGCTGACTGTAAAATAAAAATAATATTTAAAAAAATCCTTTTTAACCCGCATAACTAAGGTACAATAGCAAGCATATTTATTTTTTAATCTTTTATTTATTTGTAAATAATAACACGCGGATCTTGTAATAATACAAAAATCTTTTTACTGTAATATAGAGCGTTGAGAACCACCGTAGGTAAGTCAATGACTAAGTAAAACGGTCTAATCACAACCCTATATTTATAGATACACTTAGCCATCAACAAAAGTAGTAAAATAAGGTCATTAAAATCACAATCACAAAGCTCATTTAGTGGCATGTCGGAATCTTCCCCGTGTCCATCTAACTCGGTGCTGAAGACCTGTCCTAAGATGGACTATCTGTCTGCTACCATTTAGAATGTGTGTGAATGAGAAGTATACGGAGCAGAAAAGACAGAAATGCAGGGTTCCTAAGAAAACTATTTTTTTTTAATTCATGAAACATATAAGTACGTATGTATATTGCATAAATTGATAAATAAGGTGAAGAAACCAACTAAACCAACATGTCAAATTCCCACTCCGTAGGATAAGAGGAATTGGTTCTAATTGAGCTTGCAAGATTTGACCTAACCAGACTAACAACCATCGCAAGCTACATTAAAAAGGTTGTAAATAGGAATACTTTCTACTTGACTTCCCTGTTATTCTTACAGGCGCTATTGACAGAATCCTTTTAAACTTAATTCAAACGAAATAACTAAACAAACAGTACGTAGGTGGGGGAAATGTAAATCGCCATCAATTAGTATCCAGGCCAAAGGATCTATGTAAGCATTCTCGGAACATTCAACGAGAGACCTAATTAGGCCTCTGTGGTCGTGGGCCAACAGACGCCTTTAATGCTCTTACACACGACATAGAATAAATTCTGGTCGAGTTTCATTCCGTACATGCGGGTCTGCGTTTGAACTTCATTTGTAAATTATCAAAACGTATGTATTGGCCGAATTTATTAAATTATCACCTTATTTTTGAAAGGTTCAGTTTAATATTTTCACATCCATTTCTAAAAATTTTAGTCAATTTCTAGGCTACATTTTTAACTCATAAAACATTTTGTTTGCTTATATGCGTTTGTCTCATTATATCATTTTTTTAGGATTTTTCCAGTGTCTTAATATTAAAATATACTTTTATCGTTTTTTATTATCTTAAGTTTTGAATGTAATTATTGAAATATAAAAAAATGTATAGTCGAATAAAGTATCTTAAAGTAGCAAAGCAGCTTTTTTAGGAATACCTGATTTTATGCTTTCACGGTTGTCATCATTACTAAAAATAAATGAGTTGCTTTTCGCGTCGTTACTCTTTTCCAGAACCACTAAATGTATTTAAATGTTTTTAATTATTATTAGATAATTTGGATCTTTAAGTAATAAAATAAAGTCGTAAAACTACTTATCATTAGCAAGATATCCTGATCCTCGATTTTGAAGCTAAATATTGGAAATTCGAAACGACCTGACTTCTGACAGCTATTTTATTAACATCGACCAGTGGGCCTAGTCTGAGCTGCCAATCGACGATCGACTCGATTATGTCATCGGTTTCATTAGTTACTACCCTTCTCTTGATCCAAGACCGATCCCAAGATACCACTCGGCATCTGCAAGGTATAAAATCTGCACAAAATTTTGTTATAAATTACGATGGAAGGACTAGTCACAATGTTGTATTCTGTACGTATAATACTCATGTACGGCTATTTGTAGCATTCTTCCGTGTAACATGAAAATAAAACAGTTTTTTTTACTAAAATTTTTTAAAGTAAAAAAAGAAACACCTGGTATAAATCCGGGTCGAAATAGGTAGTGCAAAATAAAAATGATATTGTTTTTTTATTCGGTAGGTCATGAAACCGATTTTTTTTGGGGTTATAAAATTAGGTATAGTGATTTTTCTCCTAGAAACACTAAATTCGAGGATTAGGTTTTATAAGGGTCAATACCAAAGATAACACATTAAAATATTACGTATGTGTCTGAATAAGCCAGGATTCGAAAGCGCCCCCTAAAAATAAACGATCAAAGGGGATGAAAATTGCGAATTCCTACTTTTCGCTGGGCATCAAGCGACGGGTAATTAATCAATCGATTTAAACGATGTTGCCATGCAAGAGCCGGCGCTTAATTTAGGAGCAAGCTGAAATGGCGAAGTTTTGATGGCAACCTTAACGGCTTTCGGCGAAACTTAGCTGGCCTTTGGTTGGTTATCATGGCGCGTGTATTATCCACGACCGCACATCTGTACTCCGCTGCGCCGACGCGGACTTCGCAACTTTAAACAAAGTTGTATACGCGATAAAGGCGAGCGTGAAACGTGCCTTAAGAATCAGAGCCCAACACGATCACATTAGGCCTTTAATCATTATAAACGACTGGATATAACTTCTTGACATGTTTTATGAAAAGCTCTAACGTAAAGAAGGTTGGGTCGACTTTCTCATGTTCTGAAATTTATAAATTATTATATTCAAGCAGCCTATAACTTTACCATATTTGTTTCCTGGGTAGTTATTTTTGATATGTAAATCAGTTACTGCTTATTTTTAAATTATAATTAAATATAATTTACATTATAATGTTATTTCTATCGATTTATTTGTTAAGAATTAACAGCGTCCAATTTCAATAAAAACTCGTATATACACACTACACACCAACCATTCACCTCCCTAATTTGGATTTTTGTAATAGCCCTTTCTATGCCCGACTACAGGCGCCAGTAACTGGCGCCTGCGGCACTCGGAAGAACTGAAAATAGTTGCGTTGACCTAGAAATTCTTAGAGGTTTTAATAATGCCCAAAAATCTTTCCTAGTATGTTATCTAAATAATTCCCATACAATTTCCATCCCCTCATTCATCCTCTTAGGGTTTCATTATTTTTTAAGCAGCCTTGTCCTTCCCGAGGGTTTAAAGACTTTCGCATTTATGTTATTAGTATAGTATATACACTAAAGAGTGGACCATACACAATTTATTGAAATATTTTGACCCCTGCGTCACTTTCCGGTCAAAAAAAAGGTAAACTTATACAAAACTAAGTATAAATTATATAAAACTAAGTATATATATGACAAAAATAGTAGTGTACAGTGTAAAAAATGTTTCATAATACAATCAAATAAAACACTCACAAATTGAAATAAGAAGGGCTATGACACCCTGTAGCTATCATATAATATCAACTGCTTCTAGACATTGTTTAGTAGTAGTAAATTATTTATCCAGAACCTGACGTCTTACAGCTAGGACCTACAGGCGTCATTAACGGCATCTTACCCCCGACTACACGCGCCTGTGGTATACCAACTTGCTATGGATTGTTCATTTCCTAACTTCACTTGAGCCTGCGGCACTTTTAACCTATTTGATGTGCGTTTTGCATAGCCGTAGAGGCGAAAGTGAGTTTTAGGTCTGAGTAGAAAAAAACAATTGGTACAATAGTATTATGACATTCTGTCAATTCATCGTCATACATTTTAACATCATTTCAGTTTTTTTTTGAAAATTTTGAATCGTGGGTAGAAATAAAAGCCTTCCCCCCCCCCTTCTCCCTTCCTGGTTACTGGATTTGTGATTTATTTAATACTAAAACTTCTCCCAAATTAACCTTTTTTCAATAACTCATCAAAAGTATCGCAACAGCTGTCTTAAAATATACCAATACAAACACAGCCATAGACAAAACTCCCAGTTTGGTTCCGTATTAAATCGGTTTTTTTCTAGACTTGTTAACTTCAATGGTTAATATCTATACTATCCGAATAGCTTTCGATGTGTTATAAACTGCTATAGTTGTTTTTATTGAGCCTCAATCTACAAATAACAATTCAACTCTTTAGCATTTGTACTTTTCGAGTTGAAAGTTGCAAGGACGGGGATAGAAGCTTCCCATACATGAATGAATGTACAGAAGCTATGTTTATAATCGCACAATGCGATTTATATCTTTAAAAACTTCTCTGTATATTTGAATAACCTAAAAAATGCAGATTTCCTTAAAAGGATCCAATTCATACCTTTGTTCGATTCATTGTTCACATTACGAAGCATTTTTTTTTAGAAACAAAAAATTGATGAAATTATACAAATGGAAAGCAGGATTATCGCTTTTGGCGTCGCTCCAACTGATTAGTAAAAAAGTCTTCCGCTCTCTAAAAGGCTGTGCGAACAAAGCAAGCGCTGAGGACGGAGACGATCGAGGGAATGAAAGATCTTGAACCTCGTCAGCTGCTTAACTCAACGATCCTGGCAGACTTACCGATTTTAAGTCGAATAATAATAAAAAAAAACGACCATTATTTAAAGCATTAAGCATGTTAGTTTCAGTCAATTAACATCGGTCAAAATCATTACTTTATACCATTTGCCAAATACTGATCATTTAATAAACTAACAGGTCAAGATGACTTTTATCTCTACTAGACGGCGATTTCCAAACGATGCCGCGCCAAGGTGGTAGTGTTATTATTATTATTTGGTATTATTTTCGAGTAGTAAAAAATAAAATATCTTTTTCGCTACGAATTGTATATAAATAAGTTAGGGCAGTTAAAGGACGAAGAAAATTGATAGTTCTTTGATATATCGTTAGCACAGCCGATTTCTACACCTAAATTTAGCTTTCTATCGCTATTGGACACTACACGGATAAAATATATTCTATACAACATGAATACCTTTAAAAAAAAATAAGTTTGCCTAACATAGGACTGTTTTTTTTAAAGGCGTGATTTTCAATCTGGCACTACTTTTTTCGTAGTTGGTGTTTTTGACAGCTGTCACTTGATTTATGCTCAGTTTGGTTTGCCATTTCATAATGAATAGACTTACTCCTGAACAACGTTTGCAAATAGTGCAAATTTAGAAAAAATAACTCTAATTTTTTTTAAAATCACTCTAAAATAAAGTAAAAATCGCGTCGTGGGCCTGTGGCGTGGCCTCCAAAATCGTGCGATTTAACACCGCTGGACTATTTTTTGTGGGGTTATGTGAAGTCGCTTGTCTACGCAGATAAGCCGGACACGATTAACGCCTTGGAAGAGAATATTCGGCGCGTTATTGCTGACATACGGCACAACTTGCTGCAAAAAGTGGTTGAAAATTGGGCCTCTCGGCTGGAATTTGTTCGAACCAGCCGCGGCGGCCACTTACCCGAAATCATTTTTAAAACATAATGGCAAACACTTATCTTTATAATAAAACTAAATTCTTAGCCATAACATCAAATTATATGCGTTTTATCTCTTCTTGAAAATCACGCCTCTAAAATCATCACCCTATACAACTATCCAATACAAATATGCATGCACATAGCTAGCAATCCCTCCGATTGCGAAAGTTTAATTACGCTGAAAGCTTTAAGTTAAAATTAATCGTTTTAAAAGTTTTCTGACGTTAACTGTAATAAACTGTCTCAAGTCGATGAAAAATTCGACTTCGGATTGTTGGCAGAGTACCAAAGAGACTAGTAAACCTATTTTCTTAAAATGCTAGGTGTTTATTAGTTTTGTCTGTACAACTGTGTCGATATAATGCAATAATAAATCATACAGTAGAAACATCTAAGAATAGTAAAATACTTTAGTGGAACTGTTTCATAAAAAAATATAATTAAAATTAGTGAATGTTGCTACCCTATATATTTAAACATGTTTTGACCAACTGAATCAGTGATTCACAGAGCTTATATTTATTATAATATACATTCATAATATGTTTATTTAAAAATATATTACTATTTTTATCTGTAATATTAATATGATAAGAACAATAACTGTTTATTTTAATATTACATCTTTTAATAAAATACTATAAATCAATTTAAGGAAAACATTGTTAATTTTTAAATTTAGAGTGTAAAGTTGGAAAAGAATGAAAAGTAAGGTAATCAATAAATATGTAATCCCTACTCGTATTCCACATTTTTATTCGAGCATTAACAATATCACAAATAAATTAATAACAAATAAAGCTGTATTGCTAATTATAATAATATTGACGCAAGATATTGTTTTATCTTAATGTTTATATCTATCATTACGATATCGATATAAGAGAGATATAATAGGCAAGTAAAAAAAAAATTTTTTATTTATTTTAAAAAATAATATTCCAATTGTTTGTTTTGATTATTTGAGGCCCTTGTGTTATTAACTGACTGGGTCACTCACTTGTCCTTTGATAAAATATAGGTATTTATTTTTAATAAATAATTTCCAAAATACAGTAAAATTTAAATAATGCCGCCCCAACTAAAAGACTTCTCCCACCCACCCACCTATAAGGTCCCACCTACAAACACGTTTGAAGAACGTCTAGCCAGTAAAGACTCCACCTATGTAAACATTTTAACGCCTTGGAAGGAGTCTGCTAGAATAATATTATTATGCTAACGTATTCTACAATAGTTTAGGAGTCCGTAATATATGTGAAAACAGAAATACTATAAAGGCTGTTTAAAACTAAAAAAAAAACCTAATTAAGAGTGAGAGTATCCTCTTTGTCAGAAATCTGTTTCAACCGCAATAGGTATTAACATAATAAGAAATTAATTAAAATAATGTATCAATAAATAAAAAAAACCTTTATGTAGAGTTGGTCTCTAATATACATTTATTTAATGTGAAAGGATCATTTAAAAAATAGCACAAAATAAAATCTGAACAGGTCGTTTAAGTTACCCGTTTTTGGTTGCGAAGGGAATACTCACTCTTAATATTTACATGTAAGTACAAATTTTACCTACGGATATTATGTATTTTTAACCTGATATTATTTTATTTTTTTCTTTTAAGATTCATTGGAAAAGACAAAAAATAAAAAAAAAAAAAAGAAAAATCGACGTACTATATTACTATTTTTAACTGTTTTTATTAACTTTAATCATTTATTAACTATATTAATATTTAATTTCCTGATCTTACCATGTAAAGTTTAGAGTGCTCGAGTTTTTATCGCAGAGTTCACGTCTTTAAAACTGTCAAATTGACGCAAATGTCCATTACAACCTGGTAAATTCGGAATCTGGTAAGATTCGAAAATTTATCATTAGTAATAAAACAATATATATCAAACACTGTAACACTGTAGGAGTTTCATTATGTATTTATACTAGAATATTTCGAGAAGTAATAATTATACCCAATCGTATTTCAAGAACGGTAATTGTCTCACTTTTTCAACGCCAATAAAACTGCTAATAACTGTAACAGACTTCCAAAGAAATAGTCTAAATTAAAAAAATATAGGTATGGTTATAGTTCAAAACATTTGAAATCTTAATACCTAATATAAACCTTTTGGCCTGTTTGGACGGCAATAATACACTAATTGGTCGCCATATAACAAATTCGAATGAACAAAGAGGGGAAAAACAAAGGGATAAACAAATGCTTTTGGCATGTAACAGATTGATATATTTTATTTGCCGCCAGGTGCATTCAAATAGTATTCTCAGTATTATCCTCAAGTGCATACTACTTTTCTCGGAATAAGATAAAATAACAAACGGACACAGATTCTTATTTGATTCATTATAAATAAACTCAACAGTCAATCAGTCATTAACCTGTCATCAGTTAATTTTATAAACAATTGTACGTACCATTTTTTCGTATTATACTGCTGGTTTTCCGAATAAACGATAAATAAATAAATAAATAAACTTTATCTCATAGCCGTTTATTTTTAGCACGGGTTTTTTCAATAATTTGAGCTTATTAGTTATTTCTTTGTATCGCTGGCCCATTCACTACGTCTACATAAGTCTACTCGAGCAATATGCAAACTTAGGGTCTACGAAGATAGCAGGACGTCGTGCGATAATTTACCGGTGTGGAAGTACGATGGAAGATTGCTCTCCGGCGGTTATTTGTCCCTTTTTGTCTTTCTGCTATGCTCCATGTTTATGAAGCGTTTATCGCATGCCAGCAATTTTCCACGGGCTGCGCGAACGCCGCCCTAATGCCCCCCTCCCGACCGTAATAGTGGCGATTCATCACGACGCACGGGCTGGGCTGCATGCGTTCGGTCGGGTTACTTACAAATCGTTTACCTTCTTGTCTTCTGCGATATCGTTTTACTCTGGCATAAATAAATGTGCAATATAATGCTTTAGGACTCACAGAATTGGGTACACCCAAGAAAATATATTCCGATGAAAGTGATTCTCCTCTCGAGGAAATATCAGCATCTACAGGCTTAGTACTTCCCTCATAACATTTTGTTTATTTTACATATTTATTTATGTATATATATACTTTTTAACTATTACTACAGATGGTACAAAAATAGACAGGGCTTACTAAGTGAATGCCAGTCGTTTCGGCGCGAGATGCTGCCTCCTTCGGTATAATTCGATGGTTAAACAATATTTTACACTAAAGAGGACAGGTGAGAGTTAAAAATGCATTTTTATAAAACTCAGCGCTGGGTTTAAACCGAGATCCTGCGCTCTCAAGTACAGAATCTCTTTAGTACCTTTATGAATATATTGCTATCCTTCGCTTTATTTATCAAAAGATTAATAAACTTTACTATTTTTTTAAATATTGGCGAAGATTGTGTCATTTATCCTTTCAGGCGATTTACCACTATAAAAAACAATCATCAAATATAAGTCAAATACCTTTACAAGTCAATTATACAATTACATAATTTTATATATATAATTTCACAAGCGAATCATTGATAGATGACTAAAAAACCGGCGATAGTCAAAGATCCTAAGTGAGGATATACGATAGTGTTGGCTATAGGTTCGAAACCCTAAACTATGCTTTATAAAAATGTGTTTTCAACTAACATTTACTTACGGTTTTGCACAACAAAAAGTGTACAAAATACTATGAACAAAACAATTGCTTATGTATATATGAAAATAAAATTATTTGCATAAGAAAGAAACATTTTACGCATTTTACATAAGAATGTAACAACATCAATCGTACAACTATTAATCATCAGCATTTATGTAACTTCTAACATAATATATTTTTTATCATTATTCTTTATTGTAAGTTTTTAAAACAGTATGAATTACGTTCTATAAATGTAGTTTGTATATTTGTGATGCAAATCGGATATGTGATATTATATAATAACTAGTAAGTACTCTACACCGAGAAAAAAAATCTTGTACGCTCTACAAGAAATTACTGTAAATAGATATAGAGACAGCTAAACGTTTTGTTGCGCCTACAAATCGATTCTGGTATTTGTACAGATAACGAAAGAATCTTATAATCTTAACATACTCTTTGGTTACCATTACTTTACGTTTAGTTTTTACCAGGTTCACCTAACTGAACGCTTTTTGTTTGGTACGCCTGACTACCGGTACACTTAAACAAACTTCTTTGTAAGTGCTACCGAACTGTTCGGTAGAAAAAGAAAATGGCGGAATAGACGAGAAGCACGAGATGTGTTTGCGAGTCTACTACTAATTGTTTTCGGTGTAAAATAAAATGTAAGAATATAAAATTTCTTAAAAAAAAATAGCTATGATATTATTTAACTAAGAAAATATGTACTATTCATAAAATTCTGTTATGACTTTCAAGATTATCTATGCCAGTACACAGCATCTACCTACATACATATAGCTTGTTATGGAAAAGGCACTTAAACCACCTTGCTGCGATTTTCATTTTTATGAAGCGCCAACTTATCGAGTCGAATGTAAAGTTTGAAGTAAATGGTTCGAATTTTATGGAATGCTTACCGCCTGAGAAATGCGTTTTCTCCCTGGGGCGGGGTGACTGCCCGCCGCCGCGCCGCCTCGCCGCCCCGGCCGAACCCCGCCCTAGTTCCTGTAACAAGCTGAATCTCTCGAAATCCGATTTGATGCCGGGGTGCTCTTGAGCCACCCGTGAATAGCTATAAATCCGCGACGCCGCGCTCATACCTCGTGTCAACTATATAAATAATCGAGGGCACTTGCCCCCATTTGCGCGCGCCCAATTGGAGCTTTTAGGTGCGATCGAAATATAAAATGTGACACATTGCCGGCTTATCGTTAATGCCTTTTACTTGGGACTACCGGCCTATACGAGTATAATAGAGATATTAAAATTTATTTATGTCATATAACTTCTATTAGCAGAAAAATATATAGATTATCTGATAAGAAAACGACTTGAAATTATGGGTTTTGATAGAGTTTTTCAAACATTGAATAGAAATTATTTGTCGGGCACCGATACTAAATTCTTTTGTTCGCTTCCTCTGTTGAATAAATAAGGTATGACGCCTGTAGCTATCATATAATGTAAACTGCTTCTTTAAGTTATTTAGTAGTAGGAAATTATTTAACCAGAACCTGAAGTCCTATAGTTAGGCTCTAAAGGCATCTTGCGCCAGTGGTGTGATGTGTTGTGACCATTTTAGTATTTTTTTTGCAAATTTTGACACGCGGCTAATAGTGAAACAATACGGACATAATTTAATAATTAATAACAATTTTATAATAATTATAATGAAGCATTGAACATTCTTTTAGATGTTTCTATTTGCGCACATAGATGAGTTTGTAACGGTCAATATTTAATTAATTAGTACTAAAAAATGTTGACTTCATTGTTATAGCCTCCGATGTGATCTAATCCTCAATGTTTATTTTTCAAGAGTATCCTACACACACATATTCAACTCTTTCAATTTTGTACTTTTCGAGTTGAAAGATGCAATGGATGGACGGTCAAAGGACGGGGAGAGTAGCTTTTTATACAATATTATACATAATAATTTTTTTTGTGAAATGTTTTTTTTCTAGTAACAGCCCTATTGTCTGTTTTCAAGAAAAGTAATTAAAGTTGATAACTTTATTATAAAATAAATATATTCTAATATAACTGCCTTCCTAGAGATGCAAAGACTACCCGGGCAGCCTCAAATAACAATTAGTTACGGTAAATGGGATACTGGATTTAAATCAACTCTGGTCTACCAAATAAAATTCATTTTAGTATACATCATATAAATAAATTTAAACTATTATAAAACATATACAATAAATTATGTAAGCCACCTATATAATAAATTATGTATCTATGTATGTAAGTTTATCCAAATTCTATTCGTCTTTGCGGGTCTTGGGATGTTTGTGATTCAGTCTTATACAAAGCTCCGTGCCAGAAGGCCGCTTTTATAATAGCACTAGTAATTATAGGAAGTTAGAGGGGCGAAGGGGGGGCGCCTTTCATTATTCATTAGCCCCTCAGCGCAATGGCTTTCTTCCACCTCCTCGCTTTGCCAAAGTTCAATCATCTGCGATTCTAATAGGCACTACTACCGTCCAAGACGACCTAATAGCCATTAATAAACCCCGGGGAAGACTTTGGCATCATAATAAATCTTAAAGTAAATTGTTTCGTTTTTATAAATAAAAACTTGAAATTATGCACAATTAAATTAATGGATCATAATATCTTTATATTCTTAAACAGCGCAAAAAGAGTTTTAGAGATACTGACAATCGTAGGATTAATCAAAAAATTGAGTGAGAGGCAATCATTTTCAAAACTAAAACACGTTGGATTGATATTTAAACAATGCCTAATTTTATTTATATATTATACAAAATATTGTGTGTAATTATTACAAAAGTTTGTATAATTGTGAGTATATTATAAAAAAATAAACGATAAAGTTCAATCATCTGCCATAAACATAAACATAAACCTCCACTATAAAGCCCCTAAGCTTGACCCTAAAAACAAAAGATAAATAAAAAATATGCTTGTACGCGAAGGAGGTGTAGTCATGCTAGAAAACTAATTAAATCGATGCTAGAACCCAATAACTCACTTTTTCAAGGGCACCGCGCTAATAGAGAAATATCTGAGTACATCTGCACTTTTCACCTTTTCACATTAATGGAATGACGACTGGAATACTTTTAAATATGACAGCATTATCCAAACATTCTAGTATATTAGTCAGATTAATATTAATTACATAGATGGTGTAATTTTATACTTTACAAATCGACGTTTTATTATTTGATTTATTTACCTAATAACCTGGAGAAAACGTTCGTGTCATATTCTTCGTTTATTCCTATTTATTTCAACTTTCAAAAGATGTTATATTTCACAAGGAAAAGTTAGGAAGCTGCTAAACATAAATTTCATGCCGAACGTTTCAGGTGAATTTACTAAACGTTTTAACTTTAGCATCTGCGAATTAATATTAAAGTATATCAAATCTCAAAATTTGTTGTTGGAAAAGAAACTTTCCATCGTAACAGAAATAAATAATAGGATAACAACCTTGTTTATTATAGCTATTAAAATAAACACAAAAATGCCCCCCGCCCCCCGTTCTAATATTTTTTTATTAACGGGATGGTTAAACAATGTCGACAAATAGTTATTTATGTAAAATTTAGTGTGTTGGGGTCACACAAGGTACGGAGGTCACGAGTGCATATGACGCGCACGCTGGGTTTCCGCTGACGACATCATCAGACGCCCGGTACAAAGTCCGTCGACCGAGGGTAACACCGCTCGAACTCGGGCTGAGCCGGAGGGTTTCCCCTCCGGCACACCTGGCAGGCTATAAGACCGGAGGTCGATCGTCAGCGGGTCGCCGTTTCACTAGAGTTCACCGCGCCTGCAACATTTGGCCCGTGTGCTTACATAATGGAGTGTAAATATTATAACGAGAATCGGAGTATTTAATGTAACCAGTGGATAGCGTAATAAATCTTCTAACAACAATCATAACGAATTATTACCTATCAACGGGGCCACCGCTGTGGCTCCTTTATAAGTGCAACAAAGACGAAGGTTTTTGTTTCAGAGTAGTAGAAATAGTTAAATTTTATAGCCAACAAGCGACTGACACTACTGCACTGATATTATATCAAATTAAACATTGATATTACATAAAAATTTGGGTGATATCTACTCATTAAACTACATTCATTATCATTTTTAACATCGATTTCATTTAAAAACTTTGATATGATTTATATATAAAATTAAGACTTTCAATGTGAACTTTGAAAAAATATATTTATACTCTAGTTTTATTTTATTTCGTTTATAATATTGTAATTTAAGAATACTGACGGTTTTAATTAGATTCTTCTTTTTTAGCCTCACTATTGGAAACGGTTTGGTTTAGCTTGACAAAAAATGAAATCATAACGTATCTACCACAAAATGAATATCAAAACATTAACTTACTTTCCGCCTAACCGTTCCCTAAACTTTAAAATTTAAACTATCTAGAACGATATGAATAAAAAAAACATATAAATTCATTCATTCATTTCATATAAATTAGGCGTTTAATTATAAAAAAATCATTTCCTTTGCTAAATAATAAGAACTTTTCTAAATTATTTTTCAATATTATTTATTTTTTCGCATCCCCTCGCGTCTCTTAACTAGCAAGTTCTAATGAAAAAATTTTCAGGCGAAATAACGATCTACTTAAATATGAATAAACGATTAAACATATCATACCAAAAAATATGTAATTAAAAATGTCATACGGGACATATTAAAAAATACTTTAAATTTTCGTCCCTTTTATAATTTCACATTCGAGATACTTTATATTAGACAAAAAGAAGATTATATTAGATTATAAAAAAAGAAGTTATAATTCCTTTTTTTTTGTTTCTGAGACCTAGATTGTAAATAAATATATTAAACCAATATGTATTTTTTGTTTCGAAGTATAGCATATTACTATGCATAATTTTCGCACTTATGTGGCATTCTTTTTAAATGATCTAATTAAAGGAGACTCAATTCGATACAAAACGTTTTAGCTTCTATACATTTATGTATAGGAAGCTATTATCCCCGTTCTTTGGCCGTCTGTCTGTCAATTCGTCTGTAATTATGTCTGTTTCTCTCTCCGTCCGTCTGTCTGTGCTTTCGCATATGCATATATAGACACATAGATTTCGCATTTAAACTGTTTCTTCTCCTTGACAAACAGTAATAAAATATGATGTTAATAGAGAAAAAACGTGCGAATTTGAACACATAAGCAACTTTACATGTACGTATGTAATTTTCCAGTCATTATGCAGGTCTTGAAGAGCATTTAAAAGTCATTTGAAAATCATAAAAGCAAACGACCCACCACAATTCTTATGGCAGTGCGCAGTCGGCGTTGATATTAGGAACATTATACAGGTCTCGGAAAACTGCGCGTTAAGGGTAATTTAAGAACCTTTTCACCTGATTCAATCGAAATGTTTGAATCGTTTAAAAATTATATATTTCAAACGTTAAAATTATAGATCAATAATTATATAATCGGAATGACCTTCTCGGATCCTAATCTTGCGATTATAACATGTAAAATTCTGATATAAATCTGTGTATTATTTTAAAAATATTAGGTATTGTAAAATATTCACACACTGGAAATTACAGAAACTTTGAAAGTGTTCTGGTCCTAACCCGAAGATTTACATCAATTTTTTGTTTTTTCCTAATTAACCATTCATTAAGCATTGTTGAAAAAACGGTATTTTATCTGGGCTTTATTTAAATCTTGTTTTCTCATGCATAGTGTAAGCAAATGATTGGTCAGGTGCAAAAAAAAACTCAGGCGAACGTTACAAATAACAACAGTAACTTAAAATATGTAATCTTGTACATATATTTAAAAACATCATTTTAATTATTATATTTTAAATTATAAATGTTTTTTGTTTCATTTTTTGAAAATACAATTTATATATTAAAATATCAAAAATACTATTTAATTAACATAACAAAATCTTTCAAATTAGGTTTTTTCTATACGACAAACATAAATGAGGCAAAAAACTATATCTCTTTCTAGTAGTATTTCACAATATTCATAAAAAATGAATTTAATAAACAGATTTAAATGTTGTTTGTGTAAGTTAGATTCTCAAACTGGCAAGTAACTAAAATAATGATACCAGTATAATGTTCCTAAGTTAGATTCTCAAACTGGCAAGCAATTTAAACAATGATAATATTTATAGTGGTCATTATTCATAATACAGAGGAACATACTTATGTTTATTATGTTAATCATATTATGCAAAAGCTAATGCTGAATAAGCAACCTCATTCAAGTGTCACCCGCGGCGTCGAAATCCCGCCAGCATCAGCGCTGCATAGCGGCGATAAGAAAAATGCAGTAGGAAAATAGCTCTGCAGTCGTTAGAGCGAGCAATAATGTTCTGTTCATGCGCATAGCCTGGATTTTTAGTTCGTTCGGAAAATATACGGGTAATAAGTGAGCGGATCGTCTTAGGCGGGAAAGGCACTAACGCTTCTAGTCTAAACCGACAGAACAAAAAGGAGAATTTGAAAGTTGAACCGTGCGTAATATAATTAGTCCCGATTATCGGAGATAAATAAATAGCGTGATGTATTAATGTGTAGGTACCATTGGACGTGGATTTCTAAATTGTAAACATAATTGTTATCAGGTTCTCATATGTCGTGAGGTTGGAATATTTAGAAAAGATATAAATATTCTATCACGTTTGTGCTAGTTAAAGCAAAATAGTCGTACGTCGCGGCGTCTATCTTCACAGCGTAGGATCAGATCCATAAGTCTCTTTTAACGATGCCTATTATTTCCGTCCCAGCATCGCCCTAATGTAACAGTTATAATCCTCGCATTTTTAGATATCCTTTCATCTCCAGATTTCATTTACAAAGTTGTATTCAACTAATTGGCTAGTTGTAAAATATTACATACACATACCTACTAATGTACGCTAAACATTTCGTACTGTTTTAATCTGTAGATCTGTGATTTACACAAACAAAATAATTTTGTGTGTATCTGAGGTACACTAATTGAATTTTAAAAAAAGTAGAAGCATGAATAATTTGACATAAATAAGAGTCGAAAGTATTTAGGTAATGTATTATGTTGACAATCTCTAGTATAATGCTAGTGTATAGTGTGTGTGTATAATACTAGTTCAAGGAATTATACAAACTGAAAAATCCAAAACACAAATTCAACGTTTCTATTCTGCTAAATTTGGTATTGGCAAATTTAGGAAGAATTAAATCATTGTCGTTTTTAATTATTAACATCAGTTATTTGTTTTAAAAATTATTAAAAGTAGGTTAATGCTAATGTATTATTATAATATAATTGTTGATAATCCAAATAAAGTCATTTTGAAATACACGCTATGGGCATCATAGAAATATTTTAGTATGGATGGAAATATGAGGTCAAAAAACTGACCTATAATGATGGCCTTATAGGAGTTCGATTCCACGATTAAAAAACATGATGCTCAATTTCTCTGATTACAATAATATGTTTTTCCCAATCATTTGAAATCATAATAAAATGATTAACATTTTTTTTTCAGAAAATTTACCGAACTAGGAGAAACCACGCGGTATATACAATAAAATATTAGTGACTAATTGGATGAATGACAATACTATTACAGATGGTAAGCATTATTGGCAAGCTTCATTATGTAGGTTCCAGTAGAGGTTTGGGGAAGGCACTAAAGGGAGTCGGGCTACGGGGCTGGGGTGGAGGGGAGGGGGTGGATATTGCACAATGGACTAATGATACGGAAAATGGAGTGATCAAAGCTTACAACCAGCTCCATGTGGAATGGCAGTAGCTGTAATGAAAGCAACGTCAGGATGCCATCACATATACTTAATTAAATCGGAGCATCAGCGTTTATTAATTGAAGTGCTGAATAGTTCTGAGACTTAAGCCATTCTTAAGCAATTCTATTATATTAGATTTGCCATTGACTATCTAGAAAGCGCATGTATTTTGTAAAAGAACAAATTGACATATTATTTAAGAAATAATATTTTTTATACTACACACAATATATTCTTGAAACAAATAAAAGTAATAATCCAATTAAAATAGAGGCTATCTTTCGACAGATATATCAATACTACTAAGGTAAATACAAAGCTAAGTTTTACAGTAATAATTATTAAAAAAATCTATATAACATTATTATCATTAATTGGTAATTATGACTTTGAATCCTGGTAAGTACGTTTTTTTTTTAAATCAAAATAAATATTACGTATATTTCAATAAGTTTTTGGTTTAAATTATTATTTAATTGTAATTGTAATTGTACTACTACTACTTCATGTTAACATTTAAATTCATGTTAATTTATAATTTAATGTTACATAAATTAAACAAAACAATTAACAAAATTAGAGAGAGTGAAATCGCTGTTCAAAATAAGCACATACCTATATATAATATTATTTTCGGTTCAATGCCTAGTTGCGAGACATAGTTAATTTTACCCTCGACTATCTAATCTATGCTTTTGTACTTCAAAAGCCGTTACGATGCGTAATATTATACGGAACTGTGCATATATAGCATTATTAGGATCACCAGGACTGTAGACGAATAATTTGTAGTTATAACAAGAAAGCAGTTTATTACGAAAGTTTATTTTGAAACCAATAAAACTTTTATTATGGCAAACCTAAAAACTATTTGAATACCGTATAATGATGATATTTTATCAAATGTTTTAGGAGGGTTTTTTTAGTACGAAGTATGACACTGCGTTAGACCATAGACAATTAAAAACTAATCTCGGCAAAGGACAAAAAAACAAAATTGTATTAAGTTCACGGCGCAAGAACAATAGGTAGGTACCTACCTATTGCTCGCGTGTTAGAAGCTGCTATGGCACGCCTTTCGTTATATGATATTAAAGAATACACGGCTTTATCCTGCCGCCAGGATGAAATGCGGAGTTGAGTTATTCAAGGCACATCCTTTTAAGGCAGCAACTCATTGGTCCCAGAAGGCTCCCCACGTATCCTGACGCGGTGTTAACCTCCTGGAGTCAAGGCTACATTATGCTCTTGTATTCAGGGGCAACTCTGCATTAGTGGTAACCTTTATTAAATTTTACCTATTAAATTTAACGCATATACGAGCATGTGTATTTATCTAGAAAACTCATATAAAATTATACTTATTCATTCAGTTTAAGAATATTAAGAATATTTACAGTATTTTTTTTAAAATATACTTACCCTCTTAAATATAAAATTTATATTAAATGAAAATTTTGCTAGCTGCGTCATAAAATTGTGATATTACGTTATTTAATTTGTCATCGTTCAGTTTTTTGCATAAATCTCTCTCATTCTTGCAATCTTTTAGATACGTATCGACAACTAATCTACTAACTAACCTAATTAAGTTATATTAGGAATTACAAAAAATAAAACTATTTAACTTAATACTAATATTTTAATTTCTTTTTAAAATTTGACTTTGATTAGAAATGTCAGCTTCCTAAGTAAGGCTTTCAAGGAACTAGAGACCTGTGATTGATATAACGACGGAAAGAAAGTAATTCTAGCTAAGGTTTCGATGAGTTATTTTACATAAAGAAACTCTAAAATAGTAAATTGCCCTTTAGAATATTTCGAGTATTTAGAATCAACTACTTAATTTTGATTACCGAATAGTAAAGTAAGTATGCAACCCTTGAATAGTTTAACTTTTTTCAATGTAGAGCCACCCCTGGGCTCGGTTCATATTGCGTCGTCCGTGCCGCCTTATAATGAAAATTTCACTTTGAACTGGGGCGGATATTGAGTTAGAATCAGATATATCCGGAGTGTAACTTTCTAGAAAATTTAATTAAGGCATACGACCGATTTCGGAAATATAGGTATACAATGACATGACCTATTTACAATAAACTTAGGCTATATTAAATTAGCGTTATACTATGGACTCGACCTTGTACTTACTTATCTGTACCAGTGGCACAAGGGCTTACTTTTAATCCAGATGAACGGGCGAACCTTAGTTTAAACCTAGCCAGGCCACTTTTAGCGATTTTCTACTGAGTTAGTAACAAACATTCATTTAATTACATAAGAATTGTTTTGTATGTAATAAATAGCATGGAATCTCAAAAACTAAGCGGTCTGAACTGCGTTTATAAGATCCAATATAAAATATATCTTATGGCGTGTGTACCTATATAATAATTATCTGGGTCAATCCTGAGTAATTTGGGACGAAATTTGATATGAAAGTTGGAAGAAATCTAAACAAAATAATTTAGAACAAGCAGTTTTAAATATTACAGGGCTTCGCCCAAACTTGACAGCATGGCCCTGCGGACTGCCTTCGCCTTCAAGGGCCTACGGCGCTCGACGCCACTTTTATTAAAATAAATACACGTGTCATTTTTATGAAATATTTACCTTAACGCTGTGTTATAAATGTGTGTATATAAGTTCGATACTATTGTGGTATATTAATGAAATTGAAAAGGTGTTTACTCGTACAGCTATGAGCTTTGTCCCATTTTTATTCAAATTTGTCGATCCATATAATAAATTCAAATTCTCAAATATATATTACGCATGTATTTGAACACTACTACGAATACACATCCTACCACATATAAATTAACACTTACAAATGATAAATTGAATTTAATCCGTAGTCGATTTCGTTAAACTTCTTTTATTTTTCGTTAATATTAAATATACTCGAGGCTCCATTACTTTGGTCTAAAAACAATTTACTTTTATCAAATTACAACAAATTACTTTGGTCTAAAAACAACTTACTTTTATCAAATTACAACAACTTACTTTGGTCACAAAAAACTTATTTTTATCAACTTACAACAAATTACTTTGGCCTAAAAACAACTTACTTTTATCAAATTACAACAAATCACCTTGGTCTATCGAAGAACTTAGTAAATAAACAGGTAATTAAGTCATATCCAGATAAAAAAATAAAAGCTTACTGTAAAATTTAATACATGAAAGAAGCACTTTAAAACTAAAATTATTACAATACCTTATTTAGAAAAAAAAATACACTTGTGCCAGAAGGGTGGGGCAGAGGATAATAGAATAGCAGTTAATCGTACATTCCAAGCACGTATACTGACAATGCCCCACTTATGAAGTGAAGAGCATAAATATGGACCTGCAAAGGGGACAGGAGGGGGAAGGAGGCTGAGATAATCCCCTTGCCGACACAGGATCCGCCGCCACACCGCCTTACGACTTTTTCTTCATAGTTCAGTTGGGAAATCACATTCCTAATTTGCTCTTATATAAGCCACACGAGGAACGGCAGTGACTCCACTTGCGACATATTAATGAACTATTTACATGGATAACAAGCGTGCGACTGGCAGGGCGCAGGAGTGCTCGCAGCTCTACGTAAGTGGATACTTGGAGGATAGTGCACAACTGAGCCTTACACTAATATTTAATCGGTTGGGAAATAGAGCCTAAGGCCAACAAACCGTTGCGTTGCTTGAGGAACTTTTGAACGCGCATATGCTGGCTTTGCGAGACTAGGCGTGTATATTTATTTTTATTATGTGCATAATAGAGAAACCGCAGAACAGGCGAATATAATATTATAAGTTCAGTAATGATAACCAAACTAATTAAATCGACGGTTACATGGTCACCAGCGCCAACATCCCTAACAGAGGTAAACGACTGATACTGACCTATATATGAGCACTTTATAAACAGGTGACTATAGAGATCAAGCATTGGTAGCCAATTCGGGTTACACGTTGCGAGTTACTCATTGAGCAGTGAAGCTGTCTATACTAGGAAAAAAAACCGATATCTGATTCGAAATGAAGAAGTAACCAGACGAACCACCAAGACAGTTATCTTTAAATGAAAATGAACACGGGATGGACTTTGCCTGCTTATATTAAGGTTGATGA
Source organism: Neomicropteryx cornuta (assembly GCA_020383195.1). Lineage (NCBI taxonomy): Eukaryota > Metazoa > Arthropoda > Insecta > Lepidoptera > Micropterigidae > Neomicropteryx > Neomicropteryx cornuta. The sequence continues at coordinate 11,679,408 of JAHKQU010000012.1, forward strand.
AATAAAAAGATATTATGCTGATCCTTAAAGTTTAAAGGTATAAAGTAAATAGTAGCTAGACCACATTGGCGCTTGGATAATGAATGCTACAAAAAAAAAAAGACTAAGTAGGCAAATTCTGCCACAGGACCATAAATATTGGAAAATTATGAAAGGCCTATGAATACAGGCTGATGAAGAATGCTCTGAGTTTGAGTGACGTTTTATCAAGATATTAAATAACTTATATCACAAAATTATATTGTGAAATCTACAGTACAGACATTTTTGTTGTTACGTTACTTCTGAAACCGCGTCCGGGCGATTCGTTTTATTTTCATTCATAGAAACCGGATACCGCACGAGATTTAAACCGGTCCACGAATGTAAGTAATGTGAATTTCATACTGCAGCAGTTGCATAGATTTGGCGGTCGTAACCGTAGCGAAAGCGCACGTCGCTTTTATACTAATATTAAATTTATTTAATGTGCAAGCAAAGCGGGGTTGGGGGTGGAGAACGGGGGGGGGGAGGGGAAACGTAGAAGCTCTCCTCACCGTGACGCCAGCTGTTTGCACTTCGACCGAGAGAAAATCCAAGATGAAGAGAAGTGTGTCCCGAGTCAGACTGGAAATATACTTTTTTTCACAAGACGGCTAATATTAATCCATTTATCAATTTTTAATACGGACTCATTGGGAAAACATATTTATTCCATAAAAACCGTGACCTACTCAATAAAATCCACGAAGGTAAAGCTATCTAATTTAAAAGTACTATTTGTCCATGTCATTTGCTACATAAGAGGAATAGGTATTATTTTTTTAACTATCAAAAAAATCGAGCATGAATGTTAAAATTACGAGAAAAACTATTAATAAAAATAAAAATGAGACCAAGCAATTAGTTTGGTCTTTATCTATTAGTCATTGTAGTATGTTTAAAAGATATGGAATTTCTGTAAATCGGGTGATATAAGATGCCTAAATATTTGAAAACAGTTTAAATAAAAATATTTCTGATAAAACTATATAACTTTATTAACAAAGAGGTGAATACTATATATATATTTTTTGATTTTAGAAAAATAAAATATTGGCCATCAGTTACAATATGTGTGATTTAATTTAGTTTCATGATTTTTTAAAATGACAACTATAACAAAACTTATAACTATAACCCCCAAGTGGTGGGTTATTATAATCAAACGTCCTAACAACTTGACTACCACGATCTGCAGTAATCTTAAATTGAATAGAGATTTTGATTCAACGCAATCACTTTAACGTTCTGGCAAAATAAAATGTCAAAAAATGTATATATAGAACGGTGTAAATAGGTTTACGCTAACACTGTAGTATGTGTTTGCAATATAGCATGGCCGCTGCGGTCTGAATCGGTCTGCGGCGATCGTGACTGGCCCGAAGGCGTGCAATACGTCGCGGTCGTCGCGTCCGACGCCTCGATCGCACGCGACCGGAAAGCCGATGTATCGGAAAACTCATTACGGCTTATTGCATCTTGCTTAGCTTGTTTGACAGCTGTGCGTCGACCGGAGACGACTTCCGCCCCCCCCCCCCCCCCCCCCCCCACTCTGCGGACCACAAATGTCTTTATATTGTCTTATTTGGGTCCGACGTCATTGAAGATAAGCGAATTGTATGGATGGGCTCGGCAATACACTAATAATACTGTTCAGATATTGAAAATCCACATCTTTGTTTTTTTTTGTTTTATTGAAAATGAGTACGTTTTAATTAACTGTATATCTAACTGCCTATTAGCGGTTGCTCGTGTGAGTGAAACAACAACATAGGCTCAAGAATTAGAGGAACTTATGTAGCAGTTAAATTGTATAGTTTTTCGAATTCAATGTGTATCGTATACGAGTACAAACTATATTATATGATTCTGAATATTAAAAACAAACCGATTTAATTAATAATTCAACTCAGATCGCTTTTCTGTTTTCCAAACATATTTAAATCACAGTAAGCTTATCAATTTATAGTTTCGTTAATCTCAGAGTCGATAATTAATCCAACAATTAAATTAGGCACCGAAACTGACCTTTATGAACAAAATCACAGACGAAAGCAAGATTGCCCGCAAACCGCACCGCAGTCATTTTCATTCAAATGTAATCTTTTAATCTCCTGTTACTAAAATAACGAGGACTTTGTTGCTTTGACAGTTCTAAATCGCTTACGTAATAATTTTAAAAGTATCGAAACTTTAATAAAAAAAATGTTATTTGTTAACATTTTTGCTCAAAGTCTTGCTAACTAGTCTGATTGATATTGGTTTCATATACGATACAGAAGTGTTTTATTGTTCTATTCATTTATAAATCCGGTATCACAAAACAATGGTCTAAGCAATAAATATAATTTGTGTTAAAACAATACTACATATCTTCTATATCTTTATAATGGTAATAAAATTTAGATTTTGTTCAAAAGTCTAAGAAAATATTAAAGGATGCAAGGACCTATTTTTTTATATTTATATATCAGAAAAGTACAAAATATTCAATACTTTAGGATAGCGACGACAAACGACAAATATATTTAAAAAGATTTATACAAAAATTAAAAAAAAAATAGACAAAATATCAAACACTAAAATGAAAGCATAATGATGGATAAAAAGGTGGTGGCTTTTTTAGATCCTCAAACTCAGATACGATAAAAAAAATATCGACATTTTGACCGTAGCATATCTCTATCGCGATGTCTGCGTCTGACAACACACGTCACGAACAAAAGCGCAGGCCGCCATATTTTATCTCGAATGATTAATTTTTTGAACGTTCCGTTGAATTTTATTCTGCATAAAGTACCTAAACGAAAAACAATTTCTATAATATTATGACATAAAAAGTAGGTTTGACTGAGAAAAGGATACGAGGCGAGATAAATAGAATATACACAACTGTATAAACATGCAATAACTAGGTATATTAGAATCTTACCCATAAATATAATATAATGCGTGTTTATTCTTTTATATTCGTATGTTTAATTTCATTAGCGCCATTATGCATAATCGCGTTGTATGCTGATCGCGATGGTCTAATTATGGTGGCGTTAGACTAAAATTGAATCCACACAGTATCAACGAATCCGCTGAGAAATAAATATGAACGTGTTTATCAAATATGTGTGTGTGATGAGTCTGTTACTCAACTTTCATAGATCGTATGTATCCTTGCAATGAGTTTTGGTGTGTACTAGTAATAAGATAGTTTCGCGTATTAAATAATTTAAAATTATTGCAACTTTTAATAAGTGCTTGAAAAATAAAAACTTTAATTCACGCAAAATACGTGCATACCTATCAAGAAAATCTGTATTTTAAGGGCGAAACAAAAAATAAAGTTTAAGAATCACTGAAAACAACTGCTAAAACATCGTGACTTCCAACAAATTCTATTTCAAAGTTCAACGAATGTGCTAAATATACATTTTTATGACATCTACACGCGTACCATTCATCCCGAATATTCAGGGTACTTTTCAAAACAACTCGCATCGAATTTCCAATATTTGTGTTTGCCAGGATAATAATTTTCCGACCTCCCACGCCAGTGGAAAAGCTGACATTTCATGTTTGTATTTTTGCACCTATTCATGTGCACGTGCGTAGGTGTCTTCGCTTCTAAATTAATATATATAGTTAACAATTTTCTTTCTATTGATCACAGAAAGCCATTAAGTGTAGAAACATCCAGTTTAACGTGAAGACATTAAAAAACGACATTAAAATTACACTTATGTCAAAATTATAAATTATAACTTATAATTTATTACGTATGCTGTTACGTTGTTGTTTATGTTGTTTGTCTATTATGTATGTTTTTTATGTTGAGTGATTACTCAACGACTTTAGTATACATATACATTTGTATACGCATTATATTGTATAAACTATAAAGGAAGGATTACTTGGGATTGCTGTCAGCGCGCAGTGTTTTAATTTTAGTTTAATTAAGGTGTCGTGAAAAGTGTCACCATAGTCATAAGACATTATATTGAGACGTTTAATTGTTTAATGTGTATATTAAGATACCTACGGAAAAGGCACCAAGCCTTCGTGGGGTTGTATATGGTGCATTACTCAAAATAAAAAAAATAAAAAAACACACACAATTATAAATGTACAAGCAAGTTTATAGACACAGCATTACGGATGTATTTAAGTAACTCTGAAAGCATCTGAAAAGATGGTGAACAGTGTATTACAATAGAAAAGCTAACATAATATGGACTATAATAAGTAATTTTATATCTTTTCTTTATGTTTAGTTTTTTGTATATTTAGCACATATATTTAGATGTAACACAATTATTAAAATTATATATTTAATAAATGTATAATTTGTAATAATATATAGATATTATTATGCACTATTCATTGTATGTATGATATTTATCCAATTGTCATTATTAATAACGTCTAATGTATGTAATTAGTATTTTATTTTTTCTGCAATTTTCTCCTGGACACTCTTAGAACACGTTTTTTTTAGCCAAGTTAGAGTGGCCATGATACTTCAAAACAACAATAAATGAATGGTATTTAAATTGTCTGTATGATATTTTTTTTTTCGGTGTTATTATATCATTTATTGTTGTGACTTGCTATTGTGCCATTATGAATAAATAAATAAATAAAAAACTGATCTAGAAAAATCACAAATATTACAATAAAAACTATGTAGTTCAGAAAACCTCAAGGATTATTCTCATAGGCGAAAGATTAACTGTTCTGGTTAAATCCATCGAGTATCGAACCCGGTACCTCTGCGACAAGCAAACACTCATATGTCAGTATTTCAATAAACTGTAACAGATAAGTGTACGGTTCCCTTTATAAAAAAAAACATAAGCTCGTTGAAACAGCGAACACTAAATTTATTGTTAAGAGAACGTATTATAAATAATAAGGGCGTTGGATTTAATTTCAACGAATCGCAGAGGCAGGACTTTGTACGAGTGTTATAATCTGCGCATTTAGTGTCGAGTGATTTTTCTATCTCGTGACAAAGCTATCGTCAGCCGGCCGACGTTCAGCCCCAAGATTAATGCCAGTCCTTAGTAGCATCTGCTCGGACCATCAGTCCGTGTCGCCATCCAGTGGGTCCCAAAGGACGATCCTAAATTAAAGAGGCCTTTAATGGAACACTGAGAATCGAATAACCACCATATTATTTGTATCTAAATAATATGAAATAATAAATACTTTTAAAATATGACAGCCGCAAAAGTGATAATAATATTATTTGCATACATTCTATGGGTGGTTACATATTTTGTTTATGTCTCGTTGGCACATTTACATTGCATTTATATTACATGTTTAAATATTATTGTTAGTTTGTGCTAAGCTACTGATCCCGTTCGAAATGTTTTAACTCGAAAATTACAAGTGGTAAAAAGTTAACTTTTATATTTCAAGAAAAGCAAAATGCTGTCAAGGGCAAGTCACGGAAAGGTTTAGTTAGTTTAGTTAAGACGTTCATACGGCCTTATAATAACTGTTTAAATATTTTGCAGTATAATCACAAATTTGGCAACTAATAATAACTTGTTAAATACTTAATTAAAAACTGACGGATCTGCTTCCGATAAATATTTTTTTTTTATGCGTTATTATAAAATTTACAAATAATATAGCTCAGTCAAAGTAAACTCGAACAACCATAAAATTTTACAAACCTGTTAAGAAACTGATCGCATGGAACTCTGCACTTATTTAAGTGCAAGTATTCTTGAATTAGATATATTTTTTTTAATGAAATAAAAATACAAAATTAGTTACACATACGTTAGGGTAAGTGGCGGTCATTCATTAAGCGATTACATAGTGCTTCACCAAAAGATTGATATTTTGAAAGCTGCACAAATGTTATAAAATATATATATTGATATACTGAAATATTTTTTTATTAAAAAAGAACCAAGACTAGAAATATCATAGAAATAAAAACTCAACGTGTTTGAAACTATTATTTTAAATAATATAAATTAATTTTCTATTCTTGAATGCAAAAAAACTTTTATCAAAACAATCACATATATTCAACAACTTTAGGCTCATTGAAACCGTTTGCGATATATTCTTGTATATTTTTGCAGTTAGATTAACATCTATCATATATCTATTGATTAACACTATGTACCTATATCTGATGCGACTTTGATGTTACAACATTGTAAACTTAAATTAACAATTGTAAGTAAGTTTTGCATTTTTAAATATTTTTTTCGTTATTATATTTGATCCGTTTGTTTTTTTAATTATATTATTATTATTGCACATTAACATTAATCTGCTTTACCTGGCAAATTTGGGTCTTCGGTTATACATACACATTTTCTATAATTTATTTAGATGCAAAAATTAAAAAAAATAACTTAACAAATATCAGAATTGGGTTATACACCAAAAAAAACTGCGATTCAAGCTCTCCCGCCTTACTTAACTCATTATACAAGTGAAGTAATGCGACTGTGGTATGATTTATTATTTGAATCAGCTTGAGCAGCGATACGTGCAATGTGCATTCATCCAAAGCCTGAAAATATTACTAAATATATACATTGATGAGTTAGTTGAACGTCGTTGCAACACAAAAAAAATATTTTAGGTAGGTGCCTAACCTAAACGAAATAAATTTTAATATTTTATTTAAATATAATATAATATTATAAATTAATATTAGTATAAATAATTTATTATAATGATAAAATAAGTATGTTTTTTAAATTGTTTTTTACTTGACTGTATTTTAATTATTATTTATTTTATTGACAATTCATAGATACTGACAATATATTTATAGTGACATTAATATTATTATAGACTATTTTTAAATTTAAAATATTTTTCGTCTATTTTTCGGTTATAGATCCATACGCGAATAATACTAATATTTATATTTGAATACAATAATGTATTGAAGTAAATAACATTCTAATAATAATATTTACTTAAATATTTGAATAATTATACTTAAATATTTGAATAATTATATTTAAATATTTAAGTAAAATAATAAATAAAGTCCGGGTGCGTTTATGACGTCTATAATTTAATATGACTTCAGTGCCACTGTCAGCCAAATCGAAATCCACTGCACCCGCACACACACGCATGCACTCGCACACATGACTAAGCAAACAGTCGCTCTAGCAGCTGATTAGCGCCAACGCGACGCAACCATAATACAGGCTAATAAATACTAGTTCCCGAAATGACTGGATGGAACATTAAAACACAATTTCCGTGGCGCGGCAGAAAGCGCGCCATTCATTAGGGCCGCCGACCGCCGCTCCGGAGCCGTACGAAGCGAGCCGACCGGAGCCGACCGGAGCCGACCGGAGCCGACCGGAGCCGACCGGAGCCGAACGGAGCCGAACGGAGCCGACCGGAGCCGACCGGAGCCGACCGGAGCCGAACGGAGCCGAACCAATGTTTACTTTCAGATTGCGCGCCAAAATAATAGTCGCGTCGAGTGCAGTAGAACCGAACGGCAACACAATTAATAATGGAGCCGCCATCGCGTCGCTGCGACCTCCGTGATTTAAAGCACGCGAATTATTCTATCGACATTTAATATTTGCCGAGAACTAATTCTGCAGATGAAATGGCTAATTAGCGAAACCGCAAATACAGCATACATTATATTATTTCATTTCCCAAAACAAAGGCAGCGATGAATTACTATGTTTGTATCGATGTAATAATGCTATTGTAAAAGCTGTAATGAAAATTTATGACCTGCATGAACTGCATAATAGATATAGTATGTGAAGTAGAAAAATAATTATTGCTTTAAATCTTTCTAATGCGACATGTAATAATGGAAATCTCATTAGGATGTTCTTTGTCTAATCCGTTTTAGGCAAAGATATTCTTTCTTCCAAGCTAAGGAATTTTCGTTAGCTCTATATTTATGCTAATCTCGGTTCCATTAATTACATTTTTCAACAACTTCAACAAATAATTTTAAAACAAAATTACCGAATAAAGAGCTTAAGAAATGTCTAATGGTATCTTGGTATCTATATTACGAAGTGCCCATTATGTATATCTTTTTAACAAAAATATTCAATTAATAAAAGTATATATTTTTTTAAATATCACTTACTCGAGTAATCTGACAGTAGTCTTAGATAACCACCACCAGCGTTTTTTTTTTTTTTTTTTTTTTTTTTTTCAACATTGTTTTTTTTATTACAAACAAAATGAGCAAGGACCCATTAGTCAGAGACTGTCGACAGGTCCTTTTAATAAGTTTCTTAACTAATAATACATAATTAAAATGTATAAACAGAACAGTAGACCACGCTAGTAGTGATCGATTCACAATTCATTGCTATCACATAGTTACGATTAGTTAACGGATTATATTCTGTGTACAGAACGGATAGCTATAGAAAAAAGTAATGTTATCATTCATAAGCTTGTGTTCTTATTAAGGTTAAATAAATATAAATACACAATTATAATTACTTAAATTTATAACTAATGTTTAAAATCAATAATTTAAAAAAGACAAGTTAATTTGAAAATATTAGTATTCATCGAGGATGAACGGAATCCAGACAGAGGCAAAGGGTTGAGGGCGCCTCGGGGTCGCCCTTTACAATTCTGCGACGATTCCGCCAATGAAAGAATTTAATTTTAGCTTCAGCGCCGCCGGCAACTTTTGCCATAATATTTCCGAATAACATGAAAGGCCAGCATTTTGAAGGCTAACATTCGTATTTTTATCAATGAGCGAAAGTTTACTACCCCAGCAATATAAGATTCTTTTTTTTTTTTGACATCTGAACCAATATTCTCAATCAACCGAACAACCCACTTTAAAGAACAATGTTACTGCATCACCCCACCCCGAAATTGATCTAGTCACAAACTATCAGTCATTTGATTTTATTTCAAGGTCAATGGAAGTACAGATTCGGCTATCCATCTACGCAAGTCTCCCATATAAGACAGTTCTTTTAGTGAATCTGTGTCGCCTAGGCTAGGTAACCTATAATTTAATATGATAAAATATTTTTATAGTAAAAGCTGTGTACCATATTTTATCTCTATAGTATGCATAAGATTTTATTCGAGACTCAAAGAAGTACAACACAAACATATTGTGACCTTATACCGTCGCCTTAACGCGTGAAACGTATTCTACAATTCTATATCAGATAAAGCTATCTTTGCCTGTTAGCTACGTGATAAATGACGTAATAATGAAACATACTGTTTCTGATCTCACGATACAAGCAAGTCATCAACATTCCCCGCTTTGATGTATTTATTACTGTGTTTAGTGTTAATACACTGTGTGAACTGTGAACTAAGTTTGTGAAAATGATAAATTACTAATGTAACTCGCACATAAATTTAACCTCAAAAGATGCCAAAGATTCTTGACATGTCATTGTGGAAAATGACATGAGTTCAGGGCGTACAACTTAGGATCCGACTGCGATCCGGCGGCGCCGCGGGCTGGCTTTTAATTACGGCCCGTCTATAGGTTTGTTTACTATCCTATGTGCGGGCGGCGGAGGGCGGGCGGCGGACGGCGGGCGGCGGACGGCGGACGGCGGGCGGCGGACGGCGGACGGCGGGCGGCGCCCAGCGCGTTTGTTGCGAGCGCGATTTGTATTCAGAGCGCGCGTCGCGGCGCCCGACAACAAAACATTTTATAATGGCGGCCCGACCCACCGCAGCAGCTGCCCGCTATTAAATGCAATTAACAACCGACGCCACGCTCGGAAAGACAAGTAGGGTAGGTTTTCCCTTTTGCTGCAAGGCGAAGGCTGCTTTTGATCATTATTTATTATAATAGAAAAAATTGTATATCAATTGCGAGCATAATCATTAAACACGTTTAACGCATGTTTTCCGAGATATTGACATTTATTCGTTTAAAATGTCGTCAATAAACCTTATAGCATAATATTTATTTTAAATTTATAAAATCACATATTTTTTCCTCCAAAACCACTATATGGATTCGAAAGGAGTTTTAAACTAATAAAAGTAATTAAGCATTCCTAGTTTTTATACATAATAAATTATATATTATCTTAAACAATCGAAAATCCTAAATCTTAAAGACAGATGGATATACAAACCCTATATTTGAAGACCAGAACGTGGTTAATTTAATAATAAAGCAAAAAAGTGTGCCTTGGACAAGTATCAGAATACTCCAGAAGGGGAGGACAAGCATAAAAAACACTAAATGCATCAGATATGCATCACTCATACCTCACTCCGAGTAACTACCATTTCCCGACCTATGACAACACGATTTTCTTTAAAATCCGCGTAGCTCTCTCTGCTACCCACCAGATCCGTGAACCACACAGGCCTCACTCTTCCACCAAGTTCGTCAAGGATATCGTTTCTCTCTCTCGTCAACTCAGTGTAGACCCATACAATGTGCTCAACATCCCTAAATACAAGGACTAAAATTATAAAAATAATTTAGAATTTGAAGGTATATATAAATATAACAGAGAATTGCAAATTAAATGTACATCTATTAGTATATTTTTACGTAAATAAATATATTTATATATATACTATATACAGAAGACTACAAAACTGTCCGCTCATTGTTATTTTTATTTTTTGTACATAAAAATGAGGTTAAAATTACTCTTAGGGTCAGACTGCTCCTTAATAGGTTGATGCATGAACAAATAAATTAGTATTAAATGCAGTTTTGCAGAAGCGCTTGGACCGAAAAGAGCAAGGCAAAGGTCCGAGCAGAAGCGGAGTGGTGTCTTTGGAGGTGTTGGGAGTCTTTGGAGGTGTTGGGAGTGTTGGGGGCCTGTGCGATTAGTCTTCGCAAGTTTCCTGATTACTTGGCCTCGAGACAAAACTGGCTCCGGCGCTGACCCCGCTAGCTAACAGCACAAACAGGCTTACTTTGGGCATATTGCGGACAAATAACACGGATGTCTATATAGAAATATAGTCCGATTGGGAGAGCAGTCGAATTATTAAATACCATTTCCGCCGAAATTGATCTATTCGTCTGTTCACCTAAAAGGATTAAAAACCTACATCCTATTAGACCTGTGTAAGATCAACGTGAATTATTTATTTGTTATTGTTCGCCTGGGAGCGTTATTTTTAATTATAGGTATTTACTGTGTATTTTTCCTGATTAGTTCTAGTTATTTTTTGTGTTAATTATTATTATTTTTCGAATTTAATGTAGTTTTTTTATTATTATATTTGTTTCGTGTGTATGTTACGAATTGAAATATGTACATGGAGAAAACTGTGAAAATAAATAAATATATAACTTGGGTCTATAAAATATAATTTGGTTTTGAAAGAGTTTTGGTCTGAAGAGTTTAAAAAAGAGAGGAGACATTCGAAGCGGCAAGTCACTAAGCATACTTTGCAAATACCTAAGTTTACCAATTTTTCATGGTGACAGGACAAAGAGGTGTTTAATACCTAAGTTGTTTAATGGCTTGCCAAAAGAAATTAGGGACGAAAGTTATTTTTTAAACTAAAGAGAAACATCTAAAAACATGTTCAGTGCCACGTTATGATTATTATAAATTGAGATATTATGCCGTGTTATTTCATTACCTAGCGTAATGTCAAAATTTACAATACAATCTAAAATGTTGTTAAAATTTATGATGAATTGAAAGAATTTCATGAACCATTGTAATTTTTTTTTTATTTTAAAGTACTCAGAACTAAAAAAATAACCCACTGTCCATCCTATGGCCAACCAAAACGCACATCGAATGGGCTAAAAGTTCCGCAGGCACGAGAGGCGATAGGAAATGAAGCAACCCATCACAAGTTGGCACCACAGGCCGAGTAGTCTGAGTGAGAGATGCCTTAAATGACGCCTGTTGTAAAGCCTAGCTGTAAGACGTCAGGTTTTGGGTAAATGAATTTCTACTACTAAGCAATGTATAGAAGCAGTTGATATTATATGATAGCTACAGGATGTCATAGCTATTCTAGTTTGTTTTTAAAGCAGGCGTCGGATAGTGCATGTTCTAAATGTAGCTTTTAAATAATAAATTTTGATTCCATCATAATATTTCAAAATGATAAATTTTAAAATTCAATGCGAATACCTAAATTGGCAATCAAAAAAGGTACGTGAGATAAATCTCAAGAGAATTGTGGCATTTTGAGTACAGATGTGAAACCAGGCGACCCTTCACGAAACTTTCAATCACTCATTCTCGTCGACCCTTCTCGCGAAAGGGAAAGGGTTTAGATTACTATACTTTTACGATAAAATAAACTGAGGATGATTTCGTAGCAGATGTGGACAAACCTTTTCATTAAACTGGACAAATTTGAAACATAATAACTATTACTGTTTAAATGGTTTAAATATACGAAGTAAAAAATATAATATTATGAACATATTATGTAGAATATCCCAAGAACGTTGAATAAAAAGTCTATCAAACAATCTTTATTTTTTTTTAATTTTTGCTATGACCTAGGTGACATACTTTTACTTTTTACTCAACTAAACCAAATTTACTTGTGCTATTGTCGGCGAAGATGGTGGTAATGAAGCATTAAAATGGTATGACCATAATGCGCAGATTCGACCTCGCAACCGCTGGGTTTGTTACGTAGGTTATTTTTTAATTTTACAATAGGGTCTTATATTCTTAGCCGTAGTTTCTCGAATATATGTATAAATTATAATAATATCATTTTTTTTATGCTCCTTATTACGAGCATTAAAATATGTCAATATAAAATATGTTTAATATACTCGTATGTCCTAAATATTTCCTATTATCGTTACCGTCTTATTTCTGCAAACCCACTGTGCAAAATTCTACTTCCTTTTTTAAATATTATACTCATATTATGTATATATAAAATAAAAATAAGATGGTAACGATAATAGGAAATATTTAAGACATGTATTTCAAAAAAATCTTTGAATGGACAATATTATTATAAAATATTTACCATCTTTTATCATTTCATTAGGGAAAATAATGTAAATTATATAACCACGAAATTGAATAAAAGGAATGCTTCAAGAAAGAAAAGAAAAATCTTCTAAATTAGCGGTAATATATTTTTGGCCAATTTCATCGTTCACAAAAGACGCTAAAAAGGAAACGTCGAAACGGCCCGGAAAGCTGATTCGGACGTGAATTTAAGCACCAGATGAATTAAGAATTTTATGCCAGCGAGTGTCCGTGCTTTAGAGGCAAAGGAGCGCCCTTAAGAGACGAAAATACGAAAAAAAAGATCGTTGGATGTTCTTGACGCGATAAATGACTGAATGAATGAATGAATGGCGCATAGAAGCGAGCGACCTACGGGTCTCGCCTTGCCCGGCCCGGGAAATCCCCGAGACTTTCGAAGGAGGCGGCTGGGAGTAAAAACAAAAGGGAGGAGGGGAATGCGGTTAACGGCGTACAGCTCGTTTTATGTTTTAGAATTTAGATCTAATAGTACCCCCCCCCCCCCAAACCCACTCGCTGGCAACGAATACCAGCTCACTGAGAAAGTTTTAAAATTGAATGGTCTCATTCAGCAACACACTGGAATCCTAGCGAATCACCTAGTATACATACATTTTAAAACGCAATCTCTTCTGTTTGCGGTGCAACGATTCAAGCAAAACCTCTGAATTTTAAAATCAATTGGAACAAGTTTACATATCTATATATAGCTTATATCAAAATTTTGACAGTTTTTTTTATTCACTTCGCGGCTAAAAAATAACGAAAAATACACTAAGATCGTTGCAGTCGCTTGTTGCACCGCAAACTGCAGCATACATTAGAGCGAAGTAGGGATATTTAGCTTCTATGACAATTTGATGCGTGAAAACATTATATAAGTGATAAAATAAAACATTTATTAAACAAACTTAAATAATATGAAGCTAGAATTGAATATTGTTATTGGCGACTAAGACAAATTAGCTGATCTAATTCTTTTCGTATTCGTTTTTTTTTTAATTTAAATTTATTAGATTCGTTTTTCGTTTAAACATCTACAGAGTACATGTCATTTTCGGCAACTATTTTGCTGTTTGTAATTATTATTACGACCAATTTTTTAAATTTTCGCTTCGTAAGAACCTAGTTTTTATTTTACTGTTTAACATTTACCAAAAATTTCGAAAATCGGCTGTCTAGAGACATATGCGTATAGGCAGGTACATTTCGCCATCGGAGTCACTCACTCACTCATCATGATCAATAAATATAAATTAAAGAAAAGCGATAAATTGTTACTATTTTGACATATATTTACACATTATAGTTCTTATTATTTAAAAAAAAAAACGATTTTAGTCCTAAAGTCATGGAGCTTATCATTCCATTTCTTGAAACATAATAAATTTAATCAATGCATTTTGAACAATTTCATCACTATCATTGTCACTTAGCTATTTTTGAATAAGTTATCTCTACCAACTAACACCCAATACACTCAATCTACGAACAGCCGTCTGCGTACAGATCTATAAAAATAGCCACATTAGCCTAAAAAAAATATCGATTGCGGATATAAGATATCTTATATGACAAAACCAAATAGATAGTCATCGCAAAGAGCCTACTTATCTAAAGCAAAGGTTTTGATTGATCGGTTTCACTCTCATAACTCAAAGAAGTCAAAGCCATTACTCACTCTGTATGGGAGTGGAGCAGACGATGTGAAGTCGTTTGCATAAAAAAGCACCGAGGAGATAAGGCGAGATAAGAGGCAAATAAGACATTGCGATACTTCTTTAAGACAAGATTTTTCCAAAGTAAAATAATATGTTAACAAATATTCTACCAACTATTGTGCCTGGGAAATAATTTTTAATTAATAAAAAACCTATTATTTTTAACAAACACTATTCCAAACAAACTTCTCTTAATATGTAGTATATTTTCATTATTAGTATTAATACGACTATGATATTTTCTCTGGTATCAAAGAAAAACATTATTAATAATAATAATTCTTAGTGATACACAATATTTAGGAATACGATAGCACAAACTCTGTCTGGATTCAATTTTTTGCTTAGTTTATGTTGTTAATTACAATATTTTGGAGCTAGCTCTGGTTATATTGCTGGTATCGGCAGGTGATGGTGGTTTATTTAGTTACTAATCTAAGTTTGAATAACTATTCATATGGGGAATTACTATTACTACTTTTGTCATTTCATTCGCGAATAATTCTAAGAAGAAAAGAATTGAATCCGACATTTTTCTTCCTAAAAAGAAGATTAACTTTAGCTGGATGATCTTTCCGATCAAGACGATTTAGCTTGTTTCAGATAGGTCAATTTGGTTTGGCTTGTTAAGAGCTAAAATCAGACCATGCAAAATTATTTGTATCAGCCTTAAACAAATTTAAAAACCGACCCAGAGAACGTCTATAAGTGACTTTCATTTTGGTTGGGCGAATAATTCTGTCTATATAATTAGGGTTATCTTATTTTGAAGTTCGTTTGAATTGTTGATACGTTAATATTTAGATTTTGTATAAACCGTTATTTTATTACGATAGCGAATATACAGCATTTCATAAGATTGGCCAAAATTCATACAATACATACCTAAAATGTTAAGGTCAATGGGGGGTCCTTCAATAATGCGTTCCAAGCTTGTAATTAAGTAAGTCATTATTTCTCTAGGCGTAATTTCATAGATATTAGGTACCTGAACGTCTGCTACATAAAGCAAAGATAATTAAGTTTAAAAAGCCTCAAATGACTGTGCTCGCAGACATTAAGTCGGCCATTCCAAGGCAGCGACAGAGTAACAGGAGGAAAGGTAGTAATTCAGAAGGGTCTGACATATGGATCCCTTAAGGTGAAGTCATTTAAGACTCCCACGACTTGGGGCCTCTATCGCGGTGGCTGAGATCCGCTAAACGGCAATAAGACGCTCATGTAGGCACGATTTTAAGAAGGCGGTAAAGCACGATAGTTGCTTCAACGCTAACTGGGATGCTTTAACCAGCTTTTATTTACAAACTCACATTTTTAGCGGCCAATATAAACATTAAAATTATGTTTAATAGATGAGCAAGCTCATTCGTATGATAATACAGACAAAGGCACTCGGAGCTTTACCCTGAGCATTTCAAGTTGAACTGAAACGCGTAAAATAAAGAGATAGTACGTGTGTGCGTACTGTATTTTTAGAACTACCACTTTGCATCTCCGTATGAGCATTGATGGGGGTAATATATGCATATATTCAAATATGTGAGTGTGTAGGCACACTCTGTCGAATCGCCTTTTAAGATAAAGCTTCATTTGCCCTCGACTGTACAGGCCAATTATTTGGAATCATCATATACTTACATTATATTCATATTTTTAAGGTTCATTAAATTATGGTAACTGTGTATGACTATGTTGCCACTAAGAACT
Organism: Neomicropteryx cornuta; assembly: GCA_020383195.1. NCBI lineage: Eukaryota > Metazoa > Arthropoda > Insecta > Lepidoptera > Micropterigidae > Neomicropteryx > Neomicropteryx cornuta. Next base: position 11,695,822 of record JAHKQU010000012.1, read on the forward strand.
ACGATTGTAAAATTTGTAATCAAAGTTACTAATATTATTGCATATTTTGTGTTGTCATAGTTTGTGAAGTTCAGACTGCCTTACATGTCATTCTTTACAGTTACTTACAGTCTTTGAATATTTTCAGTTGCGAAAAATGTGCGGGCCGGGCTTTAACTAGGAAACTTCGGATCAAAGGTAGGCTTTATATCACTACGCCATCAGGTTTTGTGGGATTATGGGGAACGCGTGTTAATTCAGTATAAGATTTTATGAGAAACTTTATTCAATACTATATTATTGTGTGTATTAAAAGAAAAAATACTGTACGTATCATTCATCCGAATCTAACGAGTACACAGTATATATTATACGATATTTAGCAATATGTATGTGCTCAAAAGGTTTTTTTCAGGTTGTGAAGTTACTAAAATGTTTAACTCTCGCATAAGAACAGACTCGGCAATCCTACATTATTGCGGGCTGTTCTTTCGTCCTGCCAACCCTTACTATCGCACTCTAATAAGCAGACATTACTGCAGGAATAAATCCATAAACAAGGGAATTCAGCGCCAGCCAAAAACCCTTCGGTGGCTTTATTTTCTTTCGTGTTTGTTTTACAATGGCGAAATGATTTCCCTCGATGTTCATATAGCATGCAAACGCGAAAAACGATATTTGATCGATCTAAGGGGGGCCGTTTTAATTTCACTACTGCTATTTCGACACTATAATATACCGTAGAGTACTATAACGTGGAGCTTCAGTAAATAGAGACATATCATTTCAAATATATTATCCTCACTAAACCTTTTTTATTTTTCTAAAATTTCTCACTAAAACTACTTCTTTTTCTATTCTTCTTTAGCTAAAAATCTTCCTACAAAAATTTTGGAAATGTATCAACAATCTAATTTATTGTGAAGAGATTGTTTCTACTTTATCAAAAATTAACATAAAATAAACGCCCAAAATTATTTTGAATAATATGCCTTTCATACGATTAGGTTTCACTACATTGGACACAATCAAGTAATCATGATTGGCTATATCAATAAAGATAATTGAAAGAAAATCAAAAGCGTTGAATTTTAGGAACATATTCGTACATACAATTTTTTTTCTTATATTGTTTATTTACTTACAAATAAATACATAATATCACTTCCACTGTAACATAATACATTTCACCGTAGGGGGTACCTAAATAATCTATTTGTTATATATATTAAAATTAAATATATTTGAGGATATTCAAAAAAAAAGTTTATCAAAACGAATCACGATTATTAAAAATATAATAAAATTTATAATTATTATTTTTAAACGATAATGTACCTAAAAACCGTACCGTATCTAAAAATCTCGAAGGTTACTTAATTGTCTTAACGTTTTTAAATTTTGAGAGCTTGACAATAATTTTTATGATTAATTTTATAAAGAAAAATATCTAATTTCAATAATATAATGCAGTTTTTTATTATATTCATACTAGGATGCTAGGTACCACAGGTACCCTTTTTAGATGAGCGTAGGCATGCCATTACACTGTAATTACGCGTACAAGAATTGCTCACAAAACAATACGACGATGGAGACAGACGCTTTCATACAACGCCAACGGGAGAAGAAAAACGCCGCGCCGCGCCGCGCCGTTCTCATTTTGAGATGCGCATCACCTGAGATAATGGCAAGGAGTTCATATGGGTATAACAGAAAACTTTTTAAAATGCAGACACTAGTTAGGACACCTTAAAAGCGTATGGTACTACCGCAGTGAGAGCATTTGATATGAAAAGGTTTTGTCTGCTCAAAAACTTTACGAAATCCTTATGTTACTTACGCAATAGTTGTATTTATTGTTCTTTGGCTTTTTTTATTAAGATTACCTTCCTAAAATAGTTGAAAAGTTATTGAAAATTGTAAAACGTTGAAACGTATGTGTAATAAATAAATATTTAAAAAAAACAAGATTATTATTTTTTAACAAAACCCTTTTTTTCAATTTGCAGTATTTTAAAAAAACATTTTTTTATGTTTTATTGAATATAGGTACGACAAAAAAAACATGAGAAAATTTAGAAAAATAGATACAATACAAAATACAATACAAAAAATCAATAAATCAAATTGTGAAATATTGCAAAACGATCCAGGTGTAATTGTCCAATGGGTTAACCAAAATGGCATGAGATTAAATTTGGTCAAGTCGTTCGATACAAGTTGGTTCCATTTATAATAATTTTACCAGTAGGTTACCAGTAGGGTACCAGTAGGTTTACTGGTTGGTAACTGTAAGAATCCTATACTACGAAGCATCTAGGAATTACTGTGTCATTTAATCTCCATTGGGGACCCTTAGTTGGTAATGTAGTGGAAACACCTTACAAACAATTATTACGGTAATTTATGCGAAGCCTTAGATCACGAGCGTTGGCATCAAAACCTCGGTTCATCCTACCCTTGAATACTGATCATCGCAATGGGATCCTTACACCCAATGTTTTAAAGACGAACTAGTAAAAATAAAAAAAAAAAGCAAGCAGACATGTCTTTAGACGTTCTAGTCGATATTTCTACTTTTGGATATTTCGCGTATACGAGTATCTCGAAAACTGTGCAATCTAAGGAAATTTTTTCAAATAACAAATAAAAGCTAATAAAATTTTATATTACTTTTATTCTATACGCTTTTTTTTAATTTTTCAATCGATTTCGAGTTACACACTCCTTAAAAGTAAAAAATTTCAAAAAAAGTTTTTTTTTCATGTTTTCTTTTAAACGTAAGCTGCAAGTTAGTAAATATTAATTTTACCCCACCTACTAAACTCAACAGTATCATCGGAGCTAGCCCCTAAATATTGTAAATTAATGATGATAATATAGAATCAATAAGTAATCTTTTATGGCTTTTTCAAAATGTCAAGTAACTAAAAATATATTTTGAATTTACTTTATGGAAATGCTAGAATTAGCGATTTTACTAATACAAATCAATGTAAAGACCCTTAAACTTATATAAAATAGTTTATTATTATCCTAATATTAGACTGGCCCTATAATAAAGCTTTGCATAATGATTCAAAAGCGGAACCCTTTTCCGTCCATCAAATGAACAAATACGGCTCAATAGCATTTAATGATATTGTTTTTCGCCATAATAAAGTTTACAGCAAATACGGACGACCTCGTCTCGCTGTCTCGTTGAGTCGTACTCCACACGTTCCTCCTTCGAGTTGAAGAGAATAGAATAGCTACCAACTTTGCGACTCCTTACAACTGCATATTCCATTTGGAAATGCAAAAGTTTCACGATTGCTGTAACCCTCCGCGCATCTGTCTTCGCCGCCCGCGGGCTTACGTCTCATTATTGAAGTCATGAAGTATGTGCTTCGCATAGTTCGGAATCCAAAGTGAAATTACATATGCTATAATCACAGTCACAAAAGAAAACTTATTTTTTAAAAAAATCTCTTCTACAAAATAAAACTACTTTATGTTAAGCAAAATCTAGACACTTGGTATTTTAAGAAGTGCGCCCTAAGAAATATTGGCAATTGTTATCGCTTACCTCTTGTAATAGATGATAAAAATTATAAAAATATCAGGGATCAGAGAAGGACGAAAGTAGTCAATCCGGTAAAGCACATTGAATACTTACTAGACTAATAAAGATTTCAAAATATAAAAATACATGACATCATCTTCGCATAGTATGCATTAAACACATTCAAATTGTAAAAACAAGCAGATACATGTCGAATTGAGATCATTAAAGTAGTTGGAAAATGATTTTGTATTTTGTGCAAAATCCTTTACATCCGTAAATTCCAGCGCGGGCACGCATTCAAAGGTGGGTGGCTTTCATATCTTGTCCAACCCTTCATGAGACCCGCACCGGTAAAAGCAAGTCGGCTTTCAGCCAAGAATTCCGACCAACATAACCATAAGTACTACTATATTACATCGGAGGGGGTAGAACGACTTTATCAAAGTGTACGCAATGGATGACATGCCATTTAACCGGCTAGCATTGTGCTCGAAGGCACGCAGGTCAAGCTCATAAAATATCTATCCACTTGATATAGATTTTCGGGTTCATTACACCTATTGTTAAGATACTAAATTCAACTAAATCGGTACATTTTCTGTATTTATTTTTACGTACCTTCTCTTATTCCAGAAACGAACATAGGTTTTACCTAAAATACTAAGAATAAAACTTTTTTATTATTTTACACAAAGAAATACTTACAGCTGGACATTAAATTATTAAAACAATACGTTTGATTTCAAAAAACATTAACCAACTAAAAATATTATCTTATTAACCTAATATAACCTAAATAAATGCTAGGAACAAAATATACAATACATATCATACAATCAACAAGGACGAGGTCTCAGGCGCCGAAGGTAACGTTTTAAATGTATGTAGGCACGAGTCGTCGCACGCCTGGCACCTACAGGGCCTAGCTGCCAACTCTAGGTTGAACTGCTAGTATTTGATAAAAGCAATTTAAAAACATTATTTAATCAAAGTAATATTATTTAAACCGAATGGCCTGGCCCGTGTTAGAGAAATGTTTTTACCGCAATTATGATAATATGAACCACACGATAACAATAATTGTAAATTCCGTCTTAGGCGCCGTCTTAGGCGTCATAATATTCATATAGACTCTCCTTGTTGATTGTATGATATGTAGTCTCTATTTTGTTCCTAACGTTTATTTAGGTTAGATTAGGTTATTAAGATAATATTTTTAGTTGGTTAATGTTTTTTGAAATCAAACGTATTGTTTTAATAATTTTATGTCCAGCTGTAAGTATTTCTTTGTGTAAAATAATAAAAAAGTTTTATTCTTAGTATTTTAGGTAAAACCTATGTTCGTTTCTTTAGGTAAACATCAACCTCTTGTTTAGGTAAACGTCTTTAATTTCTATTCTTCCAGGTTACCTACTAGTAAATTAATAAACGGTGTCAAATAGGAAATGTTGCATAAGAATAGTATGCATATAAACTGACAGATAGCTTAAAAGGAAATTGTCTCAAACTTTTGAGGCCCAGGTTCGGATATAAGTTGTTTTTTTTTTCGATAGAATATTAAGCAATTTTAATGCTTTCGATAGAAACCACAGTTTAAAGTAAACTATGAAACTTCGTTGCTGGTACTGCGCAAAGCCAAGGACCGAACCTATCAATATTCATAGCGGCCTCTCCGCAAAAACAACCCTTAAGCCATCATCATGGCAAAATACATGCATATTAACCAAAAACGCTTATTAGAAACTTTTATAGAACAGAAATAATATTAATATTCTCGTCACTACTACATATTTACACCATTCTATACGCCATTATACATACATACACATTAACACTTTCTTATATTCCACACCCTAATATAGTCTCAAACTATATCACATATTTAATAATAGATGCTAGTTCATGTTATCATGAAATGTTAAACATAATAATTTATGTTAAATTGGAGATACCTGAAGTCGGCCTCAGTTATTGATTAATGTGTTTTTATGTAACTGTCTTGTGTATAGCTGTAAGCATATCTAAGAATTATATAACTTAATAAAATGAGTCTCGAATATTGAGACATAAGCTCTCTCTGAATAATTTAATATGTTCATTTGAGAAAATATCCAGCACTTCATTTTATTAAATTTTGTAACGAAACATGCCTGACATCCCGCATACCTTCAGCTCCCTTATATTAGAAAGGTCTATAAATAAACATGTTGTTTCGCCAGAGATTAAAATCGTCCATGTGTATTAACTTATTTATTTAAGTAAAAAAGAATAAATACATTTACACAGGAAAAATACATTACAGCTAACTATAATTAAAAATAAAGTTCTCAGACGAATCTCAGCGAATAATCTCATTTCCCAGAGTACTCAATACATATTTTTAAAGCAAGGGTTATAATGATACCATTTAGTATAAGAAATAGGTGATAAGTCAATGTGACGTAAAGTGATAAGTAATCTAGTCATTGCACGAAATTAATTTCTCACATTATCGAGTTACCTAGTACTCACGGGACTTTGTGACTAATTGAGAGAAATTATTAATTACAAATCTTAAAATTTCTTATCAAATCAAGTGCAATAAGGTAAGTTTATCCCTATTGTTTAAGTTGTTTCAATTAACTCGTACAGTTTACATATTAATACAATGTAATAATCAATACACGATGTGAAGTAAATGTAATTAAAAACCACTCTGTGATCTGACGAATTACACATATATACGAGTAGGTAGGTACACTTCAATGACTTCATATGCATACCGGGAAAATATATTTACCCAATATATTGTCCAATTTCTACGCTTGAAGTGAAGGGGACAAAAGCGACCTTTCAAAATACGGCAAACGCAGAAAAAACGTTGCGCTGTAAAAATATAAAAGCGGATACGGCTAAAGGGAACAATTTAATAACAAATCCATTTTATCGTCATCCTATTGGTACGTTTTTTTATCCCTCGGCGCCAGGAAAGGCAGCCATTTATTTGTTTCGGATATAAGCTTGCCATAAATTTGACCGGAAAATTGTCATTAAGACTGAATTGCATAAAATTCTGAAACGATGTTAATGACAGCATATCATTCACCAACATCTATATCCCAAAACCTTAAAAAAAGTTCAAAATATTGCCAGAAATAAAAGAGGGTTTTTAAGTTACTAATAATTTTTTTTCGGGCAAACGATTTATATGTATAATTTGCGTATGTACTAGCCAAGCCCATGGCAAAGTTGCTGGAAACTAGATGTGAAATATATACATATATACAGTGCTTATATTATAACATAATTATCAACTTAAATGATATTCCAAAGTTCCAAGTTATTTATCTCATCAAAATTATAAAGAATAAAATTAAGGTTTTTTTAAAATGTCAATCAGTGCCCGCGTTCGTCCGAACTTATAGACAAAATAAAACAATTTAAGCTATTTAAGATGCAATCTGCTGTTTAGACAGCTATGGCATAAAACTAAAGTGTGGGCATTTCAGTCAATCAGTACACACTTTTATTGGTTTGTAATCTTGGACCAATATAAAATATACAAACGACGCACACAATACACTTTCGATTAGCACTACAAAATTAAATGTGAACTATATGGTACCATTGACTAAACCATATGGATTATTTTTTAAAATAATGTATGGTAACTACACAGAATAGAATATTTATGAATTTTGAATTGTAGATTAAGCATAAAATATTTAGAAGCCAAGATAATATTTACAACACAAACGATTTAGTAGGTGTACCAGGAAATTAAGGATTGCGACTTAATCCCTTAATAAAATGTGGAATAATAAATGAATGATTATATAATGAAGACTATATTAAATGCATCTCGACACAGACTCCTGGGTGTCAAAGATTGTCTAAAGAACAAGATATTGTTACAAAATAATTAACAAATGCTACTGCTGCCAATATATGCAATAATATTTTTTATTTTAACACATCGTTTCAAATATGTTGAAAAATTAAAGTTATTGCTGAGGATACCAATATAGGCAATATCAGTAACATAGGACTCCAGCTCGCTTTTTTCATTGATGGAATATGTGTTAAGAACGACTTAACATTTACTAAAGAGAGTGAAAAGGGTATAAAAATATGTGGGCGTTGCCCTTAGCGACGGTGGCACGCGCTGAAAACACCTGAGTTCGAGGTAAAGTCCGCTGCGCAGGACACTTACACTGGCTCGGTATTTTTTGGTTTCCCGAATCCGCTTATAAATTAGGCGGAATATCTAAAACTACCTCATTCACCTATGTGTGCGTAGTGGATGCGTGATTTTGGATTGCTTAATCATTACAGGGTTGAATGAATATTAAGTCTCGAAAGGATAGCTTATTACGTTTGCATTTATGAACGGTAACTAGGCACGTAGGTTCACTGAAAAAGGCAACGAATGGCGTATTTGTAGAATAGGAAACCTTCCTTCCGCTTCGATTATGAAAGGACAGCGTTTCCGTTCAGAACGACCTGCTTATCGTTCCATTTCCGCATCAAAAACATATAGCCAAAAATATTACACGAAATAACGACATTGGAAAGCGAAAGATATTTCCTTTCATCTTAGAATAACGTTTAATATCCTATATAAGTTACCAGTTGCCGTCAAAAACATAATACGAATTTCCTCCAATCAAACGTGAAAACTACATAATCGTTGTTTGTCATTAATATTGAAATAAAACAATAATAATAAACACTTTATTTGACACGCATAAATACAGTAAAAATTGGCATACAAAAAGTCCTTTTTTAATGTAATACATCTGCTTTAAATATAATAATATAATATGAATTATTATTAAACTATGTTTATTTTATTTATTGAGGTTATTGGTTCAGATTTTTACGGAGATATCCCTACGAAATATGACCAGATTACGCCATTAACTACGAAACCAATAAACTATGATCATGAAACGTTTGATTAATGTCATATTATAGTCAGTAATTAAAGAAGTGTTATTAAATATAAAATATCTCTGTATCCCTCTTCCCTTAAAATGAAATCGAAAATTTAAAAAAAAATGGTACTTTAGTCATTCGTGTGATATTTACAAGACATGTTTTTTTGTATCCGCCGAGAGTAAAAGACGACAGGCTAATAACATAAAAGTCATTCAACGATCCTTCTGCGGCCTCGAAAATTTGAATCTGAGATGTCTTGGAGGCTGAGAGCTTGGCTAAAGCAGCTAAGGGCTGGGAAACGTGAAAAATGACAGGGCGTCCATCAAGGCTCGACGCCGCGACCGCTACCAAACTTGCGCTCCAAGTGGCTCCTACTCGCCACAGTACGCTGGGCCCAAATCTATCGGCGATACAATTGTATAAGCTCACTGAATTATTGTGCTTTCAGTTTGAAAGGTTTCAACTAGTCTAATTCGTATATATAAATAAAGCTAATCTTTATCTTAATAAACAAGGATTCAAAGTTACGCTTAACGCACATTCCTAGCAAAATGAGTTCTACGATGTTGTTATTACACATATCATAGACAATATTTTACGCTATAATGCACTTCACAATGATATCTCTACTTTGGGAATCTACAAAATATGTTTTCACTATTATTTATTTAATTATTCATTATAGTAATGGTTTTAAAGGATGTGACAAATAAAGTAATTTTACAAAACGACTATAAGAACATTGGTAATTACAAATTCGTAAACAAAAATTCACGATTATAGTTGAAAATTCCTCCGCATTTCTTATACAAGTAACCTAATTTTAAAATTGATATTTCAGTTTTTTGCTGTACGGATTTATCTCTATTAAAAGCTACTATACATATTTATCAATAGACTATAAAAGTGCTACCTAACTATGGAAATTCTAATAGCAAACGTAAAATATAAAAAACCATCAAATATAAAAATATAATCTAGATAGGAAAAGTGCGTCATAAATAAATATTAAATAGCATCTCGAAGAATCCATTTTGAAAGTTTTAATATCAATTTGACCCAGTTTCCCAGTTGATTGATCATTTAATTTTATTGTAAGTAGTTGATTGATTGTTTTATTATATTTGATTGAGTGACTGTTTTATAATGATTTTACCCTTTGTTCTTCTATTCAGTCCCATATATTATAACATTATAAGATTTTTTATCTTAATTATCATTATATTTTAGAATATGTGTATTATTTATTATTTTTGAAAAGACTTTAGGAATTAGAATTCTACTAACCCAGCGAAATTTCTACAGAAAAAGAACTAATTGATAAATAATTCGCTTAAGAGAATACGGCTATATGTATTAAATGTATAATTTCAACCTATATATCATATGAATATAAGCGTAATATAGCCTATGAATCAGGCCCTCTATTTATAAGAAAACGGAGGCCTCAGGAGTTGCAAGACAACAACGCCGAAGACGGTCTGTTCTTGTTACGCCTGTCGTAAATCTCAAAGAAGCGTTCTCTCGTATAATCCACTAACAGACTGGATGTAACGCCATGTAACGTTCGCCATACAAGCGGATGCCCCAAAAGAAAATTGGGAGTTCCTCCGTTTTGAGTGTATTTTAATAGTGGACTGACATATATTTTAAAAATAGATAAAAAAAAAAATCGAGTATATATATCAATATAATAGAAAAAAAGTGTATTTAGAATCACTTCTGTCCTTTTAGGAGGTTGATATCTATATTAACAACCAAACCGGTCTCACGAAAAAAATTCTTGAATGCTTGGTTTTTTCGCCATACCGCGTTTTAAAAATATAAAACAACTTATATTAACTTTAACTTCGTTTTTCTAGTAATTGAGAAAAAAAAACTCAATATTTTTTTAATGATTAATGTTTGATTGTTCATGAAGAACAACCCCTATAAGTTACAGTAGTGATTTTAAATACAGACTGTATTTATTTATGAAAATGTTTAATATAAAATATGTACTTATTTTACAATATTAAAAACATCTGAGTAATTTCGGGTGACAGTAGTCGGAAGAATCAGTACCAAATCGCTACCGAAAAAAAACTGAAAATCGCGCTAAAATGACTGGCACAACACAGTTTAAAATTGTATATTTGAATTGTAAAGAATTTTTCACCTATGATGATTATTTTTTAATATTGGCAGTTCACCTGAAAAGATAAATGACACACTCTTTGAAAATTTAGAAAAGGTTACTAATTTTTTGATAAAGCGTAGGACAGCAAATATTTATTAAGGTACTAAAGAGACCCTGTACTTGAGAGCGCAGGATGTCGGTTTAAACCCAGCGCTGAGTTTTATAAAATGCATTTTTAACTCTTTAGTGTAAAATATTGTCAAACGTTATGTAACCATCTAATTAGACCACTTTTTCCGCAACTTCGAAGCGAACGCACGTATCATTTAGTAACTTAGGTTCTCTTGGTGTATTTGATTTTATAATATCAATTTTGGTATTAAATTTATATGCACGATGTAGTGTTAAATATAAACGATTTTAGTAGAATAAATTATAAAATCGTCGGCCTTTTGGTTGCTTAACTGTAAAACTTTATCGCCAATCAAATACTCACAGAGGAGAGAGAAGAGTAAATATTTAAATCAATGACATTCCAATCGCTTAAGGCGTCTCCTGATTCGTATTTTAATAAGAGTTTCCGGCCAGGCCACTTTGTCCGTGCAAATGCAGTTGGCGAGCGACGCAGCAAACGGAGCGCGCCTTAATAACATCGACGCCGTTCTGCAGCAGAGAGCTACTTCAAAGGAAACTGTACTTAACGAGGAAGGCGAAAGTGGACCGGGCAATACCAGTATGAACATTTTTTTTTCTTCTTCAAATGAAAACGGCTCTAATATAATTCAGTTAGGAAAGCAAAATAAAATTCAAGAATAAAAATATGAAATAAGTGATAGGTTATTAAATGTTATTTATTTTGAATAGGTAAGCATTAGCGATACAACAATATTTACGAGCTAATGAAAATGAAAATAAAATCTACACAGAGTCTAGACCAACCATGCACCTTTGAACAACCTTTTTTGTCTTCGGGCCACATACATATGCCACGCGGGCCGCAACACTATACTGGTATGACGAAAAAAATATGAAACGACAATCCTCTTTGGGTGTCACTAATTTTATGTCAAAGTCAAAATTAATCTCGTGTATACGAAATATAGAATGCCAGATTTAGTAAATCATGTCCCTGAAAATAAATGTGTTTGGGGCCGCAGGTTGAGTATGGCAGGTCTAGACTTACATTTCATTGCACAAAGAATAATACACCTCAGTATGAACAATGGTCTGGTTGAAGAAGAAAGCCAAGTGGAATAAATTATTATAAAATAAATGCAAAATTAGGTTAGAACTAGACATTTATAATTTTTTAGGATTTCTGAAGTGTTTTTGTCATTGTATTTTTTTTTTTGGCATAATTAACGGGTTTATGGTGTTAATTGTATTTGCTAGCAATGTTTCATATAAAAGTATTTTTTAGGGTAGAAACCACTTATTGGTATTATTTATTTATTTATATACAAAAAAAATTTTTTTTTTCCTATTTTTTTATTGTGCCATAACCGTGCAAAGCCTTAGTACAGCGAATGCTATCGAATTTGATTTTATTATCCTTATCTACTATTGGGATAAAATTTGAGCGAAAATACAGGTTTTTGTCAAATCTGTAAAATTAAATTAATCGTTACCTAAAAAAAGAAAATATATATAGATATAGTGACTTGATATAATATGGCATAGGTGCCCAATTAAAATATAATTACGATTCTGACTATAATGATCATCTTATCCTGTGTAAGTACTAAGCCACACAAACACGGACGTAAATGAAGGACATTTTTGCAATTCATTGCAAGCACCGAAAATTACCAAAAGATTTTTAATTTTGAGATTATTAAAAAAAACAATACCTGTGCACTTGACTGATTTAAATTTCAAGGGGCTCTAAATTACATAGGTTCCTATTTTTATTTTATTTTTTTCAAAATAATGTATGTATATTATTATTATTATTAATAATTAATTATTAATTTATATGCAATTATTTTGGGCCCTACGCAACTAGGCCTGTGCTAGAGTCAGGGGAGATGGTGGTAATGAAGCGTTAAAAATGGTATGGCCAGGTGCGGATTCGAACCCGCGACCTTTGGACTAATAGTCCAACGCCTTAACCACTATACTACCACGATCTACATTGACCTAGGTTATAAACAATTATTTTGGGCACTACTCAACTAGGCCAAATGTACCTGAGCTAGAGTAAGTGCTTTAAAGTGGTTTTCAATACGAATTTTATTATAATTTCAATATTAAAACTAGAATCTAGACACGTCCGTGGGCCTATTCATTATTTTTTAGTTTTCAACGTTGTCAAATGCAACTTTTATGCACAAAAAATTATATAAAAATACTATGTAAAAAATATGTAAAAATAGATCCAGCTAAAACTGCTCTTTTCTGTCGGTTTCTTAATCTTAACTGAAATACAACACATGTGTAAAATTAAATAATATACAATCTAAGTTTTTATAATTTGTGTAAAATAAAAAGAGAATATAACAAGAATGTAGAGGTGCCTACATCTTATTTTAATTTTTCATTTATTTATTATTTTTTATATAAAACAATACATTTAATTTTACGTCACCTTTATAGCGTATATTGTTGTTCTAAGGTGAATTAATCAGTTATAGAAACATAGATCCTCAGCTGACAATTAATAAACTAAAAAAGACAACAATTTACAATAAAAAAAAAATGTGTAATGAAATATGCAACTGAAAATTTACCTAGAGGCCCACTGTGGACTTGGATTTATACAGCCTTCATAAATATTGCGCGAGAGCAAGAGATAAAAGAGATTGAATAATTTGAAGCTATGTGTGTATGGATGTGTGCGATGTGTATGTGTGAGGAGGAACCTAAAATGGGTTCTATTTACAACAATAATCATAGATAAAATAATATGACGAATCTAATATTCTTAGAATAGATTTAGTTTCCATTTTGGATGTGATATAGTATAAAATAAATAGAATAAAGAAAAATAAATTTAAATACAGACTTCTATTTGTTTATTCTAAGAATTTTGCATTAACATAGTTAAATTATTTTAGCTGGTTATTTTGCATAAATTCTTTTAGTATATGTTTTATTAACGATTTTTTTTCCTTTGTCTAAACATCTAAAGGTATTTTTTTTTAAATGGCTAGGTATTATATATTTTAATTGTCAATACCCATAATTACATCTTTTAACCTTACACTTTTCATTCGACATTTGTCTTTTAGAATACCTATTTACTAATAAAAAGATTTTTCCGCGTACCGGTAGAACTTTGAAGTAGGTATACAATTTAGGGTAGTCGACTTGCATTAAACACTTTTTGTTTTTATAATAATCACTTATAGAAGAATTACTTTTAGAAAAGTTATAACGATACTTAAACTTAAACGGTAATGTAAAATTTACTTTTTCGTAAAGAAAATACGTACCGGAGGATCAAAAATAACAAATATAAATCAATGAAAGTTTTTTTTTTAGTTTAGGTCACAAGTTCGAAACTATGTAGAAGTTTGAGAACTTTTTTGCGTGAAAATGGAAATAGGTGAAATTTAATGTACTCCTATGTTTTATAAATATCGTATATTTTATGTCAATGAAACGTTTAATTATGAGAAACTGGCTTTCGACAGGCAAGACAAAGAGTAACCTTGATTCGCCTGCTGTGATAGCAGGACAACCGGAGACCGCGCCTTAATGCAGACGAGCCTTGAACCAACACGAAGGCCGAGCCTCGCTGACGTTAAATTCAATTCCAGTTAGTTAAACTGTTTCTGTGTTGAACGCAGCTGACTTGCGGCTTACTGAAGTTCCTAATATCATAGGCTACGGCACCGCCGCTCGTATTAATAGACCATAAACTATATTACCATTTGATATTTCATAGAGGCTAACGTTGCTTTTGTACTGATTGGGTCTTGTCCTACGACATTAGTAATAACAACGTGGGAAATAACTTCAAGGCAAGGTCGTACCTAGTTTCTTAAGCTTTATAGAACATTTTTAAATTTAAAATGTCACGACGGTTCAGTAGGAATCATTTTGCTTTTAAGGATTGGTTCGACCTTTGTTGAGAGTTTTCTGTGACGCCGGGGATAATTAATGCAAACTTTCAACTTTTAGGCAATGTCAACTAAGTTTATCATTAATAAAATTCCGAAATCTAAAACCAAATATATTTTAGGACCTCGAAGCTAGAATGCTAAATCTTACAAAAAAATAAATATGATAAATTTAATAAAAAAAATGTTTGTTACGGTATAATTATTTTAGAACGTGTTTTGGGTGTCTTATTTTTATAACTTAAAGTTCAATAAATAAATATATGACCGCTGACTGTATCACAGCAGCGAACTTCAATACTCTGACGCATGTCAGTACCTTTTAGGATCTAAAGAAGATAAAGAATACCCTAAAACTACATAAAAAAATATTTCCTGCATATTTAATGATTCAACCAAGGCTTAATGTAAACTAATTATTATGAACGTTGCGGGGATATATTTAAAATTACAAATGTGTTTACCGAAGCTGATATCTCCAAAAGAACGCCAGTGGCGGTAAATTACGCTGAAAGACTAATTTCCAATGCTTTTAAGGCTAAACCGTTTATGTTAATGGAAAGTCAAGATAATTTTTCGTGGGAGATTAAATTTATGCTAACCTCCATAATGATATGAAACACAAAAAATAATACCTATGATCGTTTGATAAAAAATGTCTAATTTTGAATGATAATAAAAATACTATAATTTTAACCAACCCACCTTAAAATTTGACTTACGAAATTGCCGAAAATTTATGTTCAAGAAGTAAAGTAAAATCGAAAATCTAATAACCGGTTTAAGATTAAACATAAAGGTTAAACGCTAACCGTGATTGGCATCATCTCCAAAACGGTTATGTTTTTGCTTGTTTTTCTGTTTCAACTGATTTATTTCTGCAATGAATTTTAAATATTCATATTGACCTATTAAATGTTATTAAGAATTACAATAATGTATTTATACAAATACGATTTAAATATACAAATTTGTATGTCAATTATAAATTTTATTGCAGATTATTTCTTACTTCTGTTATTTGATTTTTCTGAATTATAAATATCAATTACTATGCAATAGTTAAAAACTCTCAAATGTTACGTTCAAAATAGATGAATACCTAGAGTCATGATTGTTAATAAAGTAATTTTTTTTTAAATATATATTTAACCAAATTATTCCTGGAAAATAAATTCTTTAAAATAAAGGCAAATTGTAAAACGCAAACGATAATGAAAGTTTAATGTCGTATTTATAGTTATGTTAATGTAGGTATGTACGAGTATATGTGAGGTAAATAATTCTCAAGGGAAATTGACACGGGTCTGATAGAAAGTTAGGTTCAGAAATATTAAATATCTTTTGAAACGCTATCTAACCCTCAAGTTTATTGGCCTAACAAGAGATTGTTGATGAGGCATCTCTTAGGAAATGAAAAAAAACTTTATAGAAACGACGAGCAAATAAAACAAGGTACGTCGTTAAGATGACGAAGAGAACTTGTAATGATTTTAACTCATTACGTTTATTCTCCGTCTAAATATTTAATGTTGAAAGACGTTTGAGAAACATTGAAACACAAGATATGAACTCAGGCGCTTTGTGTATGATTTTCATTCCACGGTTGCTGTCGCTAAAAATGAAAAATGCATGAAACCTACCTGGTGTGAGACCATTAATTGTTTGGTTGAAAGCGTAAAACCGCAAGCTGTTGCATGATTGTGTGAAAGCTAGCGCAAAAAGAAAATATTTTTGCGGCCGCTATATCACAAACATGTCCGCGACGCACCTTGATCGTTTATTTCATTGATACTATATTAATGTTCAATTGATTCTAACTACAATTCAGCATGCAATGGGATTAGCATACTCGACCTGAACCGAAATAAAACTATATTTTGGCAACAAAAACTATTTTACATACCTCAAAAACTCTTTCAGACTGTTTCTTTCTTTGGCGCTTATTTATGATTGATAATAACTACAATGCGTTGTGAAACGTGATAAAGATTTGATTTTTTTAAACCGCATTTATTTATATATTTGATTTCCAAAATATTTCAATTAATATAATACTGTCATTACTGGACCGATTGTTCCCTGCCTTTACGCAGTGGCCGTCTGAACCAAAGGAGGCATTGACCGACGTCTTTTTATTAATAATTTCAGTACTAAAATTAGAAAAAATAATAGAAAGAGTACACTAAGAGAAATATTATAATAAAAGTACATATGAATATTTGTAGACATATTGATATTAGGCAACAGGCACATTAAGAATATTTTTTAATATTTTAAATATACATATTATATGTATACTTAAAATCTATTATCTAAAACCTGATTAAATTTGTTCTATTACCAAAATAAAATAATTAAGGTAGTGATGTTTAGTATACAGCATAGAGTAAACAATGATTATACAGAGGTGACACGCCTGCGAATATTACCCATTGCGATCTTCTGAGTGCAGATAAATCTTCAATCAAGGTCGCACGCAATTACACTACGTTATGAACCTTATGACTTTTTTTTTACTATGGATATTTGTTTTTTTCATTTCTCTATACATTTTAATAATAAATGTGTGGTGATTCCGAAGCCTATTTATTTTTTTTCTTTTTGTACCTCCTTGTAAAAAAATGAAAAAAAATATTGCACAAAAAAGAATATATACATAACTTAGTGTTGTTGACAAGTCACTTGCGGCAACAAGTTACCGCAGAGAAAGATATTTAGTGTCAAAACAGACACTGTGAATAACTGGAAATGTAACGAGTGAGTTAGGCGTTGCGCCGAATAAGAGCAGATCACGCTTAATGAGAGAGATAGACTTATTCGCCTCGTCACAAGTGAGAGCGCGATAAAGCTCGCGGGGCGGGGCGGGGTGTAAGGTCACGCGTTAAGTGAAGTAGAGCATCAATTTCCATTAGATGCGTAAACATTACATAAACTTCAGGTCATAATCTGTTCACATTCATTTTACCATGAATATATAATTTATTGCGAATGTGTACATTTTACATTAGCCTATCATCCGTTCATCCAGTAAGCCGGTAATGGTCATACATCCATCTACAGGCGCTTGAATAAGGCTACTTTATTTAACAGCACGTCCGTGTAAAGCGAATGCTATGTTTGGTCGGGTCACCGTGTCTTTGATGTCGAACGGGTAATTTACGGGCATAAATCCTTTAATGGACTTCCACAGCGGAGGTTATTAGCGGGAATATGTTTCGATACCTCCCAAGCTGTAAATATCCATGGCTGCCTCAACGCCGTTGGCTGCATACAAGAGACGCTCGTAAACTATGATTGTGCTAAATTATTACCGTGCACAATATGCAAATATATATACCTACATAGTATTTTATTGCATATTCTCCGAACTATTATATATATATTACATTAACGGTTATAAAGCTAGTAATGTCAAATGTGACTGCTGCATTGATAGACGTTGTAGTTTTAGTAGTCTGGTTGATGTCATAGGTCGTGAACTAGGCCGCTTGCCGCCTATAAAGGCTTAAAAGGCATTGCCAACCCTGTAAAAATCATTTAATATAAATAATCGAAGTGCTTAGATAAAACATATTTCATAATAACTTAATAAAGTAAAAAAAAAAAAAAAATACACCCAATTATTGTATGGTGCACGAGCACGCCACGCAATCTCGATAAATGCCTTCGAGGTTTGTACTGTGTGACGTCATGCGACAAATGTCAAGCAATGAGCAATCCTATATGAATAAAGAGACATTATTATTCGCTGAGCATACCTTTAAAAGTTATGCCCATTTCATATATAAGAAACAGATTTCAAGAGTCAAGAAATAGCCACGAGAGTGAATGCACCAAATAAAAAGGGATAACGCATTACTGGATGGCAGCCATTACATTATAATCATTTCATTCCCAAGACGTTTGGCGTTAAATATTTTATTTATAAAAATGCCCATTTTGACACATAGTTAGAAATTAAGCGTAATAGTTGAGATTTCATTTTCTTAAAAGTGGTATGTTGTGTGATTAGCCAAAGTAAAAACGAAGCCAAAACAGATGACTCTAATACTTATAAAGAAATTTTTGTAAATATTTCAATTAACATTCATTCCGAAATTAAAGACCGATATAAGTTGACTTAACATTTTTGACTCTCTCTTGTTTTTTTTTTCTTATATATTTCCTGAATGTATTTTTATTAAATTATTTTTAATTTTTAGACGATAATATTATCTTCAGTTTTATAAGTGATGTAGAGGAAGAATGCTAAAATACTTGTCATTGTAAGTCAATGTAACAGCGCTAGGGCAAGCTCTCTCCGCCCCCATTAAATTGCTTACACATGCAAGATTGTCACATATTTTGTTGAACGATCCATGAGACCAAACGCGTGTCTAAAATGAAGCACAAGTAGATCGCTCCAGAAGTACCCACATGAGACCTGTAAGTGAAGTTCTCATACTTTGTTCTGGACATTGACGACTTTGTTCTGGACATTGAAAGCGCACGGCGGACGTCGGCCGCCGCCTTTGGCTCGCTTCGAGAAACAGTCGCAAAGAGAAAATGCGGATGCACCCTGGCGTCGGCGTCTCTTCTTTCCCCTTTAAAGGCATCTCCCTCTCGAGCGAGAAAGTATTTTCACTGTACCTCATAGCATAGGAATCATTCATAGCGACACGGGCCCGCGGAACGGCCCTCCGTGCCTGAAAAGGAAAACACTGCTGCGTTTTGAAGCGAGACCATTTCGCGATTGCAAAAGTTACGAAATATGAAAGACAAAAATAGACACTTTTTGCGTGAAGCATATTCTGTGCGATCGGCAGCGATCCTATATGATTTGCGAAAAAAGCAAAAATGATTATGTCCTATTGGATGCGGATATTTTATGTCCTGGAAATGTAAATGCTACAATTGGTTGATAACTTCATCGTTGTAATATTTGTTGTTTATTTTAAAATCGTTTAGTAGTATTTCTTTAGGTAGATTTTATTAGGAAAGCTACATATTGCAATGGGCCCATGACATGACTTCCGGAAAATTTTACATATCTTCGCGTTTCACATCCCCTAAAGCTCAATACCACCCTCAATTTTAATGTTTAGATATAAATTTATATGTCTATCTGTATCACTTTCTTGTGGACACGATAACTGCCGTAATTTTAGACTAATCACTTTCAATGTGATACATAAAATTAAAGTCACCAAATCTCGGTCAAGTGGGCAAAATCAGACGAGAGGCGCGGGAATGGAGTGGGTTTTTCGAAAAAGTAAAATTGTGCTATAACTTTCTTAGTATATAAGATATCGAATTCATTTTTTTTATTTTATTCCATAGATAAGGGCCTAAAACTTATCTCAGTAAACTTTTTTATAGTACCAACCATTGGTCTTAAAGGTTGGAAAAATTGGTTTTTCAAAATTCAAAAAATCATACCTTCCTTCACAGGATCAAATCCTTTCAAAATGCTAATTGTAGGCCTACAACTTGTGTTCGAAACAATTATGAAGAGGGATTCAGTATATGCACTCCTACTACCGTGGATAACTCCGTACGGCGCGGCGGCGGGTTGAGATGCGCGAGCTGCCGCGCGGTGAGTAGATCGAGCGGTAGTTTGCTCAATGTTTGATACAAGTTCGTACAATTTGGAGTTCGCCTATCCCCTAATTTGATCCGGCGATCTACCTCCTCCTTTCGGCGTGCCAAAAGGGACTTTTAAGTAGTAATCACCCTCAGCGACCAGGAAATCAAAACGGATATGCCCACCCCACCGCCAAATGACTAATAGGAATTATTAATTCCATAGGAAGATGCAAGATGTCCTTAAACGCAAGTACTCTACTTCAGGCGCTCGTGGAATCCTAGCCAATGATCAACAAAAAAGTCATTTTGTCCGTTTACGTACTTTCACCTTTTTTTATTCGTGGAATATCTATCCATAATGGCAATGGCGACAACAATTTATAGCTAAAAAAATAGCTTCTACGAATAGTATTGTCAAGTTGCGCTGAATAAATCATATCAGTTTGAGATCGTAATTCAATCGATGCAATGCTTTCAACGCAAATAATGTTCGCAGCTTCTATAGAAAGAAGGTGAGAGCGCTGTCTAAAAAGATTTACCTACCCGCTAAACCACAGACTGTTCGTATTCTATTAAAAGAATTCTGCCACTATCCAGCACATAAATCTGGCGAATTGGTTTTACACAAATTTAATCTTTTGTATATCTTACAATGGATTGCATAGAGAAACAATGTGGGTAGTTTATTCTTGGCTTTATTTGTTAGATTTGAATATTTATTTGTTTCGATTTAAAAAAATCTACAAATTTTACTGTTTTACTTACGTATAAAAAAAGTGAATACTACATAAATCTAAATACAAATTCTTATGTTATATTACTTAAATAATAAACAATTAATAGATCGTGGTAGTCTAGTGATTAAAATGTCGGGTTTGAATCCGCACATGGTCATACCATTTTTAATGCTTCATTACGACCATCTCCCCTGACTCTAGCATAGGCACATTTAACCTAGTTGAGTAGGGTCCAAAATAATTGTATATGATCTAGGACATAGTGATTCATTATATTAAAATAAAATAACTTTCAAAAATACATTTATAATACAAGCGAACTTATATTACTTCATTATATTTTTTACTATTGTTTATAATGTCTATATATTTTTTTATATTGAAATTTAGGGCTGTCATGGTAATGAATTAGATCATTATACAAGTGGGATATTCGAGGAATCGTAAAGTAAACAAACAAAGTAGTGTTGAAACACATTAGAATTGCGTGTTCTGTATTAATTATTAATGGAGTTAATTTATTATTATATTTTAACAATATTCTATGTAAGCGATATTTTTTTTACAAATTATTCTTTTATAATAACAATTTAGGTAGTTAGTTGGGTATAGAAAATATATAACTTTGAACAATACGTTAGAAATTGTAAAAATACGAATTAGTTTACAGATTGAGCGTTCGTAAAATGAATATTGTCTAAGATGCATAGGTATGTTTACAACCAACTGTCCAACCAAGCATGAAAGAGAGCGTGCATTATAACGACTAAATTTATATATAATTATATAAAATTAATACGATTAATTAATACAATAAAAATACAACTAATATAGTTATAAGCATTCGCGAGGCCTATACTAGCGAAATTTGTATATATATTTTAACTACATATGACATGAAACTATGACTATGTTTATACTAAACCATTACTATACTATATGTATGTATGTATATAGGTATGACATATATCATACACATACTACATGGTACATCAAAAGATAAACTGTTCTATATTGGGACGTATTGTGGAATGATTTTTAAATTAATATTTTTAGATAGATAGTTTTTTAAAAAAGAAGAAATACCAATAGTTAAAATAGGTTACTTTATTATTTTTATAATAAAACATATAGACTGTTAGGGATTTTATATTTTCTATTCGATTTTTTTTTTCAAACTGAAGTCATTTTTAAATAAAAGGAAAATTATAATACATTTTTCAAATCAGATCGCATTCTTGATTATCCGATATAAGGTGTAGGAAGCCAAATAGCATGTTTAAATGAAATATTTTATTTCATAGGTTTGCTGACCTGTCATTTGAAAAGAATTAGCAATTGGAAGTTATTTTTTTTTTTTTTTAATTTATTTATTATTGGTTACTATAAAAAATATTATTTTTTTACTGATTCGGTAGCTCAGTAATTAGACTGGATTTAGTTAGATCTAAAGTAATAACAAATATTATGTAAGAATACCTATTTATGCAAATAGGTATCTGTTTGCGAGATTCGTAAAGCTTTCAGTGTCCTCGCCATTGCGTTTTATTCAAAGACTCTCGGAAGGAGCTGTCGTCCATGATTTACATTAATGTTAGGAATAATACCTACGCAAAAGTAGCAAGTAGCGATACAAAAAAATATCAATATAACACCGAATTCAATTTAGAATGAAAACAAAAAAATAAAAATATGCACTTATTTTGCAATGATTTTGTGCATACATACATTTTGTTTCCTAAAACACCTCTGAAACAGCAAAGTTGCATAGTTTACTCGTGAAGACCGTAGCAATATAAAAGATTAACTGCCAACCTAACATACTTTTATCAAATCCTGCATAATCAGATCGTTTGGTGTATCTGTTAATAATAATACCCTTGCTTGACATACACTATTTCGTCTGCCTTAACTAAAAAACAGATATGTAAAGGAGTCGATAATTTTAAGGCGTGTGTACCCTTGAACATCCAAAATTCGATCGTATTTGAGGGCCTAAAGCTCTTATATGAGCCAACACCAAAATTCAGAATAAATATATGTTAAGCAATGATTCCTTCATTCTGAATAGATGAACATTCTGTACTATATTAAAATAATTATTGCAATGAGGCTGTTTTCATACATGTGATACTTTTACGGCTCTTACAGGAAAATCTTACCGATTGATCTAAAATATAGATATTTTTTATGCCGGGTAATAAGGACATTTACACAACAAATTTTAGCAGGTGATTCGTACGCGCGATGCCCAAGGGCGATTCGTAACCCGCAAGCAACTACACGCACCTTAATCATAACATCGAAACATCATAATATCGAAACATGGACTTCTTATATTGTGTGTAATGACCGCAGGCTTTTCTTATAAAATAAATATATAAGGTACCATAACCAAAAATCCACTAAATACTTTTTTATCCAATATGCATTTTATAATTGAATTGCTGATTATTAAAAGGGGTATATGTTACATTATATTAAAAGGGAGCTATGTTACGGAATTTGTTTTATTTTTATTAAAAAAGTTATTAGAAATAAAAAAAATATAAAACAAAAACAAATCAGCAAACACACTAAGTTTTTCATGAATGCATAAATTTGTAATATATGTGATTATATTAGAAATGAATCAGTTTTTTTTTAATATCTCGCAAAGTTGAAAATGTAACATAGCTCCCTTTTAATAATCAGCAATTCAATTGGGCAGCAGTTTTTTTAAACAAAAAAATTGGTATTACTTATTTTATTGCGACAGAATAATGTTATAAAATAATTGTATTTACCTGTATCCAGAAAAAACAAATATGAATCTGCTATGTTAAAGAAAATATGTTTTTTTTTAAACTGCAATTAAAAGCAAGTTGCTTTTGAATTGGTTATAAAGTAAAGAAAAATATTTATTTTACAGCAGTTATAACTTATCTGCATACAGCAATGATAGGTCACGTTGACGTTTCAAAAAGAAAACATGGTTTGTCTTAGGGCTATGAGCCTTCAATCGAATGGGGAGTTTAACTGAATGCGTTTTCATAGTAAGGCCTAATTATAATGGGTTGGTGCTTGAGGTTATTTTTTTTTTTGTAAGTAAATAAATAATTTACCAGACGTACGATGCTTTTCTATAAACAAAGGAATTATGTCCTTGTAATCTAATCTTAATATTTTTTAAACTTTTATGTGTAAAAAATAATGTACAAATATTCATTAAATTATTACTGCGTAATACCCTAATAAATAAAATGACATTAGTAGATAGCTGAGTCTATTTGCTCATTATAATATCCGGTATAAATTTACAGTGGATCTGCGCGTGTTAGTGTAAATACGAACAGAGCGTAAGAATAGTCACATCAGGGGATGAAAACGAGCACACAAACCTTGGCAACTTGTGCAAATATGGAGAAAAACAGGATGGAAAAAGTCTATCGAGCTACAGAGGAATTAAAAACGGTTTATTTTGTAGATTTCTCAAAAATATCTTTTTTAAATTTTAGCGCTATAAATATACATGCATTGCATAAAACTCGATGTGAAGTGAATAAAAAGACGTAGTTAAATAAAAACTATAGTAATAATGCGAGAAAAATATAGGTTTATTTTTTAATAGAAGTAGAGTTCTGCATCCTATTAAAGGATTAATTTTAAGTTGTCTATTAAGGTAGCATTACGATTTTTGAAAATGTAATAAAGAACCGCATTTTTTCTAAAAGTTCATAAAATAAATTACCAATAATGGTACTTAAGGAAATATCAGTACGAACGGTGAATAAAAACGATAGTTTACCATCTTTCAATGAGTTGGAATATTCAAATACAATTTTTTTCACAAAAGATTTTAATAATATTTTAGAAATATTTAAAATTAAAAAGATTTACCGCGGTCACCAGCGACCATTGTGTAAGTTTCGAGTGTAATCGCGACTAATAATCGTGCCCTCTGGCGTAGTATTATGAAGGCTGGTCTCCACGTTGGCAACGGGCTCCTTGGAGGGTAGCTGTCGCTTATTTATTACTAGCGAGTTGAAATAGGATAAGTGAGTAAAACTCGGCGCTGGGTTTAGATAAACATCTAATAGAAGATTTTTATTTTAATAATATTGGCCTAAAACAGTGTTTCTCAAAATGTAAATAAACCATTTTTAAAAAGGAAATCAATAGCCCAAATTATACATTGTACGGTAATACATTTTGGCAAGGAATTTTCTATTATAAAATACATTTAAATTTAGTGTGTATTTAACTTGTCTCGTATATTTTTTGTACGTTCAAAAATTTAATTTATGTTTAGTAAAAGTATTAGTCATTTTATAACAAACACATAAGATAATCAAAAACACTATAAATCGATGGCTTAACTTGTGACAGTGGAACTCAACAATTCAGATGGTAGAATTTTAATGACTGCGATTAGATCATGCTTTGAAACTCAACTTTCTAGTGAAATTTATTGTTTGAAAAACCATAGTTTTCCAAAACAAAAAAAATTATAAATACATTATACCAACAGACTCGCACTTTATAATATGTTTTTGATAAGCGATCGCTAATTCATTATATTAAAGGGTAATACAAAGGCCGCGGTCTTCTTGGGTTGGTGTCGTCGGTCGCGCGACTGGAGAAAGGCAGACGCGACGATCCAACTTAGCTTTCGTCCACACGCGAGGGATTAAGCGATTTCAGTATAACTAATTTCCATTTACTAAGCCCGCCGGTAGCTCCGGTAATTCAGGTTATGACAAAGGCCACAAATTTGAGTGATGTTCAGGAAACCTCGAAATTCGGAATTTAATCAGTTCATAGTTATGAAATATTTAAGCAAGATGATATTTACATGATATCATTGGCTATAGCGCATTGGATATTACCAATATAATATCAAAATAATGATAGTTAAGTAAGCAATTTAACGCTTTTTAGTACCTACATACCCTTAGTACTGTGGAATCAATAGTCAATAGTTAATAAGTAAATATAAATTATGAAATCTATTTGATATGATTATGTTATATTTTCTAATTCATAAGAAAATAACATTACAGTATTTCCGAAAATGATATCTATTTATTTTTCATATAAATTGCCTTTATACACATATTTTGGCCAGTGTCATGTAACAATCATAATCAGAAAATAAAACATGATTATCAATTATGACAGTAAGTAACAGTATGAATTTATTTTTTCCTATTAAAAAATTTAATAGGAAATAAAGCTAAGAGAAAAAGATAAAAATTAAAATTAAGTAAAAACAATTTAAAACTTACATGTCACACAAAAATAAAAATCTTATCCGCGAAATTATTATTTACATTTATTATTCTCGGGTACAATTTTCGCCATACTCATCCGCTTGTATATTATGACTGATCACTGGAACCTTTTTTTTTTGTCATTCTCAACCATTGTTACCGACACGCAATATTATCCGTAATTTATTCCTACGTACGTTTCATTCATAAAAAAATATCATTTCCAGCATTTTTTTTTTTATAACACGTCGATTTGTTCAATGTTTTCCGGCAGTAGTCTTTGAAATTATAGAACAGAAATTGATCACTTGTTTAAATTGTTTTCAGAATTTTTTGTATTATATAATGGTGATAACATTATTAAAACGTTGACTTTTAAATGGTTTAAAATAGGGCACAAGATAAAAGAGAAATTTTTCTGTTTCTCTTATTAAAGATTTTTAATGAAATTATAATATCAAATACAATAAATGAAAAAAACTAATAATACCGCTATACTGCCACTATTTAATATCACTTGTTTATAAGATATAAACAGAATATTATAGCTGCACTTATTTCTACGTAAATGCACACTCTCTATCTTATTCATAAGATCTACAAAGTTGGGCGATTTGGAAGCCCTACGGGATGTCCTCGCAATAACTGAATCCTTTTGATGCGCTGCCGGCCAGACGTGGCATGTAAATAACATGGAGATTAGGATGGAGTGACCACTCAGCACGTAATACGGTTGAAAAACGGATTGATTCAAACAGCCACTCCAGCAGCGCCAACATGCACTCCCAGAGAAACGGCATATATGCTATTCGGCCTAATTGTACCTATTGACGTGCACCAGCGGACTAGGTTGTGAACTTGCGAGCCTACGGATCATCGTCTATTGGCCGAAAATTTAAAAAGTTTTATTATGCGTAAAACCTAACTGGTCTCGTGCGTTAATATTTGTATGCAATTACGCTTTTTCTATTTTCGCATTTTATAAATTACAAATTTGTACGAAAAAACAACATCTTTACAACTGCAGCTGTCAATTAATGAATAATCTGAGAAAAGAGTGCTTTGAAGGTTGAAGACGATTCAGTGAATGACCGAAGTTACATTTTAAGCAATCGGACTAAAAGGAACTGGGAATCTACCGCCCAAAATTTCTAAAGACACGCATTTTGACAGGAAAAAGCTACTTTGCACATTCATTCATGAAGTAGTTGAGGATTACTTTTTCAATATAATATTAATTGTGATTTAAAATCTTTTTAGAGCTAGGTATATATTTTTTAAAACAACAAAAAGCAATAACAAACAACTAAATATTAACTTCACCGTATAAAATGAAGTATAATATTACTAAATGTCATACATATTTTTTATACTTCGGAATACAATAGTTAAATATATGTATATATATATATATATATTGAAAATCAAGATAATAATGTATTCGTACAACATCAATCATCGATAATTCGCTATCGATTAAAATTCCATAATATGTACTTTTCCTCTTACCACCATAAATACGTAACACAAAATTTAACTTGTGGTCTCACATACACTAAATCACCATTAAATTATAGTTTACAGCACTAATTCATAAAATATTTCTCGAATTGTACGACACAAACATAGTGCGCCCAGACCGCCACTCGGGCAACATGTCACCTAAGAACTTTTCTAATTAATAGTTTCAAGTGTGACCGATATTTCAACACGCTATTTCACCGCCAAAACTTGAGAATCGCTTTGAAGCGCGTAGCCGCGATGCCTGCCGCCCTACTCGACGTTCTCCGCGTCACTGGGGCGGGCGCCGGGCTCCGTCGGGTGCGAACGGGCGAACGCCTCCCAGCGCCACTCCGAGGACGCCCTGCGTCGCTTGGACGTCAACTTAGGTTTAGGGCACTTGTTTCCCGATTAGGAAAATCAGGGGTTGTTTTACCGGAGAAGGTCGTGGTATCATTTCACTTATGGAATAAAATTAACCAAAACCTTATGAACTTTTATACGTATACAAAGAATAATTATTAGTATAACTTAATTTAAATCATTGCTTGCCACATAGTAGGGTACAGCTAATACTACATCCCCACTAGATCATAATAAAAACAATAATTGTGTAAATGTGATAACATCTTACATATCTACCTAGCGTAACATGTTACTGGGTTTTTATGAATTTATCAATAAATTTCCAAATATGTTGGTCTGATTATAAGATACCGATCGCTTTATTTATAGCATATATAAGTTTAAGTGCGAATAACTTTATGGTTAAACAAAAAGCATTAGCAGACGAGATAAATTCGATAGGCAAGCAAAATATTAACAAATAACAAAAACTCTTTTTCAGCACGGGAAGGCAACCATAAATTCAGAAACATTTGTAAACATAGCAAATGATAAAAACTATTTATAAATGAAATATATATATTTTACCATGAAAAGAAACTTAAAAAAAAATGTCTTCGTCTATAGATTATTAACGGAGATCGTCACTGGTGCTGTATTTTTTTTTTTTTAAACAAATTTATTTACATATTTATTTTATTTGTTTTATTTGCCGCTTTATAAGTTATTCTTCCACTAATTTATTTTTTTTCCTCTAAAATTATATATAGTTTTTAAACTATACATAAAAAATAAAAATATAAAAGAAAAAGTAAAAAGTATCAGTTAAAAAAATACATAATGTTCAATTTTTTTTCGTAAAGTAATAAGAAACGGAGTTTTTCTTCTAAATAGAACAAATAATATTTATAATAGTATAATAATAGTAGTAGTATAATAGTGTAATAGTATTTTTTATAGTAAATTATTTCTAAATGAAATCAGTTCGAAAGATGTTATAATATACATTTAAAAATTTATATAAATGAAAAATGTTGATTGTGTGCCCATAAACAGATAAACAAAGCGACAACCATTCCGAAAGGCCAAATTTATGACATATACATTTAAGAATGCACATGTTATTCGCAATAAAGTTTTATACTATATTCAATTGTTTTTAAATATAAAAGTAATAAAATATACAAGTTATTTAAATGTTTTTATTTACATTTGAGAAAACATGGCGGCTGGCTCAGCGGAGGTTAGACAGAAACAACATATTTAGTTTTCACTGCTGTAACACTTTTATACACAAAAACACTTAAAATATTATATTTATGTAATATTATAAAGAAATAATAGCTTTTGATCGCTTATAAATGCTAAAAAACATTCGTAAACACAGACTAAAACGAAACACGACGCCCTGCAAACGGCCATTTTCGTATACTGGATTAACGGAAGATGTTTGAGAATTATTTTTACATTTAAAAGCAAAGACGAACTGTTTTTGCTCCTAAAATCTGTTGTAAATTTAAGGAGATTATTATAGGATTGGAAACGAAAAGATCGATACTACCAACATTTAAAACACAAAAAAGGCAAATGGATGGAACTTAGGCCGCTGTATAGCGGATGGCGCTGGTCAGGCTAGGTTTAAAATATATTTATGGTTTTCTAGATTTTACTAAAGAATTTACATTCTTTTAAAAAAATGAGAAAATAGGCTTTGTGGAATTGCTTTAAACGATTTTTGGGATAATTTGTATTAACGGAAACAGAAAACAAAAGTTAGAAATAGTGAAGACAAAATAGTTACGTTTGATGTACCATATTATCATTCATATCGATCTGATGGTAAGTTTCCTTTGAAAATTAACTTTCCCTATTCATATATATACATTCTAGTGAAGCCGTTAATAACATTAAAATAATTACATAATTTGACAGCAGGAATGACAGCAGGAATGATGCACCGAAATGAATGTTCTGAGTAAACAAGGTCTAATAAAATATGAAGCCGTAAATTATAATTTGAGCGATGATTGGACTATAAATTATTTGGTTATTAAAATCAGAGCAGAATATTGAAATGGGCGAATCTGTCGATAATGGCAGTCGGAGTATCAGAGGTGGCTTTAATTAAAGTGCTCATGGTATTGGCGATTACTCTAAAAAAAGAAATATTGCTGAATAGTTTTCTCGGTCCATTTAAACGTTAACAGGAGGCATCAATGAATATAAAAAATAAGTACTCGAAAGAATACTATTGTAAAGAATATATTTTTGAAATTTAATAAAACCTTGGTATTGCCTTTAAACCTTCTTCATTTTATTGGTATTATTTTTTTAAATATTTATTAGTTACTCTTTATTTATTTCAACAAATAAAAATATGCATTACATATTTAAAAAAATATACATTTCATTAAGTGCCTATGCGTGTACTAATCTTGCTAATATTGTAACTGCGTGGCTTATATAGCGGTTTACAATCACATTTACAACATTTGAACAAAAAGTATGTTATACCTATGCAAATATAAATAAAGAATATTTCATTTAATATATTTTAGGGAAACATACAGCGTAAAATAGTTTATAAAACAGTAAATACATAGTTATAAATTTGGCCAATTACATGAATCCACTGAATAACAATCGAATTGAGATGTCGTTTCACCTAAAACTGATTACATAAAAGAAAAGAAAATTATGGGAACATAAATAAAATAGTTACGTTTTTGCATATTTATACTCATAAAAAAATATATATAATAATTAGGATATGGGTTGTATTAGAGTTATTATGATATACATAAATATTTAGGACTTTTACCCTCTAATTACCTGTATGGAGACGTGTTTATTTTACATACCTTGTTTTTGAATGAATTCAAAGTACTATTAAAAATGTCTAATTCCGAAAGATTACTATTATATTGATGGCATATTCTGTGACGTGTTGTGTTTTGAGCATAGTTTGTGTTCGTTTTATTTAATAAATTAAATATAAATAATGAAGGATAAATAGATTAGTGTTTTAATAACTGTATAATGTATTATTATTTAATATTAACAAGGACGGTATGCACCCTAACAACCTAACAACTAAATAAATAAATAATAATATAATCAATGAATATATATTCAATATTTTCTCATTTGTTTTTAAATAATATTTAAACATTATAATAAACAATAAATATTAAACCTATTTTAAAAATAAAGTTAAGCGAAATATAATAATAATCGTCCTGTTTCAAATAATTTTATTAATGTTAGCGTAATGTATGAAGCATGGTTACGGTGTTGGAGTTTTCAGTAATTTTCTCAGTATTTTAGGCATTTTAGGCATTCACCGTGCAAACGATATATCTACGTTATTTCGTTTCCTGACAAGAGGTTCACAGGAAATTAAATTGCAAGTCAGCTGAAAGTAAGCCAAATTCGATGTTTTAGAAATTATTCATGGCTGGATTACTTTGGACGATCTTCGTACGCCGGAATAAATGAAGCTAAAGAAACGTTCGCGTCTCAACCATCTAGATATTGGATAACGACAACTTTGTAATTTAGGTTGCTATGCAATTTATAACACCCTTAACAAGTCTCTAATTTTATGTATAATTTAATAATAATAATATTATCGTAATTGAGAAGTGTCTTTCAAAAGAGCTATTTCCAGTTCTGGAAAAAAACATTTGTGATTACGAAAATCTGTTCTGAATTATAAATTACATCTTACCTTGAACTAAGATGGTTCTAAAAACTGTATATTTTATAAAAAATTGCGTCCTAGTATACTGCTCCGCAACAAAACGACCCAATTTTTCGTTTTTTATCTACATAATATTATCTAGAAGTACAAAGTAAAAAAACCTATTTTCTGAAGAAACTAAGCGCATTTTCTATAGATATTATAAAAAAATTAAAAATATTCTGGCATATTTTTGCGAACACATTTAAATTAAAAAAATATATTAATTTTTGGAAATTATTAATATTTTTTGTATACAGGTTTGTATTTGGTATACAGATTCCTTAAATCAAAGAGGCTTATTTACAGGTAAGCTCAATAAATAATCATTGTTATAAGTAGTAAAAAGAAGGTAAGTAAAATTTTTCTCTGTATGTTTATGTGTATTTTTACCACAAACCTGCTACAAGGTACTATGGAGACCTATAATAATAGGTAATTAAAACACACTCATCTAGGCAATTTCATGCACTCAGTAAATTATTGGGAGAAGTTTGAGGTTTGTTGTAAACCTATACCTAATGATCATGAACAAATGCAAGCTGTGAGTGGATGGATAATAGACGATGGTAATTTTAAAATCAGGTTTACCCCAAACTTAATATTATGTTTCGGGAAAGTATTCATATAGAAAAGGGCTGAAGTGTGTTTTTTACACATAAATATTTGTCTTTAATTCGGTGAGGACTAAGTTCAATAATTAATACTCGACATTACAGATTAGCTGATAAGCCTCGATTAACCGCCCGTAAGTACGCCCCGAGCAAGTTGACGCTAAATTAAATGTATTCGCAACAAATGCTTTGTGTCCCAAAGTGAGACGTTCATTCAAGAGACCGCTGCGGCTTCAAATTCAATTTGATCACGCCGAGCGATGTTGTTGACGTTTTTAGTCGCGATATAACTTACCTTTAAATTCGGTGCACAGTACCTCCGATAGATATCCAGTGATATAAATATTTCACTAACCTGAAACAAATAAAAACAAAAATATTATTTACAAGGTCAAAAGAGAATTCTTAAAATGAAAACTAGCTTTGGACAGAGAAGTTACTTGTGTCTACTGGTACGGACGACACTAAACATTTTAACCTGAATTAAAACAGGAAAAAAAGAAAAAAATACCCAGGTAAAAATGTTTAGTGTCGTACCATTGATTATATAGTGTTTAATATATATAATCAATGGTCGCACGTAGGTACAACGAAATATAGAAGAAGATACCTATCGGTTTTAAAATAGATTAAGATTAAAGTAATTAAACCTTTCGACATCGCAAAGTCGAGCCGACGCTCACGGCTTAGGTTAATTGAACATAATGTTATTTTCAGAAGAACATATATTCAAATATAATGATAGAATGAAATGACATAGGCGAGTGATTATCGATTTAAGAATCACATTGACGAAAACTTATAAAGTAAAATAAGAGATTATTTTTAAGCGATCATTAAGTCCGCCAAACGCTCAATTATATCCAGTAGACCTCTTACGGTTGAGCCTAGAGAAACTACGCGTTTCGTGTAAATTCATGGAAACATTTTGAGACAATTAAAGTTTCAATCTTAAAGTAAATCAATTATCTTAGATAGCATCATCACGAAAGAAGACTGCTTCCAGAGGAAAGTGAAAGCGGGCACTTGCGTCTGGTAATCCCCGTGTTCAGTGGCGTAAACTGGTGTGGGGTCTATGGCAATGGAATGTTAAAAAAAATGTAAAAGGAAAAGAGCTTCATAGAAAATGAACAAAATTTTGCATGTAATATAACAAATATCATTATTAAACACATTTTATTTTATTATATATTTTTATACCTTTATATACAATACTTAATTGTGTATAAAGTGCTCGTGGAAAATATCTATTATATTTTTTGTATGTATAAATTTAATCTTACATATAATTTACCTATTTATTTATAATAACTTTCACTTATTTTTCTATCGTATAATTACTGTTAATTTTTGTATGTATTTGACAGTTAGCAAATTAAAAAACGGGCTGGTTTTTTTAGGACAGATTGTTATTTTTAGTAAGAAAGCAGCGAACAGTTTGTAGTGGTACTAAGGGTTCACTCATATTTTTTACTTGGTTACAAATTGTTATCTGTACCCTAATTTTGCTAAAGACCAAATTCAAAGGAATAAAATAAAAATATAATTATATATTAATGTGTCGGAGGTCTGTATCCGTAACCGCGAATATCCGAGGGGGACGAAAGATTCGTATCCTTTACTGTCTGTATCTGTTACTTTTTGGCGGATCTTGAACGGATCCTTTACATTATTTTAAATTTCATGACATATATGAAATTCTAAATATAGATGATTAGATAGCAATGAAATACTTTTAAATTCTATTTGAATTATTTTTTATTTTCTAAAATCACATATTAAGCACATTTATATTGCAAAAATCAAATATTTAAACATTTATTGTAGTGAATTACTAATATTATCTCAAAGGTACTAATTAAACTATCTTTATGGGAGATTTAAAATAATGAAATATTAAAACATTTATTACAGAAAGTTATAAGATATTCATTAAATTATGAGTCAATTGTCGTGTCAAAATTACACGCACCAACCCGACTGAGTAAGATCCGTATCCGTATCCGCGGATATATGTTTTTAACGATCCGTCATATCACTATAATTATATTCAAGTTTTAATCATATATTTATCAAATTCGTATATTTACTGGTGTGCTTGGTTTAGCAAGAACGGGTTTTAACTGAAAAGTGCAGTAAAAAGCCGATGCAATCAGTTTATTCGACATTTGACTAACTGCCTTAGTAAGAACGGGTTCTAACTAGTAAATACGCGTTGTTTCTGATGCTCTTAGATGCTCTAAGTAGGTAATTATATTACTTTATACCAATACTCGAGTTACATTATTAATACAAACCATATTTTACTTATATGAGTATATAGAACCTCTTTCATAGACGTCGCGTCAATACGTTTTCATAAGGTCGATCGTCATTATATCACGCCAGAACTGTGAGCCCGACCATATACATAGCTACTCTACCCTACCTACTAAATATCATTTTGCTCTGAAGCCAATTCCACCAATGGGCAGGTTGAACAACGTAAAGCTGCTTGATGGCCATCCTTTGAATATTCATGCGGCAGTGGTCGGGACGCGAGACGCGACAGTACTAGGCGGGAAATATGTATCGAATCCTTAATAGCTGCTTGAGATGTGCTGCCTACCCGTCCTGAGCATTACCACTTTCTTCTCTGTCTTATGCAATGGGTTTATTACATATATCTATATATTATTAAAATGTAAATTACTGTAGTAGTGTATTGAGGAGAGAGCTGGATCAATCGCTTTCTGCAAATGCAGCCAGACGGTAGCGGTGTATTGACGCGTACCTTGCTCCTGCTTGTCTAATACCTTGCTATTTTTCTAATATTTGCTCTTTTCTGATGTTTTTTTAATACTTTCTAACATTTTTCTAAGGTACTTGGAATTCCTGTGCCAAACGAATATTACATTGCTATAATGGATGTGTTTTATGTATTCGACTCCAATGCGTCACGAGGGGGTTTGTGTGAAAATGATTAAACAACGCAATATCAATAATATATTTATTCAATATAATTGTTCAATATAAATCATAGATACACCACAATGATAACATTTTCAGACTTCGATAAGGTCTCCGTCTTCTTCTACTGAAACACTCCAGATTAGATCACTCAAGTCCTCGAGTACATGGTTGGGTATTTGTGGATACAATAAATCCTTAAAAGAATACTTTTCGAACACGTCCATTCTGTAGACTGGATTGGAATGAAATACTGCAATCCGTACTCAAAAGTTGATCGTGGGCTGCTTATTATTCACCCTCGCAAACTACGCTTGGCTGCACTTGGGTTGGCTACGCTTGGCTTGGCTACGCTTGGCTGCTCATGGAACCTGTTTGTTAGATATTTTGCGATATGATGGTAGGGTGATGTTAGCTATAAAACCCATGCATAATAACATTGATTGTATTATTGTACCAGCGAACAGCGGCGATTCAAACGTCTCAAGATTGTGTTTGTTCCACGTGAAATAAAAAAGGTATGTACAATTGAATTAATATGTTCTTTCTTATATGTTATTAGCTAATGATGTATTTTTAATGTAAAACAATAGTTTTGTCTTATTATTATTTCATTTATTTATTTTGAAAGTACATAACAACGATACGGGAAGACAATTATTAAACCGATGCAACATAAAAAATCTCATTGCAACATTGATTTGATTATTATAGATTCAATAAACACTATTTTGTATGTATCTTGACAGTACATGATATATTTATATATATGTTTGTCTTATTATTATTGAAAGAAATCTGTTTAGATATTTGAATTAAATATTAAAAACTGTTTGTCTTATTGAATAAAATTTATCTATCATTTTTAATAGTTTGAAAAGATCTCGGAACATTTTTTTTTTCTCTCTCTACAGCTTTAAAATGAAAAGGAATATTCAAAACGATGAGCCATCAACAAGCAAGAAAATGCGGTGTGGGTCATGCAACAAGCATCTAGATGTTGCAAAATATGCTAGCCATCTAAGAAGTGCCGAACACAAGACCCTGAGCGTCAGATCTCCAGTCAACACGACCACACAAGAAATTCAAAGTGGATTTAAGAGTCGTATCAAAACTTACGAGGTCTACAATAACTCTTCTGATGTCGTTCTGCCTGATGTTTTTATGAATTCGATTCAAGACGAGGTAAAAAAATTAATACTGACTCAAATCGAGTCGGTGCACAGCGTTAAAGTTAACCTGGTTCTGTTTGGATCATATCTGCTCCCGACTTCCAATGAAACATCACTAAAATCCTTCAATACGCGGAATGAGGTTATATGTAACAATGTAGACTTTGATAACGCCTATTCCATTTTTAAAAATTCGATAAAGACGCAAAGTGAGCATTTTCAAGAAATGCAAAGCGGGTGGACACTTGTGAATACGAGGTTTCTAGAAGTAAACATAAATAAATATCAACCAATTGCCGGTTCAAGCTTTGTCCGCCTACCACAAAATATTATTAGTAAGAAGGCTGTTTTGAATATTATTAACAATGATGAATATTGTTTTTTATATTCCATCGTAGCTTTTTTGAAACCTGCTCAAATCAACAAAAATAGAACATCTTCTTACCCTCATTTTTCTGAAATTTTAAATGTGGGTGATATTAATTTTCCAATTAAATTAAGTGACATAAATCTTTTTGAAAAACTAAACCCTACTATTTCTGTCACCGTTTTCGGGTTAAAGCTAGGTAACAACGGAAAACATATCGTTTGTGGACCACTTAGATATAGTAAAATAAAGCGTCAATATCATGTAAATCTTTTATATATAGAAAATGAAGAAACTGATTTTGGTCATTACACCCTTATAACTAATTTGTCGCACCTAGTTTCAAGTCAAATAAATCATCACAATGGTAAAAAACATTTTTGCGATGGCTGCTTTAATTTTTTCACGACAGAGATCAAATTACAACATCACCAGCGACACGATTGCGGTGAGAGAATAGTCCGTCTTCCTACAACTAAAGAAATTGATGTTAAATTCATCGGTAAAACTCAAGAAAATATTTTACAATTTAAAAATTTCGATAAACAGCTCGAGCATCCATTCGTAATATTTTTTGATTTTGAAAGCGTTCTTCTTCCCATCCAAACGTGCCAACCAGACCCTAAAGCTTGTTATACTCAATATTTAAATAAACACGAAGTTTTTTCTTATGCATTCTATGTCTATTGTAATTATGACACATCTCTATGTAAATTTTTCACATACACGGGTCCCGAT
Organism: Neomicropteryx cornuta; assembly: GCA_020383195.1. Lineage (NCBI taxonomy): Eukaryota > Metazoa > Arthropoda > Insecta > Lepidoptera > Micropterigidae > Neomicropteryx > Neomicropteryx cornuta. Next base: position 11,733,438 of record JAHKQU010000012.1, read on the forward strand.
GCCGTAAAACATTTTGTAGCCTCTTTGCACGAGCAAGCTCTTATTATTTATAAGCATATGAAAACTGTTGTGGTCATGAAAAAGCCTACAACTAGTGATCTGCTTCAGTTGAATTCATCGACCCGTTGTCATATTTGTAAAAAAGATTTTGTCGACGGAGACAAATATGTCCTCGATCATTCACACACTACAGGGGCGATACGCTCATGGGCATGCAACTCGTGTAATTTACTTTATAAATATCCAAATTATCTCCCCATATTCGGTCATAATATAATTAATTATGATATGCATTTTTTGATTAGAGAATTGGCTTACGATAACGGGAGTGTGACTTGCATACCGTCAAGTAAGGAACGCTTTATTTCCATTTCAAAGCGCATAGGTGTCTTCCATCCAAAGACTGGTAAAGCTGGTACTTTTGAGTTGAGATTTTTAGATAGTTATAAGTTTCTTGCTTCATCTCTAGACACTTTAAGCAAAAATTTGACTTTGGAGAATTTTACAAATATGAGAAAATTTTTCCCAAATGATGCAGATATTGGTTTATTGAAGGAAAAGGGTATATTCCCCTATTCTTATGTAAACAGTCTAGAGAGATTAAAAGATACGCAACTGCCCTCTAAAGAACATTTCTATAACGACTTGAAAGATGAGCAAATAACCGATCAAGAATACGATCGGGCTTTAAAAATATTTACTCACTTTAAATGTACCTCCTTGGGATCATATAGCTCTTTATATTTAATGTGTGATGTGCTTATACTTTCGGACGTAATGATTCACTTTAGGAAATTATGTATGTCCACATATGACCTAGACTGTGCCCAATACTATACCCTGCCATCCCTATCTTTTGACGCATTTTTAAAACTCAGCAAGGTTCAGCTCGAATTACTTACTGATTTAGATATGCTAACTTTTGTAAAGTCCTCTATTCGAGGCGGGTATTGTGGTGTTTCAAAAAAGTACACCAAGAGCAATAATCCCTACCAAAAAGATTATGTTCCCACCAAAGAGTCGAGCTATATCGTATACTGTGATATTAATAACATGTACGGTCACTCGATGTGTTCCAAGCTCCCCGTATCAGACTTTAAATGGTACAGCGATGAGGACACCTGTCGTTTTGATCCTTTATCATTCGATTGTGACGGAGATTTAGGTGTTATTTTAGAGGTAGATTTACACGTACCACCACAAACACACAATTATCTAGATTCTTTCCCCCCATGTGTCGAGCAACGAGTCCCTCCCGATGCAAAATTGAAAAAACTTCTAGGTACCCTGTATGATAAATCAAAATATATCTTACACATTAAAAATTTACAACAGGCACTTTCGTTGGGTTTGAAATTGGTTAAAATCCATAAAATACTGTCATTTAAACAGGATTTCGTTTTAAGGGATTATATTAATATAAACAATAAATTACGAACGGAAGCTACATCGCCATTTGAAAAAAATTTATTTAAATTAATGAACAATAGCGTCTTTGGACGAAGCATTCTTAACCCCGAAAGATTTATGCAAATTAAGATAGTAAATCATTGGAATAAAAAAGTAAATCGAATGGGTGCTAGAGCTTATATTGCATCTCCATATTTTCAATCTTCCCTTATGCTCGAGAATGACTTGTGCATAATTCAAATGACAAAACCCGAAGTCTATTATAATCAGCCTGTTTTTCTCGGTGCCGCAATCCTAGAATTAAGCAAGACTCTGATGATTGATTTTTGGTATAATTATTTAAAACCTAAATATCAGGGTAATATTGAATTACAATATACTGATACAGACAGCATAGTAGCATATATCAAAACTGATGATTTTTATGAAGATATAAAGCCCGATCTCCATCGTTTTGATACGAGCAATTTCCCAAAAGATAATGTTTTTAACATGCCAATAGTCAACAAACAGGTTTTAGGTCTGATGAAACTGGAGACGGGTGATAATATTATAAACGAATTTTTGGCAATTAGATCAAAATGTTATGCTTACAAATGCGAGTCTGACGAACTGGTTAAAAAATGTAAGGGTGTTTCGGCCAAAACTTTATTCTTCGATGATTATAAAAGGTGTCTTTTTGAAAATGAATCGAAATCTTTAAAAATGAAATTTATCAGGGCTAAAAATCATAACGTTTACACCATAGCACAGAATAAAGTAGCCCTTGTAAACTTTGATGACAAAAGGCATGCGCTACCTGATGGTGTAAATACTTTAGCGCACGGCAATGTTAAAATATAAGTTTTTATACGATATTGACGCTTTATGAATATAGAATAAGTTAATTTTAAGTTTAGATAATTATAAGGTATATATGTAATATCAAGATGTGGTAATTTTAGGATTATGTAAATGTAAAATAATAGCAAGATTTTATAATTGTTAGCTTTGATAAGTTTATGAATAAATAATGTCTATACCTAATTATTTCTTTCATTTCAATTCACCTATTTATAATAAAAAATGTTTGCTATCCCGCAGACAGAAAAACAAAATGGTCGCATAGACCACGCCTAGTGTATCTATCTCACTCTGACAATTCTAACCCCCACTATTCATCTCATTCTCCTTCAACAATTAGATTCCATCTCACTCGCGTTTCAAGTCTCCTAGTGAAAGTACATTACATTAGTTGCTTCGCAATGGAATCTCATAATTATTTAAATAACCTAACATGGACTGATGATGCTGATAATGTTTTGCTATCGTTTGATAATCATGCTGATAAAAATATCGAAAAAAAGAAAAAACGCAAGGCTCCAGTTTTGAAGCTCCAACAATTGAGTGCAGATGCTGGGAAATCAGGTATCCCAAACTCAAGAATTAGCCAACTGACTGATAATGGGCGTGTGGTTATAGAAGCCTCGCAGAAAATGGGCAATGATTATCTGATTAAGCTGGAGGTATACAGGATTAACGACATAGTCAACGAGAAACCGATTGATTATTGGAAAAAGTCTACATTCCGCGCTACAGTCGGGGTGAAATCCCAAGAAGAGGAATATAATACTATCATCAAACTGGCGAATCAGCTAAGTGCGATTGTTCTATCTCAGGATGATGTCACCAGGAGGGAGTGGACTAATCAGACGACGCGATTCTAACATTCCTTCTATGACACGGGTGGATAATGGTCGACTCTGCGGTTATTGTTGATTTTCAATGTCTCAAAACTGACCTTAAAACCAATTTTATAAAAGAAATTGCAATTAAATCTTCAAATTTGGAACATGTTTCGATTTTTCAATCTCCGCCGTTTATCCAACAACAAGTTGTATCAACAAACAAATGGCTAACTCGCAACTATCACAATTTGAACCATTCTGATGGCACTATTCCCTACGATGAATTGGAAAGTTATATATCGACTCTACTAATAGGGATACAGAGAATTTTCGTCAAAGGATTGGAGAAGAAGAGGTTGCTTCAAAAGCTGATGCCCGAATTGAAAATTATCAACCTTGAAGACATTGGCGATTATCCGTCTCTCCGCAAAATTAACTGGATTTTTAAAAAATGTGATCTTCATAGAAGAAGACGCGGCGCATGTGCCTTAAATAACGCCTGTATTATGTATGAGTTTCTAATTAGACAGATTGAATAAAAAAAGTATTAAAAATATTGTTTTTTATTATGCAACATTATCCTTGCTAATCCATTCATTATGCGACTTATCTAGACCGAGATATTTCACGTAGACTTTGCTGCCTTTTTTCCGCAATATTTTTTCAACCAAATAAAGACCTGGGTATTTAGTTTTTTTCAATTCTTCCTCGTAAAATCCTCCTAAAATCGGTTGTCCGCTTGAATCACTCAATAAATAAGTTCTAGGAAATGTATTTTGAATTTTTTTGACTGTAAACAACTCTGTAGTATACGAGGGGAGATAGCCTTTCTGAAATATATGTTTATATTTCGATATTCGAACTTGATCACCCACTTTAAATTTGGGTTTTGAGGGATCTTTTATTTTCAACACATTAAAGACCCTATCGTAAATTAATTTCTCATTTTTAGCCGAAACTTGAATCGGTGCAATGTTGATTGTTCTATGTTTCCGTGCATTATAGTCCTCAATTAGCTTATCCAATATCGGAGGTATCCATTTATAGTTTCCTTGTATATGGAATTGCTTATACATGTTCGATTTCAACGTACGATTAAATCTTTCGACAACGCTAGCTTTGATGGAACTATAGGTGGAATATAAATTAATGTCATATTCTTTCATTAATGATTTAAACGTAGAGTTAAACCATTCTTTACCATCGTCGGTGTGCAAATGTTTGGGCGATCTATTAGACTCTGTAAAAATATCACGCATTGCCTGCGTCACGTCCCTTGCATTTTTTGATTTAAGGGGTTTAGCAAAGGCGAATTTGGAAAATACATCAATAACTGTCAGTATGTAGCGATATTTCTTGTTTATATTAGACAAAGATTGCATCTCGACGAGATCGGCACTCCAGAGTTCGTCTATTCCCTTCGTTAGTACTCTCCGTCTTTTAAAGTTTTTTCGTACAGCTCCGTGTATTTCCTCAACGATCCCAACTTTGACTGGTGTTATATATTTACTCATGTTAAAAGTGTAATGAAGACACTAGTCATTGTACGTTTTCTAAACCATATATATATTAAAGTTGTTATAAACGACGACAGCGTAATTAAAGATAAAACTATAGAAATTATACTCCAAACGTCTGCATATTTACTAATCAAAGTAGTGGTTGTATTTAAATGTTTAGGTGCTAATGTAGGGTGAACATCTATGCAGGGATATTGGAATGATTTGTTACACGGGATCTCGCATCTATTTCCGTAAAACGAAGTCTGCTCGCAGTGACAACGCCAGAATGGTCTGCTTCTAATTTGAGAACAGACTCCTCCGTTTAAGCACCTATCCTGGCAAGCGGCGACGAGCATCGCCCCGAATGAAATGAGTAATAACTTCATTTTGATCAATCCCACCCTCATTTCACTGCTTTTATAGTATTTTACTTTGGCTTGAGACGTTTCTCCAAATCGACGATGGTCTGCTTGAGACGTTTCTCTAAATCGCTTATGCCATGCTTGAGTTGTTTCATGCTCACGGCGTCGGCGTTGTCCTTACCGTCGGCCAGGGAAACGATTCTATGACCCTTTACCGAGAAGTAGCTGTTTGTAATCCCAAAGATTCGATCCATCTCTTTAATATGATTGTTAATTAACGATTCGTTTGTTTTTATCTTGGTTTCCATACCTGTAACGGCTTTTTTCAATTGATTTACGTTCACACCATCCATTCCTTGAACCCCCTCCAACATTTGACTAATACGATGGTTTTTGACAGAGTAGTATTCACCCGTTATACCAAATAAGTGGAGAATGTCATTTGTAAGATCTTTTAGGTTTTTATTTAATGTTTCCACAGTCGACTCTGTCTTGATATTTTTATCTTTCATTGTTTCAATGAGAGATTTAAGCGTGATTAAATCCTCGTGGTTCCCACCGATGGAGTGCATCGTGCGAGCGGCGAGGTCATTTAATTCAGATTTTATTTTAGTCATTTCGTGCACTGTAGTATTGTCTAAATTATTAAGCGTCTCATTCATATGAATAGTGTATGTATTAATTTTTTCCTCTAGATTTTCTACACCATTTGCGTTGACATCATTTAATTCAGACTTTATTTTCGTCAATTCCTGCACTGTACTAATTGCTAAATTTTTAATCATCTCATTCGTATGTTTTAATTTTTCATCCAAATCGCTATTCAACCCTTTACCAGACCTCTCATCATTTATTAACTTTATAATTTCATCTCTAGTCAGAGAGATATCCTGACTCCCAAACTTTGATATCGTATGTGATGCGTACTTTGATTGTGGCATTTTGATAATATACCAACAGCGACTATGCTTTATATACGTTAGACGATAATTCCTTCCTCTTGAAGCTCTTCCAGAATCGATAGGATTTCGTTTTGGTGAGAATTATTCCCTGCAGCCTTTGAAGCCATCAATAAACGTAATCTATCCACCAACTCGTTCACGTCATTCCAATACACGAAACCTGACCCGTTCAATGTCATATTCGCGGGGATTAGACCCTCACCGAGTCTTTCCTTTATTTTAATAATTCTAGACTTATGGTTCTCAATATCGGCTTGATTTCGAGGTTTTGCCTTTGGCGGGAACAGTTTCGCTATTATGTTCAAGTATTTATGTCCTTTATTACTGTTAATGTTCATGTGACTATCATAATTTTTCAAGTGACCGTTCGTGAGTAGCAGAATTTTTTTGTACTCTTCTAAATCTTTCTCATTGTAGACTAAATTGTCCGGTTTCTTTTTGACGAGCAATTCGTACAAGCCCATAGTCCCCTCAAATTCATTCTCGTCAATTATTATATCATTTTTATCCAACCTTATCAACTTGTTTCCTATGATTAGATTATCGCCTTCTATCCGGATTCCATATTTTTCATCTCGCTCTTTGGGGTATGTAAAGTAAAATTGCAAATACTTTGCTGCAATATGTCCAAATTCCTTATTCAATTCGAAAAATGTGCTCGTGCTCCCGTGTAACGTTTCCTGTAATTTTTCCACTTTTGATAGGTTATCCTCGCTTTCCGATTTTGTTTCAAATGTGTCGTCGATAAAAGGTTTTAATTCCAACTCTGAATAATCGCCCATGGGAACGTGCGCTATGTCGTAAAAGGGTTTTCTATTCACCGTTGACGTTCTCGGTCTGAACCAAGCGCTCACATTAGGCTCGGTGCTTTCATCCTCGGATTTGATGATCACCTCTTCCTTAACAGGCTTAACCTTCTCCAACGCCTCAATCAGGGGATGAAAAGATTTTTTAAAAGAGTCACTATCGCTCACTTCTCGCTGCTTGAAGGATTTAAATTTTTTCCTAATTATATCGGAGATATCAATTATTTTTCGCTTTAATTTTTTATCATTTTTCTCATAATATGGCAACATTATGATCGAACCTGACGATATGAATCGTTTATCAGCCTTATATATAGTTTACGTTGTAAACGCTATACATATGTGTGTTATGATGGGAACACAATTCTTACGTTGACTAACACAACAGAGTGTGTTAGAAACACACATTAGACATTATGTGTTGTGTTGAGAACATTACGTTGAGAACAGCCCCTCAAACATACGATGAGAACAGCCCCCCTCAAACATACGATGAGAACAGCCCCTCAAACATACGATGAGAACAGCCCCCTCAAACATACGATGAGAACAGCCCCTCAAACATACGATGAGAACAGGCCCCTCAAACATATGATGAGAACAGCCCCTCAAACATACGATGAGAACAGCCCCTCAAACATACGATGAGAACAGCCCCCTCAAACATATTTACTACAAGTAAATAATAGTATCAAATTGATATTTATATCGTCCGCTACTCATAGCCGCTTCTTTATCGATTGTTAGAAATCCATACTGATCCCTCTGCCAACATAGTTTAGCCATTTGGGAAAATTTATCGAATGACATATCTGAACTGACATGATCGTCATAAGCATGTTTTAAATTGAGCATGTCCATTTTAAATAAACAGACAACGTTGCAGGTGTCTCTGATTAGATGTTTACCTATCCTGGCATAGCTCTGACATAGGAGGAAGCAGTCTATATCCGAATGTCTTCCTAGACTAAAATAAGCCCTCAAATTGATCTGATTACTAGTGGGAATATCGTCAAAAATACATATAGTGTTTTTCTTCATCTCGTGCGGTTGTATAATATTTTCATTTTCGCTGAATGTATGATATTCGACTTCTTTCACATTATTCATAACATCGCGAAGCATTTGATACTTGGGTTGAAATAGAGTTTTGCTATAAACGTACACGTTTTGAAATCGAAGTCCATTTGAACTGAATAAGAGCGAAAACAACGCGTTTGTTTTACCGCAGTTTGAAGGACCGGCGAAAATTGCCCTTATGTGATCGGGTAATAGACTTCCATGTCTACTTCTATTTTGAGGTTCATTTAGATCTAAATTGCAAACTTGAATTGAGTTGTCTTGCTTGACAAATCTCATTTTAGTGGATCGATTGATGAAGGGTATTTGCTATATATATAGAGAGAGTAAATTGCATACTCATCGTTAGTATGAAAGTTGGAGGAGGAATAATAAATAGAGTTTTAGATAATCTTAATACAGAACTACATCTCCCCGGAGGGTACAGGTACTGCGGTCCTGGAACGGATCTAAATAAACGTGCTAATCAGAGTGGGATAAATCCTCTAGACGAAGCTTGCAAAGAACACGATTTTACGTACCTTAAATCCAAAGATATTGGGTCAAGACATAAGGCTGATAGGATACTAATTAATAAAGCTTGGGATAGATTTAAATCGAAAAACTCTTCATTTGGTGAAAAAAGCGCTGCTTGGTTAGTTACAAATATAATTAAGGCTAAAGTGAAGATGGGATCGGGCTTATCCACATTACGCCAGGCTATGAAGAGCGTTAAACATGCATTGAAGCATAGCAAGGGTGGGATGAATCCTAGAAATGTCAATATTGCTTATAAAACTGCTAAAAAGTGTTTGAGAGGGAAAAAATGTAAACTACCTCGAATTATTCCTATACCTAAAACGGGTGGCTTTCTCCCCTTTCTATTACCGCTCTTTGCTGGACTTTCAGCTCTCGGAGGAATCGCAGGAGGCGTATCTTCTATCGCTAAAGCTGTAAATAGTGCTCAAGAAGGGAAACAACAATTAGAAGAAGCGAAACGACATAATTTAAAAATGGAATCTGTTGCATTAGGTAAAGGTGTACATTTGAAGCCGTACAAATCAGGCTTAGGACTATACATCAATCCGTATATCAAAAGCGGCAAAGGGTTTCGTGAACGTTCCAAGAAGGGCTCTAACAAACATAGAACTTATTAAATATGCAAAATTAATGAAGATACCCCATTTCATAGGAGTTTTTATGCGTGATAGTCTACCCCGGTATCCCAAACGTAAAGAATCGGCCATTGTAAATTTACATAAAAGCACACAGCCCGGATCGCATTGGGTATGTTACAGAAAGGACGGCGAGATTATAGAGTACTTTGACTCGTATGGAAATCTCAAGCCTCCTTTAGAACTGATTCGCTACTTTGGATATAAAAACGTTGTTAAATACAATCATCAGCGCATTCAAAGCTTCAATTCGAGTGAGTGTGGACGTTTATGTCTAAAGTTTTTAACACAAAATGGAACAAATCGGTGAAGATGTTTGCGGAGGGTATTCGATGCTCGATCAACCAAACATGCTCGGTCCTCGCATGGTGATTTTAGGAAAGGAAGGAATCACGAGAGTAAACGATATGCACGTGTGCGAGTTTTGCTATTATGAAATTCCTTTGAAAAAAACTCATATTGATAATTGTGCAATTTGTGAGCGGAGACTCCCGAAAATTGAGGAGGAAACGTTTACCGATAGATGTGATGGTATTTTTCACAAGGAGATGTCTAGTATGTGATTGTAGTTCATGAAATTGTATAAAAAGAAAATAAATTATTGAAATAACTTAGTTTGTTGTTATTGCACCATGTCCTATGTGTTTTCATTGTCCGGGAATACATCCACGCTCTCGAGCGACTATTTTCCACCGATAATTTTACAAGACGAGTCTAAATATGAAATCGCCTTTGTAAGTTTAGAAACCTACAACAGCATACCGAACATTGAAGAGAATATTAATAACAAATTTTACTTTGGTGATAAGGTTTTTTCACTAGACCAGGGGACGTATGGGGTGGATGATATTGCTAAATATTTACACAATAAGGTGAGTGAAGAGGATCCTATGCAATATGTTAGAATAAACGCTAACCATAATACTCTAAAATGCGAGATTAAATCCACTAGCACGATTGATTTTTCTAAAGATGATACTTTTGGTCATCTTTTAGGGTATGATAAAAAAATATTGAAGGCAAATACTCTTGAAATCGGTCAACATCCCGTGAACATCTTACCGATAAATGTTATAAAAATAGAGTGTTCGTTGGTAAGGGGCTCATTCCACAACGGTAAGCCTAGACATACAATCCACGACTTTTTTCCGTCCTGCCCTGCTGGTTTTAAGCTTATTGAGAACCCTTCAAATTTAATATATTTACCTATTGAGAGTAAATCTATAACAAACATTGAATTGAAATTAGTTGATCAAAACGAAAAACTGGTCAATTTTAGAAACGAAAATATTACAATCAGACTTCACCTTAGGAGGATAGTGTGATATGCCATTATTATTTAACGACGTTAAGAAGAAGAAAAAGTCACCTAAGACGCCCCTGACCGATGAGAATAAATTATTTTTAAAGTCGATTGGATTGCAGCTTGTAAAATGAACTCGGATATTCTCAACGTTACCGAGGGTGTATCGGTAGATGAGGATATTACATCATACCGATTACATTCCTATTACCCGTATACTAATACCAGCTACTCTAATAGTGATGAAATTAGGATCCCAATCATGACTCAGGACTTTTACACGCATCCACATCAAAGCTATGTATACATCGAGGGATGGGTGGAGGCAGAAGATGGTGTCACGTCGCTGGTGAACAAGGCCACCAATGGTACAGTAACGAAAAAGGTTAAAATGATAAACAATGGGATAAGTCACCTGTTTGAGAGTGCGTCATATGAACTATTTGGACAAGTTATTGAACAAAATCGAAATTTGGGCATTAGCAGTACAATAAAGGCCTATGTATCGTTATCGGACAGTGAGAGTCGAAAACTTAATAATGCAGGATGGTGCTTGAATAATGAGAACATTCTCGATGACAACTTGCATTTTAATGTATGCATTCCTTTAAAATTCTGGCTGAATTTTGCCGGGGATTTTAAAAAAATAGTTGTAAACGCCAAACAAGAGTTGTGTATCCTACGCAGTAAGAATGATGTGAACGCATTACTTTATGAGGAAGATCATATTAAAGATGTTGAAAACAAAAAGGTTAAACCTATAGTGAAAATAAGCAAAATCTGCTGGAGAATGCCGCATGTGGAAGTTAATGATAGACTACGAATGAAGCTTTTGAATATAGTGCAAAAGGATGAAACTCTATTTATTCCATTCAGAAAGTGGGAAACGTTTGAATATCCTACGTTACCTCGTGAGACAACGCAGCTCGAGTGGCAGATTAAGGTGACCAACGCGCTCGAGAGACCTCGATTTATAATACTCGGACTTCAAACCAATAAAATGGGCAAAGCCAACGCTGATGCCTCTAAATTTGATCATTGCACTCTATCTAACGTTAAAGTTTTCCTAAACAATAACATTTACCCCTATAACAACCATAGACTGGATTGGGAAAAAAATATAGTCGCGCAGTTGTTTGAGAGCTATTCATACTTTCAAAAAATTTATCACCAAGACGATACTGTACAACCTCTGCTATCATTAGATAAGTTTAAGAGTCTAGCACCGTTGGTAATTATCGACTGTAATAGACAAAGTGAATTGTTAAAGAGTGCACCCATTGACGTACGAATGCAGTTGGAGACGGTGAAAAACATACCGGAGCAAACGTCGGCTTATTGCATTCTCATACATGATGTTATTATTCACTATAAACCATTGTCAAATTTGGTATTCAAATATAATTAAATGAGATCAATTATTATGTTCCGAGTCTAGACACGATTGTGGTCAACGATCGTGTTGAAGGTTAGAGCATGAGAATGGATGCATGCTCCGAGACGATATTTAATTATCATAAATGATTGGACTGGTCGATGCAGGTTGAGTTGAATGTCCTCTCTGAGTGCAGGTGTATTTTCATGGTCAACAAACCGGTTCCACGAGCAGCCAAGCGTAGCCAGGCCAAGCGCAACCAAGCGTACTTTGCGAGGGGGAATAATAAACAGCCCACGATCAGCTTTTGTGTACGGATTGCAGTATTTCATTTCAATCCAGTCTACAGAATGGACGTGTTCGAAAAGTATTCTTTTAAGGATTTGTTGTATCCACAAATACCCAACCATGTACTCGAGGATTTGAGTGATCTAATTTGGAGTGTTTCAGTAGAAGATGGTGGCTTTAACGGAGTCTGGACCATTAAAGTTTATCCAGACTTGTTATATTGTGCCAGACACACAGGCAATCAGTGTGTTGGAGGGAGTCTTCTATCCAATAGAAAACAGATGTACGATAAACTAAAATGGCTTCTTGGCTACTATTGGTTTGGCCCTCAACTAGATAGCCCCGAATCACCCGAGAAGGTGAAGAGGGAATTGGATAGAATATTTAATTTAAAATGTTATCATTGTGGTGTATCTATGATTTATATTGAACAATTATATTGAATAAATATATTATTGATATTGCGTTGTTTAATCATTTTCACACAAACCGTATTAGAAATTGACTCATTGGAGTCGAATACCTAAAACACATCCATTATAGTAATGTAATAGAAAAGTTGGGGTCTCGGAATCGCTCGTTTGGACACCGAAAAGTTGAGGTCTGTCGGAACCTTCGTTTGGACGCCGAAAAGTTGAGGTCTCGGAACCCTCGGTCTCAAAACGATTGATCCACCTATCCTTTTCCATTTCTCACCTACTAAAATCAGTGCTAAACATTAGAAAAACGTTAGAAAAAGAACAAAGTATTAAAAAAATAGCAAAGCAGGAGCAAGGTACGCGTCAATACTCCACTACCGTCTGGCTGCATTTGCAGAAAGCGATTGATCCAGCTCTCTCCTCAATACACTACTTACTGTTTATTACTTAACAGTCTGCAGTAACACATTGTGGCGGACGTGCTAAGAAGCGCATTTATACTTGTGTTACATATATGTAACAATTAATTAATAATCTATAGATTATTATAAATTATGTGTGTGTGAGCATGTCAAGGATATTACATTTTTATAATTGCAATATTACATTTTTAACAATATTTAAGTATTAAATTCGAGGAAAGATCAGCATTTGAACATAAACCGTAACAACTGTCACTGTATTCAGGATGCAGTGAGTTAGTTAGTTTAAATATAGTCACTTAAAAGTATTTAACTTTCATTCAAATTCGCGTTACAAATTGCACGTTTGCGACAATGCGTGTATGGTGAGATATAATGGCCTGACTTGCAACTAACCCGTGTCAGTTATGGAAATGTGTCAGCGACACAGTCGAAATTAGTCAATATTATGACTCCTTTATTTTCTACGATTTTAAAATTTTTGTTTTATCTCACAAGCTAACACACACGATCTTTTAAAACATATAGATACGGCAACTGAGGGTGAAAAACGCACCACACCCAAGTACGCCACTTTGCGTCGAGTACACTCCTCGCGTATCATACGTCTCGCTTGCGTGCATATGTCATCGCGATAAGTTGCATGGCGGAGTGTAGCGGCGCGCGGAACAGCGGGGGGAATCTACCGTTGTCGGGATTTCACAGGGACGATTTGTATGACGTGCCGTATCTATGTTGTTGAACACAGGCGCATCGAAAGCGTGCAAGAGACAGGATATAAGGGAGGGGAGGGGGTGACTTCTGCTAGACAGTCTTCCCCCCTATTGCTGTTTGCCTTGCATTGTTGTTCGTGAACGTTTCGCAATTTGTCACATTTTCGTTCGCTTCATTGTTTCATTTATCGACGTGACTTCCTTTTTAGCCGACTTCCAAACAGGAAATAAATTGTGCTTTCAATAAAAATATTTATACCATAGCTATGTAAAATATACTAACTATGTGATCATTTTCTGGTTTTTACCACCAGCATTGTCCTAGCTTACATGTTGTTTTCCTTCGTTTTTGATTGATATTGGCAGGTAATAAGGTTTTGGTTGGTTAGTACGTAATGAGATACCACATTTAGTAATCTCGAAAGTAGTGGTTTATGTGGCTATTCTACACACCAAACCGAACAACTTTTGTTTTACAAGTTTTATTAATTTTGACACATTTTTTACCATACAAAATAAATAATTCAAAAACAAAACATTATATACCAAACGTTTGGTTCACTCGCCGCGAGCAAACCAAACGCCGCGCGAACGTTTAAACGCTAATATGATTGTTTTCTACTGTTTTTTACTTATTTTTTTTGATACGTTGAAAAACTTGTAGTACAAAAGTTAATTAGTTGGAAGTATAGAAGTTGATTTTTGGAAGAATGACCAACTCAAAAATGACAAGGATTTGCATGAGAAAAAGTTCTCTCTGTATATTAATTATTATAAGGCTTTATAGATAAAAAATAGTTTTTATTAAATGCATTTGTAATGCTTTATATGACGGTTTGAGGATCTACTCTAAAACAAACAAAAAACTTTTATACTAAAATAAAGAACCCTTGAATTCCTTATTTAATTAAAATGACACTATTAGTATTGACACTTTCGAATTTAAGAAAAATATAATAATTATTTATTCAATAAAAAGAATATAGGAGCACTAAAGACCATCAATGATTACATAAAACTGTAATTCCGACCGCTTTTTCTTCAACATCACCTACTGCCTCCCATTAATGTGAACATCCACTGTGAATGTGTAATGTGAACAGCACCGAAGTAATGGGGATCCGTACCAAAATAAGCCTCGTGATAAAACTCCGTTGTATCTTTTATTGTTTTAGATCTATCTTCTTCTTATCGTATGCATCAAAAAATATTGTAAATTAAATAAGAATTTTCCAAAAAAAAATGTATAAATAAAATAGTAAAAATTTTTAAACCTTAAATACAAAAAAAAAAATTACAATATCGAATTTTATTTTTTAACGTATAGTGTTTTTAAAGATATATTCGGTATATTTATTATTTTTTTCATATTCGCTCAGACATGTTTAAACAATAGTTTTGTGTTACATAATATAATGTTTTTCTTAATATTGAGATACACTTTGAGAATGATACTTGAGAAATGTAGGATAAGAGTGTCGTACATAATACAGCCTAAACTAAAACATAAACGAAATTATAAAAAACGCAATTAAATAATTTCATATTGACAAGTAAATTATAATATATTTTACTAGTATTTATCGCATAACATTCCAGAAAATTCACGTTAAATTAAATATTTAAACAATACAAAGTCAAAAAATAAAACTATTTTTTGTTATTTCTTAATAATGGAGGGAAACCTTTTCGCAACCATTCCTGTTCTCAATAGAATAAATCTATAATTAAAGAAATGGTAAGGTAAGAATAAGATAAAAAGAAAAATAAATAAATATTTTATAAATTCTCAAATACCTTAAAAATATATTATATTTTTTACACGTAATTTATGCTTTCGAAGACGCTTTCAAACTATTTAGTTGTGATACCATATACTGGATGGGTTTGGAAACATTAACGTCTGGATTGATTTAAGTTGGTTATATAATAAACGTCACTTAGGGATGTTCAAAGTGAGGCTGATATGAGTGTCAGTGCATATTCAATGAAACGGATACCCGAGTGTCTTGTCCGTGAGAGTAGGGTTAAGCGAAACTGAATACAATGTCAAACATCCGTTTCGATATTAGTTATGAATGTGATATGATTTCATTTGTATATATATATATACATAGTAAAATTGTATAATGTATTGCTTAAATACCGTATTTATATGATTCCTTACGTTATAAGAGGTGTTCGCCGTTAGTTTACATTACTTATATAAAAGTCTGACAGTATTGACATTTGAAAAATTCGAATGCTTTTTAATATTTTTAGAGATTTAAAGTTTTTAAACAAATTATATAACCAGAATGTTCAAAGAAAAATTAATACCGAACACACGGATAGTTGCATCGCTTGAGGTAATGCACGCTGGTAAATATACCTGAAATACATACAGGTGTCCCAAGGTCAATCCCAATAAAAAAAACAGCTAATTGGTCCTACGATTCCTAGTGTTATTTGTTAAGAAACTATATCAATATTCATTATGGTATTCGTGAAAAAAAATGTTGAAGTTTCTATTCTAAATCATTTAAAACAGATCATTTTCAATGGCTCGTCCCTCGGATAATTACGTCACTGGGTCACTAGGCCGAGGTCAGTCAAGATCGAGGTTAATGACATGCCGCGTTGTTCGAAACGCCCTATTAGGGCGGAGCTAAATGATTGCTGTCAGATGCCACTGGTCGAACAGAGGTCGGAGGGGTAACTCCTTTCCCCTTCTCTGGGGTTGTAATGCCATTGGTCGACAGATAATATTGATTTATCGATTGATAAGATCGATTTACACCAATTTTATTACAAAAATAATAAATTTGGTGATGAAAATTTTTCGCATTTTGTTACATAATTTCTTACTCTTAATAGGAAACTTAAACACCCCCTAAAATTTGTGGGATTGGTCTTGGGACATCCTGTATATGGTTTTGAACCTTTCTAAACAAAGCTTAATAATTATTAATAATCTAAGAAAGACCGCATTTTACTTGCTGCGTGAAGGTATATATTCTACGAGTGATCGTGAAATATTCGCCATCGAGATTTTAACGGAAGCTTGTGTTTTGAGGTCCCCTGAATCAAGTTTAAAAATATGATATATGTTGTGTCTGTATGTTGTAGTCGTCTGTAATGTTATCAACCGATATCAAAGTGACATAAACCTGAAGCTTTATATATTGCTCGTGTGGTGGTGAAAATAGCTAATTAGATTTTGAGCACGCATATCAGAAAACTTGGATTAGACATGCGGCGCGAGTCTAGCCACTCAGAGGCAAAAGCACCTTTTCGAGAGCTCGCTGCTTTGATTGGTAAAGAAGCGAAAAACGCAGTGCATATGTCCTTCCAAAAATAGTAAAAATGATTTCATGTGACTTCTTTTATTAATCTCGTCCCCTCGCCCCCTCGAATAATATATTTTTTAACTTTTTAGTTATCGTGTTTACAAACATCATTTCAAAAGTGGCTTCAGATAAAATTCAATAATAAACGATAGCGAGGACACCAATGCTTTTTCACGCTCTCGTAATAGAGAAATTCTCCGATCGTTGGGCGAAATACATCTGGTTTAAAACGCTTTATTGTCAGTTTGTTAGCAAGCATTAAACCTGATCAAACATTTAAAAAGTTGGCTGTTAAATCTTACTTCATGATGAAAAGGTTGCCAGTCGTGATATACACAAAGTACAAAGCACAATGGCAACTACCATGTCATTGTTTACCCATATACATCTCCTTTTCGACCTTGTCTGATTATCAGGGATTAGCATTTGCGTGCCTCAAATTAGGTCATTTTAAAAAAAAAATATATAAAGAAGTTTATAAAAGAATATAATAATATTTCTACTATTTTAAACGGTAAGAAGCAATTTATCAGATTGTTGAAAAATATTTCTTAAAAGTAATATCTCTTCAACCACTTATTCCTTTTGATATAGTGAATGCGCCGACCAATAAAACTTCTCAGCATGGTTCCTTGTCTGATACGAAATTTTATTATCTCGGAGTATTTCCTGTGCCATGACACACTTGAAGGTAAACGAATATTTTAGTAACGTCTGAAGACGGCAAAGAAATTCCGATGGTAAGTCAAGATGGACTTTGTGACTGCATTTCAATATTCTTTTTATTGCAGCGGAAGAAAAGCATTGACTTTTGAAGGCCCGTTTGGGCATCAAGGCGTTCCAAGGATTAAGTGAATCTTATTTTTATGAATAATAACGAAAATAGGTTGTGATGACCCCCTTCCCGTCCCTCTCATTGTTTCACCCATGGGGTTGGGATCAAGTAAAAAAGCAGTATTTCTTGAATGTCATTTTTCAGATTTTATGAAACCAATAAAAACATACTTTACCTAACCCATTCTTTAGCACATTCCTGTCTCTCAGTTTTAATCTACCGGCTTTGTGGCCGGTTTTTCGTTATTGTTGGCTATAGGGTTCACATGCCAAGGGTTTTAAATTTAAAGTTTTTTTTATCATTAATAAAAACACAATTTCATGAATTTTATTGAAAAGTTTAAGAATATTTGTGAATTTGTTTTGCTGAGCTAAAGCAGAGACTTACAATTATTTTTTTTGTGCTCTGAAAGTATTTATTTATTAGAAAAAAGTTCGACTAACTGCAACGCGCCAAACGCCGTAGCGCGTCGTGCCGATATTTAAAAATATAATTAAATCATATGCATGATTGTTTCACAGACAAAAGTAGATCATTTTAATAAATATATATCCTCTTGATTTTTACATCTTGTAATTATTAATTTATACCGGTTTATAGAAAATACACCGGCACACATCATCATCGTATTTGGGCAAAAGTTAAACTGACATTCTGAATTGTAAAGATATTCTTTTTAGATTTTTTGTTTTTTTTAGCCAGAATTGCAAGTTTTTCATTCCTATGTATTATTATTATTAGTTTATTCATTAAATTTACAATTATTTTATTTTATGTACCAGCTAAGCCCAAGGCTTATCTGCTGGAAACCAGGTGTGTAAAATACAGATAAATGTAAGAATGTAGTAGAATGTAAGCGTTTGTTGCTTTGTATAAACAGTATATACGAGTCAAAGAAAGGCTTTATTTATCTATTTCTATAGTTCTCTAAAACAAAATGATCAAATTATAAATATTGAACTCGATATAATAATATTAAAAGAATGACCTAAATATTTATGACATTATAAACAGGTACCTTTTATAACTACATATAATAAGTATAAAATTTAAAAAATTAAAAATTAAAGGAAAAAAGAAAAAATTAAAATTTAAATATTTGGTTTTTTCTTTTTTTTTTTTAATAATTGCTATGACCTAGCTAGATCATATACAATTATGTTGGGCCCTACTCAAGTAGGCCGAATGTGCCTGTGCTAGAGTCAGGGGAGATGGTGGATTTAAAATGTTTATCAATTAAAATCATTCAAAAAATGTATTTTTTATGATGCTATTATACCTACCTATTATAATACCTATAGGTAATTTTACCAAAAAAGTATGATACTCTTCCTCCTTCTCCCCCTCCCCCTGTATCTCCGAAAGTATGAGGTGTATAATTTTGAAAAATATCAAAAGGTATATCATAGTAAAAAATGCAGAAATACATGTGAAGCTGAAAGAAGACTCGGAGAAGACTTTTATTAAAGTAAACTGACCGTGAGAATATTCTATCTAACAGCTCTCTCCCCGAATAGTTGCAATTGGCCTCATCGGCGTGTAACTTGCAATCTACGCGTTTTCACACATTGGAAACTCTTCTGCTTTTAATATAGGTTTATATAAATTATATAAATAATACGCACACAAATCATGTGCTTTAATTTTACACTTTTACATATCCATCATTTTTATTTTCATCAACTTCATACCTTTAACTTCAAATCATCTCATTTCACCATCATCCTTCATCGTAATCACATATCCACTATTTTTAAATTTTTCGTTAAAATATCATCCTTTCCTTATTTCATCTAATTAAATGGTTACATAATATTTGACAATATTTTACACTTAAGAGGACAGGTGAGAGTTAAAAATGTATTTTTTATAAAACTCAGCGCTCGGTTTAAACCGACATCCTGCGCTCTCAAGTACAGGACCTCTTTAGAACCTTTATAAATATTATGCTATCCAGCACTTTTTCAAATAATTAAAAAAATATTCAAAATTTTTCAATATTGTCAAAAATTGTGTCATTTATCTTTTCAGGCGATTTGCCGCTATTAAAAAACAATCATCAAATATATTGGTTTTAATACTAATTAATGTGAGTAGTTTTATTGTAATTGTTCATTTGCCTCTCCAAACCTTTCCTCCGCCCCACCTCGCCCCTTCTTACTTACGTAATAAATTTTATTTTCATCTGAATATTAGAAAAAATACCTGAGACAAGTATTTATTTTAGGAGAAAAGAAGAAGAAATTGGTAAGGGACCCTTGACAGTTTTTTTTATTCTCTTATAATTAATTAGCACTGATATGACCGTTACTGGCTTGGGAATATTAAATAAACTAACTAATATAAAGAAATATTATATATGTCACTTCCGTCAGTCACTTCTGAAGATCTTTCGCAATGTTTTCTCTTCATAAACCACGACAATCTCCAAGTAAGTTGAGTTGGTCTGTCGGCATCTCAGCCCGGCTTTGTTTTCTTAGGACCGTTTCGCCACGAGTCCTAGTCCGCACGCGCTGAGCCCTCCCATCAATATTTAAGTTCAATTAACGCTTTTAATGAGTCTTTTATTACAAAACTCGCTTCATGTTCTTTGTCCCAGTGATAATTAAACCGAAATATTTATTTTATAGCAAACGCGTTATAATGCGTACGAAATAAAATAACTTTATGCTTCACTAGCTTCATTTGTTATAGCGTGGGAACCCTGTAGGCATATCTTTCTAATATTATAATTCACTATTAATTAGGTTTATCAAATTACATAAGGTAGCTATTTATAGATGCACGAATTTAGAGAATTTTGTTTTTATTGTTTACAGTAATTTGTCAACCAACAGAATCGAAATGAGTTAGTTCTTTATAAGTATATTTATTTTATATAAGGTTTCTCATAAAAAAAATGGCCAACATACATACCTTTATGTAAAAAATAATAAAAATAATTTCAGAAAAAAAATAACATATTTTATTTCTCGGTGATTAAGTTTTTAGTGTAGGCGCGTTATAATTGAAATAAAATGGAATTAAGTATAAATTAATTATTAATAACTAACTAAGAAAATATTTAATGTAGAAACCACGTTCTCAGATAATAATAATAATAAAACATTTATAATAATAACAAAACGTATAAAACGTTCTTGCATAGGTTGGTTTTATTTAATTCTAGGCGCAGAAATTCTTAGCGTGTTTTCATTGCCATTATATTATTCCATGGTCTTTGTGTAAGCAACATGGTTAAAGTTGATCTACTTTATATAAGTGAGGTGTTTTTCCATTATAACAACCTAAAAGAAGTGTAAAATATTTTTAGGTAAAAGCAGTTTTGTTTGCCAAAGGCATAATTGCGTCTTCAATTTTTGTCTAGACAGAATCAGAACGTATTTATAAGGCAACAAAAGAAATATCGTGAATAAACTCACTCCATGAATCAGGGTATTCGCAAAGCGATGCGAGCGGAGGCTTAACAGCCAGCGGGGTATGTAATATAACGTTTCTGCACTGATTACGGTCTATCAGGACCGATCAGGACCGATCGGGACATTTATCAATTGTTCGAGTATATTTGTGTCCCAATTGGTACTTGATAAGCTTTGATATCATTAAGTCTAGCGATTCAACGAATACTAAGCGACTGTAGATTTTAGGTTATTTGGTAACATTGGTAACCCAATACTTAAAATTCGAATAGATATTTCGGTTGTAAATGGTATACATTTTAGGATTAAAAATAATAGCGGACCAATTAAATATATGATATTCAAAAACCAACCTTAATTCACACCACAAGATGCAAAATCACAATCACGGATAAAATATTTTACATACAAAATTTTTGAAATGATCATGGATTTGAAAAATAAACTAATTTATAATTGGCAGAACAATATCGAACTGTAAAATATTAGAATCCTGTCGCCATAGAATTACTTATATGTAGGTAACTAAATACTTATTTGGCCATTTTTACTATTATTTTTTAATATTTTTGCTCTGCGACTCATCTCCACTAAACAGTGCACTGGAGCGCGTCTTACCGCTCTAAAATCTTCTTAGGACAGCTGGTCTCATCAAAACAAAAGTTGATATTAAGGGTACTTTAGTAAACTAGTAGTAGTTTAGCTTTAGCATGCGTTAGGGCGTTTATATAAGCTAACTAATACATTACACGTGCAATTTTATAATAAAATTAACACAGCTTAGAGCAACTTATCACTTGTTCAAATCATCTATATTCGGTATGTCAATGCTAACGAACTGCAAAGACGATATAAACTTGCGTATACCCAAGCAAAATTCATTTCTGTCGTGAAATTATTAGTTAATTTAAATTTTAATTTTAAAAAGTATTTAATCATAAAAGTCACATGTTACATTAATTTTGGGTTCTAGCAAAACATGGTTATGGCTGCCAGAAAGTCAACTTTATGGCAAGTCTTACATTATTGGGTGCCTAATTCACATACAATATTTAAGTTAGAGATAAAAGAAAAAGATATGTATTTAGAAAAGTGTTTACTGAATAATTATATTACAGTAGGTATATTTATTATTATGAAATATTTTTAGTAGCTGTACGTAATTTATGTTTTCCTCGTCAAGATATTTTAATATAAGTTGTTGTGAGTGTATGTTTATTATGGGATATTACTACTATAGATATTTAACCTATTAGTCACAGTGTATATAAGTAATCTTTGAGGCGAATTTTATATTGTTTATTAATTTTAGTTACCTCCTTCAAATATTTTGGCAATTTGTTAAATAGGCGTGCTATGATCATTTTTAACTGTCGTTCGCGTTAACACTAGATTGAAGTACATACACCAAAAGCACGTGCGGGAAAATTTAATTCAAAGGGTTTAAGGATGGGCGGAAGGGGAGGAGAGTCATAGATGGGACCCACCCGCCGTGCGACACCAGCTGCCTCGTTATTATTAACAGGATAAACACAAATAAACGCAAACACCTTACACCATTATCTCCTATGCAGTGAATGATTTTAATGCGACACGCTCATTCAGCTAAAATGGGGAGAAAGGACGCTCAGAGGTTACGTGCTCAATCGGTTAAAATCGGTGCACCCAGCTGGTATGTTGATTTTCTCCTGCGGAAGGCGTGCGAAAATATTGTTGAATGTAGATGCCAGTATGGGGTGTTAATTATTTTGAAATATAGATTAATACATTATTGAACAGTCATTTCAGAGGTATGAGTGTACAAACATTATACAAAATAAAACACAGATTGATTGAGAACCTCCCCATTTCCCAAGTCTGTTAAAAGGGGATAATGCTCGGTGCGACCTAATAATTGTAAACCGTGCAATTTACCTGAATTAACATTTCTACAATTACGCACAAGCGAAGAATAGATCATTAAAAACTTTATTTTAGTACGAGTAAGAGGTTCATTGACAGCGCGAGGTACGAAAGAGTAATCTTAAACAGTAGCTGCAGTAGTAATTAAAAAAAGAGAACGTGTGTGTGGTTACACCACACGCGTGGCCATTATAATTGAGCGTCTGCGGTGGAAACTAGCGGAAGCGAGATCTCCCTAGAAATGTACGGCAGCCTCAGCCCGCCATGGGAGACTAGGTGGGTCTAACGGCCAGAAGCACGCTAAGGCAGGCTAATTTTGCAGAGCATTCAAGTCGTCGACGCGAGCGAAGTGGACATTAGGATGAGAATTTACGCGACGGGCCAAAATGGAAACGAAAAATTGATGAAAGCAATTTTGAATATGATGGCCATTTTGAGACGCGGTTTTTTCAGATTCGTGCTTGACGTGCTCCTGACCTCTTGAAAAAGCGCTTCCCATCAATGGAAACTATATTTTACTTATCGAAGTAATACTACTGAATTTTTCCTACAGTTGATATGGAAAATTAAACAATTTTCTTAGAGAAGTTTTACTCCTAACGTGTGTGGTCTAACCATACACACAGGAAATGTTCGGTTTCCAATTAGATCGCAGCAACATTGCAAAACTGCCGGTGTATCGAAAATTAGAAAAATAGCTTTGAAACACTCGTTCAAGTCGTACGGGGCAGGCGCGCATATGGCATTCAAACAACAAGACAAAGAAAAAATAAAAATAAAATGGATCTATTGTCCTCACCAGTAAACGTTGACTTAAAGTATCCCCCAAACAAGTGCGTGAAAGATTGTTATTGCGTAAACTATAAGCAAGCGAGCTATAATAGAGACGCGAAACCATTGTTTGGAACCATCGCAATTTAACCCTTCGCAGAGCTACATATGGTCAGTGACCGGGAAGTTAAGTAAAACGCGGACCTTTCTTAAAATATACGTATTGTCACAAAATAGAAAGCTTGCTTTGAACAATACCATAGTTTTCAAAAGATAAACCTTTCAAAAATCAATGAATAGGCGCATCTCAAAACGACGGGACAAGTATTTTAAACCCGAGCTGCGTTTTAAACACATGTTAACCATTACGCAACCAGTCGAGACGCTGGAGCGAGGAGGTTTATTATTATATTGCAGTGACCTGAAGCAGCGTCTTGGGCATTTCAGAGAAATATATTTAATAGTAAAAAAATATATATTAATGTGTGAATAAAAAATATATTTTTTCTGCATAATGAATATTATAATCTCATATTGTACTGATGTCATAAAATCATGTTACAGAATCAAATCGATCTGAGGAACGCTGTAAAATTTAACTGATTTTAATGTAAGATTTAGAATATGTTGACATTATTTTTATAAATATGCTTAAAGTAAGATGAAATTATTTATACATTTAAGTGTTAATCATACAATTGTAAGATGACATAGGCTTAAGCAATCAGCCGTGCATGAAACAGTACCTTAGTTAATTAGGCAAAAGTTCATTAGCATATAAGACATAAAAAGGTATGGATCTAGGAAAAAATAATAATTTGTTTTCTACAATGTACAGTTAATACTAGGTAATTGAATTATGTTAATTTTAACTATACGTTTTACGTAAAGATAATTATGTCATAAGGTATTGCAAACCAATAAGTAATTAGCATAAAAATGGACAAAGATACCATACTGTAGAAGTGAAAGTATTTAATATTAAGAGAAAAAAGCATTTTCAAAATAATTAAATAAATTTAGAGGAGTCAGCCTGCAAAAAACTTGAGACCTTTTGGGTAAAAAACTCTGGGCGGGGCCCCGAAAGAATTGTAAATCATTACAATGACGAGAGAGAGAGACGGGCTGTAGTAAAATGAGACAGTTATACTCAAAAGGGTTGGTCAGAAAATGGTAAAAAATGGATATCGACCAATGAAGTGTAGGCAGATGCTTAGTTAAGCCAATTGCATTTTTCGAAAGTCATCGGCCAATCGCAGAAAGCAAAATGTGTTGGCCTATGACACAAAACTGGGCGTGTGTGAAAATGTCTTTAAAAACAAGCGTGCGCGCAGTTTTCAGTTAGTGTTCACAAAGATTCGGCCGTGGCGCGAAAGAAGCTCCGAAGCTCTGTTAAATCATTCGTTTAAAGAGCCCGTAATTCGTTGAAATTAGTAATTCAACAATAGAATAATCTCAGATAACGCCGTTATATTTTATATAAGGTGTGCGTTATCGAAAATTAATTTTAACATAAGTGTAAGAAACTGTAATAAACTCTATTTTCGAATTAAGCCACTTGTGTAAACGATAAAATCTGTTGAAAAATAAACTCTGTGGTCCTCAAACTGTGACGTTTTTCTTTTATTTTGTCGAGTACTATGTGGAGTGTTGTAATAACCAAAAAGGCGACCTGTGGGTTCACTCAGGTAATCCGATCTTAACCACAGGCGAAAAAGAAACTAGGGCGTCAGCTATCGAATAGGAACTTGGCACTTCGTGGCGTCCGACACAGGATTTCGTTCAGAGGAAAGTGAAAGCGGGCCCTTACAACGTCTGCGCCTCTGAAGATCCCCGGCGTATAGCCTCCGGCCGACTCAGGGTCGGAAAACTGTACAGCCGGGTATTATCCCTTTTATCAATAACTGCAATCCGCGACCAAAAACTGTCATGTTACGTAACGTCCTTTAAAAAGTACATGTAAAGGGAAAGGTAGGTCTTTCGGTACCATAATAATAATAACTTACCCTTATCGTTTTCAGTTAACCTTAACGAAAGTGCAACTATGTAAGTTTGTATTTTGAGCCTTTTTGATGCAAAACTTCCTAACTCTTTTTTTTCTAGGCAGTGAATAGTGATGTGCTCGTTCGGCTATAACGTTGATTTTATTTTTATATAGATAGAAGTGCGGAAACATTGTTGAATGTAAATGCCAGTATGGGGGTAATAAATTTGAATAAAGATCGTCGTAGTCTAGTGATAAAGGTGTGTCGCGGTATTCTCCTCGACAGATCGGTTCTATTAAACAAATATCCTTTTCATTGCGAGTTGCGAAAAACCTTGAATGCAAAAAGCAGACTAAATTAGCAAACCAAAAAAAAATAAAATAATAATAATAATAATAAAATAGTAATCTTTGGACTTCATTTTCAGTTTCTTTTCTTTGGCCCCTGACTATTTTTAAAACATACCATTATTTCAAAATATTGTTTCAAAATTAAAATGTATTTAGAGTGCTAATGCGAGTGTAATTTAATTTAATTTTAATCTTTACATGTATCTCTGTACTTTTGTGAAAACCTGTCATCAGTTAATTTTACAAACAACTGTATGTACCATTCTTTCTTCTTAAATTATACTGTTGGTTTTCCGAATAAACAAAAAATAAATAAATAAATATCATTAGTGTGAGGCTAGTTACTTCTACGGCGAAACGAGATGATAAAAAAACGCGAATTAAACTCCTACGTATAAAACAAGCGATTATAAGCGATTAAACTACAAAACTAAAGCTCAAGTGGCCTGGTATTAATTATTACTTATACACTCGGAAAAATACTATTTAATCTTACATATACGAGATAATAAAATTTCTGTTTAGAATATTGTTATAAACAAGTGTATGAGTCATATAACGCTTTTTTCAAGGTACCATATTTTGTAGAAAGCATCGTCGATACCCACCATTATTACTTTGGCCTCTTTAGTAAATTCCTCTGCCATGTAAATTTAATAGGACAAAATGATTAGTAATATTTCGGAAGTAAGTAATTGCGAATTTGGCGAAGTGGCTCGGCGATGGAAAGCTACTCTTGTTGCACGGAAAGCTCCGAGTTTCAGCGTGCCAACGAAAAGAAAAACTTTTCCAATTATCAATTAGCTTGTTAAAATTCCCGTGTCGCTAGTAGCGCAGGCTATAATTAAACGCAACGCGAAATTCTCACTGTTTGTTTTATGTGATTTTAAAGTTTCGCTGTTGAAATAGTCGCCCGCTGATGTTATTTACACGTTATGGAAACACGAAACCTGGTCGATATTCGATATTCACCGATTAAATATTCGCTACAGTTCGTCGGACATATATGCATGGACAAGTGAACAAGGTACTCACACTTTTCAGTAATTTAAACTTAAAAAAGCCCAGTAATATGATTCGCAATGTATGAGTGTAATCTATTTTATATTTTTTACAACTACATTGAATAAAAGACGCGGTTACGTCTTCGGAAATTATACGAAACTTACCTATAAATTAATTAATACCTAAAAATAAAAATACTCTAAACTCTATTTCGTACTTTCATATACCTTTATAGATACGATAGTCGATTCTATAAAATGCTTAATTCATCTGGCTTACCGATCCATGCTCTAAAATTAAAATTGAGGAAATGCAATTGTTTTACTTGCTTAGACTAGTCACACAAAATTGCATCATCGAAGCGTCTGTTTTAAGAGTATGCACTACGCGAGAGAATATTGCAAAACCGAATTTCCATGTAAACCTCTCACTGGTCTTATCAAAAACATCAATTCAAAATTAGCTGTCTACTTAGGAATGTTGTATAAGAATAAGAAAAATGGTGAATGATCAGAGTTTAGCGCCGGAGTGGGGAAAAAAATATCATATGTAATTTTAAACTAAATTTTTTAAGAATATGATCCTGTTTTAATTTCTAGAAACTCGGTTTCCGTTAAATATCAAAAGCGATTGTTTCACGGTTTCATAACAAGATTTCTAATTCAAGAAAGTAAAACGACACCCGTTGCTTAAAAAAACTATGTATTTTCTTGCGAGTTATCTACTAAGTTAATTTGGCAAATACAATTATTAAAAAGATATAATTAAAGCGCACTGTAAATAATGATGTGATCTAATAAGTAACTTTATTAAATACTATTCCACTATTTTTATCAACTTTGTAATATCCATGTATATATTTTATTTATAATGTAAGTTGTATAATCAAAATATTTAAGAAATTATTTCTATATTATATTTAATAAGACATTAGTTGTGTAATAGCAAATATCCTCACAAACAATGTCAATATTTAAAAAGTTTAGATTTGTTTTATTTTAACTAATGCTATCTTGAAATATTTGAAAGTATATGTATGTTATTTTTTTCATAGTATTATGAGGTAATTGATTATACTTTGATTTAAGTGTCAACAGTTTCATGTCTGTTCAGCTTATGATGTGATACGCAACCGAACCATGAAATAGCTGCGCTGGCTGGAAAGCAATCGGTTGCGGTTCTGACATCCACAATGACGCAGGAAATTGGACGTCGATCGCGTAAATGAGATGAGTTTCTCCTCAGATTAAGGAGATAATCTGTCGGTCATCTCAGACGAGTAAAGATCAAAGCATGATTAGACAATCTCAAAGCGATGTGACGGAGGACGTTGACGTTATGTTAACCGATATTAAAATAGCAAAATAGATCGTTGGAAAAAAATCACAAAAATAATTACTACATTACGAATTTATAATAAACTTGCTAAAGGCTACTAATATTATAGATTACTAAGTTGTTATTAACTAGATGAGTAAATTAAGAAGCCGATATATTATTATATTACATATTTGACTTATTTATTATATTTGATGATTGTTTTATAATAGCGGTAAAGCGCATAAAATATCACGATCTTTGAGAATATTAAAAAATTTAGAAAAGAATTTATTTTTCCATAAAGTGTTTGATATAAAGCCATAAAGCAAAATATTTAGAGGTACTAAAAAGGTCCTGTACTCGAGAGCGCAGGATGTCGGTTTAAACTCAGCGTTGAGTTTTATAAAAATGCATTTTTAATTCTCACTTGTCCTGTGTAGTGTAAAATATTATGTAATTATATGTAATAAGACGAAATAAGAGAAGGATAATATTTAACCAAAAAATATCAAAATAATCAATATGTGATTAATATGAAGGATTAAGGTGAAATGAGATGATTTTATGAGTGACTTTTGTATGAAGTTGATGAAAATAAAAATATTGGAAATGTATAAAATCTAAGCAGATGATTAGTGTGGGAGTGTTTAGATAATTATATAATTAATTTGTAAAGGTTTTGATTTATTTATTGAGGAGTTGAAATACCGCGACACCTCTTCCAGTTGAAACAACGACCCCCTACCCCCCCCCCACACTAATCAAATCGAGCTAAGGAGAAGACAAACCGGTTTGCATGTCAAGTGCGGGCTTGGTGCTGTAGGGCCTATAAAAACAACGCCTCAAACTCTGATTAATTTAAATGATTCACTTCTCATTATTATTCATACATAATATTCGTTACATTTTTAAAGTTTTTTAACATTATTATTTCCTTATTGAATCATTTTTTTACTACTTTAATAAAAGTTTGACCGTATTTCATAAGCGCTCAGATAGATAGGTGGAGTGAAAAGCTTTCATAAAATACAGGCCTGTATTTAAACCAGCGTGCATTACTTCAAGTGATGCGTTCGGTATTAATTTCTCTTTAAACATTCTGGCTATATAATTTGCTTAAAAAATTTCAATCTGTAAAAATATTAAAAAGCATTCGAATGTTCCAAATGTCAATATACTGTCAGACTTTTATACAATGTAAACTTACGGCGAACGTCTATTACAACGTTAAAAATCATCTAAATACATATTTAAATCATGATATTATAATACTATATAAACTATTCAAAGACTTTTTGATTGTTTAGAAACTAGTTAAAATTATTAGACAGATGGAGAAAAAGATAGATAGAGATTTAGCGAGTACCTCTGCTGGACGTTTCGGAGCTCAACTGTTCTACCTGAAGTACTTATACGTTGATTTACCTTTTGATCATAGTTAGGAGGTGGGAATGTGAAGAAATACATTCAATATGGTACCTTTTTTTTTATAAATATTATGTAAATATTCAGACTCGTAAAAACTCGTAAGACTCGTAAAAACGTTTAAAAATATGTAAAAACAAAATTTCGTATAATTTTATAATCATAATAATTAAAAACTAATCAAAAAATTTATTTAGTTTGCCGTTATTATTACGTGATAATGAACGTATTAGGTTAGTGTAATTAATGTAATCACTAAATAAGTATCGTAAAAATAATACTCAGTGATGAAATTCAAATATCATAATTAAAACCATAACAAAAAGCCAAACCATAGCATAGCCCAGTTTCTCATATGGTGACCATAGTAATAAAAAAGCATATTATTTACTGACAATTAATCGGATTTAAAATTTACAATAAAAAATACCCAAATGTAATAAAATAAAATTAAATTCAAATAGTGAAATGGTCTCATCCGTAGAGTTTTCGAGCCCTTAATACCACGGATGGCTATGAAACAAAGACACGCGCAGATTGCTCCTGTAAATTGTATTTATTATTTACAATGCAATTACTGCGACGCATTCTACATCAGCGAGATGACAAATAAACTAAGTACCTATACGAATTAACAACTATCGCGCGTCGTTTAGTAACTCTATCTCGAATTTACCTATACCAACTCACGCGAGGACGCGTGGAAAAAAAATTGTTGATTGTTAACAGTGTAAGGGTGGTTAGCCCATTTCCTGAAAGCATGCCCGTACTAAAATTGAAAACTAGGGAGTAGTCCTATATTTGAGTTTTAGGAGCAATTTTGAATATTCACAGTTAAGTTAAAAGAAAATTTTTAAGAGGATTTTGTTCCCGAACATCTCACGCGAAATAAATAGGTTCTATAGTTGTTTTTCACACTAATGCAAGGCCTACCTACTCGTAATGTTACGCCAATACTTCCGCCCATTAGCTTCATAGATCCTCGCGATAATCTGGGAGTGCGATTAAACAGCCTAATATAAATTACCAGCAGATTAAAAGATTTAGCTTTGAAGCGATCGCGCGACGTTGCTAGCTGTTCAGTTGTACTAGTATCTCCTTTAATAAAAATCAAAGAATACAAATTTTCGAGGAAACACTATTAAAACTTAGGTGTTAACATCTACCTGGAGGCAAAGTGACTTAAAAGTTTGCAATACGGGGTAACAAACTTAATATGGGGTAGTATTTTTATGTGTGTGTGAGAGAGAAAGAGATAGGAGGAGGGGTGTGTGTATAGGGAGTCAAAAATTCAAATATAAAATCTTTCTCAGGAGCCTTGCGTGAAAAAGTAAGTTTTGAGTACTCTCTGGGCAATGAGATTATTCACAGATGCGACGAAATTCGCGACCTGGGGGTTTTGTTTAACTCGCGTCTAACATTTCATTTGCACATGCGAAGCATAGCTGCACGTGGCAATAAAATGTTGGGATTCGTGCTTCGAACCAGCCGATCTTTGAGTAACCCAAAGTCAATCTCGCTTTTATACTGCACGTTCGTGAGGAGTATATTAGAGTATAGTTCCATTATCTGGAGTCCTCAAGAAATTACATAATGTAATATCCTTGAGGTTACTCAGAGGAGGTTCCTAAGATACCTTTATCTCCGTAAGTATGGATATTATCTTGATTTTTGTCCTAATACGTTTCCACCAGCAATTGTATTAAGGATGTTAGGCTTAAACACACTCGAGTTTAGGCGAAAAGTCTATTATGCATTGGTCTATTTTTTTTACAGTTATTCGCGGATTCATCGAGAATCCCGTAATACTCAGAGATACCTATTGGTTTCTTTATTCCGGACCGTTTTACTAGAGCGCGGAAGCACACGTTATTTAGGCGGTTAGCATGTCGTACCGATGTATACAAGTATAGTCCGATTGGGAGAGCAGTCGAATTATTAAATTCCATTTCCGCGGAGATTGATATCTTTGTCTGTTCGCCCAATAAGATTAAAAATTTGCTTTCTATTACAAATTTGTAAGATATATTTATTTGTTAATGTTTGACTGGAGGTATTATTATAATTTTTAACGTAGTATTTTTCATGTTTAATTCTAGTTATTTTTTGTATTTTTTTTTCTTTTAGTAGTTTAATTTTTTACTTTAATTATAATATGTAACATGGGGAAACCTATATAATACATAAATAAATAAAAAAATCATAAATCCTGCCACCAAACTTCCGTTCGTACTTTATATGGCTTATTTGATTACTTATATAATAACGTAATGTAATAACTTATGTAATTAACTTTAATAATAACTTACGTTGTCAAATAACAAAAGATGCGATTCCAGGCAACCGTTGGTTTTTTTAAATATTAAATATAAAAAATAAAAAGATTGTGTTACTTTTATTACACAACGCAGTGTGTTTATTTCTTATAGAAAACGTAGTTTCAATTTGTGTGGGTTAGTAACACTGTGGGTGAAAACGTGGTAATGTGGGTTAGTAACACTGTGGGTGAAAACGTGGTAATGTGGGTAAGTAACACTGTGGGTAATGTTCTCTAGCAGCGTTTATAATTTTCCTAACGTTTTTACAAAAAAGTTTATCGTGTTAATTCACGAATCTTTCAACCGTTAAGCTTCAAATTTATAAAAAAAAGTGTGAAATTTATGTTACGGAAATATGTATAAAAATGGTCTAAATAGTAGTTATTATAAATGGAAAAAAAATATTTTACTAAAAGTACGTTTTAGCAAATATCATTGCATAAATCTATAACATAGTATTTTGATAACAATAACCTCAAAATTAAAATTAAAGACCTTAATTGTTATAATATGTACCCTATCTTTAAGACTTCCGTTACTCTAGACAGTGATACCCTATGAATTTATTATATAAACCCAATTATCTAATAATTGGGTTTATATAAGTATTTTCCATTGCCTGTCCTGTCTATAGTAACGGATGTCTTAAAGATACAGAATAAATACATAATGCAAGAGGCTTGGAAGCCAAAAGGTTCATTTCGCCCTCACCTGATGCCCCAAGCAAATTTTCCCTTTAGGCGCGGCGCCATGACATAAAAAGCGGGCAAAGCGATCGGCCAGATAAGGCACATCGGTATACAGGGCCACGTGATTTATCACGGGCATCGCGACACCGCGCCAACGACCAACGAGAACTTAAAGGCGACCGCAGACGGGAGGAATAAAATCCGGCTACTCAGTAAAACCCCTCATCCGCCCCTCCCCCCTCCGCCCTTGGATACGATGAAGCAACTAAAAACTGTGGACTTTGCCAAAGAGGGACACATGATCACATGCTTGTGCTTTGTGGCTATCGAAAGGGATTTTAAAAATATACTAGCAAACTAAAATCAGCGACGTAAGGTACCAGAGCACTTAGGCGCTAATAATAATAATAATAACAATCCTGCTGGCAGCATTCGACATTTACTCGATAGTTTTTAACCTGAAAACTACCACCAGACAGCAAAATTTGTATAACCCACGCGAGCACAGAACTAAGCTAAATCACTTTCTGTCGGACTTTTTAATATTTCTAAATAAGTATACCATATCTCTAGAACTTAATCCATAACTTACTTTACAAACTTATTTATTTTAGAATACGTATTTCATGAGTTTATTTTTGTTAAGACTATTCTTTTAAGGGTAAGAGGATAGTAAAGTTACAGATCTTTTTTTTCTTATAATATATATATATATATATATATACATATATACTCGTATAATTGAGTTGTAAAGTTATTTCACCTATATTTGATCATTGTTTTTTAATAGCGGCAAATCGCCTGAAAAGACAATATTGATTTTTTTTTTAATGTGCTGGATAGCATAATATTTATAAAGGTTCTAAAAGTGGTCCTGTACTTGAGAGCGCAGGATGTCGGTTTAAACCCAGCGCTGAGTTTTGTAAAAATGCATTTTTAACTCTCACCTGCCCTCTTTAGTATATTTATCTATAGGTTATTTACTTTATTTATATTATAATATTAATAATATATATTATAGGTCTATTAAGAAGTCCTGTAGCTTGCGTAATAATCCTAAACTAGATCTATAAATGATTGGCGTCTCCTAGGAACAGCACATTGTGCTATTAAGGTGATGCACACGACTAATCCATTGCACGTGATTACAAATTAACATAAGGTATGTACAAGCATAGCGTAGCGTATCTATTATGTAAACACTATTTTAGTGTTTTATATTATAAGAGTGTAATAAATAAATAAATGTCAATTTCCGTTTTCATAGCAATTTATAAAAGTTTAATGTCATATCATCAACTGTATATTAAACAGAATAAAATTGTTGGCCAATATTGATATTTAATTCTGATACACAGGACTAGATTAAAATACGTTAATGATTCTGTAAAAATACAAAAAAAAAACAAATTGTCATCTTGTCGAAAGCCAGAGGATATATATGGTGGCGATGAACGTTAAAAATTGTATGATTTTAATGAGCGAATTCAAGACCGTGACCTCTGGGCTCAATAGTCAAATGCCATTACAAGAAACCATGATCACTTTTTCGAATATAGTTCCTATAATTTTTAACTAAGCTAATTTTGGTAAGCGCTTTTATAAATTATTTTTTCGAGTATCTGTTGCTACGTACAGTTTAATTCAGAATGCAAAAAAATATTATACCGAGAAAGAAATAGAAAGAAAATATAATATTCAATAGAAACTTGAAAATGAAATGCATTTTCAATCGAATTTTGAAAACATAAAGTGCAGGCCACGGCGGCGCAGTGCGAGCGCTAAATTAGGGTCAGGGCGCAAAGCGAGCCGCAAAATGGACACGTTAAGTGATTCCGGCCGCAAATCAATTAGTCGAAGCCGGGCGGATCATTTTTGACCTCCGGCGGGCGGGCGGCGCGGCGCGGCGGACTGGCAAATTGCCGCACCGGCCGCGTTCTTTCCGGGACGCCTGCCTTCCATTCCATCCCCTATAGATTCGTCGCCACTCCATTCTCATCGCGGATAATGCGCGAAGCGAAGCAAAAAAGGCTATAAGCCGCCATTTTTATTCACTACATTCGTTGCCATTAATCTTGCCGCTGGCAACGCAGTCGCCAGTATCGCCAGGGCTAACGACTGGGCGAATCTATCTTCGCCGTGATCGATTGAGAACACTTAATTACTCGAATAAAAATATATTGCATAATTTCACTACAAATTATAATTGAAATATACCGTAACTCCTAATTAAACGATAACGTGACCTATTAATTAAAAGCACATAAAATATAACCAAACAAATATTGTTTTTTTCAATTGAAGGGATTGCTCTTATGGTAACGAATTTTGCGTCATATAAATAGTTTCTCTAAAAGCCTTTACAAAATTATCTCGAGTATATTTAAATACTTATTTAACTTATAAACCATACAATATTATGCTTATAGTTGTGTTTGTATGTGCCTATTTTAATGGCATAATATAAGTGCAAAATAATAAGAAACGTTCCCGAAAACGATAAAATCACTCACTTCACAAGTAAACAATACAATAAACTTAAAATAACCTAAATTATGTTTTCCCGCATAGTGCTGTAAATGAAAGTAAGTAAGGAAAGTAGTCACTTTTCCGTAAAATTACTTTGAACCAAATGCAACGTCCAAGATTCACCATCGTTTGTAACGGAAGTAAAATATAGCTGGTATGCCACAATTGAATGCAGCTAGCTACATTGGCCAGAAGCATCCCCATACATTGAAATCAATGTCCGAGATACCTTTAACTACTACTACTATTAGTACTATTCATAATAGTTACTATTATTATTATTATGATTATTACTATTATTATATTACTATTATGATTATACCAATATACATTTTTAGTCCAACCGAATGTCTGCGTTACTGAGTGTCGATATGGTATTTTTAATAAATACAAAGAATAATGTAAAGTTCATTTAAGCTTAAAAAAACTAAAGCTAAAATTAAGTCTGCTAGATAAATAAAATATATATAGACTGTGATTATTTTCAAATGAATTATTTCGACGAACCTTTATTTTACCTTTAAAATGGGCTTTAGCTACGATTTCGATTTTTCGTCCGCATTGGGCCAGGGCTTTGCTCGCTCTAACGGTTCTTGTATGTACGAGTATATAGGAATGGAGGAGTATACGCTTTGGTGCCTCAATTCGAGGTAGTTTTTTTCATTTGCCTTAATCCTACGATGAAAACTCGTTTAAACCAAACATGCGGATGTTTATTTAGGATCTGAAGAGCGCCGCATTTGTCCCACATGAGGCGTCGCGTTTTCATCATAAGAGAGTGGGGGCAATCAACGGGATGGAAAATTCGTTATCCCGGGAATAAAACTCCATTCAGATGGCGCCCAATGCGTATAGAAATAATTGATTAACACATTCACGCAAAATTAAATTAATTAAAATAAACCCAAATTTTTTAAACGAAAATTATTCAAATTCGTGGAATAATAACGTATGACATAGAATAATGATTAATTATGATGGAAAAAAGATTTGAGTGCGGGACTCGCGCTTAAGATGTGTTCAGCGTTCTTCCGTGAATGTAATGTGAGGATTGAAAATTCAAACAGAATGAAATATAAGATGATTTATATATTAATAATGACAGTTATAAAGTAATCAATACTAACTCCATCCCTAAACTAAACCGAAATACATACCACAACAGTTTGTATAATATAAGATACAAAAAATTCTGTTTTACAATATTTGCAAAAAACACTAAATTTTAATAAATAAATGAAAACTCAAGAGGTGTTCAAAACGAAACAACGTAAATCGTTGTTCTCTTTCCCTCTTGTGTTTATTTTTCAAAACCTATTTCGAATTTCCAAGTGTAAAGTAGTAGAAATTTATTTTTTTAAAAAAGCTCGGTAAACATAATTTTAAGGAAGTTTAATATATTTGAGGCCGTAGAGGGCGAATATATCCAATACTCCTAAACAAGTCCATCAGCCATTCTAGTCAACTATCCCCAAAACTAAAAATCTTTCAGGTTAAACTACACAGCAGATCCGCAAAAAGACCAAAAAATCAACGAGATCACTCCATGACAAAAAATCCATAAAAGAAGGCTCTTGACACCGATTTCATCACAAAGACCAAAGATGCATCGCGGCAGTGATATGAAGTACTGAGCATGCCGCAAGAATTACAGCGGGTTTCTACCGCCATTCATTCCACGCTATTTAATAATTTATTTTTGTTTTCTATGTATTTTAACAGTCAAATGTATTTTTTTCAGACATAAAACTGAAATGTAATATGTGCGTCCTATAACGAGCCGTTGCATAACTAACGGGGGGGGGGGGGGTTAAAAAAAACATTTTTATTGGATTATCAATTACACACCTAGTGAAATGGATAATATTATACTTTAAAACCATGAAATACATTAAACAGTTTTATAGTAACCTACTAAGAATAAACCTACGTTAAATTATGTAAAAAAGAATAAAAATATTTTATGCAGTGTAATTATCATAAAATACTAAAGTTTTGTAGGTTATTGTGTAAATTCTGATTGAGATAGTCTTAGAAATAACTTTGAATTAACTCAGAATGAACTAATATTATCATTGAAGGATTTCAATAAATATTTTCAAACACTTTTCTTCCTAAGCTTTAAATGATGTTAGAGTATTACTATGTTTACTAGATTTTTAATTTATTTTTAAAATAACACTCCCTATCACTCGCAATCCATTATTACAATACCTAACTAAAAAGTATGGTCGAATTGACAAAGAATCTCAAATACATAAAGACACACATACACGGGCACAGTATATTTTTTGTGAGTTTTTTTATACACACAGTTTAGTTTGGCATCTAGTTGACTGTGAAAGGATAAAGAATTTTTATGATTTCCGCTGAACTTGGACTAAAAAAACACCACATTTTGCAGTATGTTTTCTTTAGATTTACGAGGAAGGTTTACGAAGGTTGATCAAAGAAAAAACCGGATTATAAAATAACATATTACAAATCCAACTATATTTTAATCAAATGTCTATCTACCTATGAATCAATATTTAAATACTCATACTGTATTTATACGCCAATATTATATATACGCTAATGTCAGTCCTAAATTTGAAAAAAAAAACACTTTTTAACTCGCACAATGACTTATGAGTATTGCAATCTCACGCAACACGATACGATAATCGAGATTCGTAGCGCTAAACCGCTAAAAACACCCATTTTGTGAAAGTAAAAATGTCAGGTTTCGCATATTTATATAGGTCATATTGATTGACATTACTTACTAATAAGAGGCTTCATACAAACGCCGTCCCAAAAAAGCTCACCAAAAACTAAGTTTGACGGAAATTGTTTTTTTTAATATAAATATTACAATAATTTAACGAGGGTTGAAAAGTCATTTTTTGTTCTTCATCTTTATATGCTTCGTGGGAGAAAATGGCTATGTAAAAAAAAAACAACTAAATCGGAGGAATACCGTTTTGACGCATTTTGCATAGATACAAGTTATAATATTTTTAGAAAATCTCGTTTTGAAGTAGAAATATGATTACCACTGAACTCCTTCTTCTAAAATATTTCGTACAGACTCGACGCGTTGAGTACGCGTCACCTTACATATTTACGTAATCCATATTAGATACTAATATTTAAAAAAATAAAACCTATAATTATTTCCTAAAAGTGAGCGGTGAAAATATTAAGAGTGTTTTTCATTTATCTGCCTTGGAGGGTATACTGTCTGAAAATGTTTACCTGGTTAAATGCAAGTGCAGGCGTAGCCTCGAGCTCGGGAAACGCTGAGCGTGATGTTTTCACCCTCATCCTCTGCGGAGGGGCTGGAAAAGTAGGCGCCTGTGTCGGCGGCAGACAAGCGACGCCGCGGCGAAGCGGGAAATAATTATTCGTAAACCCGGCCTGGGCGCGAGGCGTCGCCGCGCCGCACGCGTGACCGTCGCGTCGGACACGCGGGGGGAGGGGGGGGGGGATGGGGGGCTAGGGGGCGAAGCGCGCTGTACTAAAAGCAAAAGGCACTGTTTTGAAATTCTCTAACCGCCGCCTGAGCGTTAACAACCACTTCTAATTGCCTTCGGGCGTTAGTTAGCCGCACATATCGGCGGCGCCGCTTTCAATTAGCGTTTAGCCGCCGTACATACTCGTACATAGGTACTTTTCGCAGTTGTGTGACCTTGCTCGGATTTAATAGTTGATTGGTAAACATGTGCGCCTTGTAGTATAAACATATAATCTTATTTAGCGTTATATTATAATTTTAATATAGTCAGCGTACACATAAGCCCCTTTATATTTATAATAAAAATAAAAAATGTTTTAAATAAATAAAGTTATTGTAATATGATCGTGTTATTTTTTTTATTTTAAACGCATATAATAAAGAGTATTCTTATCTAGTCTAGCTGATGTTTTTTTACTATTTGCCATAATTATATAAATGCAAGGTGGCATTAGAAAATAAAACCTTCTAAGAAAACTATACAACATTCAAATTAACCTTAGATTCAATACAATTCATATCTTGACCAGGAGCAGATAAAAGGAATTCCGCTTGGAAGAGTAAATAAAAAAATGTAAAGAGATGTCAATAACCTAGTAACTGTGAAGTTTAAAAATACCTTTTTTTTTTAAATATTGTAAATTTTTTTAGGTAACGTTATATCAGGAGTACTTATTTAGTAATAAAACGAATAATAAATCTTTTTTATCCTGTGTTGAAGTTCCTATGTAAATTAATTTGCTTTAAACTGTGGACACGTTATTGTTAGTGAAAACAGCGTTAAAATGAATTACTTATGTCAATTATAAATTTAAATTTTTAAAACTTAATTTTCATGGTTTCTTCTAATACCAAACCTCCCAGTGATGTAACTAATCGGGAAACCGGATGTCGCCGATTCGCCATTCAAGATAAGGGCGAACAGAACATAAATCGCTAAGGATTTAGGAGAACACCGCGAGTGGCGCAATTAGTTACAAATTCGGTTTCGAGCGATTAAATAAGATATTCGAGGATTATCTGACAGGACGTTTAGCGTGTTTTAACCGCAAGGCCGCTTCGCATCATTCTTCTATGAGGAGGCGTTAAGGGCCATAACGACAACTCTGACTTCGCCTTCAATTCGATTCAACCTATTTTTTTTTTATAATAATTAATACAACAGATCTGTAATATTCGATCATCTCCGCCGAACTCTGATTGCTCAAAGTAAAAGGTAATGAATAGTGATCACAGAGCAAGACTTGCATTTAATTAATACCTCTAATAAATGTTGACATTCCTACAGTTTTCTTAATAAAAGATAAAATAATTAGGTACATTAATTTGGGCCACGGTATAAGAGTTGGTATAATATTTTGAATTGAATTTTATTCTCGTTTTATTTTCAAGTTTAAGTTCAGTTTTCTAGTCAAAGTGATTTGTTTGTAGTTAGAAAATAGCAAAAATTATTTTCATTATTACTACAACGTATTTTAAAACAAAAACCTATTAAAAGTAGACATAGTATTAAAAGTAGTAACATAATATTATCCATATGTACATATAAGAGTATAACAGCAGATTTAAATGAGCATGTTTACCATTTTTCTTTTTTTTGCCTATTTTTTTAGTTTTTCGTTATCTTTTAAATCAGACATTAAATTAATTTCGTCAAGACAATATGTCCTTCGCTTGCCTGTTTTTGTGCAGATCTGCGACCGATTCACCTGCACTCGCCAAATAGTCACATGAATTTAGATGCAAATATGAATAGTCACCATTAATATTATATTTAAATAATGGTAAAAATCGCTATAGTCAAATCACAATGATCTTGACGATATTAAAATCTCAGCGCTGGCAAAGGAGCTGTTTGTGTGCGGTTTTAAGTCGCGGTGCCGCCGCTGCGACCGGTTAGGATTTTATGTGAAATGAAATATATTTATCCACAAAGCGACCGGGGATAATTCGCACGCTCCCACATAAATTCTTCCCTTCGCTGCCAAGATTCGCTTTTTGTTTCTGTTTGCCGGCAAAACATCCGGACCAACAGCATCGCAGCGAAGATCGCGTGCTCTCGACAATGCTATGGAATTTTCTAAAATATTTGTTATCTATTTTATATGGCCTGCGAGAAACCACCACAAAATATGATTAAAAAATAAATCTATTCAAAGCCTACAATATACAAAACATTACAAACATTTCCTTCAGTCATTCTTTGTTGATTACAAATCAGCACAAAACAACAAAATAAAAATAACAATAATTATTAATTTGTTATTAATAACCCTGTAACTATAAACCTGTTCTAAGATTGTCCAGACCAAAGAATTAATTTAAGTTGTTTACACAAACACAACACAAATGTTACAAAGCCTATTAATTTTATATATAAATTGTTAGTCGGTTACTTTATTAATTGTAATAAAGTTTTGATAATTAATTTTATCAAGATGCAATAATATTTTGTAATCTTAATTTTTATTAATTTATTTTATAAAATTACATTAAAAAAAAACAAAATAATATAAACCATAATCTTACTTAACTAGGCGTTGCCCTTTCTAAGAAAGACATTGATAGGTACCAACGCATTTTTAATATGTTGTAATGTAATTTCGTCGTGTGTTTAAAGAAATTGAAATGTTTTTAAAATAATGAAGGTCATAATAAAAATTACTAATCGTTAGCCAGCCCTAAGACGATGTTATAAAACGTTGCATTTTCATTATTGATTGATTGTCGAATACCCTGGCAAATTTAGTATGCAAATAAAAAGCACATCACTTATTTGAATATTAAACAACATGTCCAATTGAACGCAAAATATTTTCGGCATGTGCAATGGCAAGCGTTATTATACGAATCTAGAATAATTATAATCTAATGCACTACGGCAATATCGCCGCCTCGAATTAATGTCACCATAATTTAAAACCTAATTAATTGTGAGACTGAACGTCATAATTCATAATACAGTACTTTTAGATAGAATAGGATAAACGCAGTACCAATGAAGTACCTATCTCAACAGTGAAACTGGCTATATTTACTGTTGTAAGGCAATTAAGGTAGATACTACTCCAAATGTGTCGGACTGCCCTTAATTTAATCGTCTACGCGACAACCGTTAACGCTATCTATACAGACTTTAATGGTGGTGGTAAAAGATAAAATAATATTTTATTGCTTGTCACTAAATATTTATTTAAAGAAATTATTTAAGGGCCCTTGCGTACTCCCTATTAATTTATTTATTCTCTTACAGCCACCTGCCTAGTTAATGAGAATAATATTGTGTAATTTAATTAACTTCCTTTTAACCTACGGACTTGAACTCCGTAGGGTAAGAGGAAGTGGTTTAATTCAGCTTGGAAGATTTGACCTAAACCGAAAAATGAACTAAATAAAAGCTTGTCAAAAAGAGTGTATGTTTGCGACCTTGGCTTTTCTGACAGAGTGAATACGGGTGGGTATAAGGGTGAATATATTTTGCACATCTGTATGTATAATGAATATGTCTAAGGAATGAATTGTGCAATGAACTGTTACTATGCTACAGTTCCGTTGGAAATTGCATTTATCATTTATTTGTATGGATTTATATGGTGAACCCGCATAATATGTTCAGCAATTTTTGGTAAAAGAATACTTTTTTGGTAATATAAAAATGAAAAGTTTATTTAAATACGATACGAACACATTCAATGTTATTTGAATAAATACAACGCCATTACTCAGACCTCCTAGTAAAAACGTTTCAAAAACTGTGAGCGAGCTGTATGCATAATCATGTTACCAACCAACCAAACCACACAACAGGGTCACACTTATGTGGGTACCAGGCCACTCAGGCATTGATGGCAACGAGAAAGCAGGCGAACTGGCCAAGAAAGGGACTAGCATGACTATGATAGGCCCAGAACCGCGGCATTGCTAAAAGCACCACCAGTAGGCTGCTAAAAATTTGGGCTTGGAAGCAAAGCCAAAAATACTGGCATTAACTGCTCGGACAAAAGCAAGCCAAAGAACTCATAGTAGGATTCTCGCAAAAAAGACTCTCGGAGCTATTAAAGTTAAGCCGAAACCAGTTAAGGATATTAACCAGAGCCTTAACGCTGAATAAACACCTGTACAAATTAAACCTATCGACCGACGACAGGTGCAGAATCTGCCAAGAGAGCCCAGAAACCCCTTTACACCTACTCGGGAAATGTGGGCCTCTCATTTACAAAAGGTACCTGCTTCTAGGCAACCATCTCCTCAAGCCAGAAGAGATTAGAATCATCGCTCCCAAAAAGATACTTGTACGGGACTAGAGGGCGAACTATAAGTGGATTTAAATGTACAATAGTTCTGGAAATGACGCGGTATACGGGGGGCAAAGCCCCCCACATCCACTAACATACATAACATAACCAACCAAACTGACAACGTATGCATTTTAAAATATAATAGGGTCCACTTTCAAGTTTATCAGTGTAGATATGCGTTAATTCTAGGGCCTGATAAGTATGTTTTGGATCTTAATAGACGAATTTAAGTCGATAAACTCAAGTGAGAAAAGGTTAACCCAAGGCAGCTTAGTATGCAAATTAAGACAACGGTTATGTAAAAGTGAAGGAATAACCCTTCACAGGAAGAACTTCCGCGGACACTGTTTAAGAAAACAGACCGAGGCGATTTCCATGTAAATCTCTCTCCGCAAACGACC
The DNA here is from genome assembly GCA_020383195.1 of Neomicropteryx cornuta. Lineage (NCBI taxonomy): Eukaryota > Metazoa > Arthropoda > Insecta > Lepidoptera > Micropterigidae > Neomicropteryx > Neomicropteryx cornuta. Next base: position 11,776,976 of record JAHKQU010000012.1, read on the forward strand.
GCTCTCATTCGGGACGGTAGGCTGAGGGAGGAGCGATGCTTAAAAATAATTAAATTTTAATCTTTTACCTTGAAGCGTTTCGAAAAGATGAAAGGTGACATCAAAGGTGAATATCGCGCCACTGTATAATCTGTGGTATAAGAGTTTGTCACGCCTTTGACAGCGTTCGCTGAAACCTTATACATTTTATGTCCATTCTTACCTGAAACAAGATCAAATTACGACAATATTAATTAGGGATTGGTTTAAATAAATTTAAATGGCCGACACAGTGAGGATTTCGTGAATGGGTCTTTGTTCTGAAACAATTATTATCGTGCTTGAAATTAATCCCAGCACTATTATAATGGAGGACTGTGGGCCGACAGTCGCCAAGCGAGCTGTAGTAAGTAGGCAGGCAGAGTAGGCGCGATGGCGTCTTGTGTCTTTGTGTTGCTTTGTGACCGCGAGGGATCTGAGAGAGAGTAGCAATAACTAAAGCTCGCTTTCCCGAACCGCCATTAAGACACAATGACGTCATAAAACAAACAGCCATCGCCTTCGGGGTACCAAACGCAACCCGCCGAACGTCGAGATAAAATTTCATTTTGAAATAAATCTCTGCGTGTAAACATTCGGAAAGGCGAGCCGAACAAAGTCGCGAAGTATTCACATTTCACACGACACAGAAACACGGACATTTCTGTAGGAAACGATTACATTCTTTGGAGATTGGGGATTTGGTTTCGGCGTGGAATTATTTTGTCGTGCGTGTGATGAAATCTTTTGTAATTGCCTACTTATTAATTAGTAACACAAATTGTAAAAGCCCTCTCTGAAATAAAACCTTCACTTCTGGGGAAATTGGTACTATGAGCTGAATAATATTGAACTAAAAAGACAGAAATCTTCATACAATCTTAGCAGTTTTTGCGTCACATAATTGAGCCCACGGATTAATTAACATGCACTCCAGCATAAAATTCATAGCATATCATAAATTTCACATAGTTATGTGAAATTTAAATTATTAAGGTTTAATACGTGATGTTTTTATTAATTTACTTTTTATTATTGTTTTATTATCCTTTGAATGTCAACATTTTCAATAGCTTTTATTCAGCTTGCAATATTTGTTAGTCGGTTCAGGTCAAATCTTGCAAGCTGAATTTTAATCACTTCCTCTCACCTATGCAGTTGAAATTTGTCATTTTGGTTCAGTTCCGATGACAATGTATTTTTATGGTAAGCATGATCTGATTCTACACCCGGAATTGCCACCGGACGAAGGAACTCCTCAACGGTAAAGTTAGACACAAAATGTTTTTTTACTAATTCATTAAAAATAATTTCTTTTTCTAGATGTATTGATAGACGCATGTTTTATCTATCATATTCTATTATTATTATTATTTTTAATGATACGTATATTTTCTTATTTTTGGTTAAACTGTATGGTTTTTATTATATTGGCCTGTTGAAAAATGCATATTTACTTCATACGTTACATTGTCATAGACATTAAATAGTCAATAACACGTAAATGACTATAACTCCTAAATATTGTTCCTCCGATAATTAACCACGCGAATGACACAAAATGTATGCGTACATTATTTTCTCTGTAATATTTTAATGTTGTTTTTTTATAACATATTTTTATTTCTCTTATTTTTAATTTAACTCATTTTTTATTTTACTGATATTATGTATGTCATTGCATTAAGAATTATTTTGAATTTTTTTGTTGTAAAACTATTTCTCTTGTTTTTAGTTAAACCGAAAAAATCTTTCATTTACAGATTTGTATGTAGTGCAATTTCAACTAGTTAATTGGCTTTTTGTCGCTTCATATCACATATTTAAAAACTGGCCTCATTAGAAATAATTAATAATTTCATTTTGTATATATAATACGTATTTTCGATAATACATATATGTTTGTATATAATTTTTTAGGTTTTCAAACTTTATTATAGCTACCAAATTTAAATTTCTAACGTAGTTCGATAATGCTCAGTAGTAAATCTATTGTCATCCCTACCGCACGCGTGTTCACGTTAATAATTAATATTAACAATAATAATTAGTACAATCTCTAAAATTATTATTACAAACTAACTTTTACGTACTTGCCCGGATACTTTATTCACGGTTACTATAGAAGTTTACCTTAGGACATATGTTAAAATCTAGTTAGGTAAACATAGGGGCTACTTTCTCGACATTACCTTGTGTGCTTGGCTAAATTAAAGTTAAACTAAACATTATGTGGTGCTCTAGTTTAAAAAAAACGGAACAGTAAGTGATATAGAAATATCAGAAAATTGTAAATTGTAATTTTATAAAAAAAAATATATAAATCAATGGTCATATCATGTTTCAAAACTGTTTCTGTGATTTTTTTATAGTACGATACAATAGAAACAGTGAAACCGTAATTAAGAGAAATTTTCTTGAGAATTATTTTGAAGCAAGATAATTTATTTATTTATAGGTACAATAGATACATAAATACAATAATAATTATTGAATTAGCCATACTTAACTAGGTTCTCGCCAGTTCCAAGATAGATTATGTTTGCAATTGCTACAGTTAAGTACGTATTGCACAAATTAAATGTTAGTCTACATATAAATTACAAGCAAAATAAATTATGATATTATATAAATTATAATATGAGTATAAATAATTATATTTATGTATCTGAGTTATATAAAGATGTATATGAAATCATATGCACGGCATATATTAATAATGCCAAAAAGTAATGCAACTAAAAAAATAATGCAATAAACAATACTAACAGATTTGAGAAACCGAAGGCGTTAAATAAGAAGAGCCCGAAGGGCCAAACTCTGAGACATAACATAGTCTACATGGAAGCTCATTAAATATTTTTTTTATTAATAAATACGTATAAAAAGTGTTATTAGAAATTAACTTAAAAATAATGTCTACGCGGAAAAATGGTGCACGAAAGCGATAAAAAGTAGCTCGGCAAATAAATCTCTACAATGTGGCAACGTTTCATTAAGTCGGCGGGCGCATTACAGCCAGTTTTACATCGCATTAGGTAAGTGCAACCAGCGGCGGCACCGCTGGCCAGCAATCTCAGCCGAACGACTGACTTTATGGCGCGGAAGAAAGTTCGCTCGGGAAATATGGGCGATAGTTGACAAAAGAGACGCAACATTGCGACCGACCGGCGTATAAGTACAGGCTGCGCCGTAAAAAGCGGACTTCTCGGGCCGATATACCCCCGCAATGGCCGGGGAAAATAATTGTAAATGCGCGCTTCCCCGGTTCCTCCGGCGAACTCCTCGTTATAACCAATAACATTAAGTACCGCTGTAATCAGTGGTATTTCAGCCGGGGCGGGCGGGCGGGCGGGCGGGCGGGCGGGCGGACGGGCGGGCGGGCGGACGGGGCGGTTGGCGTCTGCTCCGCGCAACCAGCTTTACGAGCAGTGCTCTGGAAGTAACAGCCGGAGTTAAGCAGCACGAGGAAACTCTTCGTTTATGCTCTTCATTAAGACTATTTATCATTACGTCCCATCACATAAGAAGATGCGACAACTTTTAGCTGCTTCTAGTGGTAATTGGACAACTATCTTTACCGTCAAATTAGGACTGTTATTACAATACATAATGACATAATGTCTCGCAGTATCGCCTTTGGGAGAATCTTCTTAGGGAGAAAATTGAGCCTTTTAAAGACCTAATAGTGATTTACTATTTTGATTGGTCTAATAATTGTTAGATTAACTTCATAGTTCACGCTACTAGTGAAAAATATTTCATATTTGCTTTGACGTTATTAAAATAATATACAAAACCAAAATCCCTAAAAATATGTATTAATCGTATTCTATCGATGGCTTTCTGGCCGAATACCATAAGTGATATGCTATATTTATTTAATAATTTCATGATATGATTAATCTGATATTGGTAACTATTAAAATATTTTTTTTTTCATTATTGCTATCACCTAGGTCATATACAATTATTTACAGATTATTTTTACGTAGGACTAGGCGTAGCTAACCTGGTTACATAATCACCTAAAAATAATTTATTCTGTGAATTCCATGATAGAAAAATATAAAGTAAAAGTGTGTTATAAAGATATATATTTTAGGTATAAAAAAAAACCAAAATAAAACATGTAATTTGAAATACGAAATATGCTTATATTAACTGTTACTTACGTTTAATAAAGTAAAGGATTACACAAAAATATACATAATCATGACAAACACTACCATTTTAATTTTCTTTTTATAATTAGATTAATATTATTCTTTAAATTTTAATTTTATTATAAATCTTGTTTAATGCTAATGTAAACATGAACAAAACTCAAAAGCAGTGACGTTTTTAGCCAGGCAGACAAGATCGCTCGAAATTTACTGGAAACATTTGCTATAGAAGGAATGTAAGTCATTCTATTTAGCTAGCTGCCAAATTTGCTACTAAATTGTCAGTAACGAATTTCCTAATTGTTTTCATGTTTGTACATCAAATAAATTTTCCAATGTTTTTCTTATTTAAATATTATTTTATTTATAGCCATTATAGGATAAATATGACCTATTTGCGTTACTATTATTTGCGACTGCATGACTAGTCAAACAGAAATATAAAACGTTTATTTTGCTGACACTGACACTGAGGCTGACACAATCGCATTTGTATGAACATATTCGTCTGGTTGTTTATTGACTTGGCAATCCACTCAAACTTATCTTTGAGAGTAGATTTTGTGGGATTACACTGGTGGCGGCTGCGGGGTGGTGAGAGGGCTGCGGGGAGGTGAGAGGTCTGTCCGGACCGAACTGACCGAGGGCTTAACGATGCACTAGCGTGCACGATGCACGATGCACGCACCATTCGCGCTCTAGAAGCATTCCATTTTAGTTTACCGCTAACATTTTACTCCGTTGAAAATCTTTTAAAAAGCGTGTACTTTGTAAACCTACTCCGCGAAAGCATAGTAGCATTAGTTTAGTTCGCTACTTAGGTGATGGTGGAGTTAATGGTCACTTTCAAGCTCCACAGCATACTAACGCGTTGTTGCATAAGGCATTAAATCTTTATTATGTGGTAAACCAAACATACACTTGAATGCAAATAGTAATGAATTATTATTTGATGCTATACGACATAATCAAATTGAGAATAATGAATTAATATTAGCAATAAATATATAGAGTGAATATTTATAAAAAGTAAAACAAAGTGAAATATTTGACACGAAAAAATAATCAGCGGAATAATGGACCTAGCAACTCATACGGCAAGGTGTAAGTAAGTAAGTAAGTAAGTAAGTAAATAGTAAGAGAGGGAAGTCTAATGGGAATTCCTTCTCTGTACCGTCCCTGAAAATAACAAGCATTCTATTTTGCCTATTCCTAGACAATAGCAGTAACGTATAAAATTTGGACGGACGCGAATCGCGAACGAGAAAATCTCATTTTCCAAAATAGTTCCGCTTGTTATGTAAGTATCTCATACGCGCGTCTAAGGCTACGTATATTTTTCAGTTATCTTAAATGGCATGCAGCTGAAACTTGAATCGCGTTTACCAGTCTGGCAAATAGACGAGAGCAGCGGCGGCGGGGGCGGGGGCGTGGGCGGGCGGATCTGAGGAAACTCAGCCCTCCACTTGGAAATGTCACGTCCATATATTCGCACCAAACAAGAACTGGCTGTGCATTTCCAAAATTCAAGCCAGTACAAGCACAAGCGAGCAAATATTGCATTATTTCTTGTATTTACGATAAAGATAAAAAGAGGTAAGCCAGTTTTACCACAGTTATTATTTTACCAGAAGAAAATTAACCGCAGCCACCTGCCTCCTAACAAGCAGGCCCCCCAGTTTTGGACATACCCGGGAAGAGGGGATTTGTAATACTATATTGAAATTATCGGTTTATAAAATCAAATATATCGTAATAATGACTCACAATAATAAAACATACATAAATATATGTAAAAGGTGTCATCTAATTTAATCTGAGATATTAGGAAAACAAAAGAACATGCATCCAAAATATTACAAGCTTTCTACTGTTTTTACCACCTGTGCTATATTTTGGTAAAAATAATGATTCAGCAGTCCTACATTAACGAGTGTTGAGGATACCAAAAATAAATTATAGGGAGAATATATAAATGATGCGAAATTTACATTCTATAATAACTGTGTAGAAAAATAAAAGAAAAGTAGTAGGTCATAGTAACAGCAACCCTCTCAATTATTTGTATCTGTTGACATAGCTAACATTATTCAACACACACCCACTCAATCACAAACTTAAATAACTATACACACATGATTTACATACTTGTATATTTTTATTTATCTATTCAATGGCGACTTGTACTTCATCGAAATTCTCGTTGACAATAAAATTGACAATAAAAGTCAATCTTTTCGATTTCATAGCCTAAATGTTCTTTAGAATAAACTGTGCTAAAGAATAATTCTCTTTATATTCTTTAAGTGTTAAGAATATGAATCGTAACAGATAGCTCGTATATTTAAAAAAAAATAAGATACGGGGTGGGTTTCTTCAACCATCCAATATGCAGTATTTGAACTGGACAAGTTTTTGGATATAAGCGTTAGCGCAGCCGTGCACTGATGGGTGATATGATTGGCCGGGTGCATACAATATAGGTAAAATTAGTTACCCGTTGCGATGCAATAATATTCGGAAAATAAACACAGCTCAAAAATTATTAAATGTAATTAATACAAGGTAAATTTTGAGGTTATATAATATAGATACACGATGTTTCTCGGATTATTTCTTTTTAAATTAAAATATAAATATTAAATGGCGCATACCTAAATAAATCCCTTTATTCTTATTTATAACGTATATATTTCTACAATATCACAACTCATTACGGAAAGGGTAATTCCAAGGCTTACGTAGACAATATTTTCGTTTAAAAACACTTCCCAAAAGCAGCGTTAGTCCGGGCACTCTTTGTCGTAGAGCGGCCCTGTTCGTTTACTAATTAAAATATATTACAAGGGCCTTTGTTTCGCGCCCATAGAAAGCGGAGCTTCAAAAAAACATTAGTTACTGAAAAATTGTAGCCTATTAATATAAATTTCATTTGTGAGGCCAACGAAGAAGGCGGGAAATCGGAAGAGACCGTTCAGCCTTCGAGGACGTTAACTTTGGTAGAGCTAAATATCTTTCAGGAAGGAAATGTAATTATTTACGAATCTCGTTTTTGTGCGGAGTTTTTATCTCGTAAGACGCGGCGAGAAGCGGATAATTTAAAAATTCATACTCTTTTGAATGCTACTAAAGTATGCAATTCGCATTCTGATTAATTATATTAAAATATTTTCATCCAAGATTTACATAAACGGGCAAAGATAATAGATATCAGTCCATTTTATTACTAGAAAATTATAAATATTATGGTATGATATATTATTTTTTTATTATATATTTTACTACGAAAAAATATATGCTAATCTTGGTAAGGCGTTGTTAAACATATAGGCTTACAAGTCTACCAAGTAAATTTTAAATAAATCCGTTATGAGTTTATGAGGCATTTTGGAAATTCTTTTGTTTTTGTGAAATATATTCCTTTAATAAAAATATATAACCGTATCATTTAACAAATCGCAAAAAATATTTATTCCTGCAAACATAGTGTTGGTTCACAATTATATTATTTGAAACAAATACTTCCCCAATTTACAATATCTTAAAAATCTACGTTATCTACAAAAACAAATACATTATTATTAAATGAAGTGATTGTAATTATTTTAAAATCTTTTATTCTGATGTTTACTAATAAAACTACCGGATAGTAATAATTATTAGCTGTTCTATCCCGGGCTTCCTATAGGTCATGATAACAGTAGCCATTTAGCTGGCCAGGGCAACCGGATCACCCACGTAACCCGCTCGGCATGTAGGTACTACGCTGTTTCTAATTTAAAACAAACGTTTTGACAAAAAAAATCCTAAATTAAATAATTTTCCATGTTTAAAAAACTGTTTGTTTTCATACGCCATTTGAAAATCTGGCCTAAGATACTAGCTCATACTCGTAATAAACATGTCTATAGTCGAGCTAATCATTCAACTGCAGCTGAAATGCCGAAACGTATTTTTTAAATTTTATTTATATCTACATAACAAAAAATATAAAGGATATCCGCTTCATGTAAATCCGTTAAAAAAAAAACATACATTAAAGTATCGAAAAAATCTATAGAATGATATTAATATTTTCTCACCATGACCAATCAATATGGATCGAACTGTGTTGTAGTGTAATGTTTTTTTCTGTAATATTTTATAATAGAATAAATATATCTACCTATTCTGCGTATACTATTAATAATATAAATATTTCGTAATGTAACGTTATTAAATGATTTAACGGTATAATCGTATATAAATGGCTATCATATAATGAATTTACACTATTATGATAAAATTTAATAAATATGTATGGGGTATTATTATAATATAATTAAATAAACAGTATTATTAATATAAAGAAATTACACATAGATCAAAATAAAAATGATTACGAACAGGTGTACGAGTATGTTAAAAAAAACCTTTAAAATTCACAGGTATGAATACCACCTATGTATGTACCTATACTCGGAGATAATATTTTTTATTCCTATTATGTAAAATATTTGAAGATACGTATACATTTATTTTTAAATTATAAATAAAAAACACTGCCTAATTATTTGGCGTTGTTTTGTTTTAGTCCTATAATTTTGTATGCATAAATACATTAGTAGTCAATGCGGAAGAGGTGTCGTTGCAGTTCGTATAAATTCATGTTTGTCAATGCAAAAGTGGCACAAAAGTCGATAGCGCATTGTTTGCCTATATATAGAGGTGTGTTCGCATAGCCGCCCCAATTTCGACGCTCTTCTATTTTAATGATATTATCCTTTGCCTGTCCTAAGCCCGCGCCGCCTGCATACAACGAATTAAACGCTTTACCAACATACCGCTTTCGGATTGCAGTCAATTCAATTTTTTTTATATTCTTTGGGTATTATTTGAGACATTTTTATTTATGTAAAAAAAAAATAGAATAAATTAAAAAAGCACACTAATAATAGTTGTTTTAATTTTTGTATTACTTAATCAGAAACTTTTATCTATTGGAGGTAATGAATGTTTGAACCTTCTTTAAATAATTCAATTTAATATTTATTGATACTTTTATATGAGTATATTATTGTAACTTTTTTACCTGTCTGTTATTATGTACGTTCATTATAATGCCTAACTTACGCATATAAATATTATATTCTAGTAAATACAATAAAGTATAGGTTTTAAAGAAATCTAAATTTAAAGATTAGGTTTTCCTTAAAAGTGGCAGAAAATACGATTATTGAAATTGTCTTTAGTTGCAAGTAGATGATAAAATTATTTGAATATCAAAATGCCTTAATTTTATTTTTTAGAATAAATTGCATTTCTTTTCTTGATGTCGGTCTTACTACAGTTTTACAAAACAATTTTAAAAAGAGATACTGTTATTTTATTATCAAAGTCTCTTTTTGTACTCTATTGAAAATATAACATGAAATCTGCTCATCAAAGACTCGAAAACAACGAAAGAGCGTCATTTGTTTTGACGGTAAACCAGTAGTCTTACCTAATTTTTTGGGTGGTATGATCTGCAAGGTTTTATTTTCGCCTTTAGAGTTTTACACAACTAGATTACTAGGTCGCCGCAGTCGCTCGCATTTTACTTCGCTGCAGCACATATTAGAGCGAAGCGATTTACTAAAATTTTCTAAATAAAATTTAGTCTGTGACAATAACTTTTTAACGACGGGATAGATTTTGATAATTTTCTATAATGAGGTATTTGAAATCTCTTTGATACAAATGCACAAAAAAAATTCATCCGGAAATCAACAGCATAACTTTTTAACGACGGGATAGATTTTGATAATTTTCTAAAATGAGGTACTTAAAATATCTTCAATACTAATGTACAAGAGAATTAGATGTTTGAGCTCAATTGGTTGAGTAGCAACTTCCATGTTATTAGAGCTTGAGTATTTTAAAGGCTTCTTCCGACAGGAAGAACACTCAATGGTATCAGTCTCTTCCAATAGTAACATTGATTTGCATTTTGAACATTGAATATAACCAATAGATTGAATCTTAGCATAAAATTCATTGATCAAAAGCATTTCTGAATGCATTATATTTCCTGCTTGTGAATCCTCCTGTTGTCTAGCCCTTGATAACTGCTGCCGTAAAGCAAAGCGTCATTTGTCCTGCGACCGAATTGTCGCCTTCTTATGGGAGGGGAGGCATTGCTCTTATTCTAGATGTTAAAAAAACATAAGCAGATTAAGCCATAGTAAAAGACATGTTCGCTCATCACAAGTTAACTACTTTATAATTTGGATGAATGCTATTTTCTCTTTATAACTACGACCATAGAGATGGTTTTTAAAAATAAAAATCTTGATAAATTATTCAAAATTAATGCTTAATTTAGAAAATTAAATCGAAATTAGAATAAATCGCTAAGAAAAAAAGTGACGTGACCTTCGAGCGAATTTTGTTTTTTTTTACTATTTTTATGCGTGAAACTTACCTAATTATTTTTTGTATTTTTATTTATTGTTAAAAACGATTTATTATTGTTAAATTGTATTAAATTAATATCAAATTAAATAATTTAAAATAAAATTCGATTAATTATTTTCGAATAAAAAATTTTCAAAAAAGCGCGTGACTTTTTTATAATGGATATTCCCATAGACAATTTTCTTTTGACCCCAAAAATTTTATTTTTGACAATATTTAAAATCAAGCTCCGTCACGACCTTCACTTTTTCATGTAGATTCTCTCAAAATCAAAAATTTTTCAAATCGGTCAAGGAATGACCAAGTTAGCCCGTGACAAAGTTCTAATTGGAGTCGCCTTATGAGAGCTTCGCTCGCTACGCTCGCTTCGCTCTAATTATTTTTTATTTCATCTTGTAATACTTTAGGCGTGTCCTTCAAAATAATTTATGTTATGAGTATGATCGATACCAGTAAAATATAGTGATATAGTTTTGGATTATTAGATCAACAAAAAAAAAAATTATAATGAAAACGATGTAATAATCGAGTAGTATGTGTTGTCTAAAAAAAGCGTTATTATTTGCAATTCCAACTCTCTTGTAGTGGTGAGAAAGTAGTTTTTATTGAAACTCGTTAAGAATGGATAGGTTGAACGTGTCTAAAAAAACTGGTAAACTTTTGTCATGCTTATATCCAATGTTTACAATAATAACATATTATAGGTCTTCATTTTATTCGATATTAGGTGCCCTCTCATTCTCTATTTCATGTTTAATAATAAGATATATTTTATTATTATACTATAAATAAACTGAAGTCATATCATTATGACAGAATGTAATTGTATGTTGCTCAGCGCGTATGGTTATGCTTAAAAAAATCTACCTTAGAACGGACATTGTCTAGTTAACTTTGCATAATATGTGAATTAATGTTTTATTTACTGTGCAATACATAAATCAATAAAATAAATTAATTTCTGATGGCACAATCTTAATGAAATCGTAAATCTATTTAATAATCCATCAGATGTAATCGCATATAGTTAATATGGAAGGAAGAAGATGAGGCAGAGAGCGGCGGATGGCATTAAAACGTCATTGCCATGATTTAATTACGTTTATCTCGTTGGGCCGGCCAGCCAAATGCCTTAGATTTGCAGATAAAGCATTCGCACTTCAGTCCCGAAAAGATTAATTGCGGGGACAAGCAACTCGCCTACCTCCGGGCCGGGTGAAATTATTCCGTCTCCAAAACATATTCACAGCTCGAATGAATGCTTTGAATGTTCCCCAAAGTTTAGCCTTTCATATATATAATTACGTTTTAACGCTTCTATCTGAAGAAGAATGAAATAAAATTAAACATGGTACCACGGGCAGGCTGAGAGTAATGAGGAAACATTAACAGTATTCCTAAAGCATTAAAACATACACATGTACTCGTATATATGTCTCTATTTCTCGACAAACGCCCTTGTACATACATACCGTATGCCTGTTTGTATTTATTTAATTTAGGTTGAATTGCCGACGTGTGTTTCATCAACATTACAAGGATATCTTTCGTACATCCTTTACTCCATAATTAAGGGTACCATCAGCGGTTACATTTTATCATTACGGGCCAGTTACAGTCCACTTTTCTGAATATAGCCAAAACGGTTACATATATACAAAAAAGTACATAAACGGTAAAAAATACACATTAAATATCGAGTATTACCAAGCATTAGTGAATTTTGTAATTTAGTAAAATAATGTATTAAAATTCATCCAGTAGCAATACCTTTTCAAATGGCAATTTCGATTAGCATAATGAGACCGCCCGCTGTAAGTAATTCTCATATTTCTACTTAAGCAAGTAAAGCAAGTTTCTCCTAAATTACTTTTTTTAGAAAAGTAAAAAAAAAATGACATTCCAAACGCTAAATAATTATACAAAAATAAATTTCTCGGCACACCTAGATTTCGACGAGCTCTTCCATAAAGAAATAGTCTTATGCCAAATTTTAACAACGTTATTGTGTTATTGTATTAACTGGTGTGGAACAGCGTTTGTATGAAGGTTTGTTTCCTTTTAAATGGAATTACCACAAAAGCTTGCGTGCATCAGATAACCCGCAAGAGGTAGAGTAGTTTGCGTCTGTAAACCGCTGTACCTACTCTAGAGCAAAATGCCAAAGACAAACGGCCAGCGCCATGTCATTGGCACACCAGCCAGAGCGGCGCTGGCTGGGACTGAAGGTGGACGTTTCGGACGCGAAGCACGCTCGATGGCCGATGATTTAGCGTAACGGCTTCACAGGTCCACTAATTATGCCGCAGTCATACTTCAAAATATATCTGAACAGGTAGACAGACTGCCGCCTAGCTAGATTGTAAATACTTTGTAATACAGTTTTGCATCTGAATTCGTGTATAGTACGATCGATTCCCGGACACATACTCTGTAGCAATTACATATTACTCGATATTAAGACTCGTTATGAAAAAAAATATACAGTAAAGTATTTTTTTATTATTGTCAAAATTAACGTGATTAATTTATTGTGCGTTTTATCGTTATTATAGTATTCTCATTAAATAAATACAGTATGTTACTGAACGATGCAGCAACTTTAAATGGGTGGGGGAGGAGCAGATGGGTGAAATTTCGGCTCAAGTTAAGCACAGAACAATGTCTTAATTAATTAATGTCTTTCTATACACCCTACAGAAAGACTCTGCTTTTATTATTTTCAAATAATTATTTATTTAGTGTATTACTATAATGTGCATAGATTAGATGCACAAAGCATGCGAAAAACGGAGAAAAATAGCCGTGGTTCGGTTCTAGAAGTAAAAATTTTATACTAAATTTTAATTTTATATAAATACGACATTAATGACAGGCTGAAAATAAATGTGCGAAACGAAACGCTAAGGCACTAGGAATTATAACTCTAATCTAATGTTTATCATGGACATCGTGCTAAGCCATTCCATTAGACTCTTAGCCAATAAATATTCTGCGAAAACATTTTGAGATTTTTTATTTTATCGAGGATAAATATATAGTTTATATTGTATTACAAAATATTTCTTCTGTATAGAATTCATAGGATTCATAAAGATAATTTTGAATTTAATTGAAGTATAAAAAAACTTCCCCAGGCAAAAATATGTTACAAAATGAATCGACTAGCTTTTGTGAAAATGCAAGGAGGATGCAACTATCTAATGTTTGTTATGTATATATAATCGGTATTAGAAACAATGCGAGCAGGATGGAAGTCTTTCTAATTAACCCGGCTTTGTATAGTCGGAGACGGCAGGCGCCTCACCTCTCCCCGCCAACCGTAATCCATTGTAAAACCACAAACTCGAAGTGAACCGTCACGCCAAAGCGATATTAATTAACTTCATTGCCTATAAGCGCTTTTGCGATGACGTAATTACTTATCGTTAGTCGACTCGAAGTTGGGAGAAAATAATAATTGGAGGAATACAAAGTTCCCGTGAAAGTTCAGAAAGTTTTCAAAGAAATATAACGCATTATGCGCGGCGTTTTAATCACAGGTCGACCCACAATGATAATTACTTATATTCAAACTTAACAATGGTTTTAACGATTTATAAACGAGATTGTTACACAGCAAAGAAAACAGAAAATCGTAATCAGTGATATCTTATATAACTATTATTTATAGGTATCTTAAATTATGGTACAAACCATGTTATTAAAACCTACATTTTCAAAATATGTGTTTTATTACATTTTAATTTACCTATATAAATAGGTATATAAGTATTTTATAAGAATATTCCACCGTGATATCGGTATAAATATCCTCCAATACATAACAAATCGTCCAATTTAACAGGTTCTCGCTGTGTAGTGTATGAAATATTAACATGAACTACTCAACTACATGGGTTGACCGGTCTTTTTTTTATAATTGCTGTTTTGTAAACTAGTTATTAGTTACATGGTATGAATCTAAGTATATGCACGTTACTAATTGTATGCAGATACACATGATTTGAACCGGACGACTTGGTTTTGATAGCAACGTTCGGCTGCCTGACAAAGTAATCGCTGAAAGGAGCGAATTTGGGCGAATGCCGTTTCAATCGTGCGGTAATAAATGGCCCTCACCGCATCGAATGTTACATCCAGAAAGGAGCATGTATCCATTTGAGGGCATTTGTGTGGTACTGCGAGCATTAACGCGGAAATCAGACTGGCTAGGTCTGGTGGGCAGGGTTGGGTTCTGTGCGGGCGAAACAACCCCGCTGCAGCTGTGTCGCTCTGCCTGTATTGCGTTCTAACATCCTTCCAAATACCTATTCCATTTATTTATCTTAAAATATGTTTTCATAAAATTACGTTCGCCATAAATAACAGACTATTTTTATTCCTGATAAACATATGAGTACACGACAAACTAACGTATTTAATTTCATTTTCATAAGAAAGTTCGGCAGCAACCCACAATTTTTATTATTGTGTGTTCAACATAAGATGAGTGTGTTCAAAAAAGGTGGAAGGGGTATATACAAGATATGCGAGTATAAATATTATGTATATCCGAATTAAAAATATTGAGCGATATTTAGTGTACATTTTATTTAATGAAACATCAACACATATGGTTAATAAATAAATACACATATTGTGAAGACATTTTGTAAGTGATTTTTTAAAATTATTAACTGAGTTAACTATCTTCATATTATATTTAAAATAAAGCTAAAAATACAAAGTTTAGGAATTTCATAATTTATTTATTTATTTGAAAGTACATAACAGCGATACAGAAAGACAATTCTCTAACACTACATTTACATGGCCAAAAAAATGTACCAAACATGAAAATGGTTGACAACAACAAATTAATAAATCAATCTTAAATAATGTGTACTGTGTCTGGAGTGTGGTGCCATTTGTGGCATCGACATGTTTGCGCGCGCGCGCGCGTTTGTGTGTGTGTGTTTATGTATGTGGCGCGCGTGTGATGTGTGATGTGTCTGTGTGAGTGTTTAGTGTGTGTATACCTACATATTATTAGCGATATAATAAATAATTTAAAAATAACAAAATAAACTTACGAATGTTTAACATTTTAATGAATATAATATTTATTTATATATTTTACACTAAATATTATCATAACTTGCCTTACGAATTTCACGCATAAATAAACCCTTATTCTCTTGGAATATATCAACTGCGTTGAATTGTTCATTATATGCGCTGAGGACTTCTACACATCGTCGCGTTTTGTGCATGGTTAGTATTACGCCGGGCGACGTGAAATAATTGGGTGTTTCTGGTATTTCTGGACGGAACTCTGAAGGGGATGCTGCCAATGAGCTGTCGAATTTTTGGTTAATCACATTATATAGAAAAGCCATGTCAGCGAGGGTACACCTAAATTCAATCATGGTCATCTTATAATGAGAAATTCCCTCCGTGTATGTCGAAAAACATCAAAATGTTCGGAAATTTAGATGTTTTAATAATAGTTTTTGAACATTTTCGATGCGACTAATATGAATCCTATATTATGGTGACTATATTTGTGAGCCATACTCTAAGACGCTCCTAACAAAGCGTTATAAAGTGTTACAATAGAATTTGTACTGTGAAGCGGTTTACATGCTCTTATAACGAAACCAAGCGTTTTAAATGCTTTTTGAACTATAATGTAACAGTGAAACATGTAATTCTTATTTACTTCTGTAAATTAATTGTAATCGATTAAATTTGTCATCAACAGCATAACAATTTAATATTTCAAAATTATCGCCCCATACTGGCATCTACATTCAATAATATTTCCGCACGCCTATTTATATAAGAAGATAATCAAAGTGACAGATAACCAATAATTATTGTGACACCTGGGCGCGCATACTGTAGCAAAATGAACACATTGCCTCCGAGCATCCTCCTGGGTTTAGTCTAATGAGCGCGCCGCATTATATTCATACAGTGCTTAGCAAAAGTTGTGTAAGGCGATGCAAAATCATAGCACAGTAATCTCAGCAACTCGCTCAATAACAGCGTATGAATCATGCGCGATGGGCATTGGGCTACAAATTAATTGGTGTCCAGCAATATTTAACCTCGTGTACACGCCTTCCGCCTACGCCACGCGCCGACCGCCCCGCCTGCATATCGACGCGCGCCCTTGCATAATAGATACGTCCCGTTGCATCGATGACGGCGCGTCATCGGCGGAAATTTTACAGACGATGTGCACGCTGGCGAACATTGACGGAGCTTCTATCGCGTGCGCTGATCTAGAATGCTTTCGCAACATTGATTTAGGGATCAACGGTAATCTAATTATCAGAAGCGGTAATCTAATTTTTGAACACCTGTCAAGAAAAGCTGTTTTAAAAATTAAATTTCACAGAAATGTTTAAGCTTTATTATAATAATTATCAATGTAATACTGGATAAATGGGGTTTTATTTTAAATACATAGTTTTTAACATTGATACTATTTGAAAAAAAAATGTATTCTAATCATAAGTTATATTTGTCATCGATCATTATGATCATTATATTGTATATGTTTGTAGACTAGCTGTTAATTTTATTTGAAATATAGAACATTCATTTTAAAAAAGAAACGTTTAAGAAAGTTAACATTTTCAATAAAACCAAAAGAATACACACAACTGGACACAAAAGTTTTTTTTTTAAAGATTTTTGGTAGGGGGAACTGGAAAAGGTAACTATAGCGATTCGATAGCTATCAAAATAAATTGAAAAATCTGAAAAACAAAACCATTTGACATTCACGCTACCTGATCAAAGAAAATAAACGTCTTTTAGGAAGAACCTCATTTTTGCGAGACATGTGGCAAAAATAACTTTCAATCAATGTATTAACCTCCTAATTTCTCATATCCGTTTAATTTGCATCCACGCGAATTAACAGTTTTTTGACTGATTTTATTAGATTTTGTAGAATTCTAATATTAAAATTATAATATTTACATTCTATGACTTGAGTGTTTCTTTTATATCAGCATTAAAAATAAGATCCAATAAGGGGAGTAAAAAATAATAATAAATTCAAGTCATAGTTCGTAAAAATGACTTTATAGATCAATTAGTTGACTTGATAAATTTAGGTTAATTAATTTAAATAACTTTTTATTACCCACGTTTTTTTTAAATTAAACTACCTAAATAAAATCCTAATCGTGCGAGGAAATTGTTAAATACACTCTCGGAGATATCACATCCATGTAAAGGTATAGTCACTAAGTTATTTTATAAAAAGTGTTTAAAAATCAGATAATAATCGGATAAATTGAAAATTATTAATTGGGAATAAACGGTAAGCGTGTCGCGCGACTCACCGTCCAATCAGATTGATCGAATTCTCGATATCAATGGCGACACGTCCGAAATGATAAATTATAAACAGACCGCGTTCGCCTCCGGAGCAGGAAGCCCGCCGTAATGAAACGCAATCAATCATTTGCATATTAAAACGGCACGCATGAGAGCAGCATAAAATTACACGCGTCAAAATATTTCGTGAGCCTCCACCACAAACCTCATGTCAAGTAGAAGGATAGGTAAAGTGGAATATTTCAAAATTGTTTGCAATTTTAATCATTTTTTTTTTTTTTGCTGTTTTACAATTCAGATTAACTTCTGCTGCAGGCCGTTTCGAAGATACGAATTTCAGCCACGCAGAACGATATCGTTTAAATCGTTTCCAAAAAAATATTGACATGCGTCACTATTACGTAACTTTACACCACATTACACCGTTTAAGAATCGCCTTGGTCACATACATCTAATTTGGTCCATACTCAACCAAGCCAAAAGTGCTAGACCCGCAGCCGCTGAAACAACGATCAAACGCCTTAACCACTAAACTACCACGTTCTTGATAATAGTATGTCAAATTGTGAAATTAGTAAATCAAATTATCACATCATTTATCAGCAGCGCTTCGCTCCGAATAGACTACACTAAAAGTATGTTACGATTATTAACCACGCTATTTTGCGCGCGGTTGACATAAAATAATTAAAGCCTAATTCACATTATTTGAATTAAATTAGATACAAACATTTAACATTCAATAATTATTGTTACAACTTAAATACGCTCACTGTACTCGTACATAACTCGCGCTTATTGACACGTTTTTTTAGAACCTAACTATAGGAATAGCTCGGCCTTGCAAAGCGCTGGTTTTCTGTGCCACCTTTACAAACACATTTTTTTCGTAGTCTACCTACTATTTTATGGTATGCAAAACAAATTACATTTTATATTTATTATCATTTTATCCTACGAGGGTTGGGAAAACATTTTACATCTAGGATGCACATTTATTATTATCATTAGACTGGAAGGCGAAGAGGTAAACAAGTTAAGGAGTGTAGTTACGGGGCTGACTTAATGCAAAATTGTATTTAGGTTGAACATTTTATGTAAATATTTTGTATTTATCTCAGAAGCGAGACAGTTATTTTATAAACATCTAAAATTTATTTTACGTTAGTGCACATGAAAAAAAATATTTATATTTTTAATTTTTAGTAGCTATATACCTCTCCCTACCTCTTGAAAGTATATATTATTATAAAGCTAAATTGTTAAATTTTAAAATTAAATTCTTTTATATTAATAAAAATCATAAAAGCTGTGTCGTAATATTTATATTTAAAAAATCTGAATGATTGTCACGTGGGTAGAAACGAAGCAACGCAAATTAATAATAAACGAAACAAAAGAAGGAAAACAGATTTGATTGCAGAAGGCAGCGGGCGAGTAATTAGTGAAAAATCTTCAGCCGAAGCTGAAATCTAGCCGAAAAGACGTGACTTGCGGACGCCTCGCTTTGCTCCGCTGAAAAATGGACGAGGGAGGAAAATGCTTTTCCATATAATAAGCGGGCTTTGGCGCCGGTTGCCGGTTGACGGTTTGAAAGGGTACATAATTAAGGGCGAGTGCCGGTTTAAAAATTACGAAAGCAATTTGGGCGACGGCGGGTTGTGTTAGCGTGATTAGACCGTCTTTGCACAAATGGAAAGTCATGCCAGTAAATTGAATTGCACACGTCGAGGAGTTAAATATATTCCTAGGGAAGAAATTCTCAATGATAATTGACAAAAAAACGCCCTCCTTAACCGACGCTATATCCTTTGCGTTTTATACAAAATTCATAGAATTACATAATTATTTAATAAAATATTTCAACTTATATTCCATAACTTTTTAATATAAACTTAGTTGGGTATAAAAACGGTTTTAAATATTTTGAGATAAAAATCTTTTATATATTATTATTATTATTATAAATATTACGTTATTACAATATTTAGGAGCTAGCTCCGGTGATACAAGTTTAGTAGGAGAGGAAAAAATTAATGCTTAACAACTCGCAGCCTACGCTTAGAAACAGCCTTGGAATCAAGAAAACGGTCAAATACTGACTTATGAATAGCGTTTATATTTTGATAAAATAATCTAATTTGTTTTAATACAAAGATCCATGGTAAAAAAATTTTACCATTCCAAATAATAACTCTTCATGCCAAACCGAGTTTAAAACCTGATATAGACGGAACGACTTATTTATTATAAGGTCACTAATTTTTAACGGTTTTGACTAGTTTTAGTGTTTAAGAAACCCCTGAAACTATATGACACATAATATATCAACTTGATTTGCTTATATTATAAGTAAATTTAACAGATATATCGTTTTTAAACTAACGATAAACCTACAAACAGCTCCATTGTAGGTCAAATAATCTCTTTTCAGTAAAACTATTAAACCACTTAAAACAGGTAAAAAATTGATACATTTATCAATTAGCTCAAAGCAACGATTAAAATAAAATCAAAATGAATTTGTGTATAAATATAAAATATTGAAGTTAAAAGTTATTTGGTATGTAGTGCATAAGTTTGGTCACGTATTCTATTTTATTTATAACTACATATGAGGCACGTAGATATGTGCCCCGTGAGGCCTCAAATTGATTTGATTTCATATTTCAAGTAGAATTCGCAGTTTATTTTCGAAAATGGAATTTCGCTTCACTCTGCGATGACAAGTCGTGTCACTCGCGTGGATATCAATGGAAATCCGCCTAATCCCCTCGTATTCATTTTCAGATACTCACGGCAGGGCGGTTCGGCATTAAGAGCATTTGTGTCTTTAAAATTTTCATTTTAATACTGCTAACTTTCAACAATGGTGTTAAACTATGCTGTCACGATCGTGTTTAATCGTGCCAATTACGCTATTCTTGCGCGCGTAATTATTAAGAATATATGTATATATAAATATTTATTTATTTTGATAACGCCAAAATTACGTTCGTAGCTAACTAGAAGCCACCTATCGGCAATCCTAACTAAGTAACAACACCCTAGTTAGAAGGCAGATATGTAGTTCCACGAACTCACACCAAAAGAGGGCGGTACGGTATTTTTTAGCGAATCTTGGGTTACGAAATAATGTTAGTTATTGCTTAATACCGTAAAGAATATTCGCAAAATAAGTTTTAAATAAATTAAATAATAAATAAAAAGATAGTAGAAGGAGAAAAGTAATGATATAGTATATAAAAAAAAATAATATTAAATTTTGAACAAGTACTTAGTCAAGGCGGGAGGCGTGAAGTGAGCGTTTTAGGAACCGCGGCGGTGTTCAGAGGAGTACGGTATTTAGTTTTTTTTCGAATAGAAGAGAGTAGGTAGAGTCTCTTACATTTTGGATCGTTTTGGGGGTGGACGTATTTTTTTGAGTTCTGCGTGCTTGGTTTTTTTTTTTGTTTGGTTGGTTTTACTAATCCAACCGCATCGGGCTATATAGAAGTTTGTGGAAGGTGGAGTATATCACCAAGGGTTTCAAAGATAAAACGCGGTAGAGCAAACGTAATATTTCGGCCACGCGAATTGGTTTTCTTCTCCGTGCGAGAATCGACCCGCAGAAGCGGAAAACCTGGATGCATGGTGCACATTCCCATGATTTGCCACGCAGCAGATATACCATGGCGTTTCCTGGAAGGCCGCCGAGAGAGTAAATCCCTGCATCGGAGGAAAGGCGTATTGGTCGTCTCCCCGGCGCTTACGAGGCAGGCCGAGACGTCGCCAGCCTTATCCCGTCGGACTATCCAGTTCCAGGGGGCAAAGTCAGAGAAACAGAGGTCAGTCCAGTGTTAGAAGAAATAGTCGTTTCATTGCATTCACTCGTTAATTTTTTTTTTTAGTTTTTTTTTTCTTTGTTTACATATTTAACCTTTTGTAGAAAATATAGTGTCAGAGCTTGAGCTCCACGTCATTTGATTGCTTTTCAGTAAAGTTCGTTTTTATATTTGACAATTAGAATGATTAGATCATCCTACTCCAAATTATAAATTAAAGTAGAATAAAATAATAGCTATTGATAGCCTATTATAAAAGATTGGCGTTGCTTTACTATGAACGCCGGCCGAATCGCGGCCGAGTTTATTGCCTACCACCGAACAAAACGAAAAGACCGAAGAAGGAAAGGTTCGCGATGCCGGGGGGGGGGTCTGTTTCCTTTAATTTAGTTTTTTTTTTTTGTTTTTTGTTGTGTCAAGCGGATTCAGTCCGGTAGTCACTAAATATAAATCTTGATATTTTCCTTTAATAAATAATTATACAGTAACGCTCTATAAAGTACAGATCGAGTCGCCAGAACGTCCACACAACCGAAGTACATGTATATTGTTATTTGTTATAGTATGTTTCCAACCCGTTCGTTGTATTGTTTATTTATATTTTGCCGAGGATGTAAAAAAGTCAAGTTTTGCCATGCCATCGTATCGAAGAGCCACAATATATTTTTTTTTTTAATTTTAAAATAACCCCATGCAGGTCAAGTATGTAACATTTGTTTTGTTTGTTTAAATTTTTCTTTGTTCAACAATATGTTGAACCGTTGGTTTTGATAGTGAGTAAAGTACATACAATTTTTATAAATGTTTTCGTATATTCGTCTTATATATCAGCCGTGCCAAATGCCATGCCACTATAATTGAGTACCTAATATGAAATGTTTGTTTTGTTTATTTACATGTTTTTTTTTAGAAAACGAAGTGCTTATATATATTTTCTCCGTACAATTTTTGTATGCACCGGCAGATGCCGAAATGTCATGCCACTATAATTGAGTACCTAATATGAAATGTTTGTTTTGTTTATTTACATATTTTTTTTTTAGTAAACGAAGTGCTTATATATATTTTCCCCGTACAATTTTTGTATGCACCGGCAGATGCCGAAATGTCTTGCCACTATAATTGAGTACCTAATATGAGATGTTTATTTTGTCTATTTATATATTTTTTTTAAAAAACGAAGTGTCAGGATTCTATATATTTTTTTCGTATAATTTTTGTTTGCACCGGCAAATGCCGAAATGCCATGCCAGTAGTGAGTACCTAGTAAATAGCGTGATAATATTATTTTGTTTGTTTACATGTTTTCGTTTGGACGAAGTGTAGTAATTTTATATTTTCTTGCACGGCCACACGCCCGAATATATGCCTCATAATATTTAATAGTACGGGCACGAAAACATAAACAATAAAACATCATTATGACGTAATGCCATTGTTTACAAACAGTCTGTTTTTTTTTAAGGTTAAAGCAATATATTGACCCTTAATAATTTTATAAGTTCTTTTTGCTTTTCGTATTTATATTTGGTTGAGTTAACGTAAGGGCGTTAGTGCATTAAAACAAGATGTTTGTTTATTCATCTGTGTAATGAATTGCCGTATTTATTTGTCATAAGGCCATCCTTCCGACTAAAATCGGGTAGACTTTTAATATTTTATTTGGTCGCCTAATCTGAACACTTTGTTTACGAAATAGGTTCGTCAAATTGTAGAGTCAATTGCGAAGTTTGAAATTAATTGTTTTATACATTGGCACCATATCATCTTATTAACATATCTCTTTATACTGCAGATAATGGCCATGTTTGTGGCATTGCAAGTTTGAAGTTAACTGTTTTTTTATTAATAGTATTTTTGTTAATTTACAATATCGCTTCATAATGTAAACATTGACATGTTTGTCAAACTGAAGGGTCATTGTCAAAGTTTAAGAAGAACTGTTTATTTTTTCACATTGTTATTATGTCACTTTGTTTACAAAAATCGGTTCAGCCGGCAGGTAAGTGACATGTTTATCGCGTTGTGTAGTCAATGCCAGAATTGAAAGTAATTGTTTTATATTGCTAGTATTGGATTTTATTTACAATATCGATCCGCCATGCAGTTAATTGACATGGGTGTAGCATTGTGAGATCAATGCCGAAATTCGAAAATTAATTGTTTTTTTTTATTATTGATAGTATGTTAGTCAGCTACAAAATCACTTCATCGAGTACTCATTGTCATGTTTGTCGCATTGTAAAGTCGATTTCAGAATTAGAAATTAATTTTTGTTACATGATCATTATTTTGTTGTACGTACGTCGACGCGTCATCCCAGGTCCTTCAGACCACAGGATGACGGATGTTGGTGAAGTTGTAAAGTCAATCCCAAAATTAGAAATTAATTGTTTGCTCTTTTACATGATCATTATTTTATTGTACGCACATCGTCGCTTCATCCAAGGTCCTTCAGACCATAGAACGACGGATGTTTGTCACATTGTAGAGTCGACTTCAAAATTTGAAATTATTTTGTCTACCCGATCATTATTCCATGTTACATGCAGCGTCGTTTTAACTAGGGTCCTTCAGACCACAAAACGACGGCGATAAGCCTATTGTTCAGTCTTGTTTATTAGCCAGTTGTTCAATTTTGTTTATTAGTCATTTGTTCAGTTTTTTTTGTTGTTTATAGCCACTTAGTATCTTCTAGACCGTTTGGGCCCTTCTGGTTCAAATGGTCTCTCATCTGTTGCAGTATTGTGTTAATCGATTTTAATTTTGTTCAACATTTAACCTCACCAGTTTTAATCAATAAATGTACCTCTCGTCTTCTAACACCGTGTTCATCATTCATTTACCTTCATCTTGTACTTTATTATTTACTTGTGACACGGGGTCATAATGCTTCATGGGACATGACCCAGACGACCCTGAGATCTTCTTTTTTTTATCTTGAGCTAGTTCCATGATAGCGTCCTCTCATCTAGAGGAGTGACCGGTTATTTTTTTTGTTAAGTCGCGGTCTGGACTAGCCAGACCTGCCATGTGACGGGAGTGAGTCAAGGCGACCTCAATCCGCGGTAGACCAGCCGGCCGGCGGAGCCATGAGAGAGGGACGAGGGGCAACCCGTGACATTGCTTGGACGCCCCGTCTGGCGCCCAAGCTCTCTTCTCCTATTACCCTGACAGGCAATAGGGGAGGTTCGTAATTTGTCTCAAATTTTACTACCATTTAAATCTGTAGTTGACGCGGTGCCCGACCAATCACGGTTCGTCCCTCGCGGTCCGACAACTCCGGCGGATCAGCTGGCCAAGGAGAGCCTGCGAGAGGGAGACAACGTAGGCGGCGGCGGCGAGTAACACCCGGACGGAAGCCGAGACGAGCTCCACCTCGGTCGGAAGCGACCGTGGTGAGGCGGCGCTCCGGCGAGGGCCCTGTCCGGCCCGAGGAGTGGGCGCGGAGGGGTAAGAATCGTAACATTTTGGCGCCCAACGTGGGGCCCAGCACAAGGTTGTGTCGGCGAAGAGGTCAGAAGTTTTGTTCAATTTTTTTTTGATTTTTTTTTTGGGATTTGTTGTCATTTACATATGGAGTCTTGTTTTTTTGTCTTTTGTAAAGGACCTGTGTCGGTTCTCGTCAGGTTATTTTGCTGATGAGGGTGTACTTTTGAACATTCATACCTGTACGGGACATTTTTTTGTTATTCGCTAGGAAGCGAGCAGATTGAGAATCAGAAGTGGGATTTTTTTTTATAATTGGTTTTGTCTTCAACAAAGCTCCACGGGGTTTAAGTGGGCTGAAAGTTTTTCAATTGTTCTTATTCATTTTGTTTTTATTGTTTTTTTTTGCTAAGGGTCGATTCGCCAAATTTGAATACAATCTTGTTTGTTTTTTTTTTGTGATTTGCTATGGTGACAAGGACGCGCAGGTTGTTGTAGGAAGAGGGTGAGGTTCTGGTATGTCGGATAGGTCGTTAAGGAGAGTCCAGTGGAATAAAAGGAGGGAAAATTTATTGCACGTTCGGAATACCAAGGACTCTGAAGACACTGACATGGAGTTGGGAGAAGGGACCAGTTCCCAGAGGGATGAGAAAGAAATTCATTCGACACCCATACAGAAGCCACGTGCAGGGCAAACAGAGACTCAGGAAGGAGGCCAAGATTCGGAAAGAGAGCTAAGGTTGGAGGAAACGTCATACCTGAAGGTACCAGGCAAGTCGAGCAAACCCAGAGGAGGTCGGAGAAGGTCAGGTAGAAAATACGAATCGGACTCTGACGAAGATGACGAGCCCAGTGGAAGGGTGCAAAGGTTCAACCCGAATGTACACAGGTGGAACCTGAAGTTTGATGGACGTTCCTCGGTGATGGAGTTTCTGGAGGACGTGGAGGATAGGGCACGAGCAAGAAATGTAAAGCTGGACACGATTGTCTACTGTTTTACAGAACTATTGGAAGGAACCAGTCTAAATTGGTTTCGAACTGTGAGGGACTCCGTATCCGGGTGGCGACACCTGAGGGAACTCCTCATCCACAAATACGAGCCACTCAATTATCAGGCCAGGCTGGAGGCTGAATTAAGAAACAGGAAGCAGCGAGCCGAAGAAAATATGGAAGAGTTTGTCACGACCCTACGGAGCATGAACGACCGGCTTACCATGGAGATCCCGGAACGGGCATTACTTGAAGTGATCAAGCCGAACCTATCATCCCAGTACAGGACGTTACTAGCCGGACATTTGGTAGACAGCATCAGACTTCTGCTTCAGTTGTCTAAAAACTACGAGCAGTACACACCATCTACGTCACAGGACACGAGACAAGCAGTGGGAATCTCACCACCGACGAAAGGGGGTCGTGTACCATGGCAGACCAGAGGGGGGGCGATAGCGACACTTGAAGCGGGCCCAAGGCAAGGAGAAAGGCCAACGCAGTCGGAGGGACACTCTCAGCAAACCATGACGTCGTTACGGAGGATAGTGTGTCTGAAGTGCGACCAGCCTGGTCATGGGTACATGGATTGCCGGGAGTATCCGTATCCGATGTGTTTTCGTTGCAAGGCACCGCTCACGACCTCAGCAAGATGCACCTTTTGCAATCCGGGGACACCACCTGCCGGACCTCGCCGTCAACCTGAAGCTCAGATGCGTCGTGTGGCCAGTCGAAGGGGAAGACAATAGGTACGAGCGATGGAACCATGGAGAAACCGAAACGGCGTACTCTTACCATATGGTACACCTGCGACACTGCTACTCGATAACGCAACATACTTCACGTCAAATAAATTCAAAGAGTTCACGGGAAAGTATAAGATCCCAAATGTATTCTACTCGTGTTCATATGCGCCCCAGTCCAACACCGTGGAACGGTACAACCAGGTCATCGAGACATCACTGGCAATCCTGACAGGGGAAGATCAACGGGTCTGGGACAAGCATCTTCCACTGGTGCAGCACTCGTTAAACAATTCGGAAAACGTCACGACAGGGTTCACACCCTCATACTTGATGGATGGAAGGGAAGTGATCATCGACGGGCGCTTTCACAAAATATTTGGATACAATCCGACCAGGGCAGCCGACTTAGCCATAGGAGACCCCATGCCATACAGCACAGGTCTGGAGAAGTTAGCGGAGACCTACGACTTAGTGCAACAACGCATGCTTGCATCCTACCAAAAGAGCGCCGAGCGATATAATCTGAGGCGAAAGCGAGTGATTCTGTCACCTGGAGACGTGGTATGGGTGAAGAACCATATACAGTCCAAGAAAGCGGAATTTTTCTCTAGCAAGCTGGCCCCTCGTTTCCTAAAGTGCACCGTGCTCGCAAGGAAGTCACATCTGGCATATGAATTGGTGGATCAGAATGGAAAAAATAAAGGCATCCACCACATCAAGGACATCCTCAAGGTTGACCGGTCCGACAGCCAGTAAACATACCTGACCTTTGCACAACCAGCAGCGCGAATAAGAGCCATAAGCAATCAGTGTGATAGCACTCTGAAAGTTTTGACGTTTTGTTAGGTTGACCCTTATTTTATTTAATAGAGGTTTTAAAATGCGGCGCATTGATTTAAAGCGCTTGGGATCCCTTAATACCCCTGTAAAGTATTCTCTTTTGTAACTTCAGAGCACCACGTACGACATCTTCAATGTCGGGACGGTGGTGTTAGCGTTATATTGGTAACTGTTATTAAATCTTTCCTGCTGGCAAAGCATTGGCAATTGGCATGTTAATATTTCTAGTTATAATTATGTTTTAAAGCCCATAGCGACTCCATGTATAATGGAGGCGTTTCCCCCTTGTACAAATTTCTGGTGTTTATATTTACTTAACGTGGCAGAATCCAACCCGTGCGCGTGGCGCAAGGACGATGTTAAGTTTATTAGTTGAGCAGTGGTACGTTTTAAATTCTTTTTTTTTTTTTTTTTTTTCCCCACTAACCCGGCCACTTGCCGAGGTCCCATGGCGTACCGTCGAGTTTTTCCCCTTTCCCTCCTCGATCTACTCAGTGATCGACACTCGCTACGAAATACCACCGCAATCAGTTGCGAACCCCTACGAATTTACTGTACTCTATTCACACTATACAGACTATATTTTTTTCCTTTCTAGAGGTTGATTTGGAGTCCTTTTGTTGGAGAAGTTTTTTTTTGGAGTCCCTTTTTTTTTGGAGAAGTTTTTGGAGAAGTTTTGTTGGAGAAGTTTTTTTGAAGAAGGGTTTTTTTTTGAGAAGTTTTTGGAGAAGTTTGTTGTTTGGTTCTCCCAGTTTTTCCCTATCGCACACACCACACACCCCACACTGCCATATTGCGAGTATGCGCTGAAGGGCCGGCGGACCCTTAACCCCCTGCCAATAGAGCAGGTTAAATAATACGTGACACAACGCTGGTGGTTTGATTGTTCGGAGTAGCGACCGTCTCTTCGATCCTCCAGGCGTTATATTAGTATACCTGCACCTGGACCGGAGGTCCCGTGCCTATTTATATATTTCACACTCACATCGATACACTCACATTTTACACTACGGGTATCATTGGTCTCGAAGATTGTAGTTGATTATCTCCTATCTAATCTGAGGTCATTTGAACCCATGTCTCTTCATGAGACAGAAAATGCTTCTGTTTGGATCACGTGTTCCCGTGATACTGTTTAATACTCATGTCTATTCTCAAGCCCCATTGTTTGGTTAGTTTAGAAGTCATCTTGGCAAACTCCATTCATACTCGGTTGTTTTTAGAATTTTCTCTATCGAGGCGGTAATCCTCACCGTCACCCGACTAACTTTCGACTCTGAAAGAGGCGAGCTGGTAAGCTGTTTTGTTATTCTTGGAATGGAAGGGATGAATGAAGATGGCTCACGAATGATGAAGTATGATTAAGGGCCGATGAAAGGAAGAGTTTCAGAACACTAGCATAGGTTATCCCTCTGACTACATGATTTTCCCCAATCAGTAAAGTTACCAAATGGAAAAATTTCAAAGTTAGTCCAGATATCTAAAGAAGGTAGAGAGTCTGTCAAAAGAATTTGCAAAGATGTTAACTAGCAACAGCTTATTTCTGAGTGTAAGCTGCATGCGTTCCTCGCTGGCTCAGTGATTGATTCCATGTAAGTCCACTGAGGCATGCTAGCATCTTCTTCTCCCATTTAGGCACACTCTGGATAATTGTATTCAGTGTGGTTTATTCCGTCGACTAAATAATAAGTATCTCCTGAGACTAAGCTTTGGAGGTGTATCTTTGGTTTAAGGTGGATTCGTTTCCAGTTAGGCTCGGTGGCTAGGTTACCGACCGGTAAGTCCGCTGGTACGAACTCATTTTTCACCCCTTACGTCAATACCATAGCGTCGTCTTCTGCTTCTTTGACATGAGCAAACACACATTACCCTTGTTTTAAGTATCATCTGCGCATAAGAGCAAGATGTATACCATCACCCTACTGAGATTCCCCCCTACGCCAGTAGCAAAGTTGCTACCAGACGGTCATCATTTTTGTTTTTCTTATTTTGTTTTGAAGAAGTTTTTTTAAGGAGTTTGTTTCTAATGGTTATGACATCGAATTTTTTTTTGACCTTATCTTGTATATCCCAACGACCTTGCTCAACTAAGTTATTAGTCATTTTTTAAATCATTTAATGTACTTCTTTGTTTTAAATACTATGAAGAACAGAGTGGTAAGGCAACATGGCGAACAATATTATGGCATGGTAATAGATTTAAATTAGATAATAAATTTACTTCAGAATAATACAACGGAAGAAGTTGGTCGGAACTGTTTCAGTAGAGCCTGTTCTACTAGTACAGTACGAGATTGTGGCACAGATGTTTTCTATATAACATGTACCTTTTGTTGATTTTGTTTCCCCATCTTCCATAGAGTAAGATGAGGTGAAGTATCTGTTTTGTTTTGTAGAGGCCCACCTGGCAAATATTTTTTTATCTATTTCTGTATTGAAACGACCCCCAAGACATTCTTAGATTTAAGAAGTGACAGTGATTTTTTTTTTAGCGCAAAAGCGCAAAGTAGTTTAAAGATGGCTAGTGAATGGGCAATTTTAAAATAATAAAAGCCATCGAGTGTATTTATAAGAAGTGGAATTTTAATTTTAGTTTTTCAATCATCGCAGATCGTGGTCATGTGCGATCCACTATTACTTAATTGATGTAACCCAATGGTGGTTATATATACCACGCAATTGTATTTATTTCTAAGTATATTTAAGAACGGAGAAGTAATGTGAGGAGTTAAATGTGTCTGATCTTTTTATGTTTTTCTAATGTACATTAATTATTCATGTTCAAGGCATTGGTAAAGCACCGGAATGGCAACCCGGACAGGCGAGCTTCTCTCGCCAGCAGGCACTTTAATGGCACCCATTCTCATGGTATGGCAAAAGTATATTGGTATCCGTTTTTATAGTTTATTTATTTTTTTTATTCCTCTAGCACCCACCTTGTGGACGTGGGTTAGGGATTAGTGGTGTTGATCTGAGGGCAGATCAATTTCCCACTACCCGGCATGTCACGATCGTGTTTAATCGTGCCAATTACGCTATTCTTGCGCGCGTAATTATTAAGAATATATGTATATATAAATATTTATTTATTTTGATAACGCCAAAATTACGTTCGTAGCTAACTAGAAGCCACCTATCGGCAATCCTAACTAAGTAACAACACCCTAGTTAGAAGGCAGATATGTAGTTCCACGAACTCACACCAAAAGAGGGCGGTACGGTATTTTTTAGCGAATCTTGGGTTACGAAATAATGTTAGTTATTGCTTAATACCGTAAAGAATATTCGCAAAATAAGTTTTAAATAAATTAAATAATAAATAAAAAGATAGTAGAAGGAGAAAAGTAATGATATAGTATATAAAAAAAAATAATATTAAATTTTGAACAAGTACTTAGTCAAGGCGGGAGGCGTGAAGTGAGCGTTTTAGGAACCGCGGCGGTGTTCAGAGGAGTACGGTATTTAGTTTTTTTTCGAATAGAAGAGAGTAGGTAGAGTCTCTTACATTTTGGATCGTTTTGGGGGTGGACGTATTTTTTTGAGTTCTGCGTGCTTGGTTTTTTTTTTTGTTTGGTTGGTTTTACTAATCCAACCGCATCGGGCTATATAGAAGTTTGTGGAAGGTGGAGTATATCACCAAGGGTTTCAAAGATAAAACGCGGTAGAGCAAACGTAATATTTCGGCCACGCGAATTGGTTTTCTTCTCCGTGCGAGAATCGACCCGCAGAAGCGGAAAACCTGGATGCATGGTGCACATTCCCATGATTTGCCACGCAGCAGATATACCATGGCGTTTCCTGGAAGGCCGCCGAGAGAGTAAATCCCTGCATCGGAGGAAAGGCGTATTGGTCGTCTCCCCGGCGCTTACGAGGCAGGCCGAGACGTCGCCAGCCTTATCCCGTCGGACTATCCAGTTCCAGGGGGCAAAGTCAGAGAAACAGAGGTCAGTCCAGTGTTAGAAGAAATAGTCGTTTCATTGCATTCACTCGTTAATTTTTTTTTTTAGTTTTTTTTTTCTTTGTTTACATATTTAACCTTTTGTAGAAAATATAGTGTCAGAGCTTGAGCTCCACGTCATTTGATTGCTTTTCAGTAAAGTTCGTTTTTATATTTGACAATTAGAATGATTAGATCATCCTACTCCAAATTATAAATTAAAGTAGAATAAAATAATAGCTATTGATAGCCTATTATAAAAGATTGGCGTTGCTTTACTATGAACGCCGGCCGAATCGCGGCCGAGTTTATTGCCTACCACCGAACAAAACGAAAAGACCGAAGAAGGAAAGGTTCGCGATGCCGGGGGGGGGGTCTGTTTCCTTTAATTTAGTTTTTTTTTTTTGTTTTTTGTTGTGTCAAGCGGATTCAGTCCGGTAGTCACTAAATATAAATCTTGATATTTTCCTTTAATAAATAATTATACAGTAACGCTCTATAAAGTACAGATCGAGTCGCCAGAACGTCCACACAACCGAAGTACATGTATATTGTTATTTGTTATAGTATGTTTCCAACCCGTTCGTTGTATTGTTTATTTATATTTTGCCGAGGATGTAAAAAAGTCAAGTTTTGCCATGCCATCGTATCGAAGAGCCACAATATATTTTTTTTTTTTAATTTTAAAATAACCCCATGCAGGTCAAGTATGTAACATTTGTTTTGTTTGTTTAAATTTTTCTTTGTTCAACAATATGTTGAACCGTTGGTTTTGATAGTGAGTAAAGTACATACAATTTTTATAAATGTTTTCGTATATTCGTCTTATATATCAGCCGTGCCAAATGCCATGCCACTATAATTGAGTACCTAATATGAAATGTTTGTTTTGTTTATTTACATGTTTTTTTTTAGAAAACGAAGTGCTTATATATATTTTCTCCGTACAATTTTTGTATGCACCGGCAGATGCCGAAATGTCATGCCACTATAATTGAGTACCTAATATGAAATGTTTGTTTTGTTTATTTACATATTTTTTTTTTAGTAAACGAAGTGCTTATATATATTTTCCCCGTACAATTTTTGTATGCACCGGCAGATGCCGAAATGTCTTGCCACTATAATTGAGTACCTAATATGAGATGTTTATTTTGTCTATTTATATATTTTTTTTAAAAAACGAAGTGTCAGGATTCTATATATTTTTTTCGTATAATTTTTGTTTGCACCGGCAAATGCCGAAATGCCATGCCAGTAGTGAGTACCTAGTAAATAGCGTGATAATATTATTTTGTTTGTTTACATGTTTTCGTTTGGACGAAGTGTAGTAATTTTATATTTTCTTGCACGGCCACACGCCCGAATATATGCCTCATAATATTTAATAGTACGGGCACGAAAACATAAACAATAAAACATCATTATGACGTAATGCCATTGTTTACAAACAGTCTGTTTTTTTTTAAGGTTAAAGCAATATATTGACCCTTAATAATTTTATAAGTTCTTTTTGCTTTTCGTATTTATATTTGGTTGAGTTAACGTAAGGGCGTTAGTGCATTAAAACAAGATGTTTGTTTATTCATCTGTGTAATGAATTGCCGTATTTATTTGTCATAAGGCCATCCTTCCGACTAAAATCGGGTAGACTTTTAATATTTTATTTGGTCGCCTAATCTGAACACTTTGTTTACGAAATAGGTTCGTCAAATTGTAGAGTCAATTGCGAAGTTTGAAATTAATTGTTTTATACATTGGCACCATATCATCTTATTAACATATCTCTTTATACTGCAGATAATGGCCATGTTTGTGGCATTGCAAGTTTGAAGTTAACTGTTTTTTTATTAATAGTATTTTTGTTAATTTACAATATCGCTTCATAATGTAAACATTGACATGTTTGTCAAACTGAAGGGTCATTGTCAAAGTTTAAGAAGAACTGTTTATTTTTTCACATTGTTATTATGTCACTTTGTTTACAAAAATCGGTTCAGCCGGCAGGTAAGTGACATGTTTATCGCGTTGTGTAGTCAATGCCAGAATTGAAAGTAATTGTTTTATATTGCTAGTATTGGATTTTATTTACAATATCGATCCGCCATGCAGTTAATTGACATGGGTGTAGCATTGTGAGATCAATGCCGAAATTCGAAAATTAATTGTTTTTTTTTATTATTGATAGTATGTTAGTCAGCTACAAAATCACTTCATCGAGTACTCATTGTCATGTTTGTCGCATTGTAAAGTCGATTTCAGAATTAGAAATTAATTTTTGTTACATGATCATTATTTTGTTGTACGTACGTCGACGCGTCATCCCAGGTCCTTCAGACCACAGGATGACGGATGTTGGTGAAGTTGTAAAGTCAATCCCAAAATTAGAAATTAATTGTTTGCTCTTTTACATGATCATTATTTTATTGTACGCACATCGTCGCTTCATCCAAGGTCCTTCAGACCATAGAACGACGGATGTTTGTCACATTGTAGAGTCGACTTCAAAATTTGAAATTATTTTGTCTACCCGATCATTATTCCATGTTACATGCAGCGTCGTTTTAACTAGGGTCCTTCAGACCACAAAACGACGGCGATAAGCCTATTGTTCAGTCTTGTTTATTAGCCAGTTGTTCAATTTTGTTTATTAGTCATTTGTTCAGTTTTTTTTGTTGTTTATAGCCACTTAGTATCTTCTAGACCGTTTGGGCCCTTCTGGTTCAAATGGTCTCTCATCTGTTGCAGTATTGTGTTAATCGATTTTAATTTTGTTCAACATTTAACCTCACCAGTTTTAATCAATAAATGTACCTCTCGTCTTCTAACACCGTGTTCATCATTCATTTACCTTCATCTTGTACTTTATTATTTACTTGTGACACGGGGTCATAATGCTTCATGGGACATGACCCAGACGACCCTGAGATCTTCTTTTTTTTATCTTGAGCTAGTTCCATGATAGCGTCCTCTCATCTAGAGGAGTGACCGGTTATTTTTTTTGTTAAGTCGCGGTCTGGACTAGCCAGACCTGCCATGTGACGGGAGTGAGTCAAGGCGACCTCAATCCGCGGTAGACCAGCCGGCCGGCGGAGCCATGAGAGAGGGACGAGGGGCAACCCGTGACATTGCTTGGACGCCCCGTCTGGCGCCCAAGCTCTCTTCTCCTATTACCCTGACAGGCAATAGGGGAGGTTCGTAATTTGTCTCAAATTTTACTACCATTTAAATCTGTAGTTGACGCGGTGCCCGACCAATCACGGTTCGTCCCTCGCGGTCCGACAACTCCGGCGGATCAGCTGGCCAAGGAGAGCCTGCGAGAGGGAGACAACGTAGGCGGCGGCGGCGAGTAACACCCGGACGGAAGCCGAGACGAGCTCCACCTCGGTCGGAAGCGACCGTGGTGAGGCGGCGCTCCGGCGAGGGCCCTGTCCGGCCCGAGGAGTGGGCGCGGAGGGGTAAGAATCGTAACAATGCATAACGAATTATGTAGTTATTTAGTATTTAATTTAAAGGCCAAACATACAAGAAAGACCGTAATATACAAATTTGTAATGAGAACTAGCCAATCAGAAATAGAATCAAGATTTAAATTTTAGTTTTTCACAAAACAAAATAAAATTGGATTTTTCTGTTAAAGTTCAAAATTACATAGGCATTTACATTTTATATCATAATGAAGTTAAATTTAACATTTGAGATACATATCGTAAACACATTTTATATATAACAAAATTATTTTTTTTAATAAAAGTGTTTTTTTTTACTAAATATATTAAACAATATTTAGCTAATACTAGATAAGTTAAGTATCTTTTGATGCTGGTTATAGAGTATATACTATAAGTGTTGTAACATAATAAGAAACCCTTAAATTTTGTAATTGTGCATGTGTGCAGTAACAATGAATTTATAAATATGCTGAAAAGGCTGATTTCATTGCTTACTAATCAAGTTTAAATAATAAAATATTTCGCTGAAGAGTATTTATGCTATTCGCGTAATAGTGTGAAAGCATTTTGAGGTGCAATTTGAGCCAGCACATCCGCGTGAATACGATGCCAACATCTGGCGAGAATTTCATAAGGAGAAAGAAGCTCGCGTGCAGGCCAGGGTAATTGCGAGACAGATGCCGGCTAGTATGCAGATACTACTAGTTGTAGAGGTAGATGTAGAGTAGGCACCTACGGATGACTACCGCGACAGCGCTCCGCTGCGTGGCTCAACAATGCGCGAATTCACAGCAGAGCCAGAAAGCCACCAAACGAGACGAAAACATAGTTAACTATATAAACACGAGCGATAGGTACAATATTTTGCATAATATAATATTAAGCTATATTTATTCTATACATTAAAAACTTGTATATCACAAATTTAATATGACACTGAATGTTCCCCCTAGTCGTATTCGCAGATGATGCGTAACAATTTGCATACATTGAAAACGCGCATATTAAAAAGATTGATAGGGTCACATTAGTGTGCAATTGGGCGATGTATTACAAGGTTTAAAGTAATGAGGAGGAAAAAGTAAGGAAACGCTTCTGGGAATATTATAAAAAGATACCATTCATTTTGACGCCTAATCAGTTCTACTAAAAAATGAGAATACCTAAAAAAGATCCCCCATATATTTTTACAAAACATAAAATAATATCGAGGACACAATAAGGAAGATATCTGAACTAAGCTTAATGCTACACAAGCTATACAATAAAAAGTTAAACTTCAACGAATCACGTAGAAAACGTAAACCTATTTAAAAAGAAAACGTTTTTCGCACGTATAAAGTATACTAAAATAAATTTAAAATCTGAAGACGTTTGTAGCTTTTCCTCAAACGAATATTATCCATATGCATAATAGAAAAGTGTAAATATGCACGCTAACACTTTATGAATAACAAATGTACCGATATAAAGGAGAACTCACACTACCCTGTTTAAGCAAGCGTGACTATTACATACTCTAAATGAATACGGAAGCGCGAACAAATCCCCGAGGTCTCCATTTTCTCCCATAATTCCATATCATCGCACGCGTGCACCCCGGCAGGGCGAACGGGAAAGGATGTACACATCGCTCGCCATCCAGGACCCGCTCTGAATGCATAAATCTGGATGTGGTGGTGGTTGTTGGTCGCTTTGGGGAGCGAGGGCGGCGGGAGGGGGCGGGAGGGGGCGGACCGCGGAGACGCTTGACGCGTTTTTATTTTCTCCGGGACCAGAATTTAAATTGAAATAGTGGGCGCCGGTGGCTCGGCTGACGAGATGCCGCGCCCTAGACGCCCTAGAATATGACGAGACGCCGCGAGCTGCGAAGGCTAACGGCATACCTTAAATAAAATAGGGTAGGGCGTCACATTTAAT
Source organism: Neomicropteryx cornuta (assembly GCA_020383195.1). Classification (NCBI taxonomy): domain Eukaryota; kingdom Metazoa; phylum Arthropoda; class Insecta; order Lepidoptera; family Micropterigidae; genus Neomicropteryx; species Neomicropteryx cornuta. The sequence goes on from JAHKQU010000012.1 coordinate 11,814,072, forward strand.
TCAACTTTAGTACGACGAAAATACATAGTTTTATCAAACCGAATGATTATTCCGACAGTTCTATGAAAATCAACACTACCTTCCCGGAATTCTTGAGAGTGTCTGCTCTAACCCTAGAGTAGTATATGTACATATAAAATCTATTATTTTTGAAGAATTAAGCTGTTTTTTGTACTCTGGTAAATATGTAAATTCCCCAACCCCTCCTATTCCCTAATCCCTAAATCTCGAAAAAAAAACATTTCCTCCTTTCCTCTAGGATGAAAAAATAAAATTAAACAAAAATTAAAATAATTAACATAAATAGTATTTATTTATTTTATTAGGCAAATAAACAGTTAGTATATACATAGAAAAACTAAACTAAACTAGCGTCATCAAGCGGTAGATAATAACACTGCAACTAAAGGAACTTAAGCAAGGCGCAAAATAGAATGTTTTATCAAGAGTATTGTTATATTTCAACAGAGCTGTGTCAAAAATTAGGACAAAAAAACTTTTTAAAATCACGTTTATATAAAAATGCACTAAAAAGGAGAAAATATACGTGTATTTATTTTTAAATAAGGTTAATGTGGGTCCTAGTTGGAGGAATGGCAAAACTAATTCCAACTTGTTCATTTTGGTTTAGGATTAAATAGTCCCGATGACTAACAATCTTTCGTCTAACCATGGAACACAGAACAACTGGGATTGTTGTCGAAGAATTAAGTTGTACGCTCGCTGATGGCAGTCAAATACGTGCAATGCAGCCGTGCAATGTCTCAGTAGGAAAATGCGCATTTCGTTTGATTTGGAATGACCTACTGGTCTGCTGATCGTTTATTACACAAATTCAAGTCGACAGATCATTCGCTGCACGTATCGACAAGTTCGCATCCGCGTAGGGCACGGCATAATACGCCAAGCAAAACAAATGTGTTCCATCGGAGGGGTGGACGAAGAACGGTGCCGGGGAGGTGGGGGCGAGTAGCATCTCCTCGTCGCGTAGACCGCGAATATTGCCAAGACATTCCGCCTTCGGAATCCGCTCGCTCTGACAGTTGTAGGGCGGGCGGACAACAATGTCGGCTATGCTCTCGTTCGGTCGCCACGCTCCAGCACTAACTCTGCTTCTAAGTCGCCGCTTTTAAGTAGGTATGTCAGCATGGGCCACGCGGGGGGGGGGGCGCACGAGCCACGTCCGGCGAAGCCAATAATATCAACATAAAAGACTGTCTTATTTCACAACACTAATAAATATAATTACATAAATTGCAACCATAAAATATGTATGTTTATCTTAAACAGTTTTTTTATGTAACGTATTATAATATACAAAAGTTCGAAATATCTCCGTATCAAATATAAAGTAATATATAGTCGCCATAATAAATTTATAAAAATAAAATAGGTATCTATCTGTAGCACTTAAATATTACAAGTTATCTTACAACAGGTCAAGACTATTTTTATTTAAATTGCAATATTTTAAATAGTAGTATACAGGCTGTTTAGAACGAATATAATACTTCTAATCTTACGTGCTAATAAAATGTCTTAAATTGAACCAAATGTCGGTAAATTACTAGTTAAAAATATTACACTGACAAAATTATTGTTCTATTGAACAAGCGATCGGTTTTTAATAAAATAATGTAATATTATAACAAATTAAATTATAATTTGTGATGTTTACTTTATCTGTCAGTTTGTTTAGCCATTATTTAGTTTTAGGATATTACTCGCTATTGTGAATCCTTGTAGATAACTTCGTAAATAAATAAACAAACTTTCGTTTATAAGATTTATAGTAATTAAATAAGTTTTTTTTCTCTAGCGTATTCCAATAGTTTAACCTAGCCGTGAGACTTTTAGCTAAAAACTTAAACATTGTATGTGATTATAATTGGGTGGAATCTTTTCAGCACACATATTTTGGGTATTTTTTAAAATTTCTAGTCTGTTAACCACTAAATACTTGAATCTTACCCTGTCGTCTAAACTGCACTAGGGTATTTATATTAGTGACGTAATAAAAGACACTAAAATGTAATAGTAATTTGTTATGCTAACCTAAAAGTAATTTAAAAAGCCCGATTATTGGCTTACAAATCCTTTTCCTACTCAAAACTCGTGAACTTGTCTGATCAGAAATTAGCTCCAAACTCACCTGGGTTGGAAGGACATTCCTGCTAAAATTAAACAATTATATTTTAAAAAATAGCTTTAACTCCTGATTATTGAAGAATAAGAAAAATATAATAAAAAACAAATCAATCTACAATACTTCATTTTAACTTCCGATAACGTGTTTATCTTAGCATAATTACGTTACTTTATAACTACTACCACAATTACAGCAAGAATAACGAATTGGTGTCGCTTTTATTTATCAAAAGTGCAAGAAAAGTTTCGAAGTGAAATTAACCTAAATCAGAGAGGGAGAGAGGAGAGAGAGAAAGCGAGATGCCTAAGAGGCGCGGCGCCACTTCCACGACAAAACTGCATCAACGAAATGTTGCCAACTTTATAACATTCCGGGTCCGGGAGCGAAAACTTCGCCACCTATTTCAATTTCATAATGGCGATAGCGGAAAGGAATTCGCCAACTTTTTCTCGGCTAGAATACTTTCGCTCCGATCGGATACTGGACAGGTACCGCCAAAGTATGCGACGATTTCAATTTCATTTCAAAACTTCAAAATAAATGTATGCCTAATAAAATTCGTCCGTTCTTCTAGGTGAAGGATTACCGGTACTGCCTGTACAGCACCAGTGCCAGCCACGAAGATGCAGGGGTGCCACCGGTGCAGCCCGAACTATGCTTGCACTAAAAACAGTGAATTACCGTAGCTTTAATGTTGCGCTCTGACCAGCTACGGGGCGCTACGTGTTCGATACAAATCCTTATAAGCACGAAGACTTATAATAAGAACGTGACCATATAACGTCAAAGTGATATTGCACCCAAATTTTGCCTACAAAGGAGAACGTTAAAAAATATTTTCACAAACTTAAATGAAACATCTAAAATTAATGCAGGAACCTACTTTTTAAATTTGCAACCAAATACATATACGTCTATAAAAAAAAAACTCCTTTTAAACGCATAACTGTGTGAGAAAATGCAACAGATAATTGAAGAATAGCTATAATGAAGTGACGTCTTGGACATCACCATCCACTACCATATAGTATAACATTTTTCCCGAGTACAAACGCAAACCGTGTAGCTATCATTTAATATCAACTGCTTCTATACCTTGTTTAGTAGTTATTTAACCAAAAGTTGAGGACTTACAGCTGCTCCCTAAAGGCGTCATTAACGGCATCTTCGCTTTAGACTGTGGTACCAACTTGTGATGGTTTGCTTCATTCCTATCTCCATTTGGGCCTGCGGTACTTTTAGCCCATTCGATGTGCGTTTCGGGTATTATGAAATTCTTTTAATTCATTTTTGTAAATTTTAAATGTATTTAATTTTTGTAAATTGACATAATATATCAATTTATAATAATTATAATGTGGCACTGAAGATTGTTTTACATATTTTTATTTGCGCGTACTAATTTTAACTTAGTACTAATAAATAATATATTCTTAATTACAACTAACAGATATGCTGCCATATTTTTATATTTTGAATATGATATTTGCGCTTTCTATTGAACTGTCACAGTTTCATTCATTAGTACTAAAAAATTCTTGGCTTGAATGTTATATATCTATATTATTCAACCAGCCTCTGATGTAATTCAAGGTTGTTTTTCAAGAGCATCAATACATACATAAACTCTTCGCATTTGAACTATTTGAGGCCGAAGATGCAACAGACGGACGGACGGACGGACGGACAGACGGCCAAAGGACGGGTATAGTAGCTTCTTATACATGAATGTATGTATAGAAGCTAAAAGAGAACGTTTGCTCCTCGGTATAAAGTACGTCTGGCATTCAATCTGACATGGTTCAGTTCTAAAAAAAATGTCGCTCATCATGCAAAACGTACGAAAGACGCGTAGGAAAAATTGCTAGAACTTTAAAAATATACAGGGTGTCCCAAGGTCAATCCCAATAAAAAAATCAGCTAATAGGTCCTACGATTCCTAGTGTTATTTGTTAAGAAACTATATCAAAAATCATTATGGTATTCGAGAGAAAAAATGTTGAAGTTTCTATTCTAAATCATGTAAAACAGATATTTTTCAATGGCTCCTCCCTCGGATAACTACGTCACTGGGTCACTAGGCCGCGGTCAGTCAAGATCAAGGTTAATGACATGCCGCGTTGTTCGAAACGCCCTATTAGGACGGAGCTAAATGATTGCTGTCAGATTCCACTGGTCGAACAGAGGTCGGTCTAAGAAGAAGGGGTAACTCCTTTGCCCTTCTCTGGGGTTGTAAGAGGGATGCTATTGGTCGACAAATAATATCGATTTATCGATTGATAAGATCGATTTACACCAATATTTTACAAAAATAATAAATTTGGTGATGAAAATTTTTCGCATTTTGTTACATAATTTCTTAAACACCCCCTAAATTTTGTGGGATTGGTCTTAGGACACCCTGTATATGAAAGCAATTTTATTTTCTTCCGCTATAATTCCATATAGAACATAATATTAAAATTCCATTAAAAAATATGTGGAAATATATCATTCAAATTTTCTTTACCATGAACATACCTCAACAAGTCTCTTCTTCTGTTTATACTTTTCATAAGGGTCGAATAGTAATATTGGGAATAAATGTTGTCAAAATGGAAACAAGTCAAAATATTTTTTTTTACTTTCTGTCGCTAAAGTCGCTTGCTTTCAATTCTATCACAAAAAAATATTCTTTTACTTTTACTTGTAAATATGCATTTGTAAGCCTTTTTGTATTGAGACCGATTTTTAAACCTATAAATACTTAAGCAATCTTAATACTGCCTTGGTTTACTAGTGAATATATATATTATATTTTTAATGTTGCAGTTATAGGTTATCCACTTCGTCACGTCGGGTGGGCTTTTTATCAAATAAGCTACTTTACTTTTTAGGTACATTTTCTTTTGTTCAAGGCTCCGTTACTCTCACGCAAATGGTATTTCATGCCAGTACAAGCTTCAGCGGGAATTGTAATTTTCTAGTATCCTTTCAGAGAATCCGACTCCTAAGAAAGATTTCACTAAAATTCAGTTGTCGTCGGCGTCTACCTTGTGGCCGTGGGGGAGGGGGGAGGAGGAAGAGGGCGGGGAGGAGGAGGAGGGCTGAGAAGACGGGCAATAATGAAAATAATCTCCCAGGAGACCAAAAGAGGAGAATTGTGATTTAACTCGCTGCAGCAGGAAAATCAATACACTGGCAGGCCCAATGAATGGAATCTTAAGAACTTTCGATATCAGTCTTATTGTTCTAAAGCTATTTCAAGTGGCTTACCTAATAATTACAGAAACATAGAAATGGTCAGATTATTCTGGCATTTAATTAAATAGAGAAATATGTTATTACAAAAATTTTAATTGTATAAAATTAATAAAATATTATTTTTTTAAATAATGGTGTATGTTTCGTCTATCGATGAAATTAAAAAGACTGCGTTCCTTTATTGTAAATGAAAATCGTTTTGTTACTAAGTTATTTTAGAGATTTTTACTCTTAATCTGCGTATTTATGAGAGCTTAGAGCGATTTGAAGAGCATTTGGGTAATTAAATATTTATTTATACTAACATACTCAGCAGAATCTAATCTAATTTATTGAAAATATGGCAAAAACAAATTAAAATTATGATGAATATGTTATAAGATATTTTTGTTAAATTAAAAAACATTTCTTCATTGATTAAATAAAATATGCCTACATAAAATATGATTAAATAAAATATGCTTAAAAATATTATTCATTGTTTAATCAAGAGAAGGCATCCATAACATTTTTCAAAATATAAGTATCAAAAATAAGTATCACAGAACCAAGAATAGATAAAAATAAAAATAATTAAATTAATTAGTATTATAGAATGAGCCTAGCGATCTACTACTAGATATTCAATCACACGCATTGTACACGTGCTTTCTCGAGCGCTAAAACCTAAATCAATGTTATTTACAAAGGTCTATACGATTGTAGTCCCTAATAGCAATAGTGAATGTTCAAATATTGCCGATATTCAAAAATCGACTAAAACAACATCTTATTTCTTTTTAATTCTAAATCTGTATTTTTATTCCAAAGCTGTCCTTACATGAGCGTATTAAAAGGCTAAAGTAAATTTGATTGTGTATGTTTCAATAAATTAATTTTAATAATTTTGTTTTTATATTATTTGTTTATTTGGGACTATTCCGCCGACCGGCAGTATATTTGTCACACGTCCTACAAAGCGCATATGTTTGTAGCGTAGGTACAAAAAGGCGTAATGCGTAATGCGCAGGGTAATGTGTGCAAAATTTTTAGTTTATTATTTTTTTAATTACCAGACTATAAGTTCAACCATGCCAATTATGTTCAACCATGTCAAAATATTTTAATAGTGAAATTGTCGACAGAAGTCTAGGTGATTTCATGAGTTTGCCAGAAACGTAATAGGTAGGTATAACAAACGAATGGTTTTGTAATTCTTATCTAATCAGTTCAATTGTTTCCCTCCCTTCCCATGTGTGCCAATCGCTTTTTCGCAACAACCGCCTTAAATTTGAAAAGAATACATTTACATTTTTTTCTGAAATAATTTTAATCAATGGTCCTTTATGTTTTCAATGGTAAATACTTTACTTGAATACAATAATTTTGTGATGTCTTTTTGATTAAATATATATCATATAAAGAATTTCTATGCATCCATTATTGTTTATAAAATACGCTTTAAAAGATTTTCTAAAGATAGAATAACAATAACAATTATATCTATAATATTCCGTAAAATTTTTATGCTTATTATTAAGGACGAACGTGAATGTTAAAAATCAGCTGACAGAATATATCTAAATTGTACATAGTTATTGTAGAAAAAAAAGTCACCGCTATCGTTTCCAGTTTCCACAGTACATGCGACAGTACTAGTTATATATACTCGTATGTCAACGTCTCAAGAAAAATTGTGCGTCGTTTAAACAGCATGTCGCCGTCTTGAGAGGCAGTATAGTGACAAATGGTCGAAGTGTCGCATGATTATTCCTCTCTTGTTCTGTTTGCGCTTATTGTTCTCCTTGTCTCTTTCTCTCTTTCTCTCTCCCTCGAGCTCAGCTCCATCCGTTTCCACTCGGGAAACTTTTTCGCTTCGATTGCAGCCGCCATCTCAAAAAGAGGACCTGCGACCCTGCGATTCCCACAAAAAAACCCTATCGATATTAAATTGAAATTAATCTATTCCAAACGCCAAACTATCGCAGAGGAAGTCGAAACAATGTACTATCTTTTAGTGGTTTGTACAAAAAATACCTGCCATGCAGCAATCTTCAAAATACATAGTGGAAATGAGAAAGAAGCTATACCACACAAAAAAAAAACGAAATATTATGGACATGGACGTTTAACATATTTATGGTTAATTCTTGCCTCTTTTTTTGTTAACAAATTAAGAAATACTATTTTTAACTTATTTTCTCTTTACTAAATTTTGCTATTTTGTTTAATTTTAAAAATAAACAAGAATGGCTATGACACCTGTAGTTTTCATATAATATCACTGCTGCACACATAGCTTAGTAGTAGTAAATTATTTAACCGGAACCTGATACCTTACAGCTGGGTCCTACAGGTGTCATTAAAAGCATATTCCACTTATAATACACGCGCCTGAGGTACCAAGTTGTGATGGGTTGCTTTCAAATCCTACCTCCTCTTGTGCTTACGACACTTTTAGCCTATTCGAGGTGCGTTTTGGATGACCATAGAAGCGACATTAAGTTATTTTTTAGGTCTAGGTAAATTAAAATAAAAAAAAAGTTTTGTGGTACAGAATATTCTTTTACATGTTTCATTAGTGCACATGATCAGTTTGTATTTATTTCTAGCCAGTAATAAATAATACGTTATAATAAAAAAAACAGGCGTGCTGTCATATTTTCGAAATCCGAATATGATATTTGAGCACTCTATCGAAATGTCAATGTTTCAAGTAGTAGAGAAAATTTGTTGACTTTAATATTATATATCTATATTATTAGATCAGCCTCTGATGTAATCTAAACCGCTATTAACTCTTTCGCATTTGTACTTTTCTAGTTGAGAGATGCACAGATAAACGGAATAACGCACAGACCGGCATACGGCTAAAGGATGTGGGTAGTAGCTTCTTATACAGGAATCTATAGAAGCTAAAAGTAAACGAATTTTCAAAAAGTATTTCAAAAATTTGTTAAAAAAATACGATTCATAATGCAAAGATGCTCTAAATGTTTTTATCGATCCAGAAAAATGAAATATTAATCGAATATTTTTTCCAAACGCACAAACCACGAGGCGCGAGTCTATTGTGCTTGGATTCAGGCTGCGTGCCGTCGCTCGCTCAGACAGCCAGCTACACTTTTTACCTCATCAGATGTTCGCGGAAGGAAAAGTCCACGACTTCTTGGCCCTCCTACGGCGTCAATCCGAGGCCTTCTGACAACGACTGTTTGCAAAATAGTATAACTTTTAAAGCGCGCTGGGTTTTTTTTTTTTTAAAAAAGCTAATTTAATTTACACATTTTTCTCTGGACAAATGTGAAATAAGTAATATGTGTAATACATTTATTATGTACAGTAATAATTTAATTTGAAAAAAAAACAAGATTAGATCTGCAAAGTATTGTGGATAGTAATCAGATATTTTAAAACTAGAAAGGGCTAACTCAAGTGTACCTTGAAACAGTAGAAATGGGGAGGGGGGTTCATCTCTAAGCAGTAAAAAATAAAATATATTTTGTGTATGTTGCAACTTTCAAACGTTTTTAATATATATAATACGGTAAATGGGTTTTTTTTAGTGCATTAAATTTATTTTCTATCTATCTGAAATTCTGAACCTGTTATTCAGACTTGTTCTATCTAAGTACTTTCTGCTTTTTTATTGTGTTCTGTTAACGTATTTTAGTAGCTAAAGAAAAAGTTATATTATAAGGGATGAGGATCGCATATTTCTTCTCTTTCTTTGAAATTATTATTTTTAATAATATTTCAATAGGATAATTTTACGTTAGTCAATAAAGAGATTTTAGAAACCGATTCGTTTAATATTCTCAAAATTGGCATAACAAAATTTAGTAAAACTTTCAGAACTTATTATTTTGAAACTATAATATTTATTTATAAATGATTTATTGATTACAAATAATGTCTTTACAGATGGACCTTTTGGTGTTCTGTACATAAATTGGACAGTGTAAGGTTGCTTTGAAGGTGCGCAGAGACGGCGAAGTATACGGCCGTCCTTTTAACTCAGACCATATTTCACGGACATTAATCCAGGCTACGCCGCGCCACGAGGGGAAACCAGGCATAAGCGTAAAACTTGACGATGTACTTTTTGCTCCCGAGCGGGTCGCCGTCCGCAGCGGCGCCCGCCCTTGCGTTGGCGCTGGTGGGCATTTTCCCCTTCGGTCGTTTGGCTTGTATCGACGGGTCTTTTGCGAAATGAAAAAGTTTGGGGGCCTTTGTTGTCTCGCCATGTTAATCTCCACTACTGTCTCGCTGTGCGGATTCTCGAGATGAAGGTCATTCGGGAAGACGATTATTGGCGGCCGGGGAATTGAAAATTCCTAGTTTTGAGGTCGTTCGCCCCGAAACTTCTCGCCTCGTTTTAGTGGGAATAAAAATGCTGGGTTAATGTGGAATAACTAATGAACAGTGAAAATATCCTGATTATAATATAAAAAGTAAAATCGTAAAAAATAATAATTAACAAGAGGCAGCCAGAACCAAGCATTCTTATAAGCCAAACAACCTTTATGGCCTAATAATTTATAAATTAAATACTTTTAAACGAGGTGATCTCAACGATATGGCTTCATAAACTTTAAAAATGTACATATTATATTCCACAGATTTATTTGTAGTAATAGGTACATGCTTTTTATATTATTATTTTGTTTTCAAGTGATAATTTGCATGTGATTATCACTTTGGCATTTGATGTGTTGTATTAACCTATACACAAGTAGGGTTTCAATTCATTTTTTCTGAATTTATTTTTATCATAAATATGCGCGCTTATGGGGAAAATATATATACAACCTTCGCAAATCTATGTAATATAAGTAAATCTAACTAATTTATTCTTCTAATATTTATATTGTAATTTATATCTACAGTATTCGATTACTTTAGGATTGTGTGATATACCCACAACTAAAATATATACCGAATATATTAATGAGTTAAAAACAAAAATAATAGTACTTAATATTGCTCATTCGAATGGTATGAGATAAATTAACGAAAAACCCAATACACATTTTTTCAGTAATATATTTACAGTATATATATATTATAAACACTCGGACTAATGAAAGAGCATTATTAAAAATCGTCCTCTATAGAAAAACATTTCTTTTCAGAAATTATTTGTATATTTTTTTAATAAGGCGACTAGGTAGCGCCCAAATTATCGCGGGTTAGAATTAGTATAATAGTTATTCACAAAATAGCTTACTTGAACAGGAACCATATTATTTTTTTGTTTTATTTCGTATTTTAACAACCAAGCTAATTATATTGTTTTGTTGTAATTTATAGGTATCCTCTGACATTATTCATCCGACAGCCTTAAAAAGAATCCTAAACCTAACCTACATGTCTCGCATTCGTGTTTGTATGACGAAATAGATGTACAGGGTGGTTGTTTTTTGGTAAGGTGACTGATATCAGTACCTACCTACTTGTACACGACACGCGCTCTCAGGGGAATCCTCACTAACGGCGACAATGCGTGAAATGTATTCATTCGAAATTCTAAGGGCGCTTCATGCACAGAATGAATTTGAGTTATTCGTAACAACTCAGTGTTGCTTTTTGTACGATTAAATCATACTACTCGTATTTATAGATATTTATTAATTGTGTAAATATTAACAAAATTAATCCAATCACAACTTCCTAACATAATTTACTTACAAAATCCTCTTACTTTTGTAGATAAGTTAATATTGAATATGTAACAAAGTAAATTTATAATTATGTATTGTTTTAAGGTACATAAATAAAGCAATGAACTCTTATAAACGGGACAAATTAATGACATTAATAAGCCCTCAGTAATTAATAAGTAATTAACTAAATAATTAATAAGTTCCGGTCCTTGACATTTGATTTAATTTATTAATTAAAATAAAATACCGTATTTTGCATGTGCAGGTATTTTATAACTAAAATTTTATCATTGTCATTTATCGTTATCAAATACAAATTACAATTTTGGTTTATAGTCACAAAGTTTGAGGGGTTATTTAATTTTTTTGGCCCTATAGATATTTTATATATAAAAGAATATTTTAAATCGATAAATTGCACATGCGATCATTGTTATTCTAACGAGATTATTATCGCTGAGCAGCATTAAACATCAACTAAAAATATGGTGGAAAATAAACTTTTTAATATAAAAAAAACCTTTAACCACGATCCCATAGTCAGTTTCTATCTGTGATCATCAAGAAGGTGAACGAATAAGTGTTTTTAAATTCCATTACATTTTAAAGGATACAATGTAAATTTATGCACTAAATACATGGGAAACGTATAAGACTAAATACGTCTCTACTACTACACTCACAAAATTACAAGATTTTTATTTCTACAAATTGGACATTTTACAAATTATACCTATCGAACGATAAAACAACATACGATAAGATGGAAAACACTTTTAAAACTATTAGATATTAGGGCTATTTATGAATCTTAAGGACTTTGGATATGGCTGAAATCTAAACAAATTCAAAAGCTATTAAATATTTTAAAATATTATGTATCATTCTTAAAGTACGATAAATTTAAAATATACATTCGTAGTATTTTATTTTTTTTATATTTAGTACCTGTTAGCTCTACAGATTCCATACAGTCCGGAGACGTGAGGTGCGGAAGACGTAAGAGGAATGCGGCACTAATACATGAGATCTTCTTTTCAATTTCTCCGTGGCAACGTTCCGCACCAAGAGGCGGGGAAATTTATTTATCAGTGGAAAAAATAAACCTCTTAGAAAGAAGAGAGTAAACAACACGAAAGGTGCTGAACGTAAAAATACTCCCTACATTATTACATACAAGGAACGGTAATAAACAAGAATGGCTATGACACCGTGTAGCATATACATTATTTAGTAGTAGTAAATTATTTAACCAGAACCTACAGCTAGGTCTAGCTCCGCTAATGCCTGCGGTACTTTTAGCCCATTCGATGTGCGTTTTGGATGCGACAGTGGGTTATTATATAGGTCAGTATAACCGGCCAGTAATAAATAATACTTTACAACAGCCCTGCTGTCATATTTTTTAAATTCGAATATGATATTTGGGCTTTCTTTCAAACTGTCAATGTTTAATTTGTTAGTACTAACAATTTGTTGACTTTAATGTATTATCTATATTATCCGGACATTCTCCGATGCTAAACGGTTATGGTTGTTTTTCAAGAGTATCAATCTACAAAAAAAATATTAAAATTCAAATTAATTGAGTAATGTACACAATATTATAACTAATAATGATTCAAATCTTTTTTATATAAATATTTCTGTATATTTTGTGTGTTTCGCAATTTACTTATCCATTGGATCTGTTACTTAAATTATACATATGTGCAAAAAAAACTGATTAAAAACTACGGTGATGGGTACGGTGCATATAAATCAAAGTAATGACAAAACTGACCAAAATGCTCGCGTCCTCAGATTAGTTATTAAGGTTTTAGCGGCGTAATGTAATGTGATTTTACCAAATAAATAAATAAATTGTGCGCTAACAATGTGTGTGTAGGAGTGTGTGTGAACCCCATTCGAACCCAAAACCACGCCCACTACGAGCCATGCTGATATAGTAGCTCTGTATTTATCCAAAGTTAATATAATAGCATGGATGAAGACCGTTTGCCAGCCAATGAGACGAGGACGAAATTCATTTGGAATTTCCAAACCGCACCATCCAATCGCCGCCCAGCCGAGGGACCCGCGCGCTGGGCGGCGGGTGCTGAGCCCACGCGAGTATTGTAGAGGCGCGCCTCTACAATATTATTTCAGTGAAGTTTGGAAATTAACGTTTTGATGAAGCGCCCTTGTCGCCCGCGATCGTTGCCATTGTACTATTCAAACAGGAAAACCATCGCCAGATATACGCACTTCCGACCGTGTTTGCGTGTTTAGGGCTCCAATATAGTAAGGTCTAACATATTATACACGTTATTCTTCTACTAATACTACATTCTACAATTCGATATAAGAAAAAACTATAAAATGAAGTCTGAGTGCAAATGCGTTGTTTCCGGAACCACAACGTGTTTAAAAAACTGTTTACCTTTACATTTCCATTTTTACATCGTTTCATAAGATTTTTAAATCGCTCTTATTTTATTGAAAAGCCAATAAAATGGGTGAAAGATAATTGGCAATTGGTATGATGGTAATTGGCAATTGGATCGTATAAAAATATTAATAAAATAGTTGAACGTATTCAATTAAACGCATAAAAAGCTTCATCCGACAGCTGGTTTTTTTTAGATTTGACTAGGTATCATGCCTTGTGTGTAATATTTGTGTGTGAAATTTTACAGAATAGTTGTTACCCATAAAACTGAATAAATAATAATAAATAAAAACACTATGTTAACACATTTAAAAAAAGTCACTCAGGAACAAAACATTTGCACCCACCCTTCTACATATTTTTTTTTATATTAAATCATAGAATCTGCCCAATTAGTTTGGCAGTGACCTTTTCGAACAACCTTTATACTAGTGGTATAGAGAAATCGTGTCGTTGTTTGCAAGAAATGCCAGAATTTTCGTAAATATGGAGGAGTTGCTCTGCGAGTAGATTTTTCACAATTTTGTTTACAAAATACGTATAAAAAATGAATGTATCTTATTAATCATTGTTGATTATAAGAGATCTCAAGGTTTTATTAAACCTGTTTTTTTTTAATGTATTTTTTTTTTCTCGAATCCAATATCCCGATATGTTCTAACCCTTATGCTAAATGTGGTCTAGCTTAAACCACAAGTCGACTGACAGAGCGACAGGGTTATAATAAAGTTATTCCGTAATTTTCCTTTGAAAACACCACCGTAGCAAATTAAATGTAATCAGGATTGCTGAACACGAAAAAGACGCATTTTAAAAATACAAGTATATATGTATAATTAAATATTTGGATAAAATAATGGGTAATAATTTTTTTTCCTTTCTAATGCCAGCCTAGATTTTACTAACCTTATGAAAAAAAATATTGTTTTAGCTTAAAGTACCTCTACATAATATAGGTTATGTGTTAGTTTTCAAAATAAAAACGAAAATGAAAGCAGTTACTTTATTTTTAATAGTAGAAATATGTTTTCTTTTTACAAGTAAAATTTTATATTACTCTCATTTTACACAATGTAATTTATTTTATTTATTTATTTATTGAATATATATTATTGTATCGCAGTAGTATATTACAACTAATATTATATAAGTATATCGTAATTAAAGCGACACGCGACTGTTATATTATACTACTGTTGTTTGCTGCCTCACTAACTAAACGAATCTGTACTAAGGGAGGCAGTTTTGTTTTATTTGCTTAATGTGCCATCGGATCGATACTCTAATAATATTTCAAAACGAATGTAATTATACATATAACCTATTTCCAATAATATCAAACAATTAGATGACAAGGTCACAGACTGTCGACAGGTCATTTCCAAATAATTTTATAGGCGATTTAATTTTCAAAACAATACCAAAACAAGAAAAATATGCTATTTTTATAGTATCTTCCTTATTACAGGCATATCTAGTAAAGAACAACATTCAGCAGTGCTAATCGCTCTGTATATTTTTAATAGGATATAAATATGGGACTGTAATTTTCTATATAATTCGATTGTTTGACATATTGAATATGTCATAATAAATAAATAAGAAAATCTATTATTGTCTTAAAGGCCCTCTCAGTTCGTCTGAAAGCATCAAGACGAACCCCCTCTCGCTAGAGGTGTCTGTCGATCTCCGGCTGATTCCCACCACCGGTTTCCTTTTGTCTAAATTGCCGTCAATGCGTCTGCAGATTTTGCCGGGAACATTTGCCAACTCAATTTCGTTACTCGCCTGGAAACATCAGTGGTTTGACTGCGGATAACAACTTTTCGTACTCCGATAGCGGAATACATACCTTGGGTGCTTTTTCATTACTTTTTAAGTGAATAGTCTTTAAGCGGATACTAATCCATCTATTGGGTAAGTAGGCTTTAAGCAACATGAGTGATACATTTGCGTTTGTATATATTTTTTTTTTATATAACTTTTGTTTTTGTACCAAACCAGACGTGTCAATTAAAAAAGAATGTCGGTCACTGCCTCCTTTGGTACAAGCGAGGAACAGTAGTGCCAGTCCCTTGTTGGTTATAGTAATAGCGCTCTGAGAGTGTTGAACTATTACTACTGCTCTGGATATAAATGTATTTCAGTTATTAAATGAATAAATAAAATAAATAAAGACCCAGGACTTTGTAAGAATATTTAGCAAAATATATTAATTTAATATTTTTGTTATATCAAAAAACTTTACGAATAATTAATATATAAAATTATATAAAGTCACGTTTAAATAATATATTATATATATATATTTTTTTCCATAAGAAAATTATAATAAAAAAACATGTCAAAAAAAAAATATAAAGTACAGTTTGCATGTCAAATTATAGTTAATTAATTTAAACTTTATTTTAGTGCGTAGGTTCTGAGTATTGTTTTTATATTATTTTTTTATTTGAGATTATATTTTAAAAATTAATTATAATATTAGGTTATTACAAGGTATTTCAACTTTTATATATGAAATGATTTAAGTTCTTTGTATGTTATGTGTTTGTGGGTGTGAACTATACAACTAGTTATTTTTCGACATAAAGCATGTTTAACGTGCTACTTAAGTAAAAATACATATATAATTGTAGGCTTGTGAGGTACCCATCTCACGAAGTAAGCAACATGGTGGTCGGAAATGCGTTAAACAGCGTTTTCCAGATAATACAAGCCATACGATAAATGAATGATTGGCGGAATTTAAAAACTCTACTCATAAATTAAGGTTTTATTTATAGAGGTAAATTATTATAGAACCAATTTAAATATAGAACGTGTTTACAGAATTTTCATAGACCAATCAGGTTATTAAAATTTGAATACCAAAAATATTTCGGTGGATGAGTTTAATGAACAAACATATTGCTTCGGCATCAAATTTACTATTTTATGCTGACGAGGATCGGCTATGTTAATTTAGAGAATATTACAAAGCTACAAATTGAAATTACCATAACAACCGATAATAATAACGAAAAATATGCTACATTTAATGGTACTGTACAATTGTATTTATGTACAATTGGTTATAAAAAATGACACTAAAACGGGATATAAATCATCGGGTATCTCTAAGATCTATATAGTAATAAATAATGTCTTTTAGCTCGTGACGTAATCAAAAAAGATATTTTGCATCACAGGCCTCTGGGTAGGTCGAATCCTTGAATTTTATTTCTGAGATACGATATTCGTTCGCTGTTACGGACATGGTGTTGATTCCCATTCAGAAATCTCTACCTTCTTATTGTCTATGGAGATCGCAGGCAATCAGATTTCGGGCTGGATTAGATTACTCTTGTGTATAATGTCCGTAGAAAGTATAATTCAAAGAACTAAGCAACTGTACAGAACAGCGAGTCGGCTATGCAGAACGAAGCGTTTGTAGATTTCATCCCTCCCCCTTCTACATTCTCCTTCCAATCCGTTAGTTTAAGTTGGTTAGTTAGTTCAAGCTTTGTCAAGCGATGCTGTGGGTTGGGTTTTAGTAGAATTTCCTTAAAATAATTGCAGATTTGAATCGAAAATTTGCAGATTTCAGCAATTGTAGTTTCCAATATGCTAAAAAAGGTGGACCGTTTCAACATAACGCGTACAATTATGCAACGCAGTGCCGCCAATTACTTATGCTTGATTAATTAATAATACTTAGATATCTGACGGTGAGCATAATTTACATAAAAGCATGGTATGGTTTTATTTTTAGTAAGATGTCGCTGAAACATCTCATAAGCCCGACCTAATCCCGATCCGGGTTGTTTTATAATTCTTAAATATTTTCTTACAAACTTTCGTCAAAAGGTTCTGCTTTTTAGACTGTCGGCATAAATACTACACAATAATTTTAGCAAATCGAAAAAAACAAATAGTCGCTATTTATTTGAAATGCAATACAGAAACAACGCGCTAGACATTCTTTTGAGACGTTAGCATTTCCTGTACGCGTATATCTCGACGACTCGTGTGCACATCCGTCGCGTCCTTCGACACGGGGCCCGACGATAAAAAGTCGCATAACTGGAAGCAAGCCAAACGCGTCGCCAGGCATAGTTGGAGGGGCCGACGCGACTGCCCGAAATGAACTTATCTCAGAATATGATATATCACCTTTGTCTGTAGCGAGCGCCCTAGAATTAATCCGAGAACGTAACTAGACCTAGACCAACATTTGGAGCCATCGACCTGCTAAGCTCACCAAAAATATTATATTGTATAACTTTAAAACCCATTTATTTATATCCAAATTCCTTATTTTATTATAAGTATTAGGTATTATACTGAATGGACCAATTTTAGGCTCCTAGTGATAAGTATCATTTATGTTTACAAATTATGAATAAAGAATAACAAATAAAAAAAATAAAACTTTAAAAGTATTGAAAATGAAATAAGAATGGGTGCATCAATAAAAAATTACAAAATAGATAGAAACAAACAAAAAAAGACATTTAGGTTCTGATGAAAATCGACAGGTTGTTCTATTGGAATTCTGATCAAGAAAACAGTAATTGAAGGTTATGCTCTATTAATAAGCCTTAGATTCTTGCTTTTTAAATGTTAAATGTGTTCATCTTGGTACATATATTTACAGTGAAAAATCAAAGAAAGTTATTTCATTAATATTAATACAAAGATATAAATCTTTTATGTATTATTATTATTATTACCTAATTACAATATTTAGGAGCTAGCTCCGGTGATACGAGTTTAGTAGGTGAGGAAAAATAATGTTTTACAACTCACAGCCTACGCTTAGAAACAGCCTTGGAGTACAAAAAAGGATCAAATGCTGATCTATGAAGAGCATTCCACTGGCGAATTATTCTGGAAAGAAAATAATTGAACCCAATGTTCCGTTTTCTCAATATAGGTTTTATCCTGGAAGGATGGTCATTCCGACCAATATAGGAAGGCTTAGAGAGTTGGGAGTTTAAAGTAGACCAGGCAGGTTCATTTGTCACAGTCTTATATAAACTAGTTAATCTGAAATTTAAACGCCTTCTACTTAGTGGCTCCCAATTAAGAGTTGAAATTAATTCAGGTGGACTATCATATCGATTAAAATGCCTAAAGACATGCCGACTTGCTCTTCTCTGGGTGTGAGGATCTCAAACTGATGAGCAATATTCAAGAATATGAACAACCAACGTTTTGAAGCCATTAAAAGCTACTTTTTTAATATCTTAAAGTGGCTCATCTACCATTGATAAAATAAAATATATTATTTTGTATGTAAATTGATGTGTTTATTTTTCTTATATTTTCATTCCAATTGACCAAAAAAAAATATAGGGCAAACGATTGTTACAGTCAATGCCGAATAACTAGGCACTCTAGCCACGTGCCTAGGGGCGGCAGCTTTGCAACTTAATATGATCCCATATAATTATATTATGTTATCATAATTATATGGTAACTAAATACCATAAAAAATAATATTAATAAAAAAAACTGTAATTGAACTGTTTGTATTTTCATTAACCAACAATATAAATTATATTATAATTATTATTAAGAAAATATTTTTATATTTCGATCTTACGAGGATGTCTGTTGTCTGGTGTGATCTAAACAAATGACCTATGACAAAATATGGTACGGTACGCGATAATCATTTTACGTTTTTTTTTTCATCGAAAACGTTTATAAATTAATAGTATGTAGGTATTGTTTTAAAGGGGCGACTGTGAGAATAGTGCCTGGGGGCAGACAATTCTTAAATCCGGCCCTGGTTACAGGCCAAGAAAAATAGACTCGTTTAATGAAACGTAAAACTGGCCTATTACTAAGTTGTATTTGGGCTCCGTTGATCTACAAAATTTGTACCAATAACTAAAAATGGGTATTGTCTTTTCGTTTTGATATCACCGCCTGCTAGACTGAAGGAACCTGCGTGCAAAGACCGAATTTTACTTATAAGAATTACACCCAAACTGGAGACAGTCGAATAGCTAATAATTTGTAAGAACGACATAATATTTCATATTTTTCTAAGCAGTGATTTGTCTTATCATGCTAAACGCGAATCTCCCGTGAATAATGCAATTCGCTTATCATCGTCTGTCCATCTGGCGCCAGGGCGCGGCGTACCACCGTCTTGCTATCGTCGGACGCGATTTAAAACTTCGGAGACGGTCGGCGCCCGCGCCAGCGACGCGCGCCCGAGCTGGCTGGTGGCTCTACGGAGGTCCCGTCCGGCGATGAATAAAACATTAGGGTTCGTCGGCAGTTGGGACCGATCGCTAACAGCACCTTGAATACTACCGAACGGTCTTCAATTACATGTAACCACTCCGTTATATTCGAGCGTTTGTCGGCGAAACTCGCGAAGTCTAACTAAACTATTGGATAATTAATAATAAACTTGAATTGGGAAAATAAATTACAATATTATTTGATTTCATACTCATTTCATTATTTTCTCTCTTGCGCGTGGTTCTTAATCTTTATATCTCATTTAACTACTTTTAAAAATAGAAACACCCTGTGCCGTTATTGGCTAGTCTTGAAAAACAAAATTAATGTATTTTTAATAAAATGTTTAACGATGCCTCTGTAGTGCTATTTTCTCGATTCTAGCATAAGTCAATATTGTTTATTTACGTTTAAAGTTTTGATAAAAAGTATGGAAAAATACAGACTTTTCAAATTTCTTAACTTTTGGATAAAGTAAAAATTAACCTTTTTAATTCTGTATAAGCCAAAATACTTTACGAACAATATTCAGTTTTATACTTACTATTACTATTAGAATATTATTACTATTACATAATATATATTATATGCAGATCTATGGGTTGATACGTACCCACCCTTTTAATCAATGCGGGTTATATATCAAAAAAAAATAAAATATTCGCTACAGTCTAGGCACTCGTTGATTCGCGACACAAATACCTGATTAACGATCCAGAAACAAATGCGTATCAATTTGGAATCAAATAATTTGGTTTTAAATATTTTTTGTAGCTGGAATCCAATATCCAAGGTGACAATTTAGATGACATTGACAATAATTTAGATACGCACCACAGTGAATCGAACCCCCACTTTCACAAAGGTTTGAAATGCGATTTGAAAGGTTAAAGGGATACTAGTATAAAGTTGTACGGAAAAGATATTTTCCTCCCTATATCGTAACTAATCGCAGCAAGTTCACATTTTTACTTGCGTCATATTACGCGCGTATCAATATTTTGATCGTATTTATAGATGTTTGGAAAATAATATGAAATGTTTTTAAACGTTTGAAGTGAGTGTTGTGTTTTTACCGTTGACTTCACTTGTTCTCGCGATGGCATAAATTTTAACACGATTAATATGACCGTATATCTAATATTCTCATTAAATTTAGGGTTACCATTAAACAAGTCTACTCTTCTCATTAATATCCACTGCATGTTTATGCATTAAAAATAGCCTTAAAGATGTTACACATCATGAATGAATGCAACCATTAAAAAAAACGTTTTTCCACATTTTCGTCGTGTCTTGTCTTTTAGGTATTTTATAAACAATCCGTCGCGAAAACATCCTTTCATAATATGTAATCCCGAGAAACACGCACTTAATATTTCCTTCGCCAAAATGTGTTTTCCCAGATTCCGAGTAAAATATAAAAAGGCGCGAAGGACATCAAAGCGAAAAAGAGAGAGCTGTATCGGCTACGGCATTCTCAGTCCCAGTTAGATCGAAAACACATTAGCACTGATGGACAGGTCTGCGGGGGGGGGGAGGCTGCGGAGCGCGCACGGCAAGCACCTTTGCCGTCTTTTTCTTCTTAAACCTACACTCGCCCGCGTAACTCTCATTGATACATTCCGTAATACAAATATTATGCGTCGTTGTACGGGAAGCGCGGTAGATTCTGCCCGAGTCTAAAATCGCATATTTTTAATTTTCTCTAAATTATATTATGTTAAAAAAAAAGTAATAAATAAAATCTGTTATTGTTGTCTTATAAGGATTTGTTTTTAAACAAATCTTATTAATAATTTATGTACAAGCACTCCGTGAAAAAATCTTAGTATATTGTGAAAAATGTTCACCCGTGCTATTATAGACAAGTCTACATTATATGTTTAAAATACTCAATGTTTAAAATACATGACAATAAATAAAAAATATATTTTTAATACAATACTTTAATACTTAGCTGTACAAAATTTGCGTCCGACCGTACTTTTCTAATATAACGCTATATAAATAGACACGACGCATGTGGAATACAAGAAAAGCAAGTCGGAAAACCCTTGTCATCATCTGATCTGTGCTTTTGAGGTTGTCCGTTATACAGGTCACAACTCATAATGTCGTTCCACGGCAGTGACTTTTCACTGCGACTGGAAAATAATATTTTATGTGTAATAAAATAAGTAATATAGCGGTTGAAAAATAAACTAGAAAAAAGAGATCCAGATTTGGTATAAAAAAGAACGCACCTTGTATAGCGCATGGAAAGTAGTCAATATAATATATTATTGAACGCCCATGATTGAAACCCCATATGGCAAATGATAGCAGGCAAAAGGCCATATACCGCGAAGGAACCGATAGTTTGGCAACATCGCGATAATAAGAAAAAGCTATCATGAAATTGGCAAATGATATTGACTATTGGTCGATTGCATTGTAAATTATATCGGCTGCGGGTTTATTACTTATTCCGATTTTCTATTGATAGGTTTTAATCATGTCACACACACAAAAAACACTCATTCAATTACAGACGGAGGTGTAGACAATGGGCCCCCATGATTGTGGCCTGAGTGTAGCAGCCATCTTAACTGCCCTCCAATCATCATCATCATCATCATAATCTAATATCAGCAGGTAATATGTTACTTTTTACACATATTATTCAGAAAATATTAGCAACAGGAAGTGAGTTTAGGACAAGAAAAAATATAACATAAAATTAAGAATAATAAAGTTCCTAGTGTGAAACGTTTATAGTTAGGTAATATACTAATTTTTAAATTTATTTAAATATAGGTAAAGATAGTGTAGATGTTTAAAGGAGGGAGTAAATTTTTAAATATTATTTTTTTTATAAAAAAAACTAATCATTTTACGTTTTTTTTTTCATCGAAAACGTTTATAAATTAATAGTATGTAGGTATTGTTTTAAAGGGGCGACTGTGAGAATAGTGCCTGGGGGCAGACAATTCTTAAATCCGGCCCTGGTTACAGGCCAAGAAAAATAGACTCGTTTAATGAAACGTAAAACTGGCCTATTACTAAGTTGTATTTGGGCTCCGTTGATCTACAAAATTTGTACCAATAACTAAAAATGGGTATTGTCTTTTCGTTTTGATATCACCGCCTGCTAGACTGAAGGAACCTGCGTGCAAAGACCGAATTTTACTTATAAGAATTACACCCAAACTGGAGACAGTCGAATAGCTAATAATTTGTAAGAACGACATAATATTTCATATTTTTCTAAGCAGTGATTTGTCTTATCATGCTAAACGCGAATCTCCCGTGAATAATGCAATTCGCTTATCATCGTCTGTCCATCTGGCGCCAGGGCGCGGCGTACCACCGTCTTGCTATCGTCGGACGCGATTTAAAACTTCGGAGACGGTCGGCGCCCGCGCCAGCGACGCGCGCCCGAGCTGGCTGGTGGCTCTACGGAGGTCCCGTCCGGCGATGAATAAAACATTAGGGTTCGTCGGCAGTTGGGACCGATCGCTAACAGCACCTTGAATACTACCGAACGGTCTTCAATTACATGTAACCACTCCGTTATATTCGAGCGTTTGTCGGCGAAACTCGCGAAGTCTAACTAAACTATTGGATAATTAATAATAAACTTGAATTGGGAAAATAAATTACAATATTATTTGATTTCATACTCATTTCATTATTTTCTCTCTTGCGCGTGGTTCTTAATCTTTATATCTCATTTAACTACTTTTAAAAATAGAAACACCCTGTGCCGTTATTGGCTAGTCTTGAAAAACAAAATTAATGTATTTTTAATAAAATGTTTAACGATGCCTCTGTAGTGCTATTTTCTCGATTCTAGCATAAGTCAATATTGTTTATTTACGTTTAAAGTTTTGATAAAAAGTATGGAAAAATACAGACTTTTCAAATTTCTTAACTTTTGGATAAAGTAAAAATTAACCTTTTTAATTCTGTATAAGCCAAAATACTTTACGAACAATATTCAGTTTTATACTTACTATTACTATTAGAATATTATTACTATTACATAATATATATTATATGCAGATCTATGGGTTGATACGTACCCACCCTTTTAATCAATGCGGGTTATATATCAAAAAAAAATAAAATATTCGCTACAGTCTAGGCACTCGTTGATTCGCGACACAAATACCTGATTAACGATCCAGAAACAAATGCGTATCAATTTGGAATCAAATAATTTGGTTTTAAATATTTTTTGTAGCTGGAATCCAATATCCAAGGTGACAATTTAGATGACATTGACAATAATTTAGATACGCACCACAGTGAATCGAACCCCCACTTTCACAAAGGTTTGAAATGCGATTTGAAAGGTTAAAGGGATACTAGTATAAAGTTGTACGGAAAAGATATTTTCCTCCCTATATCGTAACTAATCGCAGCAAGTTCACATTTTTACTTGCGTCATATTACGCGCGTATCAATATTTTGATCGTATTTATAGATGTTTGGAAAATAATATGAAATGTTTTTAAACGTTTGAAGTGAGTGTTGTGTTTTTACCGTTGACTTCACTTGTTCTCGCGATGGCATAAATTTTAACACGATTAATATGACCGTATATCTAATATTCTCATTAAATTTAGGGTTACCATTAAACAAGTCTACTCTTCTCATTAATATCCACTGCATGTTTATGCATTAAAAATAGCCTTAAAGATGTTACACATCATGAATGAATGCAACCATTAAAAAAAACGTTTTTCCACATTTTCGTCGTGTCTTGTCTTTTAGGTATTTTATAAACAATCCGTCGCGAAAACATCCTTTCATAATATGTAATCCCGAGAAACACGCACTTAATATTTCCTTCGCCAAAATGTGTTTTCCCAGATTCCGAGTAAAATATAAAAAGGCGCGAAGGACATCAAAGCGAAAAAGAGAGAGCTGTATCGGCTACGGCATTCTCAGTCCCAGTTAGATCGAAAACACATTAGCACTGATGGACAGGTCTGCGGGGGGGGGGAGGCTGCGGAGCGCGCACGGCAAGCACCTTTGCCGTCTTTTTCTTCTTAAACCTACACTCGCCCGCGTAACTCTCATTGATACATTCCGTAATACAAATATTATGCGTCGTTGTACGGGAAGCGCGGTAGATTCTGCCCGAGTCTAAAATCGCATATTTTTAATTTTCTCTAAATTATATTATGTTAAAAAAAAAGTAATAAATAAAATCTGTTATTGTTGTCTTATAAGGATTTGTTTTTAAACAAATCTTATTAATAATTTATGTACAAGCACTCCGTGAAAAAATCTTAGTATATTGTGAAAAATGTTCACCCGTGCTATTATAGACAAGTCTACATTATATGTTTAAAATACTCAATGTTTAAAATACATGACAATAAATAAAAAATATATTTTTAATACAATACTTTAATACTTAGCTGTACAAAATTTGCGTCCGACCGTACTTTTCTAATATAACGCTATATAAATAGACACGACGCATGTGGAATACAAGAAAAGCAAGTCGGAAAACCCTTGTCATCATCTGATCTGTGCTTTTGAGGTTGTCCGTTATACAGGTCACAACTCATAATGTCGTTCCACGGCAGTGACTTTTCACTGCGACTGGAAAATAATATTTTATGTGTAATAAAATAAGTAATATAGCGGTTGAAAAATAAACTAGAAAAAAGAGATCCAGATTTGGTATAAAAAAGAACGCACCTTGTATAGCGCATGGAAAGTAGTCAATATAATATATTATTGAACGCCCATGATTGAAACCCCATATGGCAAATGATAGCAGGCAAAAGGCCATATACCGCGAAGGAACCGATAGTTTGGCAACATCGCGATAATAAGAAAAAGCTATCATGAAATTGGCAAATGATATTGACTATTGGTCGATTGCATTGTAAATTATATCGGCTGCGGGTTTATTACTTATTCCGATTTTCTATTGATAGGTTTTAATCATGTCACACACACAAAAAACACTCATTCAATTACAGACGGAGGTGTAGACAATGGGCCCCCATGATTGTGGCCTGAGTGTAGCAGCCATCTTAACTGCCCTCCAATCATCATCATCATCATCATAATCTAATATCAGCAGGTAATATGTTACTTTTTACACATATTATTCAGAAAATATTAGCAACAGGAAGTGAGTTTAGGACAAGAAAAAATATAACATAAAATTAAGAATAATAAAGTTCCTAGTGTGAAACGTTTATAGTTAGGTAATATACTAATTTTTAAATTTATTTAAATATAGGTAAAGATAGTGTAGATGTTTAAAGGAGGGAGTAAATTTTTAAATATTATTTTTTTTATAAAAAAAACTAAAGGTAAAGCGTTGGGAATAGCTAGAAGTAATTTTCCTATAGATGTATCCACCACAAGTGTTTCTTACCTACAAAATTTTTGGTCACCTGAAATTATTTATATGAGATTGTTTTAGGTGGTTGTACCTATGTATAGAAAATCCGTTAGTAATCTCAAAGTCAGCCCAATGTCAATAAAACAAATGGCAAATGTTTAGATAATTCAATATTGATTTCTCAGCGTATAATTTAGGTTACATATTTTGTACGGGTTAGTGTTCTTTATAACAAAATTCTGTATACAGTGCAAATATACAAATAATACAGTGCATATATGTGAAAAAAGTTTACTAATTCATCACAACATTCAAATGAAACAGTTGTTTTTTGAAAACATATATTAACTATTTGCCCGATATATTGCTATATGTTTCAACTCAAACTATTTATTAGTATAAAACTTGTAGAGCCCAATTTCGAGCCACGAATCTTTATTTTGCCTCTTTTAGAATACAAACGGTATATTAAAAAAAGATGTAGAAAGAAAACTGTAGTAAATATTAGGTACAATATGAAGCAATAAAGTTAAAATGAATTTAAGTAATTAGTACATTTTTTATACAAAAATAAGCAAGTTTAAGTTGTTCTTTTTGTAAGTAGTTGAGTATCTTAGAGTAATATATATTAGTATGTTCGTATATAATGATTATATATAATATTTATTTCTTATATAGTTGTATTAGTATATAGAATATTAGTATATATATCTATCTTATAGTATGTATGTTTGTTTGAATTCAGATATATTCCATAAATATTCATATCTATGTATGTATAATATTCCGACTCGGCAGCTTTTTAACTAATAGACAAAATGTCTTTATTAGAAAAGGCAAAAACCTAGTTAGGCAAGATATTTTGCAATGTAACATTGTGTTTAAAATATTTGTAGGAATTAAATTTTAAAAAAATGTATATAAATTTATCACAAGTTTACATGTATAACCAAGAAATAAATTCATTTATTATATTATATTCTGGCGGTTAGTTTGAAATTTATCAGTCAACCCGGTCAAACTCGCTGCCTAGGGAAATAAAAGCAAGTACAGCATAATTGAAACGAAGGTAAAATATGGTATTTGTAATCTTCAAAAGCGCTTAAATAAATAAGCTTTATTACAGAGCTAGGATTGAAAATAAATGAGGCTCCATTTTCAGTTTTATTTGCTGTTGTAATAGAATTTATAATAATTTATTTTGTAGGCTTCAATTATTAATAATACTATTTAAATACAATAATTATATTTTGATTTTTCTTTAAATATAATAAATGTATCATTATGCCATCTGTCAATTAATCTTTCCAATTGCAATCATAGCATATAGATGTTGTGGTGAAATCGCAACAAAAAATAAATTAATAACTATTTTTATTATACTAAAGATTATTACATTAAAACTCTTTAAATATGTTCCCTTAGAAAAAGACACAATGTTATTAACATACATCTCAAAGGTCTAAAAACTGTTTGTAAAAAATAACTCGAAAAACTTATATACTCGTATTACTTACGAGGTAGTAATAAATCAAAGTTATATCTAAACATGTTAAAGGTGTAGAAAATTCTCCGCGATTCTTTCCGAGATGAATAAAAAAACATTTTAAAAATAGTGTGTACATTAATATGTATTTATTAAAAAAATAAAATACATACATTAGCTAATATTATTTTCACGAAAATATGTATGTATTTCTAATGTATAAGTCATGGAACGTTCATGTTAAAATAAATATTATATGGTACACTAATGACGTATATTATTATATACATATTTAAACAATAAATAAATGGACAATTAGTTATATAAGTCTACTAAATTTTATAATTGTACATACATATATTATACTATTTTGATTAGTGCACTATTATGTATAAATAAATTCACAATTAAGAATTATAATAGACAAATTATTTTTATATTTGTTGCACTCATTTCGTACAAAAATAAAGCTTTAGTCATCTAAAATAGGACGATTAAATAAAAGTTGATTGTACATTTTAAGCATCCTGTATAAATGATTCGTTTGCAAATGAAATAGAGACAAAATCCCAACCCGTGGAAGTATTGCTGTAGGTACACCCGATATAATTAAAGTTTCCTTTGACTGAAACGTAATTTCAAATCGGCTACAATTGGACAAACGGCGATAGCGAGCGACGCGAGGCGTTGGGCGGCCGCGCGTCGGAGTCCCTTCGAACGCGCGCCCGGGGATTACAGGTTGAACATGGCGTCGCCTCGCGTCGGTCGCGTCAGCAGTAGGTACCTTCGATAAACAATAGTCTCGGCAGGATTCGAACTCATCCAACGTTTCTGCGCCCGACTGGCACACACGACGGATTACAACTATGCTCGTGCCATTCCCAGGACTTCTCAAACATATACTCGTACTCGTATATACATAAGAATGAATCTCTTCAAACTGTTTTCAGAAATATTTCACAATTAGTAATATTTCGATAAGTGCGTTGTATTACAAATGATATTATTTAATACACATTATGTACGCCTTCATTTACAATACAGTCAATACAGGAAGCATATTATAAACAAAACACTCGCACATTTTTAAAATCATAAAATTGAAAATTTTTGAATAATTTTATGACATACTAAAGAGAGCATTCGAAGCATTTAAAATAAAGAAAAAAAATCAATATAAGGACATTATAATTAAATAACCTAAGTTATATGCAATGAGTTATCAATTTAGACATTATCGGCAATATTAAGGAT
The DNA here is from genome assembly GCA_020383195.1 of Neomicropteryx cornuta. NCBI lineage: Eukaryota > Metazoa > Arthropoda > Insecta > Lepidoptera > Micropterigidae > Neomicropteryx > Neomicropteryx cornuta. The sequence continues at coordinate 11,842,881 of JAHKQU010000012.1, forward strand.
AGGTATTAAAAAAGAAAAAGGCAGCTCTATCCAGAACAGGTATCAAGTAATTATAATGATTTCATTATTTGAATTAAGTAATAAGGAACCGTTTACATACAAATACGATTTAATTGAGAGTAGTCTTATTTTACCTAGTTTAATTAGAAATGGGGATGTTTAGAAAATAACACAAAATGTATGTAAAATCTGCTGAATACAATGCTTTAAATATAAATAAATTGAAAAAATATCAACTCAAAATACCACATTCTCACACCAATCACACCAATCTCTAATCGCTAATGATAACCTAATTTTACCTATAATAATATTTATTATAAAAGCACAGCGCTCAAACATTTTCATCATTTCCATGTTTCGGAATGAAATTTTAACGTTATGGAAAATTCTTTGAAAAACGCGTGAATGTCGGAAACTTTTTTAATTATTTTAATCGTCTTCTGCGAATCTCGCGCCTGCGCCTGCGCTCGCGCGCACAATGAAGCTAATTTGCAGACTTCGAAGTTCCAGCGCGTTATTTAATATCCTAATTCAATTTAGCCTCCATCACAAACATCAATTTCGAGATTAGTTTAACGAGACCTCTTACAATACAAAATGTTTTTAGGAAATTATTCATCGATATCCCGGCGCTTCGAGAAAAGTTTACATTTCGATTAAACTTTGTGAGCTTTCAAATATTAGTCTTTTTTTACCAGCTAAATTTCGCAAAAAGCTTGCCTTAACCTTTATACATTTTATTCCGATATTTCCTACACAATGTAGGTACTTCTTACATACTTTCTCTTTATTCCACTTACAACTAACTATTGTTGGCGCTAATAATATATGGCCACACCACGTTTATGATTGCCAACCGGCGCCGTGTCAAGGAAATAAAAAGCTAGTTCAATTGCGACAGCTGTTAAGTCGAGTAACAGTTTTAATACAATGTAATGCAGTCATCAGTAATTTAATACAGTGCTTAAAAGAGGTGTTAAAGAGTGCTTAAAGGTGTACAGTGCTTAAAAGAGGCAATTATTTAACACCACACAATTCCTAACACTAGTTATTTATTACAAACGTTACGTGCATGAAAGTAACGAGGTACATGCGTGTTTTTTTAAACCAAAAGTGGGTACGTAATTCAACTTATTAATGTATGGACACAAACACTCTACGTACAGAGAATTTTTATTATAAACGTTTTATGTTGGCATTTTATGTATTTGCCAGAACCTGGAACACAGACTGGTATGATTATATGCCGGTGTTGATCCGTAAGTACTAGTTTAAGGTCGCTTAATTTCCTGGAGGTGCATACGATGATAATAATGACAGTGCACAGTTGTAATTAATGCGTCCGGATAGTGTTTGCCCGCGTGCGCCAAGCAGACTATGTAATATCAGTGGCCCTGGAACCGATACTTGCGTTTATGTAAATTCACCTAATCCGTGTGATTAGCCGCGTATTGTACGCATTAACTAATGACCCACATTGTGATCACGACTCTGTGCCGGGTGTGCCAAAGCAAACATTATTGGACAAAATATCATTATATTTTATAGATAACACTATTCGCAGTAATTTTAATTAGAACCAATGCAAACCTATTTGTCTATGAAATAATATACATAATTTCAGTCAATTTTTATCTGATAATCTAAACACTTAAATATTATAAAAATGTATTACATATGTAATAAATGAATTAAAAAAAGACTGACGTATCTAATATTTATACACAATAATGTATAATATACATCAAGAAAATGCAAAATAAACTTGAAAAGATTAGAAGAAAAAGTGAACTTAAACATCTCCATTTTAAACAGCAAAGAATCAACGCTATATTACCGGGACACGCTATGTGTCTCAACCAGTACCTAGGGTCATCAATTCGGTTGGGTATGTTTCTGAAAATCATATATTTCACGAATTAATTGTATTCCTAAGATTTTTTAAAGTTACAATAGTTGAGTACTTATTATGTAGCCAGTGGTTGTAAGAATAACACGAATAACAACAAAGATATTACATTTTATGCATTTCCAGCCGATACAAAAAGGTATGTACTTGTATCATATAATTAGTTTAATTTATGTTTATTTTGTATGTATGTACGGCTTAGCTACAACTGCATTTCAATTATAAATTAATGATAAATTTTACAGGAAATTCAAGGAATTTTACAAGGAATTCGCAAACAAATAATAATAGAATAACTTACCTTAATATAAACTACGTTATTATAGCTGCAATTGCATATTATGTATTTTTTATTATTATTATTATTATTATTAACGTTTGAAATTAAGACCTTAATCTGTTATTTTTTGACTAATACTTCTAAAATACTATATTATAATACTTTTAAATACATTATTTAACGCTAGTAATTTAATCTATAATATTTATAACACTAATATTTTTTATTTAAGTAAATATGTATATATAAACGCAAGCCGCAAACACCTTTAAATACAAATAAAGATTCAAAACGAAAGTAGTATTTGAAAATGCTATCTACTTAATATAGTACGTTGATGTAAGACTATATAACATCTCTAGTGAGCGTTTAAGTACAACTACGAGGCTATTGGTGCGAGACGGGCTGTGTCTTTATTTTACATATGTTTGATTTTGTCTACAGATTTTGTTTCTGGTTACGCAAGAAACTATCGCTCTCTCACTCTTCTGTGGCGAAGACTTGTTCTAATTATGCGTCTGATGCAGGCAGATGCGATCTGACCGCGACGACAAGGCAGCGGTTGTCATAATTAATTCAAATACAGATATTCTAGAGAAGATCAACCGCAACGTCGCACGCTGAGACGGTACGTACAGATTGGCGAGAAGGGGAATTTAGGCTCACAATATATTACTTAGCGAATTATAACGTATTCACGCAGCATAAAGAAATAAACACAGCAGTAAAAACATTGAAGGTCCAAAAGGTCTAATTCCCCCCCCCCCCCTTCCTATTATATTTTATAAGTGGTCCAAACATCCAGGTTCTTTTTCAATTAAAACGACGACTAAATTAGATTTATTTTAATATTGCGCTCATTTTTTATGCATTTTACAAATCCTAGTCGTTCTCTTCTGCGGTGGTTTTAAGTTAAAACAAATTTGAAATTTCTTATTTATCATAATTATCCTGATTATCATATTTCATATCATATCATATTTCATATATTATCAAATTATCATAATTATCCTGAAGCACTCGATGCAGAAAGGCCAGTCGAAGTGACCAGAAACAGAAAAAACTTTGGATTGATTTGTCAAAAATGACAGTGATCGATTGGTTCATTTTAAATGGAGTGCATTCATTTACAGTAATGCCAACCTTATGTTTATTTGATCGTTGGCCATAAACGAGAGCGAAGAGCCAACCTTTTGGCTTACGACACCCGATGTGACTTATAATTATCCTTGGTAACACCATACCTATAATAATTATTTTTATTGTAAGATGTTTTTCTCTTTGAAAACATCATTTTAAAAAATACTGTATAATAAATATTGCTAAGCTGTATTTTTTATGTATAAAAACTTATTATTATTTATAAATTATGTGTCTCATATTTCTTTCACGATGATACCCGACAGTATTTCCGATATAACTATGCGTCAAAACAGCGGATGTACTCATTAATTGTATTGTAAAACACCAAAGGGCAAATCAAGGGATAGTAAATAAAGGCAGTCGGTCGTCGCCATAAATGGCAGCAAATATATTTAGCAAAGAGCCGTCGCGTCGCGCCGCCGAAGAACGGTAATAAATAAAGACAAGATCGGTACAAAATCGACCACCAAGTTACCGTCCCCGCGAAGCGCAAATCCCATTCGCGAAGTTCGCCGGTCGAGCGAGAGGTGGCCTAAGAATTCCCATAAGTAGCTGACTGCACAATAAAGTTTTATTTTTTTCTGCAAACGCGCACAACCCGGACAATGGGGCTTCCGCGCCGTGGAAATAGAATTGTATCGAATGTGGGCGAGAGGCGAATTTCCACACCCAACTCGATGAACTGAATAAGAAGGAGTGCGTCTGACGGAATACCACTGAAGTTTGAACTTAGCGAGGAATTTTTCATAGACAATTAATATATATACCGGGTGGTTTTCATATTCTTTATATTTGTTTTGACGTTTTAAAGCGATGTTCCATGAAATAACACGCTGGAAAATTTGCCCAAGTTTATAAAAAAGTATTTTATGTATTTCTTATTATATAACTCGATGAAATAGTTTTAGTATTAATTAAATGAGTTAATACATGTGTATGCAATTGACACCTATTACATGTATTATGTATAAACCATTAAATATGTACAAAACAGTTACATATCATCTATCTTCCTATACTTACTATATATAAAAATTAATATACCATTCATCCGATTGCAATGAAACTCGCCGTGAAGGTTTTTACATTTTTTGAATTTTGTTTTTTTATTTAAAAAAACAGTTTCGTATTTTCAGTTCTGGCGACGAAGGCGCTTTACGAAAAACCAAATTTAGGCGCGCGGTTGCCCCTGGTGGCCTAACTAGACATGTTCCAGTACAGGATGAATTTATTAACAACATACGCAAGTGCCACTGTGGGGTTTTCTCTATATTTTCTACGTCAAAATGTGTTCTGACCGAATTGAACCCACTGAGTTTCGAACTCCACTTTTCTGAGATAGAAACGGGGTTTATCGCTAAACTACCAGGTCGTTAAACAAACTCTGAGATTTTTATCGAATTTGAGATTTGCTAACCAGTTTCCTTTTACCATTTCGCGAAAACGCTTCCAAAATAACAATGTGTGAATTCCTGCCGAGAATGGTCCCCCGGGCGCTTTCCCGGGCCCCCCGAGTATCGTTTACACACTTGCAAGGAGATCATTTATTATGCACGCTGACAAAAGGCCACGCTTTCCGAATGCTCTTTATTAATATTTCAAGATGCTGGCGCGTTCAGGAGCAAAACTTTCAGTCGACGAAAGATTAAGTCACCACTTTACCTAAGACAAATGGGAAGTGTTTCCGTGACACATGCGGAAGTAATTAAGTAAGGATATTATGTAAAACTCATTACATAAACGTACAGTACAATGAAAGAACGATTCACAAGCGGAGACTCGAAAATGGTACCTACTTACGAATTTTCAAAAGACGGAAAATATTTGTAAAGTTTATATACATACACAAATCTTATATGTTTCTATTACGCTTTGTTATAACAAAGCGTACTAGAAAATTATTTTTAAATTTTTGAAATTAGCAATTGCTTACGCTGTTAATATGGATAAGATTTCAAAGTCTCTGCGATTTCAACAAGATTAGGATTATCAAGGGATACATTTTAGCTGCTTTTCGGAATCACTTATTTGGTTTTCATAACAGTTGGCGATATTAATGACAAACTACATTTCTCTGACGTATAAAAAAAGCAATTTCTGAGCAATATGTGCCTTCAAACAGGCGGTAAGCCAAGTCTAAAACAAAAGATTAAGTATCGTAGTAATCTTTAAATAACTATTAATTAAAACAAATCGGTCAAGAACAAATTTGGCTCGCACAATCAGGTTTCCGTAGCAGAACTTTAAGAACAAACACTCGGCTCGCGGCGTAATTTATATAGAGCTGGCTGGCGGCGAGGCGCTCGTTCTATTTAATTAATTTGCTGCGCGTAGTTAACACATATACACCAGCTCCAAAAGTATTTATTTAAATGACATAAAGACGTAAAGGAATATGTTGGCCTATACTTATGCTTAAGGTAATTAGCATATTTACTTTAATAAGGATTAATACAGTGTTATTCAAAAAATCTCCGTAAAGGAACTACTATTTTAATCTCAAAAGACAAAAAAGGTGTGGGAAAATCAGCTGTTCCTGACTTTTTTAGAATTTTTTAAGATCTACAATTTTCTCTTACATCTGTCATCGTTTAGTCAGTTTAATCTACAGGGTGTCCCATACCATTCCCATAGACTTTAGGGGGGTTTTGTGTAACCTATTATGAGTAAGAAATGATATAAAAAAATGCGGAAAAAAACGTCCCCAAATTTATTATATCTTTTTACAGATGGTGTCAATTCGATCAAAGAGCGTATTCCGATGCTGCGCCCATCGATAATGACCTTGACACCGTAATGGCGTACGGCGATAGCTGAGCGCTCACAACAAAGACATTATTACATGATCCTTTTACTATTTTCACTATTTTTTTTTTCTTGGTAAACATGTTTTTTTAAAAAGTTTCTTAACAAATAACACTAAAAATCGCAGAACCTATTAGCTGTTTTTTTTATCGGGACACGGTGTATGTAAGCACCCGAAAAACGGTTTTTCTGACTTTAATTTCTTCAGCAACTATGAAACTGATGAAAATAGCGGCAGATTTCGCATCACTAAGACTACCTCTAAACACTCCCCATCTATACTCCTGACCTACCGACCCTAATAATATCAAAATTTTACCCTGAGAAACCTTCCATTTTTTTTGTAAGGAGCCCCAATTAACTCCAAAAAAAATAAAGATATTTATATTTGGTTGTCGAAATATGTGCGTATTGAAGACATTAGGCTAAATTTCAAATTCGTACGTCTCGTCGTTTCGAGAAAAACGTCTGTGACAGACAGGCGGACAGACGCACGAGTGATATTATAAAGATTCCGTTTTTTCCTTAGGTACTTAACCCAAATAATATACACAAATATGCACTGCCACGGGAGTAAATTAAGGTCCGGTGGGTCCATTGATTTCTTTCCGAAAATAAAAAGTGCCAGGCAGGTATTTGAGAAGATTAGTCTATTTATCAACGTCGCTGGGCCATAAAATACATGGAAGACGTTAAAGTAAGTAATCTGCTAGCATTAAGCAGAGCGACTTCCCGGTCGAGTGTCGCCACCTCACTTCAGGCAGGATACTCGAATGTGCATTACGTCACATTAGGTGCATGGGCGGGGGGGGCGGGAGAGGAGCGAGGGGGTAAGGGGGGTGATCTTGGTGCAGGTGCATTCAAGTGTTCAGATTAATACGAGCGCATACGACGGCGAGCCACATGACTCGCGTGCAGAACGAATATTCTGTAGTTATAATACGAACATCTTTATTTCATCTTTTGAATTTATCAGATTTAGGCCCTTTAAGCATTCAAATTTCTCAAAAAATATATGCTGTTAAATTCTGAGTCGGCTACTGTATGTAGATTCCGAGTGATAAGAAAAAAAGCCATGAGATAGCCAATAGGCTCTGCCCCATAGAAAATTCTCTTGATGAATTGAGCAATTCTTTATTCATTTTCTCATGAAATCCTATCAAGTTACAATTGAGAATATTATAACAGTAGAATTTATTAAAAACTTTCGTTACTTTAAAAAAAAATGTGTCAATGTGGTTAAGATGTGTAAACATCGGCGTACATCTGTAAATTATTCTGTTATGGGTCACACTCACACTAGCTTGTTAGTAGCGTATTACGTTCAAAAAGAGCAACTCGATTTTTAATGCGAAGTGTCAGCCGGGTCGATTCGATCACATTTATCATCGAATTTCTCTGACGTCAGAGTGTTACTCACAGAAATTCATTCCACCATAGGGTGGTCCGCGGGTAAATTATTAAACATTAAAACTTTATTTTTTATGGCCTATGCACAGACTTATACAGTAATAATAATAATAACTAGGTATAAACCCATACAAAATATCCAGGTAGACTGATAAGGTCATGGGTAGTTGATTATAAAAGTTGAATAGTGTGAATTTACAGTTGATGTGAAAATTAACAAGCAGTATCTCTTCACAAACTGTGGAAGATGCCATGATAATCTGCTACGAGAGAAACAAAATATACCTAAATATACATAATTTCAAATATGAAATTAAAATAATTAATTATGATATGAATTATTATTACGTTTATTAAAACAGTATTGATTTGCTTGTAATTTTTTTCAATGTCGCAGAACGATCTTTATTTCATTAAACAAGACATTTTTATGCCAGCCCAAACCTAGCTTCAGGTTTATCGGGCTGAAAAACAGCTCTTATATAAATTCTGTATCGCTGTTCAATTCAAAAAATTGAGGTAATGATCACATAGGTAATAAAAAATGATTGTATAAAAGTATACAAGAGCAATTATTTTGTTTTTTTTTTTGTATTTCTTTTATCTCTTTAATCTTTAATCATTAGATCTCTTTAAATATTTATTTCTCTGGTTTGTTAAATTAAATTTGTTTTATTTTGTTTCTTGAAAATCTTTTTGGTCAATTGTATTTTATTGTATTCCTTGTCTATTTTTTTCTATTATGTCATTCCTATGTACATTTTTGTATATAATGAAAATAAATCTTTTCTTATCTTATCTTATCTCAATACAAAGTATTACATATAAAAATATTTGTACGTACATTTAAATAATGTGTGTTTATTTAGGTGAATATATAATATTTATCGTATTTAAATTTCATTAAATGCTATGGGTATCGTTTTTTTTTTTTTTTTTTCTCTGCCTTCTTATGGGGAAATTTTGTTCATAATATTTCCGATTTACAATTATACCGTTACGTGGGCCATTAAAACAACTCTATTTACTTTTACTATAATCAAATATTGGATGTCTAAGGCTGAAAAAAATAGCTATAATTAACAATATTGAAAGGAAACTTTCCTTGTTATAACAGCTGTTCATAAGTTGCTAAATTTGACAATTGGTCACAGGTTTGAAGATGAAAGCTAAATTAACCGGGATTGGTTTGTGTCCCCACTCCCTCCATGGTGCCTCCGATATTCACAGCCCGCACGGATTACCTCAATACAGCCGTCGACTTCTAACTCAAGTTTATCTATAGCTGTATTAATCAACAATACGTTGACGTTGGCCCTTGATTAATATGCGCAATACGGCTCTGCATTCAAGCTAAGTCACCGTGTAATCCAGCAGAGATTTATCAGAGTAGCTGTCTGACGGTAGTTTAACTTGGCTTTCTCAACGCTATGAGGGCAAAACTCTTAATAAGTTATCAAGGTCTTCGAAGATCAATATTGTATTACGATGAATCCACTGATAAGGGCATTCACTGTGTTTCGTCGGTTTTTTAGCAACTGACTAATTTAGTCAACAGTTGCTGTCACATGTTATCTATCAGACGAACCGCAAAGAAAATGGGGCGAATACAACAACCATTAAAATTACATCTGGTAGCTTTATGCATAGTCACTTTAGTTTACTGCTAAAGTGATAGCCTACTTTTTCTTACGGTTAGCGGTTGGTTACTTTTAAGCTTAGCAGCGTACTAACGCGTGTATGCACAAGGCCGTAGGTCATTTCAGCTATGATGGCTGGAATGACTCGCCGATTTTCATTCAAACTTTTTCTGTCATATGGCTGCGCCCGTGTAAAATTTGGCCTGAGAAAAGTGTCAACTTTGATTAGCGAGAGCTGGCGGTATTGGCGGGTTTCCGACATTTCAGACAGGATTGTTCGTTCAATTTCGTTTAAAAGTATGAAATCTCTGTCGATTCTCTAGCAACCAATACTAACTAAGCTTCGTACAAAAATCACTCATTTATCCCTGTTTAATTCACACTATTTTTAATTCATACGTAATTCCTACGTTTTTCTGCAGATTAAACTCTATCAAGATAAACCCTACATAAATCAACTTCATTGTAAGCGGTTGTGGTTTCGAAAGGGTGTTAATGACGACAGCTTATTCAAAGTTAATATGGAAGGTAAACTTTGTAGTAGTTAAAGATCGCGGTATAAGTTCTCGTATGTATATAGTATGATGTAAGTTTGTGTGTAGTGGTATAGTTATTCATTTGTTATGTTATGTAATTGATGAAATGATATAATTTATGAACGGAATAATGTAATATACCCGAATTTAGTTCTCTACCGCGACACGGATATACAATGACTTATAATTTGTCCTTAGATTAAAAACATAAGACTTATTTTTATCGTACATCTTTGTCTTTTGTACGAGTTCATTAAACTGTATTATTTTATCAATAAAAAAAATATTTTTATTAGGTATTATTGTTGTTATTTTATTTGCGATATATAAATATTATTACTAATATTATTATTATTACAAATAGGTAATACTAATACTAATACTAATACTTAAATACTTTTAAGTAATACTAATACTTAGCTTTTAAATAAACCACTACTCTTGGCGATACTTTACCCGCCTCTAGCCCGGAGTATTTGCAACGGTTTGATGCAGAAACAATATCTATTTATTCAAACGCACCAGAAGGATGCAAACGAAATACCCAATATACCTGGAATCTGTGCGTCTTCAAGTGTAAGCTAATATAATTTTTCCTCTAACTTTTTAATGTTTTTGAATGTGCTAATGTGGAATCTATGGATAGAAATAACACTGGAACCCGTGTGCCTATAAATCTGTGCAATTAAGCACGCTAATAAGAAAAATCTATAGCGTTAATAATAAGAGACGTGTAGACGTAGAGAAAAGTTGAAACGTGTAGACGAACATATAGATATCAAAAACTCTGCAACCCGTGCATCTTTAATGCTGAGCAATTATGTAGGACAATATGGAATCTATAGCTTTTATAGTTTTTGGGTTAAAATGTAGTGAGGCCGAAAATCGGCAATTCTTACATAAAGTTTTCCAGGTCGTACCTGTTTGTGGTTGTTCTAATACAATTATTACGATTTTATTCAATTTACTCTTCCCACATTTACACTATTATTTCAGGGTGGAAGTTTCAACATTTTCTAATATAAGACTAAAGTATAATTGATATTTCTGGCTTCGTTCGCGAGCACTTTAATTAAAAGGCACAGCATCCGGCGATGTGTGTTTAAGCTGTGAACGAAAGTTCCCCAACATGGACCGCGAAGCGAATACTATTAATGCACGAGAATAGATTTCTGGGAAGAGGACGGAGAGTACCTCCGCCCTCTACGTTATCTGCGTTCGAATTAATTATCTCGGATGTTATCGGAACACTTCCATAGAAGCTTTCCTTTAACTTTTAAGGAGTTGGCGGAGTTTGCCGGCTGCGCGCATGAACACTGCCAATTAGTAAATTGTGCGCGCGAATCCGCGGTATCGTATCGGCACGACGCCGGCGAAGTTGCATAAGGAAAACAAACGACGCTGGCGACAAAATGAGGCTGAAGGTAGCGGCGCGGCGGCCACGTGCAGTATTATGAACTGTCTCTCGTTGCTGATTGAGTTCTCGCAAATGGGGAGTCCGCTGGTTGGTATAGCGGCAAAGTTCATTACGTAAAGCGAGAAAGCTCGGTCGGAGGTCAGACGGCTCAGGCTAAGTGCTCACGTGTGCACACTCGACGAGTCGAGAGGGACGAGGGAAACACCTCGGAGGGGCGAGGGTGGAGGGGAGTGACTAGAAGCGAGTCTAGTTTCTAAAAGTTTAGCAGCAAACGGTGTTCTACGACGGTGCTAAATTCTTATCTCTGTTACGAAACTCAAAGCCTTTGCCTTTTTATGCGAAAGAGTTAAATAAGAAGCCACAACTTTAGAATAGAACCTAAAAAGTCTCTTTTAAAATAGAATTATTGCAATACGTTACCCATATACATACTACTAAATGCTATAATTCTGTATTGTCAATGTTACATTGTTTAGTACTAAAAATTGGTAACTTTAATATTATATATCTATTTTATCCGACATGCCGTCGATGGTTGTTTTTCAAGATCATTAATCAAGATCTTATTATGACGTTTCAGAATGTGACCAGGTTCAGTTTACCTTTTTTTGGTTAGATCAAGTGACATAATATTTTGGCTACTAGAAGTGCAGCTATTGAACGAACAGCCATCGCCCCGCCCCGCCTCTGTCACGGGCACTAGGTCATATCCAAGAGATATTTATTTTATATCACCCACACCCTCTATTCTTTATTAAATCTTAGCGAAGGGTTCCCTCGAGCCTTTGACCCAGCCCACTGAACCTGCCTAATACCATAAAGAAGTTTTACGACCCTAATTCCACTTCCGCGGATGTACCTGGTAGATTGCCGGCGATTTGCGAAATTTCACATTTAAATTTATTCCGTTATGAGTACCCACATAAAGTGCGAACGTTAACTTTACGTAAGTAACTTCAGAAGAAGAAAATACATTTGTGCTATAAATGGTATAAAACGTTAGTTAAACGTATTGTTGCCACTTTAATAAATTTAATTTACTTTAATTTAACTTTAATTAAAATAATAGTCATGATCTTTCATGACTATTATTTTTCCAAGATATTTTTGAAATATATATACTCGTAGATAAATATTTTTTAATTAATGACGTTATATTTCGTCTTTCATTCCTATCAACCAGTAATTTATACGAGTGATATACCTACCTACCTGCTGATTAGAAAACTGGCCACAGACAGTAGAGATCTAACTGCATCTCGTTGTGGTAAAATGTTCTTAAAAAGAGAGTATTTTTTTTTTATGAATTGTATCTTAACTTGGTGTACACAAATAAATGTGGCATGCAGTTCCTTCGCACATCTGTGGGAGGTCCTACGCTTCATCTTCCTATTGGAGATCCTTTAATGATCCTCGACATGGTGTAATATATCAATTAAAAAGGGATTCAAAGGGATGAAATAACTGCCAAAAATAAGCATTTTAGCTTTCTTATTTTATAATATATTTTAAATATATAGATTTTAACTATTAATGTAAGCGCCTTCGTGGTATATAAATTTATGTGGGCGCACAGTTAAATCGCTCGCAGAAGAGAACAATGGGGAGACACATTAATATAATGGCTATCGATATAATATTCTGTTTCATCTTGTTTCTGCACAAGGAACAAAAAAATAACATTTCTTTGTTGACAGCTTTAGATATTTAAGAATTGAAGAAACGAAGGAAAATACAACGCGACAGAAGATTAGAAAGGATTTCAATGAAACTATTTGGATGGATACAAAACATGGGTCGTTAGCGCTGCAGCGAATGCGCTTCCCACGGCCGGAGCAGCCCTTATCTCATTTCTCGCGTTATGCAGATCGTAAACAGCGCGCGGGCGGCGGGCGTTGGGCGGCGCGCGTTGGGCGGCGGGCGGCGGGCGGCGCCGAGCGCAGTGGAGCTATCTTAATCCGAGCGACGAGCTCAACTTTCAGCCCGCCTCGTCGTTCTAAATGGATAAAGCTATTTTGTAACCGTTGTCACGCTGTCACTGCCGTACGCGAAAATTACATTCCCGCAGAGGGGGGAGGTTCAGGGCAGGGATATCAGGTGACACACGATTATTACGAAATCTTTTAATACCGCGACAGTCTTTGAAAGTAACAAAAGTACGTGGTTGTAATTTCAACTACAATAAAATGTGCAATATGATTTTCACAAAACTTTTGTTATACGTGGTCTCTAATACAAATAAATTTATTTATTTATTTATTTTTTATTGAAAAATCCACAGTATTACATTTTTACAATTACAAACAAAACTTATTACTAGTATGACAAAGAAAAAAAATCTTTGTTCTGAAATTGTAAAATTTGGTAATTTTATTTACAGAATTTTCCGAGACCATTATCGATGAAAATATTGAGCGATTTCCAATATATTTATTTAATAACTATGAATACGATATTTACAAAAAAATATTCACTATACTCACAATTTTGTATCATAAAATCTAAACTAGTACGTAAGTTAAGTAAATTTAGTGATCGTTGCAGAATTCCGTGCTGGTCTACTATTAAAAAGTTATTAAGTAAATAATTATGTTATGAGATGCTAAAAAATGTATGCATTATTTCATGGACTAATTAAATTATATGTTTTTTTTTTTGAGATTATATTTAAAATGGCGTTACCATGTGGTTCGGTAAAATGTTTGTTGTGTAGCATTTTCCGATTTTAGGAACTACGCCGTCTCTAAGCTAAGTACTTATTTACGCGGTTTATTTCTATTACTAAACTGTCCGTCGTCCGTGTAAATTTGGTGTTTTTTTCAATATTGCTAACCATTTATGTGGTAATATATGAAATAAAACAAAACGACTTTTTTGTCCATGCATATGAACAAGAAAATTATAATCGGTTGATTACGACTAATCGGTTATTATTGTAATGAATCGTAATATCCTCATTACTATTTTAAACTGGTTATCGATGCTAGAAAATTACAAAATGATTAACCGATATGACGGCTAAATTTATCTATGATTATTATTATTATGAAGGTAAATAAAATTCTCAAATATTATATTTAACAATGAATGTCGTTGTTTGACTAAGAATATCAATTCTAATATTAAAATAGAGATAAAATAGAATTTGAAAAAAATGGATACTCGTATATATAGATTCCCTACTGACACCACATCCGGCTGTTCGACACGAAACAAAAGGCGACGTAAAACGATTTTATTGTGATGGGCCTATTCGTTGCTCCCGTAATGGATTTGGCTAAAACACTCGTTTTTACATTCTACGCACGTAACTAACAGCTAACAGTATGTTGCCAGTTTTACATCCACCCGCATTATGTAGCAGTACAAGTCTGAAAAAAAGGTCAATTTTAAAATTTACCTATAATCCCGAAATTCCAAAAATTCCAGCAATTTTATTCGCTGTTCAATCTTTTCGTTACCATTTTTTTTACTGTCTGTATATTTGGTTGTTTATTTACGTTTGTTTTAGCAATAAAAACGGATCGTGAATGATTTCTTTCACGTATTTGGATTTGTAATATTATGAAAGTATTACTAAAGGTTATACCTTAGGTTTTTAAATACTTTCAGCACTCGCCTTGAACGAAAAAAAAGCTGTGCATTGGGAAATTGATTAAGTACCTACTACTTACTTATACTACTTTTTACGGACTGTAACATCTAAACATACCATTAAATGCAAAAATCGCTACTTACCATATACATATTAAGTATGTATCTCTGAACGTATTGGCAAAAAATAAATATTTAATACACAGACTGCTTCTGTTTTTACGGTAGCCTGAAAATTAATAGACTCAAAACCACGATACAAATTTACTACTACTTTAATAAAAGTTTGACCGTATTGCATAAGCGCACAGATAGATAGGTGAGGGTGAAAAGCTTTCATAAAATACAGGCCTGTATTTAAACCAGTGTGTATTACCTCAAGCGATGCAACTATCTGTGCTTTCGGTATTAATTTTTCTTTGAACATTCTGGCTATATAATTTATTTGAAAAAAAATTCATTCCTTAAAATATTAAAAAGCTTTCGAATTTTACAAATGTCAGTACTGTCAAACTTTCATATAAGGTAAGCTAACGGTCTTTACCTATGTTAACATAAAAATCATCTAAATAACGGTATTTAAGAAATACATTTTACAATTTTACTAAATAATATAAATAAATATATATAAATAATAATGTTTACATTTATCTTGTAAAGGACGTGTAAAACACAGAATAAAATAATTTGAACATATGTCACAATTATTAATATCTGTATATTATACACCTGGTTTCCAGCAGATAAGCCTTGGGCTTGGCTGGTACATAAAAGGAAAGAAATGTAAATTTATTAAATAAACAAATAATAATAATAATAATAATAACAAAGAGATACAACGTATGCAATTAAATATTCATATTTTTGCGTGGTTTTTCTACGTACCGAATGTCCTAGTTAATAATCCTTCATCAAAAAAACCCTTCGCCATAAAAGTTAATTTTGTTTCAATATCAAGGCAAACTTATTTAGAAACTTTGTCATCTTTTGAGTTTGATTTGTATAAATGTTATTGTGGGAGTCACATGGTCGATGCCGTTCCCACACCATGTACACCTGCTTTCCCAGGCCACTCTACAACATCCGCCTTCCCACGGCACTCGAGACACCTGGTCAGCCAACTGCCGGAACTCCTGCGTTCCCACGACGGACGCTCGAGACCATCTGCTCAGCCACCTGGCGTATGACGTCAGACGAACGACTGCAAGCGTCACGGCCAAAGAAGAGAGTCTCCCCGCTGGCAGATTATAAGAGCAGGCCGCGACACTGCTCATCGCCCTTTCCCAGCCGAGTCTGCCGCCGTCAACACCCGCTTCTCAAGCGGTCGTCCGCGCGCACGGCGCGCGGAACCCCAGAGTCAGATTTAATTAAGTTAACTTTTATATTGTAACGGTTTAATAATAATAAACAAGTTTTAACTTCCTTCTCCTCATCATTCATTTGTGCCGTTACATTCTGGTGACCCACTACAGAAGGGCCGTTACATTCTGGTACCCCCGACAGTGAATACGCAACCTTCCGGGTACATTCTGGACCCGACAAAGTGAACAACGCAATCTTCCTGGCACATTTACGTGACCCGACAGTGAACTACGTAACCTTCCGGACACATTCTGGTGAACCGACATTGAACTACTCAGTTTTACATTACAAAGAAGATGCAACCGGCAACCAGATTTTCGGACGCACGGACAACATGGCGGCGCGGTGTTCATCACGCCACGCGTCGGTAAACGACGCACGGGTCGGTAACATGGTGTTTAACAACGGAATAGGCCACACCATGTCCGCAAAACCCGGGCAACGAACTCAGCATCACAACGACAACTCGGCAACATGATCAACCATCAGCAACAAAAATTCGGAAACAGCACTACACGCACGCAAACGCAGAAAAAAAAACAACGCCAGCTCAACACAAACGCGAGGTCAGTACCCCACAGCAACAAACAGCGCACGCAAACGTGTACCTCAGCAGAGAGGTACCGCACGTCATCGTTATGACGTCACGCTGCCACACGGCAGTCACACCCATTAACCAGCCCCAGTCGTCCAATCGCTTACAGACTTTTGAGTCATGTACGGGTCGATCCCGTACCTGGGAATCGCTGGATTCGGGTTCAAAATATTCCTGCGGAGAACGAGCCCAGGAACTGATCCGAAAATTCGGATAAACGGCCACGTGAAAGCTCTGCGCACGCGCACAGAGGCAAAAAAATCACGCATGGTTTTGAGCAACAGAGAGGAAATTATTTAAACAGAAGGGGACCTCGACGCGGCGCGAAATGCACAGCTGCAAGACAATACAGCCCGAATACGCGGAAACAGCGCTAATCACAACACCCGGACGCTCGCTGACTTGACAACTCACAACAATGGACACGGCGCTTACTTCACGCGTGTACACGCGTCAGCAGACAAGCGTTTTCTTTTATGGGCATGATAACTAGGCTCACGCTTCAGGCTAGCTTGAAACAAAGTTAGTAGAAGCTCGTCACGGCAGTGCTTTTGCATATTTTTGCCACCGGCCAGGGTTTAGTTTCCAATCGCTATAGACGATTGAGTAATTTGAGAGACAAGCTCTCTCAGTGGAACCTGCGGGCCGGGACTTCAGTCCCAGGGGCGTGGGTAGCCCGGACTTTCCCGATTAATTCGGTTGAGCGAGCCACAAAGTTTTTCATGGTCAATAAACAAACAACAGAACAGTGTCAGTGATAAGTCATACCGTGAACTCAGCGCCGGAAGCGACTACAATGAACGCGCGAATGCAGTCGAGACATCGCAATCGGAGCGACATCAATTCAAACAGGAAGTGCATACATAAACAACAGTGATAGTGAACCGAAAATACTCCGCTAAAGGGAGTAAAGTGTTTTGCTAAGAATTTATCTAGGTTAAGAACACAACGTAATTTAAGCGCAGTGCACGAATCAAAACAAAGAACCATTTACATTCTGTTAATCTCTGTAGTTAATTATTTACAAACAAATTATCATAGACTATACTTTCTGTACATCAAATTTATATTTCTGTTTACAACTGTCATTTACATAACTACACTAGCGATAATTTAAGGATTTAGTCTAAGTTTTTTACTGTATACAATTTTTTTTTGAGTCGTTGACAAGTAGACTTACCACATAAGATTTTATTTACTAAGCCAACATTGGACACGGACGGACTGCGACCTACCCTTTCAGCATCAGAGCGTTAACGCTCTTGGGAGAGCGTTCACGCTCTTGGGAGGGAGTACTGTGGGAGTCACATGGTCGATGCCGTTCCCACACCATGCACACCTGCTTTCCCAGGCCACTCTACAACATCCGCCTTCCCACGGCACTCGAGACACCTGGTCAGCCAACTGCCGGAACTCCTGCGTTCCCACGACGGACGCTCGAGACCATCTGCTCAGCCACCTGGCGTATGACGTCAGACGAACGACTGCAAGCGTCACGGCCAAAGAAGAGAGTCTCCCCGCTGGCAGATTATAAGAGCAGGCCGCGACACTGCTCATCGCCCTTTCCCAGCCGAGTCTGCCGCCGTCAACACCCGCTTCTCAAGCGGTCGTCCGCGCGCACGGCGCGCGGAACCCCAGAGTCAGATTTAATTAAGTTAACTTTTATATTGTAACGGTTTAATAATAATAAACAAGTTTTAACTTCCTTCTCCTCATCATTCATTTGTGCCGTTACATTCTGGTGACCCACTACAGAAGGGCCGTTACATTATAAACTCCTACATTTATTTTTTGCCGTTTTCAATAAACTTATATTTTAATATATCTTGTGATCAAAAAGTGTTTTTCTTTGAATACTTTTGCTTAAATTGTTTCGACGACTTTTAAAAGTTGTGCGATATCTCTCATCAGGCAATTATGACTGAATCGAGTTGTAGTTTTAATTAGCAGAAAACGCTAATTAAAACTATTCCATTAAAACCCATTATATGACATTTCGTATATCTGATTTGTGTAATAATAGGTACATTGAGTGCTTCTGAAAGCTTTCATAGTGTGTACACGAGGGTGAAATTATACAGGCGAATTCGATTAAACGGAGCCGCGACGGCGCCGCGTATTCAAGTTGTATAGCGAGCGAGGATCGACGGGAGCAATAGGGAGGGCAATAGGGGTAGGGAGGGCAATAGGGGTAGGGAGGGCAGGGCGTTGGCAGCCGCTTCGATAAATTCCAGGTCAACGGCAGCTCGCGAAGTGTCGATCATGTTTTATTCATTAGCAAATAATACATGAGCTGACGCTAAGCGGTAATTTCATTGCGATAAGCTCGCCGGATAAGCTAAACCGCAAACCCGCGAGAGTCTTTGTTTTTTTGCAACCGAGACTGATATTCGGACAATTTTGAACTAAATCCCGAAGGACGAGGGTGAGATTGGATTCCGTTCCAACCCGCAGCTCTATCTCTTTCTGGCGCCCTATATCCGTCATAGTGCCCGTCTCTGTCTCGCCGGGGCAAATTCTATTCATGCGTTAGTCTAGCAGACGCTGGCCGTGAGCGGCGAGGGTTGCGTTGGGCCCAACGAGAACCGTTGACCGAAATCACTTTACATTCACTAAAATCGGTCGGAAAATAAGACGACCTACATTTCACGCTTTGTAGCACAACTGCTTAGGGGCGATATCATCGGCATATGTCATGCATCAACATGGTAGCGAATCTTGTAAATTAATTTGACCTAACATAGAAACATGATTAGCAGCGCAGTGGTGAACGCCTGCTTTTGGTCAAGGAACATGGGTTATAATCCGCTATAGGTTATAGGAAGTATATTAAGCCGCTTTATAATGCTTTGTCGAGATTAACTGAGGAGGTCTCTTTCAAAACGTGACTATTCCACAGTAATTAAAAAATCATGAATCCTACACGATACCAGAATACCATATTGTAATTAATCAGTTTTAAAAATACGTTTGCACTTGAAAATAAGACAATTCCATTAAAATTTTAATTTGCGAGTCAAAATATGACCATTTCAGTACAGTAATATGGTTTTTAGCTTCTATGCATGTTTTTAGCACTAAGAAACTACTATCCACGACCTTTGGCCGTCTATCTATCTATCCGTCGTCCGTCTGTTGTCCGCTGCATCTTTCAACTCGAAAAGTACAAATGTGAAAGTGGCTGTCCGGATAATATACTCGTAGATACATAACATCAAAAATAGAGCGCTCAAATATAATATTCGATTTAAAAATATGGCTGCACGGATATTAGAAAGTATTATTTGTTACTGGCCAGTTAAATTCATACAACATGTGCGAAATATGCAAGCAAGTCACTGTCATCATAAAAATCTTGAGGCGCTCAACATACTTCTTCAATTTTATAATTCTTCAATAGTTTTAAATTACTCATGAAATTGAGTATCTTTATGGTTAAATTTTCTTTTCATTCGAATTCAAGTAATCAAACTATGTGTATGTCTTTTGAAGACTTGGTAAAAAAAAAACACTTTTAAGTTCATTAAACAAAATCTTGTTTTTAAAAAATAATAATTTATATTTTTTATTTCTTCATTTTTCGACTAAATATGCCTTTACTACTTGAGTTTGCTACTTGAGGTTAAGTTCTTTTAGCAGCAAATCGCAACAATATTTATATTCGCAGCTCTGAGATCTGTTTCATGGTGGATGGGTTTAAATTATTTGTATGGTCGTACATGGATTAGGGGGAGCAGACTGTATTTTTGATGGACGGAAGCTGAGAATAAATGCCAATTAACAAGAAACCAAAAAGACCAACCTTTGCTGTGCCGGTGGCCGTCAGTGGTTCGCCTGCCTTAGCCTATTTCCTCGCTGCTTCCTTGATGTTTGTGGGTTTCACGAGCTCGGTGAAATGATGATGATGATGATGTGGCGAGATGTCACGGATTGCAGTACGCGGCGAAAAAAGGGCGTTATTTGCACGCGCGATCACGAGTTTGCAGGGGCGAAGGTACTCGTTTGCATTTCTTTTCCAACTGACACTTCCGACAGCCGTGATAATTGGAAAGGGTTGCCAGTAACAAAAACTGGGGCAATTGTAGGATGGTAATTTGCAATGTATAATAAACATTTATAGAATAAATATTAATATTTAATTTAAATTCTATTAAATAGCTTAATTATAGGGTGACGTCGGAACATTATTATTATTTAATTTTGTTTACTTTTGTTTTCATCCAACGAAAGCAAGTGTGTATATAAAAACCATCAAGGACTATTGGAAGTAATTGAAAAATCGATTGCAAGATGGATTCAAGATTGCAAGAAAAATCGATTGCCCGATGGATGGATCGATGGAAAAATGGACCTTCGGCAAGGTTTTAGGTCAGGGGTGCTCAAACTTGAACTGCTGGCGATCTACCTCAATATTTTTAGACTACTTACGATCGACTCTGAGAGACTGCAAGTGTGTGTGATGCAGGGTTGTCGTACATACACGATACACCCTACCTACCTAGGTAGGGCGTACCGTAGCATATATAGATATTAGCTTTCTGCACGGTGCTCAAACGGTCGATCGCGATCGACCGTTTGAGCACCCCTGTTTTAGGCTATACCTAAGTCTGAGCTAAGCAATAAAGTCGAAAAACTACATCAAGAGCGAGATATCCTGTCCCTCGATTTTTGTATGAAACAAAATATTTGAAATTCAAAATGACGTTACAGACGGCCATTTGGCAAACATTTTAACAACAGCGACGAGTGCTAGAGTAAAATGAAGTTTATGTCAGTACTGAGTGATCCATTTGCCATTTGCAATTTTAAGTTCAGGAAAAAGCGCGGACTTAACAAAAATGTTTAATGAAAATACAATATAGATAAATAATTAATTGCGTTGCTAAACTTCAGTATTTTTTAGATATTCTCATTTTCAGTCATGCCACGGCGGCGAGGATTACTACTCTTCTCTTGATTACAAACACCATCTAATGGTAGTACTTGGCACAATTTTGTTTTATATTACGATAGGACGAGTCTGAATGTGTTGTTTTTTTGTATGGACGATTATTTGTCATATTGTCCCCCTTTACATCAAAATAAAAACAACTTCGTATACGAAGATTTTTTCAAACACAAAGTTTACAAAGCTTCTAATGGATTCGAAATTATTAAAAAAATCTCCTAATATTTTCATGACAGGAGATCGATAAAATGGCGACATCCCGAATTGCGGCGTTAGCAAAGCACAAATTACGTTTCTCCCCTGAGAGCGCAGACTCCGAGACCATCAATCATAACGATGATAAGGACGTATTTTTTGCTCCTCGAGCGTATCGATAGCAGCGGTTCGATGTCGATGTAATACAGTCGCCAAGACGCCACGAGAATTAAGCAAACACTTTAAATTCGGCCCTCTGCTCCCGATTAGGGGCGCGGAGTGGAGGGCCGCGGAGGGGTGAAGGAGTGGAGGTTCGTTCAATGAATATGGGTAACGAGAGGTCTCCCTGGCCGCATTTTCATTAGGACCTTACAAATGGGCTCCACCGATAACAATGATCGCCTTATTAATTGGGGGCCCAGCTCAGCCCAGCACCTTCGCTTTAGCCTGCAAACGAGTGATACTTGAGTTGGGCAAATCTATCAATAAGTAAATTAGGATGAAGTTTCGCTGTTGAAATTGACAGTAAATCTATTCGTTATCCACACTAAATAATAATTAAAGGGGGGAGTGATAAAACTGAATATAAGTAACTTCTGCTAATTTGGACAAATGTTTGTTTTTTATTAATATAGGCTTAATATAAACAAGAATGGCTATGACACCTGTAGCTATTATATATTATCAACTGTATAGTAGTAGTAAATTATTTACCCAGAACCTAATGTCTTACAGTTAGGCCACACAGTCGTCAACGGCATCTTCCCCCCAGACTGCACGCGTCTGTGGTACCAACTTGCTATGGGTTGCTTCATTTCCTACCTCCACTTATGCCTGTAGCACTTTTAGCCTATTCGATGTGCGTTTGGGGAGGCCATAGAGGTGACTGTGGCCACTCCAAAGTGTGGATTTTTTAGGTCCGAGTAGATTAAAATAAAAAAAATATATAATGGTACAGTTGGTTTTCCAAATAAAGAATAAAGAAATAAATACACCCCCCTAATCCATTAGTATGGAGTATGGAAATATTTACCCTAAAACGTTAACTATTATTACCATTGCCCAAAAAACATTTTTAGTTAAAACTAAATTCATGAACAGCCAAGAGGCGTATACAAAATAACTCCTTACTCTTGTAGTTTGAAGTAATATTAAGACCAAATATAAATGTGTACTTAACGATTCATATTTCCTATGACTACTGTTGAAGTTTGAATGAATACTATTGAAGTTTTGTATGCAATTGTTTTATATTTAATATTTTTTTAAATGTAAATTCGACAAGCTGTTAAAATGGAGTTCAAATTCGAAAGTAACACCGACAGAATCATAAAACAAGCATCTACTTGGAAATATATAATTTTGGCCCCCTTTTCGAGTTAAAAAAGTGCTAATTCTAGTGGAAAAGAATTTTAATTCGAAAATTATTTTTAAATGTATTGGTATTTAAAAAACATTAGCTACAATAATAAACCTTATTGTAAAGTATAAAGTGTGGTAATAACACCTTATTTGGAAGAGATCATTATGATTATGTTATGAAGCTATAAACAAAACTTTTATAAACTGCGTTGATCCTATTATATCTGAAAATAGATAATATTAGAAAAAATAACTAATAAAACATCTTTGTGGTCGGTCCACTATTATAACTGATGTTTGGAAATGTCACCCCTATATTTTTAGGGAAGACTTACGGCCGTTTTCACCAATCACATCTTAGGTCTTCCCTACCTAAGGAACTCTTACGCATAGGTTATTCTTAGGCAAACGTTTGACGTATCTCAATTTAAGGGACTCTTAGCCCTAAGTAAGGTTTCGTGAAAACGGCACTTAATGATTCAATCGATGTAGCTCAGCATTGTGAAAAGTGTTGTCAAATTATGATAATGAATATGTAATAAAATATAATATCAATTTTATTAAATAAGTAAAAAGTGTGAACAAACTAGTTCACATAAAAACCCGCAAGGGTGTGAACTATCAAATATAAACTGTATGTTTTGTTTATAAATAAAGAAAACCATGGAGCAAAAAAATAAATATAACTTTTACTTAATAGTTAGGTTATCTTTTATACATTAGATACATATTCAAGTTGTTATAGTTTTATTTGAAAGCCAATAAAATCACATATTTTTATTTTATTGACGAAACACAAACATAAATTATAATAAAAAAAATAAATAAATTGTAAGCAGTTGAAGTCGATTTTTTGTTTTTGGTGATAAATATTCGTTTTCCAATTCGTTTGATTGTAACATTTTGTTATCTAGATCTCTACTCTTTGTGAAATTATCACAATTTCTATGAAATTTACATTAACTGTTTTGATTGGAATAACACGTTTGCGGCAAATCTTTTTTATATCTGCAAGAAAAAACAGATTGTAGATCCCTATTGTAGGGATATGCATATCTATTTTTCGTAGCACAATTATAATACTGGGCACAAAGCAAGTGAATCCAAACAAGAAAATAAAATATGATTTTGACTTCATTATACTTCATTATTAAATATCACATACAACTACATATGTACCTTTCCAGCTTATTATACCTAAACTATTAAATATAACCAGATAATCGTGATCGTGGTAGTCTAGTGGTTGAGGCGTTGAACTATTAGCCCAAAGGTCGCGGGTTTGAATCCGCACATGGTCATACCATTTTTAATGTTTCATTACCACCATCTTCCCTGACTCTAGCACAGGCACATTTGGCCTAGTTGAGTAGGGCCCAAAATAATTGTATATGACCTAGGTCATAGCAATTATTTAAAAAAAAAAGGTTTAAAAATGTATAAGTACGCTTATTAAGATCAGTCCTTGCAATTGGGGTTATGCCTTTTCAGTCCCCAATACGATACATACCGATATAAATTAGATAATTATAAGAACATTCAATAAGTGAGTTTGATACAGTTAATGTCTTCAAAATAATAAATACGGTAAATAAATAATAATAAATTACTAATAATAATAATAGACTACGAAATTTAAAAGTACCTATTAATC
Organism: Neomicropteryx cornuta; assembly: GCA_020383195.1. Classification (NCBI taxonomy): domain Eukaryota; kingdom Metazoa; phylum Arthropoda; class Insecta; order Lepidoptera; family Micropterigidae; genus Neomicropteryx; species Neomicropteryx cornuta. The sequence continues at coordinate 11,867,734 of JAHKQU010000012.1, forward strand.
CCTGCAAAGATTCAACTACAGGCACTATTGCATTAATAAAGTTTAGAGCCGATTTTTCAATTGTCAGTTAAAGACTAAATTTATTTATAAATCCCAGACAACATATAAGTTGTCTTACAGCAAGAAATACATGTTATTATTGATTCTAATTAAAAATATGGTAAAGTTTCAAAACCTTAATCATAGATTGAATTATTAAAAATAATTTATTACTCATCCAGTGGTAAAATGTATAAAATTAATTATATATTATAAAAACATTTAATATTTGTTTTTAAGGAACAAACAAATATTTGAATTTACTTGGTTATAACATCTGATTATTTGAATGCATTAAGTTTATAATTAAGAAAGCCGTAACTATATTTTGGCATTACAATTAAGGAATAAATTTTTTGCAGTAATCTATACGTAGAACCGGTAATTAACATTTATGAGTTATAGAAAAAACAAATAAAATAAAATCCTTTAGACCCAAATGGCAATTTTATTTTTAAGAGGACTCAACCCAGAAATTTCTTCATTTAAACGTTTATGTAGCTACTTTTCTGATATATATAGCATCTTAATCATGGCAATAAAATGTTTTAATTTTTAATTGAAAATATTTAAAATCGAAGTCGATCAAAAGCCTTCTTGTACTTCAATGTTAAAAATTCAGGCCGCTGCGCCTTTATTCTGTGCCTGCGTACTATAGATTTCTATATATAGCGTATAGACGCGCAGATATTCTGTTTTATTATTATATATTATCTAGGCTTATTAGAAAAAAAAATACAATTTTTGTTTTTCTTAAAGATGCAAATTCAAGTTGAAGCTGGGTATGGGCTGGCGTATAATAAAATGTATTAGTAATGGTCGTTATCCGACATTGAAAAAAAAACTACGTTTTTTTAAAATACATTTATTGTATTTCACAATAAGCCAATAAAGCACAGACTATTTCGTTTTTATATAAACCGTTAGATGAGATAGAATGATTTAAGACCATACGCAAGACAGAGAAGAGCGCTTTCGGGAAGAGGCCGCTTTAACGTTGACTAAACTGACAAAAATCAGTATCAGTCACAGACAGATGAGTCAAAGCTGTAATAGTCAAAACGCAAACAAATAATGAAAGGGGTCAAGACGATGCTTATCAGGACAAAGAAGACGAAGAGTATGGGCGATTGCTTGACCAACACTCAACAGCTGATAATGATCACGTAAAAAAAATGTTTTTACTACAACTATTTAGATTTGTTAATAAACATATTTTAAACAAACACATTTTAACATGTAAATAACACATTTTATAGTCACTTAAAAAATTTGCAAAAAAAAAACAAAGCAATCAACTAAAAGAAATAAAAAAACCTACCTGAATTGGGCTGTCCGTTAGAATTCGGTCTTGCTGATGGTGCTCCGTCCCTGGCTTCCACCTCGAGAGCATACGCACCCTGCTTTTCTCGATCGAAGACCACCTTCGTGTGGATCTCGCCGGTCTGTTGGTTGATCTCGAAGAAGTCCTTACCTTCGTTACGGGGTGAGTCGACCACATAGTAGTACACCTGCAAAAATATATCAAGTAGTAAGTATACCCGGAGAAATGTGCCTGGTAAAATGTGTCATATAGTAAATAGAAATATCATTCTGGGAAAATGCTGGAAAATTGTCATTCCTAATTATTATTATTTTAATTTTGTTAATTAGTTATAATTAACAAAATTAGTTATACGTAAAAAATACTGATAGATGATAGATTTAATAACTTAGAATGAAAATTATATAAATTTATCACAGTTATTTTATTTTTACTTTTATCATATCCAACAAAGATGTTACCATAATCAAAATTTCTATGCCCTTGTGATAAAATTCAGAGTAAGTTACTCATAACTTTTTTCCTTGGAGGTACAAATCTTTTTATTGGTGGTGCAAAATACTATGAAACTATGATGTAAACTATAAACGGTTTAAATTCGTTAAAGTGGGGTTCTAACTTAATAAAGCTGGGGAAGGGGGTTATTTTATTACTAGCACATCAAAATTTACAAAAAAATTATGTTAAAATTTATGATGAATTGAAAGAATGGTTTGATATCATTTCATGTATTTTTTTTAATCTGCTCGGACCTAAACAAAACAACCCACTGCCGCCTCTATGGACATCCAAAGCGTACATCAACAAGCCTAAAAGTGCCGCGAGCAAAAGTGGACATAGGAAATGAAGCAACCCATCATAAGTACCACAGGCGCGTGTGTCTGGGGGAAGATACCGTTTATGACGCCTGTAGAGCCTGGTTGTAAGAGGTCAGGTTCTAAGTAAATAATTTATTATTACTAAACAATGTATAGAAGCAGATGATAATAATATCATCTGCTTCTATACATAAGTATATGATAGCTACAAGTTGTCATAGCTATTCTTCACTGTTCACTGTTCTGCGCTGTTTAATATATAACTCAATATTGTTTAAATTTGACTTAGGTTATGAATGATATGACTAAATGTATTTTTTGATGAAAATGAATACTGTGACTACTGTAATAGTATTTAAAAATACTATACAGCATGAAATAGATATACAGTAAGAAAATAAATTTAGATTTATCAAGCTTTTTTTGGGAAAAACTTGTAAATCTGTAGTTTGAAAAACTTACTTGGTTATTGGGGAATGTTCCATCCTTATCAATAGCGTTGACCTGTGTAACTTTTGTACCGATGGGTTCTCCTTCCAAGACAGTCTCCTGTTCGCGTTCCGTAAATAGTGGAATTTCATCATTAACATCTTCGAGCTGGATGAATACCGTTGTCTCCGAAGCCAATTGTTGTGCACCGTTGTTCTAAAACCATATAAATTTATTTATTATTGCTTATTACTGGTAATTATTATAATTGAACTCACAATAATAATGAACATTACAAGAACGAGCTGCTGAGCAGTACAGTAATCACGTTAGCCCTTTGATATAAGTTGATTAAACTGCCAACCCAAATATAAGATACAAATTCTCAGTATTGAAGATTTTGAATGCCTTACCTCCACCCCTAAGGAGCAAAACACGCCCAGCGTCCTTTAGGGCTAAGTGCTGACAATGGCTGTTAAAACTTACTTAAATTTGTAGTACCTTACAGTCTCATGAATCCTAGATGACTGAATAGTCGCTAACGTCGAAAGATTTAGAACATAGGTCATTTATGAATATAAGAAATAAAATTATTCTACCTTATACACTACCTTATAGGACTGAAAAATACGAGACGTAGGCTATGGTAAAACATTTTCTGAATACTGGAGGCTTCATACTGTCAAAATGATTCTATCCAGCAAATCGCATGGGATATTTGCAAGGTTCGTGTCAACCAGAATGGTCAAAAAACACTTAAAAGTGGACCAATGTTCATAGGGATAGGGCAAAGATCGTTGGAACGAACAAAGGCATAAGTTGCAGATTATTTAACTTCTATGTACTTAAGGATAATTTGCAGTTGTAAATATGCTAAAACTAAACTTTTCATTTATGTTTGTTGTTTATTTTCTTTTTTCATGTAATCAGTTCTAGGTGAACCTACCTTTAAATTCAATTGTTAAACAGTGGATTCGTGTAATTGGCCAAATTAATAACTATGTATTTACTGTTTTATAAATTAAGATACACTGTATGTTTCCCTAAAATATATTAAATTAAAGTTGTTTTGCTTGCTAATTGTAAATGTCGAAGCGATTTTTTTTTTTTAATTGGGTCCTACAGTGAATCTTAGTAGGTACATATTTCAGATACAAATTTCACTCACTGATAAAAGTGATGAATAGTAAAACAGGACCTACAGAACAGAGACTGCATTAAATTTATTTTTAACATTTGTAACCTGGTAAACTCCTAGCCTTTGATAAACTTTTACATTGATGACATTACTGAGCAATAATGATCTAAGGTAAAACGCATAATAAACTTTTTAACACCATATTAAAAAATATATTTAAAAATAAGGATCCTAATTTAACAGCATTACTAAAAAGGTTTGTCAAAAGTACCGAAAACCATATTCCGAAGTGCAAAATATTTTCCCTCATAGACTTATTAAATTTCTCAACTTCGGTTTCAGGGCCGCACGCGTAAAAGTTTCATTTCATTTGAAATTCAAATCTAAATTTCATTTATTTGGTGATAAATTCAAATGGCCCAATTCAATGTTGGAGTGGTTGAGTTTTTCAAGCGTTGACTCTCATTATATTGCCGTGGAATGAAAAGGTAACAACTGAAATAGGAATGTGTGCTTTATGACTGACTATTTTAATAATTTACTTAAGGACTGACCCATATCTATTTTTTACTTTCTTCTCTCCCCACTCTCCTGTCATACCTCATCTATTCTCCCTTTTCTTAAATGCAATATCATTTACTTATCTAAACTTATTTTTTATCGAACAAATTAAACGAAGAAAATTTTATTTTATAAAAGCAAAATGAAAGCAATATAAAAGAGAAACTTAGTTTTAACATATATTGCCTTTTTTCCACGAAAATAAGCATCATTAAACAAAATTAAATTCATTAAAAAAGCGTCATACACAATCACATTTTACAGTAATAATTAGTAAATTTGCAATATAATTTAGCGTGAAATGTTTATAAAGATTAGTTTTTTAAAGATTACTTTGTTTAAACAGAACACTTACCTTCAAATTAGGATTAAAATATAAACCTACCTCCACACGTATGGTCAGATTATATTCCTTGATCGTCTCGTAGTCAAGTGGATGATTAACTTTTATATCCGCATAGGTGAAACCATTATCCGATCTTTGTTGTAAGTAAAATGTATGGAACTTATTTGTTTGAGCAGTTGAGCCAGGCATCAGTCTATAAAAGACCGTTGGGTTATTATCGATGCCAGAGCTGAAAAACAGACCAATAAGTTACCAGAGCGAAATGGAGTATTTTCTTTGCAGGGCTGTATCTAGGAAAAATGGCGTTCTTTATTTGTAAAATCTTTTAAGATAATCTCGATAGAGTAAAGTTTAGAGTTATAAAGTGCCAAAGCTTGCTTCGCCCTTTACTAGTGACAGCACTGGTAATATGTGCATTTGATATTGCCTTTATTTTTTAATGGCGATAAAGCCTAATGTTATAATTAATGTTCAAGAGTGATCAAATGTTTTGAAATAAAGTCATTATCAAATGTAAATATTCAACAAAAATAACAATCAGAAGAAACCTCAAGATAATATGAAATATCCAACCACTAAAGCACCTTTAAAAATCATAAAATTGTCCTAATTTATTGTCTCTAAACTTATTATCACTTTGATCCAAATTTTAGACTCTTATTATAATAGTACAATAATAGGTACAATAACAGTAATATTGCTTTGATATATACTATAAAGAATTTAACCAATCTTAATTGATAAATAATTGAAAGGTTTAATGTTAAAGTTGTAGTTTTAAATATTTTAAATTAAAGAGTTTCAATGTTTACAAAAAGTAAACAAAAAAAAATTTCAAAGAAAAAGAAGTGATTAGTTTAGTATGATGTTGAGGGATTGTCCGTCACCGCTACTATTTGTCATTTCATAAATTAAAAATGATAAAAGTATAAAAAGCGAATCTTTACAAGTACACAAATAACTACCTAAATGGTCATTAATTTAAAACATTTTTAAATGTACTTTAAGTGGTTGCTCAAATAGGTGTATAGGTGTACTGTTGCAAAAACATTACTTAGTTTTTTTAATAAGGTTGAAGTATGAATTTGAAGTGCTCAGGATGTACCCGTAATGGTTGGAAATCACTTCAGTGATAATTTTATAGGAATTTTAGTAGGTCAGTATGTAAACTCATATTACTTACCTGATCTGCGCTGATTTAATATTTTTTGTTCTTAACACAAAAAAACGTAAAAAACACAAATAAATTAACATCCTATAACAAAAAATGTTTCAAGTAGTTACAACATACTGCATTGTTGGAAGTAAATTTACGTGGTTACATTTAAATTTAATAAAACTACAGTAACTTACTTTGTAGTATTAAACATTAGGTATCACAAAGTAATATTTTTGCACAGGGATTTTTCGAGATATAACAAGAATTCAAAATATAATTTGAGCAAAACTAGTGTTTTTATATTTATTTATATTATGTTGTCGTGACTTAAACATTTTACTTAACTTAGTAACCGAGTAAGGCTGAGCTAAATGGCCACATCTAAATCAGCAAGCTCTGAAATAGGCATCACTTCCACCATAAAAATAGTGTGTCAACGTTAAATTACAACATAACCTTCCAGATGATGGACTTAAGGTATACTAACCAAACGTTCCCCCGACTGTCTAGAGATTGATGACTTGAAAAATACAAGTAAAACTATTAAAATATACTCTCTCAATGTTAGTTTTATTTTCAATATAAACATACCAAATCTTTACCCAGTCATTATTATGACTAAATTTTAGTAGCGAGGAAAGACTAAACCGTATAGTGCAGCATATTGAATCTTTGCACATACTCAGATATGTATTATAATAAGTATTTGTGAAGAACAGTAAATATTAAACAGGTATGATCGATGAGGTAATTCTGTAAAATATAAGTATATACTCACAGATGGGATACTTTCTGTTTTTTATTTAAAATGTCGATAAATGTGTTTATTATAAGTACTTAGTTAAAAACCTAATATTTGGTAAAATTTGACTCGGTTTTAAAAAAATATATGTTTAGGTATATAATTTTTTGACCACAATTATACTAAAATGATTTTTTAGATTTATGTTTTATAGTGAATAGTAATTGTATATATGAATAATTGAACTGCAGAAAAACAATAATTAGGTATTTGAAACTAAATAAACATTGCCTTGCCATAAACATTTTATCACTTTCATGAACTGAAGTTTTATTATATTATTAAGACATATTGAAACTCGTTAAGGATCTGAGATGCTGTATATATATATATCGGGTTTCTATACAAAGCCTCATAAGATATTATTTTATTTAATATGTTTATTTAATATTTAATAATTAGTAACATTATTTTTAAAGTTTACATAAGAATGAATTCTATAAAAATAAAAAGATACATAATTTCTATTTGAAAAATTTGTTTAAGTATTTTAGATATGAAATATGTATGGTTGGTGTAAAATATATTTTTTTTTATTTATTAGATCGAATTACCTATATTATAAATGAATCGGTTACTTGGAAAAGTGGATAATTCCGTGTTTTTCAAAATATTCTTTTTTTATGCCAACATTTTTCTATTTGGGAGGGTCGTATTATGTGCGAAAATGGGACTTTTGTGTTGTTAGGAAATGTGGTTAATATGACGGTGGTTTATAATAGTCTCTTCAAAAACGGGAATAGTTGTTGGAGTCTTCCATCCCGTTTCTCAGGGCTGGTTTTATGCCGATTTTATGGGCTGGCTCAGGGGAGTCTGGTGGAGGCTGCTCTGCTTGTGGTGCCGCGTTATGGTACGGGCGGGGTCAATGTGTGGATGATAACCTCGGGACATCTGCTCTACTTGGGTACGAAGATGAGAGATTTTTTTGATCTTCTCACGGGACTAATCCAGCACTTATTTTCAGACGACAGTGATTTGGGAAATAGTAGAAGCTACAAAAGTAAAGAAGGCGAAAGTAAGGGTTTGCAACATATGAATCATATAGATAATATAACATGGAAGCTAGGAAAAATATATTTAATTTGTTTTGACTTAATATCTGACGTAATATGGGCTGAACTAGGTATGCTTTTAATGTGCTTATTATTAGGCTTAATTATGTGGGCGTATTTAATTTTATGGCAATAGGGAATTAAATCATTAAAATACTCGTATATTGAATAAATTTTGAGGTCATTCGTACCCTCACCTTACTTCGAACATATACAAAACTAATTCAATATGTCCCTGAAAATCATAAGGAATTTTATAATGTATTTTAAATAATCAAATAATAAGATCTTTTAATATAAGAAATATAACACTAAAAGGAGTGTTTTTTTATCTTATGTCACTTTTTTATTTGCATAATATATAAAAAACATAACTTATGCACAGAATACTGTCATTTTAGATTATCATAAAAAATTATATATACATAAAATATTTATTAAACATAAGTATCCGCTTTAACGTTATTTATTCAGTTTTTATTGCCTCCTGTAAATTGGACCCCTTTTCCTAATGACCGATTCAAATATTTTGGGTAGGTACCTATTTTTTTTTTTTTGAGCAATAGTGTTTGAGCAATAATCTTGTTATATATGATATACTTATTTGAAAGATTGAAAGTAGCAAAATAATTTCAGAATCTGGTTCGGGACTGTGTTTGACTACTGAATCCGCAGGCTCGAATCCGCTCATTACAGTCATACAAGTTTAACGGTTAATCGCCATCATCTCCCCTACCCAAGCACAAGTAAATTTAGCTTAGTTGAGTAGGGCAGAAAATAATTGGATATATATGTTGGTTGTTGCATTTTATTGAAAAAAATTGGACATCTTGATTTAATGTCTACATTTTAAGCCACGACATATCATAGCTGATTATCCACGCAGTGAAAATAATTCAATAGAGAAAGGTGAGTCCTTAAGCCCCAACGGTTTGCTGGTATTTTAATTGGGTGATAGATCTGTTATGCTATATCTGATGCGAGTAAATCATCTATTAATATTATAAGTTATGGTAATTCGGCAGAAAAGCTGAAAAAGCATTTGCTTTAAATACTGTATTGCTTGATATTAAAGGCTTACTGATATGTGTTCATTTTTTTTATATGAAGTTAGGATAAGAGTACGACTTGGTAGGTAACATTAAAGGATATATTGCAATTGCTGTCCAATATCACTACGATATGATTTGGCTCATCTAGGGTGTGTTTACTGATAACTAATTTGTTAAAATATTTTAAATTATAAAATAATCCATAAATTCTAAATTATGACATATACTATGTGATAATTGGCAGATATTATTATTCTAATAGGTTAATGTTCTTAGAATTACTAAAAAGAAACTGTAGTCTACCTTAGTACATCATGTTGGCTAGTTAGATAAAGTTGTGGAAGTATGGAGTTATATATTTATAATATTATACATAATTGTTAGACACCTATTAGGAATCTAACAATAAAATATATATCTATATATATATATATAAATTATTGGTGAGTAAAACTTCCCTATTATGTGTCCGATCGATGTCTGGGACCCATTGAGTGATCTGTTTGTATCGCCTGGTGACAATGACGCTATGTGATGTGTCATGAGCTAATTTGTTAAGGAATCCTGATAGGATATTAATGTTGTGTACACAGCAAACAACTCCTTCCGGCTTCCATCAGATGTTCCTCGCCACCCTAGATCTTTTCGAGCATCCAAGGAAATGTTTATCTTGCTGTTCCTGACCAGTATTCGGCGAGTTAATTTCTGAACAGGTCTGCAGTGTAATCGTCCTCTCGGAACTACAAACGATGCTAAATTGAGGATTCCGAACCTTGTCATTGTAGTAAAGAGACGAAATGCGATAATCTATTAGTGACTGGGTTGCCAAGAGTGGCATCCCGCATGGTCATAGAGGCTGGGAAGGCAGCTTTAAAATAAGTAGGAGTGAAAGCATCTCCTGGTAATGTACGTTCTGCAGTTGCTTCTTTGAATTGGTTCGAAAATCACCCTATTGAAGAAATTCTTGTGAGAGGAAAATGAAGAAGCAAGAATACCTTTAGTGACTTACTATCGTGAAATCATCTCTAATGCTCAGAATATAGAGCCTTTTATCAATCAGCCTTTACAATTTAAACCAATATCTTGACATTATGCTAAAAGTGAACGAAAAGGCCTCATTTGCAGAAAATTGCTTGTAGTTAATAAATGTATAACATATAAATGTTAATCTGTGAAGTGCTTTTATATTATTAGGCTTTTAGTTCCTCGTGTTCATGTTCATGACACATCACATAGCGTCATTGTCACCAGGCGATACAAACAGATCTCTCAATGGGTTCCAGACATCGATCGGACACATAATAAGGAAGTTTTACTCACCAATAAAACTTCTATTATGTTTCAAAAATGTCTGGGACCCAGGTAAGTCCACCTGGTGGCTTCCCATGAGGTCTATGAAGAAAAGGTTCCTCACGAACCTACACCAGTGACATACGACACTATCGCCGAGGAACGCTAATGGGAGCAGAGGAGATCACACGTGTTGCGCGGTGATTTCAAACGACAAGACGGCTGCACACTTTCATATATATATATGGTACTTCAATTAATGTGTTTTTTATTTTACTTTTAGTAAGATGTAGATATGCCTACCTATATCGCTTACACCTACTTGATCCATTTTGCTCAATAAAATTTAGTAAATGTGGTAATATCATAAAAAGTATTATTATATTGTCAACATATTTCGTAACTTTTAGTAATTGTAATTTTTAAATGGTATGGGAACGCCAATTATTTTTGGCCTAAACAGCCATAAAAAAATACTTTTTTCAGTAGTTTTCAAATTAAAATTTAATTACCTTGAATTTTTCTATCCTTGAATATGCAACATGTATTAGTTGACGTTCATCGATGCAAACATATTCAAACAAATTAACATTTAACAAAATAAAATGTAGTTAGATATAACATATACATCTGAATAATTAACAATGAACAATGCTTTTTTTATTGACCATTACAATGATCTTAACTCTGTTTAATTTATATAGGTCCTTCATGCTCCAAATCATAAAAATCTATAGGTGACAAAAATGTTTTTTTTTGTGTCCTACATGCTACTTGCATTTTTATGAATAAGTAATTTGAAGAAAATAAATCTTAGAAACTCATTTTGATAAAAATAATTTGTAAGCTAAATGTGTTAGTTATGTTATTACATTTTTCTGTAATGGTGATATTCACAAGTGACTTAAACTTTTACCTCTATAACCCATCTCCAAGAAGCGGTGCTCTCCAGCGTGTGACAATTAGTGAGTTATAATATGAAATTATTTATGTGATGATTTAATGCGCAAAATTGAATAAAATTCATAAAATTGTTATCATTATTTTGCAAGTACCCGGATGTGATGCAAATGAAGGGATGTAGTTATTTCCAGGATCAAAATGTTGGTGGCCAAACAAGGACAGGTACTAAGGTTTTAATTAAGTAAGATAGATGGTGGGGTAGAAAGGTGACGGCGCCCAATGTCCACACAGCACAATACGTGCAAAGTGAGCGAGTGTGAACAACGTGCATTGTCCACACTCAGAAACGCCACCGACCTGGCTTTAACCGACAGGACTTTGGCCCCCACCGGCAGGTTCTCTCTGATGAAGACGGGCCCGTAGACTGTCTGCTCCCAGATGGGGGGGTTGTTGGCTCGGTCCACTACGTCTATTTGAACTTCCACAGTTCGCGATAGAGGAGGGAAACCCTTGTCTTGGGCCATCGCTTCCAGCTTGTACGTTTCTCTCTAGGGTAAAACGGTTGACCGAAACAGACAAAAAAAAAACCACGCAGTTAGTAGTGTTAGACAGAATGGCGCTCTAGGCGCAATACCAACCTCGCCTTGACACTGGTCACTACGGTACCCACTGTGACATTCTCTCTGATGTGAACGGGGCCGTAGGAGGTGACGTCCCACACGGGAGGCTTATTGTTCCTGTCAACGACGTCTAATTCGACGTCCACGTCCGCGGAGGAGGCCGGTACTCCCCTGTCTGAGGCGCGCACGCGCAGGCGGTATCTGTCCCGCTAGCAAACACGGGACAGAGGTCAGCGGGGCAAAACAAAATAATTGTACAACATAAACTCATAATTCACTCGCTGCTAATAAAGTAAAACAAAACAAAATAATACATTTGAGTAACTTCACACAATTAAACGGACTGACGTAACAAAAATATGATTGCAGTAAATGTAATAGGTGTCATAAAACAATATAAATCAAAGAACATGAACTACTACTGCTGTGATTCAACATGGCGAATTCAACGACGATCATTCAGGTCACCATTCAAATTGTCTAAGCTATTAAAGAAATAAGTAAACAAAAAGTGATTAGCGCCTTACATACATCTAGTTCTACAAAAATACCGATCATACTTCGATCTCCAGGAAATGGAGTTCGACTCGGATTAATTTACATCCAGGCACACAGTCACCTGTTAGGTATCATATTTTATGCTTTTAATTGGTTTTTAAATGAGTGACTTGGATGCCACTAGATTTGTGCATGAATATTAATGATATGATATTATTAAAACATAAATTAAACTTACAGCATACTGTACAAGAGAAAAAAAAACTAAATACCTACACATTTAACATTTATAAACTAGTATACAACATAGAAAAATGACAGTCACTAAAACTAATAAATAAAAATAAGCAGGCAGGTCATGCATAGCTCTGCATTCATAACAAAAAGGCAGGGAAGGTCAGGTTGTCATAGAATGATGTTATATTGACCTCATGTTTTTTGTACAGCGGAACGACACTCATCGAAACATAGGTAACACGATGGACGATTAATCGAATTTGTACAAGTAATTTACAATGATTACGTCACCCCTTTCACAGAAGGAAAAATGTCACAACTGGAGAAGCGGCCAGGGCGCCGCCTTGGACAACGCCCTGGCCATCTATAGTATCTTACAATAAACACAAAACATCTCCTTCTATCCTGAAATAAAATTCATCAAGTCAATCTAGAATGAAAATATTTTACAGTGTGATTAGTTATGAGTTGTCGTCTAATGTGAATGAAATGAAACACAAGGTTGTACTTATAACAAAAAAAAATAAAAGCTGACGACCGACAGCCGGGGCTCACAATACGGCGGACCAATCTGCAGAGCGGCACCACAAAAAATTACAAGTTAGTAACAAAACATGTACATACAAAAAGTATATCCAAAAGCTGGAAGCTTTATTGATAAATTTAAAAAATAATCCTTAACTAAATTAGTGCGGAGGATATACAAAAGTGCATATTTACGTAAACTGTACATGTTTTAGAACTATACATAAAAGTAGACAGTGAAAATATTTACAGCAATTCTTGTCATTTTTAAATATATTACACGAGATGTTTAATCAATATTATGACAAGAATAAATATGCAAGATTGTGCCGTAGGAAACAAAAATTCAGTTTACCAATAAAATAAGAATCAAAGTGAACACGCTCAGCCTGATGGGCCAAGCTGCAACTCAAAGAAACAGTGCTGAAGGAAGAAGAAGCTACCTAGCGACGTCCTCCAGGGTCACAGCAGCTCGTTTAATGGACAACTGATCTGCAGAGCCAGGATTTACTTATAGCTTCTTTACAGCATGGGTGTAGCGATTTAGAACTATTTACATTTGAAAAACTTAAAATTTAAGTGCCAATGGATAATCCTAGTTTCTGTCAGAACTCATCCATCAAACACAAAATATACAAATAGTTAGACTTCCATTCATCCCTCAGACTTCATACATCTTATTATGGCATTATCATTATTCATTATAACATTACATATTTCGAAATCACAAAATATAAGTAAAATTTTACTTTAGAAATTCCTAATTGAAACTAAATATAAGATTATGTTATAATATAAAAAGTTTCACTGTAACCCATAGGTTTTGGATTTGAATCCAAATAGTTTTGCAGATTAGTGGTTTATCACTTTCTTGCAATCATATTAGCTTAACTATGTCTGCTCAATTAAGAAGGATCCAAAATAATCATCGTAGATAACTTAGCCGGTTGACGTTGGCTGTAAAAGGTCTTTACTCAAGGGGGAAAATCTTCTTTTAACACGTGAGAGGAGCATCCTTAGCGTGAGGTATATACTGCTAAACTTTAAAAAAATCGACTGATGCTTTTTATATGAATAGATAAAATCTCAGTATGCTTTTCCACGCATATTAAGATTGACCGGAGTAATCAAATTTATCACTTTCCAAAAATTGCCATATTATAGAAACAACAACTGATTTATTAAAAAAACCTTAACATGACATATCAAAATGTTAATACACAAATATTTCAATTTAAGACAAGGCTTATTATGATTTAGAAAGCTTCCTATTATCATCACTGAATAATATATATATATATGCATAAATTACAAGGAATTCATTGTAGCAGTGTATGTACACGTTGTTAAAACATAATAATTGAATTCATGATCTACTCGTATATTACAATCTAAAAGACTTTGTCAAGATCAAATGGAACTTCTTCCAGGGGATAAACTGATTGTGTTCCTTATTGCTTGCTTGTTGCTCATTGTGTATTAATACTTTTACTATTAGATATATTTGAAATAATGAATTTTAAATTTAAATTTTATTATATATTAATAGCATTGCATAGCATATAATTGTTAGAATTGATAAAAAATCCATAAATTAAACACACTCTCAGAAGTAATAAACAAATGATGTATATAATTTCAAATATTAGTCCTGAATTTGAAGAACATATAATAAATTTCACTTCATTTTAATAAAATTATAAGTGTACTTACGTCCAAGGGCTTTTTCAAAACAATCCAACCGGATTCCGGTTGGATTTCAAAATAATCAATGTCGGCGGCATTATATGGTGCACTCAAGGTATAAACAATTGCACCGTTATTATCCGCATCTTCATCAGAAGCAGATACTCTTAGAATATTTGTTCCTATACTGGCATCTTGCTTGACATTTTCCACATATTTCTAAAGAAAAAAGTAAATGAATGATATAAATTTGGAATGTTTTACACACAGATATTTTTCAAAAATCTTAAAACATACTTGTCTGTCAAATAATGGTGGGTTATCATTGACATCGGTGATTTCAACAGTAAACGAACAAACACCTTCCAACGAAGGTTCCCCTTGATCAGTGGCTTTGACCGTTACGGAGACAAACTTTCCATCGTCACCTTCACGATCAAACACCTTGTTGGTTGAAACCTCCCCAGTCTCTTCATCAACTGTAAATTTAGTACCTTTCTGATTCGGCTGTTGAACAATTGAATATTTAACTTGACCATTTACACCTTTGTCTTCGTCAGTCGCATGTACTTTAATAACAGGACTTCCATTTGGAGCTCCTTCTTCAACTTTTGGGTAATAGCTACCGCAATCTTTAAATATCGGTTTGTTATCATTAACATCGGTTATAAAAACTACAACAACAGCCGTTGAAGTATGAATTGTTGCATCTCCGTTTACGCAGCACGCTCCATCATCAAGAGCAGTTACATTTAGTTCATATTTATCTCTATCCAATGATATAGATTTTCCATGTAGTCTAATTACTCCGGTTATTTCTTCGATGACAAATTGACCAGAAGTCATTCCACCACCAACAAATCCAAAGCGTACATTATCCCCGTCTTTATCGGATGCTACTACTGTCGTTACTAGAGTGTTTGGTCCTGCATTTTCATCTACATTAGGAGTGTAAACTTGTTGTGAAAATTTTGGTTCTTCATCATTTTTATTCTTTGTATAAATTCGAACAGTTGCAGTTCCAGTTTTTGCCGGTTCGCCTTTGTCCTTGGCAGTTACGACAAATTCATAATAGGCATTATTATTGTCAGCATCTAATTGCTTGTTATTTGTTATTATACCACTAGAATCCACACTAAAATGATCATCTGTAAAGAAAAAAATGATTTAGTTTACTATGTTATTTTAGTCTAGTGGTCTAGCTTTATACTTTGTATTAGTTGATTTAACTTGTCGATGGCCACAACTTCAACAGACAACCAAAATTTTTCTATTAAGTGTGACACTACGTCTATAAATTGACGCTATTTACATCCAATCATCCAGAAGCCAATGTTATATGACATCCCGTATTCAATTTGTTTTTAAGGTGCCATAAATGGAAACAAGTTATTGCTTGTTATAACACAAGCAGCAAGTCGAATGTCAATATATCCAAGTAAGGATACTACATTTGGAAATATGTCATATTACTATTTTCAGTGTATGAAATTATGGCCATATTTGAAGATCCTTTGATATGGCCATATTGATTATGGCCATATTTGGCCTTTGACATCGGCCATAGGGGGGACGTCCATTTAATAAGTCACACTGTTAGGGGGAGAATCATACAAAGGTAGGTACAATATGATTATTACAGCTCTTCCCAATTTCAATAAATATGCATGTCTGCACACATGTGTCGGTCAACCAGCGCTTTTTGCAATCCATTGTGCTTGTTGCTGACACCGGAGTTATGCGTGAATTCACACCGGTGTGCAGTCCCTGTTAGTTGCGATCTCTTTCTCACACAAAGCTAGCGTAAAATACTTACCTATAGTGAGTAACCCCATCTATTAAGGTTAGTTAGTCTGTCTGGGATCTTGCATCAATTTATTAAAATTATTAAGTCAATGATATTTTAGTAATGTTAAGGTTAGAATATTGTCTAAACAAAATAAGATTTAAGCATATCAAAAGCTATATATAAAGAATATAAGAAGTGCAATACTGAAATATAAAACTCTGTTAAAGTCAAGGAAAAGGATTACTGAAAAACTACCTCCTATATTTCAACACTCATTGATTGTCACTTTGTACTATGTTTGTATGACAATGGAAATGTATTAAATAAACCAGTACATGACATTAGTATTGCAAAAGTTTTTTTATCAATCGACATAAAAAGGCGGGGGGGCAACGCAAGTGCGACATATTTTTTAGAGAGTGTTACAGAGTGTAATGTTGTGTGAAAAGGGGGGAGGTGAGGGTCAAAAATAGTGTGATGTATTAAGTGGACGACCCCTAGACACCGGTTACATAAAAAATCTAGCATAGTTTCATTTAAAGCCAAATCTTGAAATTGGCCAGCATAATATATAAATAACAAATAACAAATAATAACATAAATAACAAAATATAGTAAATATTTTGTTATTTATGTTATTTTAGAACCATCTCTATCGTTAAATTTATATATTTTTTCTTGTTTATTTATTTACATATTATATGACCCACCAAATTATTGTTAAGTAGCTCTACCATCATATTATTATTATTATAATTAAATTCATAAAAAACATTTATAAGGGCGATTAGCATTGCTCTGATATAAGCCCTGCCTTCTTCACTAGACGATGATATGTCTGTACTAAGGAAGAGAGTGCTAAAACAAAAGCTTTGTCAACTGTCAATTGCATCCGTCTATATAGATAATTCAATTTGACATAGATAGTATTAATAGAAACATGCTTAATATAGCCATACATATGTGCAAGTAAAAATATAAATAAAAAATATACATAATAAAGTACAAATAGAATTATAATAATAGATACCTATATTAAAAGTCTAACCAAATGTACTAAAATCATTGTTCTATTATATTTATATTTTTACACATTTTACAGATGCCTCTTTACCTTAATTTTTCTGTTTTTAAATAAAATTGTATTTGTAAGGGTTATGCTGAAAACCTGTACTATGCTCGTTAAACTAGTAAAAAAGGTGAGCATAAACCATTTATTTTGTTTTTGTGAAACATAGTTTTAAACACATGTTTTAGATACAAACCTGAAACTAAATATTCAATTTCTGCATTTTTTCCAGAATCAGAATCCATAGCTTTAACTTTGAGAATGCTGGTTCCGAGTGGTATATCTTCATCTACGTTATGTGCTTGGTAATCAGGAAGTTCAAACTTTGGTGCATTGTCATTCACATCGGTAACTCGAATTGTCAACTGAAAATATAATTAAAGTAATATTTTTACAGCAAACAACTACAAATATACTAAAGAAGGAACATACAAGGTAAATAAATAAAATAATATAAATTAAGTTAAGAATAGAGAATTGAATTGAAAAAAACTAGATCTTTTAAACATTGCTCAAAACCAACAGTATTTATTGCTCAAAACCAAAGTATTACAGAGTATACAGTTACAAAGTACAGAGTTAGAGAGTACAAAGTTAATAAGCATAATAAAGAGAAAGAACAAACAAACTTTGGACAAACAATGCATTGCGGTGATCTGCAGTGTTCATTCTGTAAGCCGTAAGGGAAGATAAAGACAGTGGCTATTGGGTGATATTTTTCAGAAACTGATGGAAGGTTGAAAGCAAGCCTTGAAAAGCAAGAGCTGCCTCATTCCTCTCGATATTTTAATTGAGATTATAAGTTTTATTTCATTTGTACATAGATGTGTCATCTCTGATGTGTCATCTCTGATGTGTCATCTCTGATGTGTCATCGTCACACTTTTAAGTAAGACAAAGCAAAGGGAGATGCAGAGAAAAGCTTTATTAGTAGAAAAAGGGAGATGGTAATAGATGTACATTATCAGTAAGTCAATAATCCATATCTAACCAAGAACAGATTAATAACATTGGTTATAAAATATGAATATATTTAATTTTTTTAAAAAAATGTGTAAAAAGCTTTAGTACCTCTACTGATGTAGAGAAACCGCCCGAATCTTCAGTGGCAGTAACAACTAATGAATAAACATGGGGTTGTCGCAAATCTTCAAAGTCCAATTCCTTTGCAAGTTTGACAATTCCTGAAGTTGGTCCAATGTTGAAAGTGCCAGCTCCTTGCCCTTGTGCTTTTAGTGTGTACCGAATTTCCCGATCAGCAAATGATTTGGCCTTAACTGAAATTATGCTGTAAGTAAAAAATATTTGTCATTATTAATATCATACTGCGATGATATTTGTTAATTTTATTATTAGCTAAGAAATAGAAAATAGGAAACTGTGTTTAGATTTATTTAGTATAGACTTTTTTTAACCTTGCACGTAAATGACAGTGTATTTAAATATATAGGTTTCTTCAAAATTGAAAAAAAATAATTATACATATCATAGTTAGGTCTAGGTCGCTCTGAACTTGTACTCGGTGACCTCTGTATATGTTATTATATTTATTAAGAGTTCTAGTTTAACTGGTAAGAAGCATCCAAATATGAAGGACATTGACTATCTATCTGTATGATATCATATTACTTATAAATTTGTGTGTTCTGTACTGAAATATATTTTATGCAAAAAGTCTGACCGAGAGACATTTCCTAATCTTTTTGTGCAGATCCATTTTCAATAATCGATTAAAGAAGATATTATAAAGTAGATATAAATCTACTAAAATATTATTTAGTACAGGATCCTTTTGGCATTGATGTGGTATCGATCCCTTTAGTACATGTTCTGTTGTACCCAATCCTTCTATTTTGAATCAGCAGAGAATCATTTTAGTGGTGTGAAAAATTTCCAAATAACCGTTTTGACTTAAGCAGGCCCAGAACTACAATTTACCTTAGTGATGTGACTTCACATGTCTGGAAATTTGTCAACTGAAGTATATGAATGTGAAAAGTGTTGAGGAGAGGAACTTTCCTCGGTAATACACAGTCAATTATTAAACTATTGTCAAGGAAGAGAAAATGAATACAATACGGGTAACATAAATAAACCATTTAACTGCAATATGGATTTTATAATATCTACAAAAACTGGTGATCATTTTCATGACAGAAAAAATATATTAGTTTATATAAAAAAAAACATCGGTTAGAGCAACCTATGTGCTTTTGGAAGGCTGTGAGTTTGAACTCGACAAGGTCTAATAGTTTATTCATTCTATTATTTATTTCAATTACTTAATATCAACACTAATACTGTTGCATTTTTAAAATACCTACTGCAATAAAATCATGCTCTATTGCCACAAACTGAGCCCAAAGTTTGGCGTCTCCGCCATTCAAACAAAATTAAATGTAGAAATGCTCGTGAATACTTGAAGGCAAATGTGGGGATTACCTAGTTCTTGTTATTTTAATTTAGATTTTTTATATAAATTGTATCTATGTGCGTAGGCAATAGTATCAACAGTTTTACCAGCGCTATGTCAAAAACGTATTGGAAGCAAGATGCTAGCAGCCACTTATTGACATTATTAGATAATGAATGTTTAATTTTATTATAGGAATAATGTTATGTGAATACTAACTCTGAATCTTTTTTCTGGTTTTCTGGTATTTCCGCTTCGTAGTTGGGCATGTAGAACTGTGGGGCTCGTTTTCCGCCGACGATCGAGAGGCGCTCTTCTGGGGTCGATTGAAAACGGCGCTCGTCCACTCTGCCACTCTGAAATTATCATTTTGGACATTTGAAAGATTTTCCATGTGTAAGGTGTGTAAGACTAACCTAAAGTATTTGTACGTTTGCGTTATAAATGCAATAAAACAATGCTAGAATGGTTAAAACAATTATTAAAATGGTCAATGATTAAAACAGGACTCAATAATTCTAATTATGGAGAACAAACAGCTATAACTTTCAAGAAATATTTTCACGTCAAAATAAATAAACATATTTTAATTCTTTTCAATCTAATATAATATTAAGGACCACCAATGTGCATTATTTGGATTAAGTATGTAGTAAAAGCGCCAGCTGCCATGGAAATCATGGACCGAGGTTAGGGCCGTAGTGAAAGATTATAGGGGATATAGAAAAGATCATTGGCATATAGTGTATGAATGGGTTAAGTTGTATGAGCGACATCATTTTATGAATTTTGCTTTGTATATGGAGAAACTGGGACAGCCTTAGAATTTTCACCCAACTAAAGCTCAAGAATTCTCTACGTTAACAAGAATTACCCTACCAAACAGATTCCTCTTTTACGTAGGTATCTAAAAAATAGAATGATTCTGCCAGAGTCATTCAAGAGTCTGCCAGAATCGCACAGAGAGTATGTTCAAGGAAGGCATTTTTATTATTCTGGTTAGTCCTAGATCTTTAAGAAGGTGATGGAGGAATATGGCCAAGAAGTTGCTCGCTCCCACCTTGACTGCACAAAATATTACTTTGAAACCAATTTTTTTCTGGCTGAAGTAAAAATTTTTCATTAATATACCTATAAAATGTAATCTTGGAGGATGATGTAGGTATTTCTACGAGATGATTAATTCATGAATAGATACTATTTTCAGGAACATCGATTACGGCATAATATTGAGACAGATGCCTATAGGGAAATGGTATTGCCTGTACTGTTTGTCCTTTTTGGACGATCTAATCATATATATTATACACATTTATGACCAGACAGCACAACAATGACAGGTTGTCTCTCAGAAAGGAGGGCAGCTGAGCAAAAGACCTTTTATGAATAAAAAATACTTATCAAAATATCTGTACCTACCATTTATTTTCTTTCTGCCTTTTTTGAATGAAGAAACATTTCTTTCCCTGTTTCTAAATGTGAAGAATGACACTTTAATAAAAACTATTCCACACAGGAATTATGGAGACTAGACTCCCAGACTGCTCTAACATCAGCAATAGAAGTAGATTTTATTGGAAATTGCCGAAAAATTAATTTAGTATTTGGAGCATTTTACCACTTGCAAGGTAGTATTTTTTTTTTTAAAAAAAAACTAAAAAATGCGGTGCTAGATCCACGCCGTATTCATACTGAGTAAGTACCTATCTATAAAAATCTATAAAAATATTTTTTTTATCATTTTTATTGGCTTTAGTTTTTCTGATATTTTTCGGAAACGATAATTAAAAACACACATAGTGTAGTCCAACTATAGTGGTACCTAACACTGGCTATTGTTGTCGACGGAACCCTAAAACGATGAAATCCTGTGACGGTCCAGCTAACAATAAAATCGACCGGTAGGGCGATTCTTTGTTAGCGCTAGAAAGGCTCGGAGTATGCAGAGCTCCCATCGAAACGATGGTTTAAGAAAGGGTAAAAACTTTCTCCTGGACAGAATGCGTCTAAATAACAGACGCTGAGGCAGTCTGAAATCTTTAGCGACCGCGAGCGGACTCCGACTTTGCCTTAATCTAAGTAGATTAAGGCAAACTCGGAGTCCGCTGGCGGAATACTACAAAATTTCAAAATTACAAAATTTTCGCGGAGTGCTACAAAGTTGTAGCACTCGTAGAAATGCGAGAAAACTAAATTGTTAAATTGTAACAAAATAAAGTTTATTGTACCGCGAAATCCCCCTCGCTCCTACCTACTTATAAACAGATCACAAAGCAGACTTCTCCGATAATTCGAAGAAATAACTGATTTGAGGTGATCACTTTGGTATTTTGGTAAGGTATCTCCTCTAGAGACGCACTATTAGCTTCAGTTCGCTGAAGTTAGAGGTCTCGAATTAGTTGGCGTGTTCTGTCACCAACAGGCTATGAATGGGTAAAATTTGAGAGTTGTTTAAGGCTTTTGTTTTGTTACTGTGTGTGATTTGTTTAATAATGACGTTTATTGCAACATTTTATAAAAAATGCAGGCCGTGCATTTTTAAATTTTATTTATTTTCTGACCATAATAATTGCTTTTAAAACTAAATTTCCTAACCTGGTCTTCAGCTTTCACATAGAGTACATATTCCATATCCAGCTGGAAGAGATCGGTGCCTCGGGTTCTGACGACACCTGACCTCTCGTCGACCTCGAATCTGCCGCCCGTTCGATCCCTGACGATGAAGTAATGGATGTTGTGGTCGGTGTCAGGATCCCGCGCTTGGAGAGTGAACACCGGAGTGTTGGGCGGGGCGTTCAGCTGCACGACGGCTTGCATCGGAAGCGGTCGGTTGATGAAGTAAGGCGGCTCGTCGTTGATATCCTTCACGTGAATTATGACGCGTTGGTTGTCGGTATCTGTAAAAAAGTTAGTATTGGATCAGTCATACAGTCATTGGGATTCCACAAACAATACATGATTACATTCAGCTGTAGTGGATCGGACGGATAATGGAATCAATAATCATAACGACGGATACTAGATTTAAAAAAGTATAATAGTGAAGTTTCACCACTAATTAAAAGTTATTTTTTTTAAATATTTTTTTTAACTACACCTTTTTATAAACCTATTAAATGTGATAAACTTCCTTGTTATTCATTATATATATTGTAATGTAGGTACCCACAGAGCATTGCGCGGCAGTTGAATAAACGCTACCTTCGCGTAATGAGTGTTTTATTTCGCTCCTACATAACAGAGGTCTTCGTGAGTTTCTTAATATTAATATTAATATTAAATTAAAAAGATGTAGCTATCAATATTTTTATGATTACACTACAAAGTAAGATCCTAAGTAAAGATATTTTTTTTAAATTCCCGCCCAAATAATAGCTTCAACTTTCGAATAGGTTTCATAATGGGCTATATTTTCAAGGAGGGTAAGATACTCCGATGCGACACTTATAGTTGCCTGGGTCCAACTGGCCGACGTTACCAACATTTTACCGTATTATTATGTTTTGGATTACTAATCATGCATACAATTACTATATGTACTTACATTTTAGTCCGGCTAAAGGCAGCATGAAAAGAAAAAACAAATGTTAAAATATGCCAGAAATACACTTAACACATACAAAATAATAATCCTCTATTAAAAAATACAAATTTAAAACAATTTCAAATTTGTCAATTTATTTCAATTTGGTTCAAATCTAAGGTTTTTTAACATTAGTAGGCCTTGAAACCCTTGAATGTAAAAAAATGCAAAATTAATTAAAAAATATTTTATAAAAATAAAAAAATATTTTATAAAAATAAAAATATATTTTAATGTAATTTAAATAAATTTTTATTTACTTATTTATACTTATTATTAATGTCTCACATACGTAATAAGTATTTCTGTTTTTTCTGTCACCTTCTTTCAGCCGCTCCTAAAACAGTTTTTTAAAGCTATTTAGAGTGGTCGTTACTCCAAAAGCAACAATAAATGACTGGATTTTAATCTGTCTTCATGATAATATTTTTTTATTTTTTTCAGTGTTATTATATCATTTATAATATGCAATCAGTCATGGCAGGTTGATAAAATAAAACCATGACTAACCATCACTATAAAGGTACCTTTCTTTACCAGCCAGAGTTCATTCTAAAAGAGCATCGTTCAAACGGACTAAATTAATAAGACATAATTGAATGTAGTACGGCATTATTGTGTTTCATTTTAATATAATTGGTAAGCAATGTATTAGAAAGATACAACGAAAAAAAATAATACAAATTTTAACAAAATGGTCCTACAAACAGCTCATACCAGGAATCAAACCTATACTCCTAATTTATTTAATTTCTTATGATAATAGCTACATTAATAAAAGACAAACAGTAAATTAAACATCAAAACATGATTTTAAAGATCATGATCATACATAGTACATGGCGTAATGTCAGAGTGGGGTGTGTATTTAACACTTTTTTTTATTTAATTTAATATATGTTTAATTTAAAACGAACGAAAATTGATAAGCAAACATTTTATCGTTTAAACATAAGTTTTGAATATTAATGGAAGAACACAAACATAAAATAACGGAAAACACTAGTAGCTCGCCCTCTAGAAAGATAGCTTTCGCTTTATATAGTTTAATGTAATATTTTCACGAGGAAAATATTCTCATCTTAGAGTAATCTCTTTCGCTGTAAAAGTTGCTCTTTGGTAAGTTGTTGCACGTACGTCGGGCCCACGGGTCGGACGGCCGGGCCGTTAGACTTGCCATGAAATGAGTTCTTTTGCCTCGAACAAGGACGATAAAAGGTAATCCTTCCATATTGCTAACCCTCACTAAATCCCATCTCCTTCTAACAGCGGTCTTAGGATCAGTGCTACATATACTTTGCGTTAAAATACCCATATTATTTATTTGTTACCGACCTTCAATGCGGTTTTTAGTTATTAATATTCGCAAAATAAACATCGGAGTAAACATCGTTTTAAGGAAAATAACATAGTTTAAATCGCTACGGGTTGGAATTTTATCATTATCAGCTTTAGAACAGAAATCTGTGAACTAAAACTTTTGAAAGTGAAAACTATATATAATATAATACGGCGAGACAAATTATTTGGGACCAATTTTAAAATGGGTGTTTGTGTCGCGGCTTCATGCATGTATTTTTTTTTAAATACAAAGATTACAATCAAGCCCTAAAATTTAATTTCGTCTTGGTCTACATAAAGAAAATATTTACGGTGTCTACATTCACACTTAGATACTTTTATATACCGTTTCCTAAGACCAAAAAAAAAACAGCTATTTGGCTATTAAGTGGTTAAGGCGTTGGAATATTGATTCAAAGGTCGCGGGTTTAAATCCGGTCATGGTTATACCATTTTTAACGCTTCATTATCATCATCTTCCCTGACTCTAGGACAGGCATATTTAGCTAGTTGAATAGGCCCCAAAATAATTGTATATGACCTAGGTCATAGGAATTCTTCAAAAAAAATATGTAGAAATGATTTGCCACAAAATAATCTTACTCATCTTGAAATTTCGAACTCAGGCTTTGTGAAAAAAAATCGAAATTATTACATTTTTATATTGTGATTACTATAATTTAGATTTAATTCTTAGATTTTGGTGAAAATTAGATCAAACAGTACTTGTTAAAAGAATATATTTTAAGTCGCGGAATAAGCAATACTAGAGACTAGTAATACATTACTTTTAAAATTGTTAATGTTTACGGATGCGCTAATTTTATTTAAAATTTGACACGTTATCAGCGGTTAACCTAAAGTTATTAATAATTAGACCTAATGTCATATTAAATAATAAATTTCATATTGAAACTTTTAGCCACTATCTCGTTTATTTATAAGCCAGTGTGGGTCTATGATATCACTAAAATGAATTGGTTGCTGTCCAAGTAGGTATAAAAAATAAACCATGACCCGAATATATAGTATTATCTTAATTTAAGAGAGATATAAACGAGTCATCGTTCCATAACTACTAATGATCTAACTTCGTCCAAACTTAACGATTGATTAAACCGCCTGGCCGTGTCATCTCGATAACTAAACAACCACCCAGTTGGGAGACAAACGGTCGGCCAAAGTCGCTTCGTGACGAACTCAGACGAAGTCATCCGATCTGCCCCGAGCGCGGTCGCGTCGACACCCGCCTCATCTGCGGGCGGTAAAAGTTTACTTGCCTCGTCTGAAAATGCTTCGTCGCTGGATTCGCGGAAACAAACCGCGCAGTTTTTACAATTGTACTGAATATTGCCTACGGTAATTTTATACGAACACAGAAGGAGAATAATTTTGTTAGTATATTTATTTATTTATTTATTCTTATACACGAAAATACATACATTACAGGACAGTAGTAACAGTAGTATATGTTCCCAACTTAGACTGTCTAATCTGGGACCTAGTTTTGACCGTCAGTTTCGGCCAAATAATAATTAATACGATTTCTGATATCTCGTTTGTTATTTCAGGTTCATCTCGAGAGATTTCTAATAATGGAAGAAGAAGAGATTTGTTTATTTGGCTATCCAAAAAAATCAGAAAGGATTCACTGAAAAAATTTGAATAAAAAATATGTAAGTATTTTCTTGTAGCTATTATTATATACATAACTATTATATATATATATATATATATATATACTAACTATCGTATTTCTTAGCTACGCATGGAAACTTATAATATAATAAAATATTCTAGATTATAAGAGTGTATTTTGAGTGCTTTATTTGTAATAATGTTTGATTTAGTTTTTAATTTAATATTTTTTCTGCAGCCAGTGTTTTTTTCTATTTGTAGACCTTTAAAAATACTTACGCACTTCGTCAGATGAATTATCGAGAACATGAATATGAGGTATTGCTGACTTTACTGTATAAGATATTGCAAAATTACTAGACCTCTCACGGTGGGTGACATGTCCCTCGCAGTTCCGTCTCATTAGACTCGAAACCAGGGTACTTTTGATGAACTCAGTTATAAATCGTATTTTAACACTTTTCATGCATTCAATTTAATTGTTCATGCATCATTAATATGCTCACACTCTAATGGTCAATAATTCACGAACGGCTCTTTTATACACACCTATAACTTCTACACCCACACTTTGAAAAAATAAACATTCAAGTACTAAAAATTAAAAAATACCCTCAGAATAGTAGGGAAATACTTGTAATTGGCTAATGTTTTTTAAAGAATGAATTGCCTTAATATTTGTATGTTAAGCTGTAACTTAGTAAGTTAACAATAAAATAAAATACAATTGAAAAAAATACACTAACTAAATAAGGAAAAATCGATAATTAACTAATCGAATAACATAGATTTATAACATTAAAGTCAATTTTTTAATACTGATATGACAGTACGGTTATTAAAACGTATTATTTAATACTGGCTAGTTAAAATTAATATAAACTCACCTATTTGTGCAATGTAAAATGTTCAGTGCCACATTATAATTATTATAAATTGCAATATTATGATAGTGTTTATTAATTGTTATTGTTTATTACTAACCACGCCTCAAAATTTACAAGAAAATGGTGTTAAAAATTATGAAGAATTGAAAGAATGTCATGATACCATTATATGTTTTTTTTTTTATTTTAATCTGCAGGAACAATAAGGAGAGTACAATCACAATGGGATAAGAAAAGGATCTATCTTTATTCAAAGCTTTTATTTAGCTTACAATGTTTTTATGTCGGTTTAGATCAAATCTTGCAAGCTGAACCACTTCCTCTCATCCTATGGAGTTGAAATTTGACATGTTGGATCAGTTCCGATGACGATGCATTTTCATGGTAAGCATGACCTGTGTCATGACCCAGGGATGGCTCCAGACGAAGCAACTTCTTAACGGTCAACAGCACAGACACGAAATTTTGTATACGCATTCAAGTACTTAATAAAGGCTTTTTTTCAAAAATGTATTTCACGTTTACTCCATCTGCGTAATAACTAGTGATTAACTTAACAAAAAGTCTTTATAAATATATATCGACCAAGCTGGTTTTTAGACAAATGTCATGAAATTAACATTTTTGATTTATTATTTATTTTTATAAATTGACTTATGTTATATACAAACATATCTGAGCAAAAATTAGTAAACAAATGTTGAGGGATCGTTCGCTGTTATTGCTTGCGGGCGGGTCGCTAGAGGTCAAAACGGAGGCATCCAAACAAACTCTTTATCGTTAACAAACGATAACAATAAAGTAAAACAAACAATAAAAGTTATCTACTTGAGATCGGCTTCAATTTTAATTTACAGCTATCTGCTCTGAAATGTGATAGTTTGTACATACACATTGTACTACGTTAATTTTTGTAAATCAGCTTTAGATTTTATAAGGTTATTATAGTTAATATTAACCTAAAGGTTAATAATAATTGAATTAATTTGGCTTAATTTTGATTCATTTTTATGGAAAAGTTGACCACTCGTTGTTGACTCAACACAAGAGCCTGCTTTCTCGGATAAATATTCCCCTTTTAATACACCACTGCTTAAAACCAAGTAGCCGCTACTGCTTAAAAATGGTATTTAAAAAAAAACTTACATTAAGTTACAATAAATAGTTGTTGACACATTCTTACAATTCGATTAAAACTAACGCGTGAAGAGTCTCGGCAATCTAGTGGAGGAGAAAAGTAAGTGCGGTTTGCCTTCCAGGGCGGTTTTCGTGGACCCTCCTGGGACTCGAGTGGCCTCAGAGCCGACAGAGGGCCGAGGAGCGAGGGACGAGGGTTGAGAGACGACAGCATAGTGTCGTCTCGCCTCCTCGCCCCGTGGGCTTTGCAGGCGTGTTATCGCGTAATATCGTCTGTGGTGGCGAAGCTTTGTTTCGCGCGAAAATCCCCCACTTTTGGCACTTGGCCAAAGGTCTGAGTAACATAAGCGCATAACGTCACGCTATCCCATTCTATATATTACTTCGTACGTAGCTTACAGGAAACATCTACACTTTTTACTTCTGTAAAAATTGAAGGAGTATCAAATGTACAAGGGGCCTCTTCCCGAAAAAACTAGTCTCTGGCTTGCGCGTGGTTTTCAATCATTCTGTCTCATTTAACAGCTTGTAGAAAGAGAAACATCCTGTGTAGGATAATCTTGGAAAGCAGAATTTAAAAAATAAATAAAAAGATAGTATTAAAAGTGTATTTTAAAAAACTTACTTGAATTTGCATCTGTATGATGTCAACGTTGTTGTATTTTCTCGAATCATGTGTTCAGTCAATAATATATTTGCAGCAAAAGAAACGATATTTGAAGAACTCTCATTAGGCTCGGGCCGAAGGCTAACGACTTAACGATTAACAAATATGGTTCGAATACATTATCTTGATCCATGAATGATATTTCAATTTACTGTTTTTAAATAAAAATAAATAAAACATACACACACACACGAACTATTTCGTGTGCTACTTCGACCGCAACTAATTTCAAATTTGGTGTTTTTTTAACTATTGTTATGTTATCCATACTTTTCATCTTCCCATTCTTTGTATTTATTAAAATATAATAATGTATTTTTTTTTAAATAATTGTTATGTTGTTGATTGTAATTGTTGTGTCATATACAATTATTTTTGGGCTCTACTCAACTAGGCCAAATGTGCCTGTCCTAAAGTCAGGGGAGCATGAAGCATTAAAAATGGTATGACCATGTGCGGATTCGAACCGCGACCTTTATTAACAGTCTAACTAGACTACCACGATCTAAAAAATATTATGTTATTTTTGTTTGTATGTCGTGTAGATATAGAGCGTCCCAAGACCATTCCCGAAAACAAGGGGTGTTTATGTTTCCTATTAGGAATAAGAAATTATATAATAAAATGCGAAAATAATTCATCATCAACCTTATTAATTTTATTAATATTAAATTTTATTATTTTATTTTATTTTGAGAGGCGATCGATATTTCGCTTTGCTTCGCTACGGCTTTCACCGATATAGTTAATTCACTATATAATTACTGTATATAATGACGTTTCCCAGAAATTGATTGGCTGTTGGTTTACATTTTTCACATCGTTTTCTTTAATTATCATTATCATAAATATTAAAAGAGCAATATTTAACATTATTAATCTTCCATTTTAAATTAGGTAGATTCTTACCGAGTAAAATTTCTTCTCGTGCACCTCCTCGTCTCTCACACACTCCTTACATGTTTTAACTGCCAAAATGTATTTCAAGCTACGCACGGCATTAATGCATCTGTTAATAGAATTCCGGATGCATAATAAAAAGTTTCAAAATATTGTTTTATTCCTTCTTAACCTTAAACAATTTATTAAAGCTAAAATATATTATTTTTACGATTGTGCACTTGTCTCATCTTAACATATCAAAATTCTACTTCCCACTTTCCTACCGACACACTTCATTCACACGATCACTTACCTCACAATTTACACTTCTCTCACATACTCTTTAAATTTATAACAGTTAAACAATGAGCTGTTAATCTTGGATTATACTTGTTGAACATATGATACAGTATTAAATGTAAGCTTTGTTCAATTTCGCTCTCATAATAATTCTTTAACAAATAAATATTACAGCGTAAAGCAACAGCTATTGTCATAATGCGGCAATTCAAGGGTCGGCAAATGGCCGTCCATCCGGGGCTTCGGGGGCCCGACGCATGGGCTGCATTCCAGGTGGACATGATGGCGAGGCGTCGCGGCGTGCAACTGCAAGCCGACGCCATCGTGCGGCCAATTTTTCCACAAAGCACGCACCGGCCATACTTTGGCCGGGCATGCGGGACTCCGCAACCCCTCGCCCCGCCGCTACGCCGCGCCCTTACCCCGAAGGTCGTAGACCTTTCGCCTGCGTGCTCGGATTTTCCTCAGCGGCCCAAAGAATGAGCAAAAAGGATTCGCCGAGGCCGCCATGTTTCTTTTATGGCTTCATTGCGAACGAATTCAACGTTGTTTCAGTCCGTATAGAAACAACTGTTACACTCTTTTTTTTAAATGTTTCGGTTAATAATCAAAATGAAAGCGTCTTACCACAATCACACAAAATTAATCTATTCAAAATTATCTATTAATGAATCTATAATCTAATAAACTCTCACCACAACGAAAGACGAATTTATTACTTTTAATTTTCAGTAATGCTATCAGGATCATAAAATTGACATTGACATTAAATCGAGTATATTTTTGAAACGAATTCAAATTATTTTCAAAATCAAAGTGTAATTTTTATTATCAGTCTTAAAAGCAAAATTAAATAATAGTGAATGAATTTAATAAGTCCAAGTGCTTACAATAATTACTATACATATCTAACTAGGTTACCGTCTGTTCTAAAGTAAACTATGTTTCCTATTGCTAAAAAGCTTACGTATATGTTGCGCATATTAAATAGTCGTACCACAATTCAAATTTTTAGTAACACAAATATAATTTCCATAATAATATAAATATAAATCTATTTGAGTTTACTACAAAATATTTTTATTTTCTCCTGTTCACTATTATAACAAGTAAGCTAAGTACATTGTAGTTTGGTTTATTTTATTGTGTTTTATTTTAATATTATCTCGATTTTATTTAAATTCTAGTTTAGATATTTTACAATAAATGGCCTTTAAATTCGAAGTAGTACCATTAATTATATGATATAGCACTAACCCATTATTCAAATAATATAAATAAATATCAATAGAGGGCGCGCCATGACAGGATCGAATGGTTATTTTACGCTGGAGAGATGGAGAGATGCTCTGATAGGACAGCCCATTGTTTGAACAGCGTGATATGGCAGTCTCATTACCGGTCGCAGGATTTATTTTACGTGTCGATGGGATAACAAACAAGAATTACTATGACACCCTGTAGCTATATACATAGTTTAGTCGTGTAAATTATTTAACCAGAACCTGATGTCTTACAGCTAGGCCCTAGAGGCGCTATTAACGGCATCGTTGTTGTGATGGGTTGCTTCATTTCCTATCTCCACTTGTGCCTGCGGCTCTTTTAATCCATTCGATGTGTGTTTTGTACGGCTATAAAGGCGACAGTAGGTTATATTTTAGGTCTGAGTATATTAAAATAAAAAAAAATACAATGTTATCATGACATTCTTTCACATCAAAAATTTTAAACACCCCATTAGATTTTTTTTATTTTTACGCACAACACGGATACAATATTTAAATTTATAATAATTTAATGTGGCACTGAACATACGAACAAAATAAATGTAGAAACTTGTTTCTACACGAAT
The DNA here is from genome assembly GCA_020383195.1 of Neomicropteryx cornuta. NCBI lineage: Eukaryota > Metazoa > Arthropoda > Insecta > Lepidoptera > Micropterigidae > Neomicropteryx > Neomicropteryx cornuta. The sequence goes on from JAHKQU010000012.1 coordinate 11,899,771, forward strand.
AGAAACTTCAACAAAGCACGAAATTATTTTAGTTTGGCTGATTACAAAGTAAGATACGATATCCTACCTTATTGTTATATTAAATAAAATCGATGGTTTTCGAATATTTTTTTTAAATATCATTATATTATTGGTTTATGTTTTATTTTTATATAATTACGTTATATGTTAATATGTTACCTAATAGATAAATAATTTCCTTAATACACTAGAGATATTTTTTAAAAGCTATTAAGGAAAAACGAAACATCCTTTGTGAATTTTCGCATTTTCTTCCTTAGCATTAATGCTAATGTGTAATATATTTAAGCAAATTCCTCGCAAAGAGCGTCGCTGCGAGAACGTTGTGAATAAGTGTAGGTAAGTATAACTATATAACGTAACGTAATTCCCCAACCAGAATGCTATTAAGGTTCCCCGGTAATGGAACATGAAGTGAACCTCCACCTGCCAGCTAATAGCTAATAGTATAATTGACTATTATTATGCTGTCGGTATTTCTAGTTATAAAGACTTTTTCTTCCTGCTGACATAAAACGCATGCAATCTTTTACTATACCATTTGCATCACAAAACTAATCACGCTAAAAAAAACCAGCGTATTGCCCAGAATGCATATCGTATATTGTATAAGTATGTGTGTGTGTGTTTGTATGTATATTTTTGTGTATGAAATGTATTTGTCTTTGAAAAAAATAATAAATAAATATAAAAAAACGTTTTCGAGAAAAACTGTTAACCTCAGTCGACAATAATATACGAATTATGTCACAATGTCTTTATTGTAAGCGCACAACTGTGGCTCTAGATGCTGAAGCATCTATAACTCGATAACTCTGATAACTCGGTCAAGATTAGGTAGCTCATTGATCCCCGAGTGTGTCGGAAATTAGCCCGCTGACGGAGTTTACAAAATCTGTTAAAAATCAATTTTAGCATTATTTTTTTTTGCATATTTTTATATAATTTCTTACTATGACAGATAAAACAAACCCTCCTTAAATCTTCGGAAATGGTCTTAGGACATCCTGTTTTTTTTTAACTTTTTTATTGTCAACTTTATGCTTTTACGTTCAAAAATATATACTTTTGAACCTATCTTCGCAAATATATTATATAGTGCTGATAAATACAAAATTTACAACTTATCAAATCGTCCATCTCGTGTATGGGTTCGCTATGAAACTATATACGAGTATGTCTTAGATAATTAATCGGCCACACATAGGGCCATGCACACATAAGGCAATTTAAGAAGTTAAACATTTTGTAGGGTATTCTGCTCCTCATTTAAGACACTCTGGTTGCTTTAACATAAAAAAAAACAAAGATACGATCATAGTTTCCTAGCCTTCTGTGTGAGTTGATATTGCCAGAAAAAAGTTTTTATTTTTTCTGATACCTGCTCATGTGAATTTAATATTAGAGACAACCATATTATTTTTACTAACTTCATTTTTACCGTAACTTTGGTTTCTAGTCCTATATAAAAACAGAAAGTAAACTTTGTCTTCAGTTATTTTTACAATCAATAATAATGCTTTTAGCATAATATTAACTAATACGCACAGTCTACGCGTCTATGCGCGCGTAGAACGCAATTTATTTTTACCTTTGTTTAATGAAGAGGTATTTTTTTTATGTCATATTAAATTGAATAAATTAATATTTTTCGTTGCCTATGGTATGTTGTGTCTATTATACAATAATTAAAACGACAAAACCTTATAAAATGTAACTGTATTTGCTCTAATTTTGTATATTAAAAAGAATTACATAAAAAAATAATGTGTTAAAATTTATTATCTATATATATTTGCGCGTGCGCATAGTGTGAGATTTGCCATGGTAAAGTTAATATGTGAAAGAAGTACGGAAAGCTAAAATTATCTATAATATGTGTTATAAATACATTAACTTTAATAAAATAAAACGTTCATACTATTGACTAAATGAGTTTGCTGTGAATTTTGTGTGATTTCAAATGTTCCTTTTTCAATAATCTATAATCAATTTTCAATAATCTAAGGCAAAAAAGCATTATTATTAGTTTAAAAAAGTGAGTACATTTTATTATATAAATTTTACCCAGTCTAACTTTGTTTCAGGAATTTCATTTTACATGTTACTTTTCTGATATTCTCACCACATTATGCCTCCACATAGAACTGACGTGAGACACAAAGAAGAAGAAGAAATCTATATTCGCGTGTAAGTCGAAATGATAATAGTACAAATGCAAATTTAAATAGTATTACTAAGTGATGACATTATTTTGAGAGATATATTTAAATGTGCCATGAATGTCATTCCAAGAAATTGTAATACTTTTGATTGTAGATCATTGCATTTACAATGCAGGTTTTGCAATGCAAAACATTTCGAATCTGAAGTCACTTTAGGTGAAAGGCTGCATTCACTTTATGTTGTCATAAGAGTAAAGCATATTGGACTTATCATAAGGAATACTTTATTGTATGAATACAAATTATTGTACGATGGACTTACATCAAGGGAATCTTCAATAAAAAGCAAGTCAAAAAAATATTTTGAAAACATTCATAAATACTCAGCATTTTATAATTGTGTTTTTTTGAAACTATTATTAACAATAAATTCATAGGTATTACAGGAAATTAAGACAAACTACACACGCGAATGACGTATTTGTACATGCTCGCAGTTGCCGTAATAGATCTAACTTAAAAAAATACATTTTCGATAATATTCACCTCATTATAGGGTATAAGAACCTTAATAAGGCTCAAACTTAAAAAAATAGTAAATTACGGTCGAATTTCGACCATTGGGCGACCTCTAGTAGTTTTTAATATGTGAAATATAACTAGAAGTAAACATCATTGACATACCGTATTTGGCAACAATTACTTACTATACTCGTATAAATTTAAAGATTATTATTACTTTTAAAATTTATCGTTTGATATTGAGTAGGTCTAATTTCGTAGGTCCTTCCTACCTTCAAAAAGTGCGAAATAATAGAGTTTTTTACAATTATAATATCTTTTAATTCAATGCAATGAACCTAACCAATTAAAATATGAATGATAGTGACAAAATATTATTGTCAGCATCATCAGAACACCCGCGCCCACCCTACGAATATGAGGGGGATTAATACCTATCGATTAACGTTACAATTAAGTTTAATTTAAACAGACACCACTGATTAATTGACGCCAATTTATTCGATATGCGATATATTTTACTGCACATGTTTTATATGTTGTACCATCTCTGACACATTTAGATTTGTCAGGTAGGCGATGGTTTTGCACTTTAGTCGTGTCAGCCGGGGCGACGCGACGCTTGCTTTTAATTGTTAATAAGGTTATGAATCGTGAAAGCGCCTCGCGTAGCTGAGCTGACGACGTCGTTAGGTCGCGCCACGGTCTTTAACGACACTTCGCATAGTTTTACCGGTTCTTTTGAAAACCTAAAATGTTTAAAAACTGCTATTTAAATTCTGCTATAAGATTTAAACGTGTGGATATTGCTGTATAAATTATGGTCTGATCGTTAATTTGTATTACATTTATATCTGAAGTAGCTTTTAATATACCCTTACCATATTATATAAACTCAGAGATTCCTTGGCTGTTTTTTTTTCAATTTTTTTTTTTTAAGTTATTGCTCCTACATATACACAGTATCATTTAATTACTTGGATACTTAGATACTATTTATTTTCAAATATTCTAATGTGTATGTTTTCAAAAAAACCTCTGAGAATCGAACCCATACCTTCAGCTTCAACTTACTGTATTCTGATACCATTCACTGATACCATTCACTGACTGGTCGGCCAGCCGTGCTGTCATATTTTTGAAATTGACCGCTCTATCGAAGTGACAATGTTTCATTATTTAGTACTAAAAATGTTTTGACTTTAATGTTAAATATCTATATTATCCGACCTTATCCGACATTATGTGATCTAACCGGCTAAGGCTATGGTTATGGCTACTGCTGATAGCATCAATCTACGAGTAAAAATTCAACTCTTTCGCATTTGTACTTTTCAAGTTGAAAGTTGCAACAGACGGACGGACGGACGGACGGCCAAAGGATGGGAATAGTAGCTTCTTATACGTGAGTGAATAGAAGCTAAAATCAATAAGCATACTCTGCGCGAAAGAGGGAGCGAAGTGCTTAGATAAAAATGTTCAAATGGTAATTAACATAAGCCATTGTGGGGTGTTAATCCTGCCAAGCTGTCGGGGAGGCGCGCTGACGGGTCGCACGGCGATTGACCTAACAAAGGAAACAATATATATATATACATCAGACATATGTATATGAATTATGTACAGTAAAAATACAAGAGGAGGTTGTATCAATTGAGTGGGCAAATCAATACTTTCCTATCAAATTCATATTACTTATCTGTAGCCTTGACCTATTTTTTCAAAACGTAAATATACATTTTTAGTAAAAAGTCATACCTGATTGTTACATTATTTTTTCCTTCTTTTAAGATAGACTAAAGATATGAGCTTATCAGCGTGAAGCAATATTAATACTGTTGCCCGAAGTAGTAGTTTTGCTTAACAATCTAACAGTAATATAAATTCTCTCTACACAGAGTTTTTCAGAAAGATGAGTATCATTAGGTGATATCGCGAATTAGATATAAAATAGTTTTTTTTACTTTATTTATTTAACGTTTGAAAAAGTGTCAAATAATTTCACACAGTGTACATAAAAATATTATAATCATTGTGACCATCTATGATTATATATTTATTTATACATAATAAGAGCGAGCCTGTACCGCTTTTATTAAATGTTATAAGTACTTAAATTATAAGACAAAGAGCATCCTTTAAGTAACAAATTTAAAATGAACATTAAGGTGACAGTCGTACTTGAATTTATCATAGTAAAATGTGTTAAACAATAAAATCAAAAGTTAAAATATAATTAAATATGATAGAACCCGCAGCAGGCACTAAAAAAACTCCTAAATACTTTAAAAAAAATGCTATTACAGAAAAATCAACCTCGGGACGGGATCGACCAGTTAGGTAAAACTTTAATTTAATGTTTAAAATACTAGGTCAATAAATAAATATATAAATAATATGAGTAAGTATTTGATAATAATAATTTGGTAAAATACTAAGCATAAAAATTTATGATTAGACAATAAGTTGTTTTATTATCATAATTTCGAACCCTTTTAACATAACTATATGAAAAGTGGTAACGGGTACATGTTATTTAATACTTTTGTATTCTCTCGGAGTGTTTAGTGAATCGGCATAATTCCTTTAAGTAAAGTTCCTCATTCTCCTCAATTAATATTTGTTTTATTTTATATTGATGACATTGTATCTGTAACTGGCTCTGTCTCATTTGAACTCATGAATAGCTTTTAGGTGGTTTCAAACTGGAGGGCCAATGGCGAAGGCGAAGTCGCGGGCGTGGGCGGGGCCGGGGCGAGGGCGGGCAAGATCCGCCAAGTGACGAATAAAAGGAAATAGCAAAATAAAATTGCCGAGTCTTTTAATTACAGCACACTGTCAACACTAAACTGTAACAAATGTTTGGTTATTTGGAGTTGAGCCAGAGCCGCCGCTGCTTTTGCATTCACTAAAAAAGCGATCCTCTGTCGTCACGGATGCAACTTGATAACACACGAGTTCGCCATTTTGTGTCCATTGAAATACGTAATGCGCCAAAAATAATAATATACGTAAAATAAACTACTTAAACATAAAAGATTTTCCAGACAACCTAACTAAAGGAAGACTAGTAAGCTAAAATTTGTTACGTAGCACATTTATGGATATTCTTTTATGCAGAGTGTTCCAAGACCATTCCCGAAGACTGATGGTGTTACCTATTACGTGTAAGAAGTTGTATTAAAAAATGCGAAACTAATTCATGCCCAAATTTATTAATTCTATGAAAGCGCTCGTGTAATTTCATTTTTGCTCGCAGGCGCTCGGCAAGGCCGATCAATAATGACACAGCACGGCGCGGCCTCGCTAGCGACCGAACTTATGACAAGAGCGATTTTACTCGAAAACCATGGTGAATTTTAGTACGAGGTCAAAACAAATAAAGTTTGAAATCGCAGGGCCTATAAGCTGAATTGTTTATCGGGAATGGTCTTGGAACACGTTCACCTGAGCGTTTCCGTTAAATCATCAAATTTTAACCAATTTCCCTAGGCTCCGTGAGTGCTGAATATACTAATTTGGTGGCAATTTATAAGCTGCTCGGTAAAGCTCAGCAACAGTAAAAAATCTGTTACTAAAGTTAAAATTTATTGGTAATGGTTAGTTTGGCAAAAAAAAAAAGTTGTTTGATCACTTACCTTGGTTAAATTTCGTGCTATGGTATGAAAATTGTTACCCACCAATAGTAGAATTCCTGGTTAAATATGGCGGCTAAAGCACAGCTGTTCGCTTTGGCACAGGGCGACGAGTGCTTTGTTGGGCTGTCAGTCAGAGCTGTCACGTCTTGTTATTGTTGCGGTTAAATGAAATATTAATGGGTTATGCTGCGACATAAACCAAAAGTTTTCCGGCCAAGAATGAACTATTTTATTGGGATGAAGAGTTTTTTAGATCGTTTCAGAATGTCAAAAGAAACTATATACAAGTAATGCCTAAACTTTACTAGCGAAATGTTTTCGCATTACAACGATGTGATGTTTACTTACTTCGTATTATTGTCATTTTCGCCATTTAAGACATAATATCAGGTCTGGCATTACAGCAAGTAAAACATTTAAAAAAATGTAAACAATCGCAAAACTTTTCGTTCGTTTATTTGTGAACAAGCACCCGCCGACCACCTGTCAGTTAAACGTCATGCTGTCAGCTGTTTATTGGCAGTAAATTAAAATAAGTTTTAACAGAATTAGGGTGTTTTGGGGATATTTTGCGTTTTGTGTAATTGCAACCTCTTTAACTATGGTTAAATAGTTACTATAGTAAGTTATGAGTTGAAACAACCCTTTTCGCTAGTTAACCTTGATAACTTGCTAACCAGTAGTTACATGTTATTATTACTAAATCAAATCTGACCATTGATCACATAACAGGCCCTAAAATAGTTTCAATAAGGCTCTGTCACGTCCAGGTTGACAGCCAACTCATACTGTCTTTTTTGCTATTTCTGTGTATTTTATTTTATCCTCCATTAATATAAAATTTACAACCATTTTATAATATTAAAATTGACCTCACATTCTATGGACGTAAAGGCTACAAAGCAGTCATTTCAATTAATATAATAAATTACATTATGATGTTCGTAGATCAACCATAAAGATCAATTTATTTATAAATTATACATATTTTTTTAACCGAATTGAAAACCTATTGCAATAAATAATATTAAACCACAGAGTATTTGTATTATTTTTTGTTTTATGTGATATAAATGTGCAATAAAATATTTATGCAATTTATTTGCCAATTTTTTTTTATTCGGATTAAAGTGCAATAAATTTTCCATTATTTTGAGCTGTCCATATTTAGATATTTATCTGTATAACCAATACACCAAAAATTAAAAAAATATAAATTCCAAATTCCTAAAAGTAGACCTTCCAAACGTTACCCTACATAAAAATACATACCTACGAACGATACATAAAAAAATAAATGTTTTTTTAGAGGGTGTTAAATTTACCCTCCTATATCTAAAAATACAAAATATTACATAATATTTGACTGTCGAAATATGTGCGCGTCACGAAGATCTAACATTAGGCAATTTTCCTACGTCACTATGTTTTCGAGTAAACTTCAGTGATAGATAGACGGGTAGACGCAAGAGTTAAGGGTTCAGTTTTTTCCTTTTGAGTCCAAAAACCTAAAAAATATGGTGTCACAGATACTAGCTTTTCTTTTTTATCTGTCTATTTCGACCATGAGAAAATGACCAATGCACAATTCAAAGGTTGGCCGAAAGTCGGACCACGATAATTACGCTGCTCGCACACGGAGCACATTTTAGAAGTCCGTTGGTATCGCATAACAAATACTAGAAGCCTCTCAACTTTATTGCTACATCACCAATGGAAATACTCCGGATCATTTTTAGGTAACAGGGTGTTTAAACAGGGTGAACTTATCAGTCAGTCAGCATCCTTTTAAGGGGGGGTGACTCTGGAAATTAATCTTGTTCAACAAGTTTTCATACATCTAACAAAAAAAATCTGTATTAAAATATAAATACTCTATGGAATATTTGGTGCGCGTATTGTTGTGTTCCTGACCTACATTCCAATATTTGGGTGCGGGAAATTACCCGTCATTCATTGTCGTCAATACATTTGTAGGTAGGGTTAACCGTGGAGTCAGTTGGTTTCTGGGTCGCGACGTTGCGACGCCACGCGGTCTGATATTTTATTGGGCGACCATATTTTAAAATGTTTTTAGGACTATTTCTTTTACCAGTTTTTTTTTATTTACAAAGCTGTTAAACAAAAGTGGTTCAATGCTAGAACCACCCCTTAAAAGGATACTGCTGACTTACTTATCGAGGTGAAAGTTCACTGATATCAGCCATACAGGCAGACAGGAAGTGGAAAAGTGTAGTCAGAAAAAGAGAAATGAATCAGGTTGAAGCGGCGCGGCGGTGGGCGGGCGGACAGGGCGGCCGCGGAAAGTCGACTGCAAACGCGCAACCAATTTTTAATGGTCCCCCGAGAGAGCGAGTATAGTCCGCTTCAGCGTAACGACTACTTTATTTAGGTATTTATTTGTTCAAACACTTTATTTTATTTTTTTGTGTAGGGTAGTGTATTTATTTACCTTTAATATAGAATGCTAATCTAAGGTAATTTAATCAGTTATTTAAATGTGTTCCGCTGAATGTATTCTACAATAAAAAAACAATGCAATTATCACTGAAAGCAGCTGACGATTTTTTCAAGATGTCCAATTATGTTAAGGTCAAAGTCAAAGTGAACATCGAATTTGATCAAAATTCGTAAAGAGTATTATATTAAAACCGATCATTAGTTACTGGTTTATTATTTATAGATAAATTTTAAACTATTTAGTGCTACCTAAGAATCCTATATGTTTAACAAGATTTCTATAAACCTCGCTTTTGACAGTAAATAAACGCATGCATTCAAAGCTACAAAAGTCTTTTTGGCGAGCAATAGCGCAGAAAAGGGCATAGCGATTTTTGGATATTTGCCGCACTGTGTTGCCAGTATTATTAGCATTCGAATTCGTCCCGACGTCGAAGCAAGACTTCTCGGCGTGGGCAAAATGTCTTAGCAGCGATTCGTCACATCCCAGGGGCATTTCCACTCTCTTGCAGTATGGCTTGCGGTGTGCGAATTGCATTTCCTTCACTGACGTAGGAAACCGTGCACAATTTCACCGTTCATTTTCATGTCAACTGAGTACGCATATACAAGAGAATGAAAACATTAAATGTTAGTCGAGTAACAAAGAAAAAAACACTATATAATCAAAGGTAACATTTAAACAAATTACTATTGAAATAAACGGTGTTTATTGTGTTCGAAAAAAATATATGTAGTGTTGGACAACCGCATCAAAAGAGGTTATCAAAATAGATGGCGTCTCTCCCACCTCACACACCCTTTACAACCTAAGGGAGGCATCGGATTACTGATAGAACCATGAGACTATAAGCCAAGTGTTCGCGCACGTGCCCTCTCTTATTGCGTGCCCGTAGTTTACTTTTTATAGTATGTTAGATGGTGAATATTCTAGATGGTAGACTGAAAAAGTGAAGCGGTTTTAAACACATATGACAAAACATAACAAACATCAAAACACACAAACAAACAAACATTTTTTTTATTTACTCTTTGTTATATTTTTTATAATGTTTCAAAGTTTTAGCCGCAAAAGGTTCGTATGTTATATACACAGATTATGGTTCCTCCAGCAAAGCTTAAAACAATGTATTTTACCCTGATCGCGTTAATTGTTATTATTTAAAAAATATATATTGAGAATATAGTATCGCTTCTAAACTCTCATTTTAATAGGGCACTTTATTTTGTGTAAATATGTGCGCCCAAAAAACATAAATGTGTGGTAAAAGGGGTGAAGGCGATAACAAATAAATTTTAAAATGAATACACGACGATGGGGTTAACATTATACCAGCGACAAGGGGTGAGATAAAGAGATTTATTGATACAATCCAAACGCCCTGAGCCCGTTATAACAATGGCTGTTTGCAATGCTCAATCATTTTGCTCATTCTTTACAACAATGAATCAAAGGCTAACGTTTTACAGCTCACAGCCGACAAGCTGAGGCAGGAAACCAGCTACCCATCTCTTCCAACCGCAGGAGACAAAATAAAATTGCGGGGAAGGGCATAGCTAGCAGGGCTGTACTCCGGTTGAGGAAAACAAAAAGGCCAGAGGCTGGAGTAGAAAATGAACGTAAGACGGAAAAAGTTAGTTATATTAAGAGAAAGTGTAATTGAAATATTTTGTAATATAATCAATTAAAAAAAAATATGGCTTTTTAATTTTATTCTGTCTCAAATCATATTAGGAAATGTAAGCTCGAGTTAAAAAAAAATGAAATGTATATGAAAAAAAATGTATATACAAAAAGTACAATTCAAGTTATATTTTTCCACAATTTGTTAAAAGAACCTATATTAATCGATAATGTTAATGTTTTTTCATGTTAAAATTTAATCAATTCAAGAGGTCTAAAGATTTCAGCAGTATCGCTTGTGAAAATACCCACCTTTCACGGTTCTGGCGCAATTATCGCCTTAAACCCTAAAACAAATCTATTCCAAAGCATATTTGTGTCAGCCAGTCACTGCGCAAAGGATGATTGATGAGCATAATAAACTATTCGAGAGAAAATCAGCAGCCATTCTTTACGGAGCGGTCCGTGCCGTGCCTGGACGGAAACTCCCGCGAATCAGAAGCTTATTCTCCGACTGCCGAGGGAGGTTTTCGGTCGCGTCTCATGACGGGGGAACTTCAAAAATGAGCTCCACTTTTTAAGTAACAGCATTAATTACGCCGTTAAACTAATGAAAGCCATTACTTTATGTGTCGCCGTGACGGCGGGGCCGACAATTTCTGCCGTGTCGACTAGAATATATCCACTTCGCCTCAGACTGCCTTTTATTCACGGACTTCGCTCAATATCTGTCAAACATGAAATAGGGACGGGGGAAGCAAAATTTAAATTAACTGTAAGTGTTATAAAGGCAATTTATAAGGAACAATTCCAGTCAACCATTTTTTATTCGTTTTATTACCATTTCCAAAATAAGTGCAGCTGTGTTAAGTTTACTTATCAAAACAATAAAAGTGTTCACTCGGTATTCTTATTTATTTTTTTACTATTTTGTTTTATTATTATCTATTGCCCATTCCCTTAAGTTTAAACTAGTCTCGAAAATTTAACATTATAAAGAAATATTTGTAATTATTATAGAAATGTTTGGCGTATTAAATACTGTCCCTTACGCATCAATACTGCGAGCGAATGTTTAATTTCCTGGTTTTTGTTAGTCCCAACGTATTCTAACGTAACCTTGGATTCGGTAATTTATTAGGTTATAATCAACAAAATTTCGGTAAATTCTAACGATGTCATCAAATGTGTATTCGCACTTGCAAAAACATTAATTATATAAATTCTGTTATACAACACTTTTATTTAATAATACAGTCTACCGTCCACGGCTCATAAGAATAACTTTGCGAGATTCGTCCGGACAGAACGGCTTTTGCAAAATGGTTTCCATGACGCATCTCGCTTCTGCCTGAGTCGGCCATATAAAAACGGATTTTATGTGTTGCTGAGCGTGACTCGCTACGTGCATTATTAAATTAATCTAGTCCCCTTTGGTAGGACTTGAGCGGACCGAACGTTATAATAATTACGAACGTCTGAAATCCCTGCGGACATTCCGTAAAAAGTTACCAGATGAAATTACCGAAATTCAAAATAATTGTAATATTTTTGCCTACAAAATATTATATTTATGTGAGTACCTCCGTAGTAAAAAAAAAAAAACAAATGAGTAATTTAATAGTAAGAGAGGTTAACCTAGATACGCTGCTAGCATCGATATCTATAATCACTTGACACACACTCAAGTTCTTGGTACTATACACATTCGGCCTTATGAAAGTGACCAAATAATAACCATATTGATATATCGACGCTGTCACTTTGGCAGCGAACTAACGAGACTGGTAAGGCCGCGATATTTTAACTTTTACTCGTAATTAGGCCTTTGAAAGGGGTTTCACTAAACGAATATTTTATTTTAATTATTAATTACGTATGACTATTTAAATATAAAAATAAAATTCTAAACCAGGCCATAATAAATATTTCAATAAAAAAATTGTGTGACAGATGCATACAAAACAAATTAGATTTATGCGAGTATTGGGAAGTAAATTATTTAATACAATAGATACCTAGATAACGCCAATAATAAATTATATATTTAGAGTTTACCTTTTATTAATTGAACCCGAACTCTTTTTTGATACGTGGTCGGCGTTTTAGTAATCATTTAGAAACTGATATTTCCATATGAAAAAATATTAGATGACATTAGCAACACTGTATTTACTGTTTTTATGTGACAAATATATAGGGTATCTACTTATAATACATGTAACATAAAATCACCTCATTTACTCATAAACTTTCATTATAATCATTGTATATGTTTTTGATCCTTTTTTTTTATATTTAATCATTATTGTCTTATTTTATCTTTGTAGATATCTAGTTACATAATATTATTAAAAGGGACAGTTAGGACAAGGAGTGAGAGTTAAATCATATTTTTATTAAACTCAACCTTGGGTTTAAACCAACACCTTGCAATCTCACATCTATATGAACTCTATAACACATTAAATATATTTCTTCGTTTTAGCTAAAATCTAACGGAGCTCCATAACCCCTTTGACAGCTAAATGAAGGCTGATTTATCTCAATTGTCACCTGAAATACCTATACGTTGATTTACCTGTTAGTGACGTAGTGAGGATGTGGGATTGTGATGAAATACATACAATATACATTACAGCAAGTATCGAAATCCCTGCCATGAGTTCTTGCATGAATTGGAACGGGTAAAGCGAAATATATACATATGTCAATTACGCTTCTGTGTCACTGACAGGATAGGAGCGTCATTGACACGTGCCTCAATTTCCCCTAATAGCAAATCACTTCACCCTAAAAAATCCTAGGGGTCCCGTTATAAATGCTTACACATCGAAACTGTACATAGGTACAATTAATCGTCTGCACTATTCTGCTCCTACTCAAACCATTTGAAGTTGATGAACGTTACAATATCATCGTACCTACGCGTATCGTTTAATGCGCTCTAATGGTGTGCGCGGCGCTGCGAAGCGATAAACATCTCAAGATCGCTTGGCTCACTTAACCTCTGCAGTGTAACGAATTTGTGGCGCGTTGTCGATAGCTAATAATCGAGAAGTCTAAATGAATTCAATTACAAAAACAATCGAATTAATTTAACTAATCGTTTTAATGTACTCGCGGTAGGATTGATTGGTCATGCAGTGAAAAATTATTTTCGTTTATACCCTCACATACACAAACTCGTTATTGCTCCTTACGTACATAGTAAATTCCTTGCCCCGGAAAGACTTAATGATATATATAAATCTATAGGTTCAGCTATTATAGCGTTTTTTTAAGTAAAACTTCTTTACGCACAATTTTCCTAGGCAATGAATCTAATGCGACATGCTCTTTCGGTTAAACTCCAATGGCGATGTGCTCATTTGGTTAAAGTCCGTTGGTCCAACTTTCACGTTGATTTTATAGGTGTGTAAAAACGTATTTGAAGGCAGATGCCAGTATGCTGTGATAATTTTGAAATATAGAATTAATACATTTCACACAGTTTTTTTTAAGTAAATTACCACAAAAACTACTTAATCGATTTTGTGTAATATTATTTAGTAGAACATTTAGGCTAGTTATAATACGTTTTATAGCGTCATTGCATACGGAGACTGAACTTAATCAAGTACTGAATAATACTTAGAAAAATCGTTTGGTATAGGATTAAGTTGTTTCAAATGAAAAGATCGTAAGCATGTCATTAGAAGCAAAATGACTCTTTCGGAATTATGCCGTTGTTTTCACACAGACGTTTTTTTCACATATTTACGACCCCCATTTGATAATTTCAAATAATTATTTTACGACAATATTTGTATTTTATTTCAGACTGCTTAAAATAAAAAATAATAACATATTCAAATGGTAGTTAATGATTGATGAACAGATATCAAATTATTCTTTTAATGCCAACTGTATATTAAATTGCGTAGTGTTAAGTAATTTTATTTTCCTGTGGTGTTCTAATATAATTACTTGAAGCTGGCGTATCCTTTGAAACAGCTGCGTCAAGCGACCGCGTCTCCGTTCCATCCCATGCTGGCTGATATTTGATATTTAGTAGGAAGGACAACTAACGGCCGTCATGGAAGCTGAACATTTGCAGGTCAAATACAGTCCACGATGCCATTGCGTTGCCTCCGCCAGGGCATTCGAACAAAACAGCGGACCGTAACACACCGAGTTAGCAGCAACTGATGTCTACATACACGTACTATACAGCCATGTCCGCTCAGCTAATCTAATAGTACGTTACTTAACCTAATGTAGGTATTTGTACATAATGCTAACTGCCGGTAGAACAAGAGAATGGTTTTATCTGGGACAACCAGTTTCCGATTTGGTTTGTTTATTTATAGTGTGGTTTATGTTTTAGAGGTTAGTTTGGTGTAGATACAGTTCTAATAATCGGTCAATCGAAAACTTTTAAATCTCGAATACGTGCAGAATAAAACTTTAACGCATCAGTAGTTGAACCAGCGTATAAACTGTAATATTTGAAATAATTTATATATTAAGTTTCACAGAACATTTCAAATTCAATTTGCGTCCTGCTATAAAAACGAAAGTTTCGTAATCTCTCCTCAAAAATCAAGATAAATTTCTTATAATTAATTGTCTGAGATTGGATCTTTTTGTGAATAATATTCCTGATATTCCTATTTTTATTCATCACTAAAGCGAGCTGTTTATGAATAATTTATTTTATGGCGGGTAATTATTTTAAACTCTATGTTTGGGAAACGTTTTCAAACGCTGAATATTTTTTCTTTCGTCAGCCTCCCATGAAGGCGACGTAGTTGGTGGTCATTGCCAAAAATATTTTAATGGGCACATAGTACAAGAAAGAAAGGAAGAAATAAGAAATGTTTCTTTATCTAAAAATGTAAAAAAAAAATAAATATAGGTTCCCGAGTATCAGTAACATTTTTTCAATAAAAGGACTGTGCTCAGCTGTCCTATCTGAGATAAGACGGTGCTGATTTTCAGCACACCTGTTTTAATATATTATAATACATAAATGCATACGTATTAACATAATATTATTAATTACGGTAAATTTGAATCCACACATGATCTTATGTAAAATATATTGCATGCTTACAAAATGTGTATGACCAGTATAGAACGTTAAATAGAATGTAAACTAAATGTTGGTAGTTTGCAGTTTTAACAGCCCTAAAGAAGGCTGGGCTTGTTTGTTTTGCTCCTTAGCAATAAAGTAAACAAGATAGTAAAAGTTTCATTAGAAAGCATTATATTGTAGGTATGTGGGTTGAAACTCTTTTGTAAATAATATCTTTTGCGAATGGTTTCTAATTGTGGGTCGAAACAAAAGTATATATAGCAAATATATACTGGAATTGCTAGTGGGTCTATTAGGTAACTTTAGAATGGAGAGAGGGAACAATTTCGTACCTGGAAAATATACAACTATCACGGCAAGTCTTAATAGGTGTTAGCTAGTGCGCGTATTTAATACAGCTCTATAATAATCTTAATATTTTTTTTACAAATAAACACAGTAAATACACTTCTAACATGGAGCATTTTTTGCAGTACCAAAAAGCGTAGAAAATGTCCATGCATTTATTACTGCTCGAGTATCTAACGATCCGGCTGGACCGAACTTCACGTGAGGGAATAAATCTGTTTTGTCAGTTGAAAAGTTACGAAATTGCGATCCATGGGCGGTAGGGATAGATTCGGGAAGTCGCCGCGAACGTGTCCTGACGAAGAGAGGGGAGCAAAGAAGAGGCGGAAGGACTCCAAAAGAGGAGAATTAGTTCCGGGCGCTACGCCAAACCAACTCTGCACTGCGCGATTAGGGCTGAGCATTGTCATATACCGCGCTAATTGCCTGTTAAACGCCTTCATAAAACTTAAAAGATAATTAGGTACTTCGAATAATCAATGTTCTAAAAAATACGAATAACACTGCATTCAGTGCTAGTATATTTTTATAGTATATTTATATGTCTATTCTAAATAAGAACATGGTTGCTTCACACCTGTGTGATACTGCAGATTTAGAAAAATATTTATTTAAATATATGTAATATATATATATATATATATATATATATATATATATATTTTAAAGAATTCCTATGGCCGAGGTCACATACAATTATTTTGGGCCCAACTCAACTAGGCCAAAATAACTGTGCTAGAGTCAGAGATGGTGGTAATGAAGCATTAAAAATGGTATGACTATGTGCGGATTCGAACCCGAGACTTATGGGTCAATTCCAACGCCTTACCACTCGAATACGACGATTGCAATTTATTAATGAATCAACGAGTTATTGTATTAGAATATAATGTATTTTCAATGTAGTGAGTTTTATGTTGTGTGGTATTATTTATTGGTAAGTAACATCGCCTAAAAATATAAAAATACTCGTATCAATAATATTTTTATATTCTGCTGATTTGATTAGAGGGAAGTTATATGTTATTATTTATAAATTGTGCTATGATAATAATAAAAAAATGGTTAAAACCACATTTAATTAAACGGCATGAAATTGTAATGAAGTTGAAATATAATTGATTTAAAAATGGTATTTTTAAGTTGATATATTACATTAAAATGGATTCGATTGCAATACAATTAAGTTATTTACTTAATCATAATTTGTCAATAACAAAGGTATAGAATAATTAAATGATTAAAACAATTCAGTGTAATTGCACGAAATATTACTGTATGTATATATACTGTATCAAATGTGTTTACACCAACTTATGCATGTTTTTGAGGATGTATTTGCATGATTTACGAATAATATTTAAATAAAATTAAAATTATTAATATCACCCTTAACATTGCATAAGTTCGGGCGAGCATCGGATATTTCAAGATAATCGTTTGACGCATTCGTCCGAAATCATAGACAATAAAATAAAATTATTATCAAAAATGTTCGCTTAAAAATGGTGGATTTTTACCGAAGATATCTCTGCGTAGACTGCAATGGATGAAATGTTCGTATTATGTGAAACATTTAATCTTTTTTTTATGAGATAATGAGGTATACCTTTCTTAATTGTGTAAAATAAATAATAATAAATTAAGATTTATTATCCGAATAAATTTGACAGATTATATGTGTTTATATCAGTGTTGATGATTATATAATATTTTGTACATTATTTATTTGTAGTTTTTTTAATTTTTTATTATGGAATATTTGTTTATGGTTGTGCAGCCCTGATAAGGTCTTACACTGGCACTTCTTACTAGGGGTGGAAGGAAACTTGCAGGGTGGAAAAGCGCCGAGTAAAATCAATATTTTCGTCTCGCGGGCCGGGCGAGGCGGGGGCGCGGGGGGCGCGAGGGGCGCAGGGGCGGCGCTGCCTGCCGACGTTCGGTCAAGCAGAAACGTTCGCAACAATCTGATCCGCGGCGTCGAGCGCAAGAAGCAGTCGGCTCAACTCTGCTGGCCACGGACGGACGGACGGACGGACGGACGGACGTAAGCCGTGCAGCTTAACCCAGCCGCACGTCGCGTCGGCGAGACAGTGACAGTCCGGCTTTAGTTGGCGCGCACTCATTCCGAGTCGACACCAGCAGATAAGTACGGACAAAAAATAACCTTTTGAGCATTAATGATTTATAAATGTCATTAGTAAAATATTTTTAGAAATGCTGTTAGTGTATTTTATTTGTTATATGTACACAAAAAATATATTTTATTATTGTTATATTTTTTATTCTAAGATTTTTGACAGTATCATATAAAAATTATGTAACTGAATTTCTTAGATTTATTTTATATCAATAAAGAAATTCTAATATTAAGTAAGTAATAAATATTATTCCATATAAAAAAACACATACACAAATACTATTGTTTGAATATCATAAATAATATTATCAGGTATAAGGTCCTAATATTATGTCATTATTTTATTATTGTCCTTATTTTATATTGCGATGTGAATTGTTTATATGTACCCTTTAAATATGTGAGAAAACATAAAATACCTTAAAATAAGCGACCTCGTAACCAATAAAAGACATATCTGTTTCTCTCTATATATATCTCTTCCTTTCTCTCTTTATCTTTATTAAAGCAAGTAAACCATTCGGTTATAGTAAGCATGACCTAATTCTACACCCAGGATTGGCTTTATACGATGGATTTCCCCAATGGTCAACAGCACAGTCAAAGAATTTTGTATACGCATTTAAAACCTTGTTTTAATAATATTTTATTACTATTAGTTTATTCATAATATAACGACGTGTGCCGATACAAGGATAAATAACAAAATAAATAATTATCAAAAGTTACCAAAGTAATAATTATTTTGTTTACGAGCGTTTGTTGCTCGATCTTCCTAAAATATTGATGAACAGTTTATTAAAACTGAAACTGTCGATAAACACTTCATTCGTGTTTCGGGTCTACGCTACGCATCGGCGCCCATCGGTTATTTACCATTAATAAATATATTTTCATTTCGACAATAAACATTACATTTTTTACCACTCAAATCCATCTTCGTATGTTTATTTTCCGGGAACGCGTAACTTTTTACATCGTTTTACCGAAATAAATCGCGCTAGAAGAGCTGCTGATATAAAAGTTTGCTTTCTGATTCCTTTTCTAAAACGAAGCTAAAATGAGATTAATGTCCATATAAGCTAGCCTCTCATCCCTCGGGAGCTTTGCTGACTCAGCTAGACGAGGGATGTTATCGATTCAGATACGCACAGTTTCATTATATTTCTGTTCTCTGTAATCTGTAGAGATCTGTCGAGAAAATTGTCCTAACCGTTTTATTTTATTTTTTTTTTTGTTTTAGAATACTTCATCATCATACAGTATTTTTAATCGTTGATTTAAGAAAAAATATATGTTAAATACTATGTTATTTGGTAATTAGAGCGCGCATGTTTTATTAACGTAATATTAAGTACTTCCACTTACATAAAAAATAGTTAATGAAATTTGATTGAATATCAAAATGACTAAAAATAAATATGTACCCACATTTCTAGTTCGGTAGCTAAAACGATACATAATAATCCGAGAATATTTAAAATAAAACCTAGAAGTCTAACATTTCCGTTCTGGTCTGAATCGAGAGCAATTGCATGCAACGAGGGGTAGAGTAATACGGGGTAAGTCCCCAAATCCCTACCCTTACTCAATGAACATCTCCCATGCATTTTACTTCACCCACTGACATTGGACTATCGAGGAATGATTTGCCAGCTCGTCTCAGTATTGTGTTGCGGGTTGCCCCACATTGCATTATTCAATGAATCTCCTAAAGCATATAAACATATACGCAAAACGCACGAATATATATTATTAGTACCGTATTGAATTGTGCTGTAAACATTTGCACAAGTCGTACAGAATTAGATTTCAAACAATGTCAAATCGTCTATGTTGTAAAAAATGTATTAATACCATTGTAATATAATAAAAGATAAACTGTTTTTTAAAGCTTTTTTATTATTTGTATATAATTCTAAGTTTAACAAAGTACGTAGGTATTGGGTATCATCAGCTACATTATTAATATCGTTTTTATTTTGTCATTATGTGATTAAATTTACATGACATGACTAATAAAATAAATGATTTAAGTTAATACCATTTTCTTTCGTTAATGTATGGTTATTTCCGTAGGCATATTTAAATTATTCCAAATAATATTTAGCTATTTTTATTTATTTTATTTTTTCTCAGTTTTATATGCTTTTTACAAGTAAATGCCCATACAAATATTTGTCAAAAAAGTGTATCGTTACACCGCGTGCTTTAGAAGTAAGAAATTTGATTAAATGTGTCTGTTTTGTTGCGGAATAAGCGTGTCGCATTAGTAGAGGGCCTACTACTACTCTATATTTTATTGAGAAATAAATAAATATGCGAAGTAATTTATTGTTTCTGAAAGGCCTACATAACCACAAACTATTGTAAAATGAAACATGGTGGAATATTAGTAAAATCGAGGGCGAGGGAGACGACGATAGTGAGAGAAGAGAACAGGTACCTCATTTATAGGGGAACTCCCTTATGTGCACAAGTCGTGGCGTCGCTAAGAGGGCTCTCGTCGAGAGAAGATGGGGGTAGCCGGTTACCATGGCAACGAGGCGCCATCGCCGCAAGAGGCTTTTGTTACTATGACACCCCGTCAAGCCGTCCCTGTCGAGTCACGTCACAAAGATCTTTCTTTGGGTTCGTCCATTATTTTGAACTAAAAGTTGTAACTTTAATGCCTAGCACGCGATTTGTGAACGATATCATTTGTAGCGGGGAATCGAGTAATTCGAGGAAATATTATTCAAACATTGTATAAACTATACACACATATAGGTTCATTACGTGACAAAACAAATATTTATGAGAAGAAAATTGCGACTAGGCCATTTTCATAAAAAAAAGTTTTTTTTTCATTAAATGCGAATCTCGTTAACGCCAAACATAATATTTGAGCTTTTGAAATTCACTGTTTGATCCGAATTCGATTGTAAACTACTACTAGGTACTATCGATATCGGTAGTTGTGATAATCATAAATCACGTTACTATTTTCGACTGGAAATTACATATTTATCAGGTTAATAAACTTTTATAACTACCTTAATCTATACCTATTACAATTGAGCTGGTATGTAGGCACCTTTACGCTGCATAAAGTGTTATGAAGACCGCACTGACTTTTTCACCGCTTGGTAAAATTTACTCGCGTGGGACGGGCGGTTATTAATTCTTAAATAAACTGCCTGAGTAATGTAATAACAAATGGAGTTTTACTAATTAATATTTATATTTCAAAATAACTTTGAGGCTAAAATAATAATCCTTACGGGGAAATTGAAGAAAATAATAAACTGATTAATCCCTTTGGGCAGATAAATCGCTGAAAAATTTGTTTCGGTTATAATTTTTTGAAATTTTTATTAATTTTCTTTATGATATAATATGTACACCGTAATTTTACTTACTCTTAGCTACATAAAAAACCATACCTTTTTACATATATATATTTACTCAAATTATTGATATGCTTGTAATATCAATGATACATGTGTTTTTTTCATTACTACATACTGCATACGTCAAAAGAAAAGTTTTTATATTATATATATATATATATTATATAACTTCATTTTATGTTGAATATTTATTTAAAAAGTATATTATGTATATATGAGTTAGATGTTTTATTTATTTGCGTGTGTGTGTATATATATATTAGCGTGAATATCCTGCTTAAAATATATATTATTCTATTTTTTAAGGGGTTTTGCGAAGGTTTTTAAATATGTACGAGTCATAGTCAGACTGTTTCACTTCACAAATAACCTTTCTTAGAACCTTTCTCTTACCTAGTTAAAAAAGTATCGGACCTTGTTAAATCAGCTAATATACTGGCCTTGTCATATGTACAATTTGTATACTAAATTGATTTTCTTTGATGTGTAGTTTTAATCAGTGATGGAAAAAGAACGAAAATTGTATTGAGTAGGTACTCGATGCCGTTATTCATTGGAAGTACCTAAATAGAAAAATGTGGTGGGTCTTTAGACTGTCCACGAAGCCGATAGCACGAAATCAATTAACTAAATCCCTGCCGCCTGGACCGAAGCGAGATAAAAGACGCCATCCATTCGAGATTAAGAGAAATTGTACCGAGAAGACATTATTTTGCGGATCAAGTAAATAAATGAAAATCAGAGGGATTCGTTAGGTGTTTGGCTGGAAATTCAAGAATTTTCCTCTTGATTAAAGTCTGAATTTAGTCTTGCTCAGAATTTTCTTAATTTTGGTCCAAATGTTTGATATTAAAAATTAATTTGATGCTGTGCTAATCGAGAGTATATTTTAGCATGAAAATGTCTTTAGTTCAGTGAGAAGTGTCATTCCATGCGACACCAAAAAACGGTTGAGTTTGAAACGACTAATACTCGTAGACCGTTAAAAGGAGGACAGCGTTAAAAGTTTAAAAACAATAAACAAACCGCCCGAAATTTCCCTCGCAAGGGGGAGGAGGGGAGCTTAATCAGTTAGGTAACGAACCGACAAATCGGAAATTTCACATAATTACGGCTCAAGCCTTCGAGCAGCTATGAAGTTGGTTTTAGTCTCAAACGATAGAACCAGTTTTGGTAAGTGAAAACATTTAAAAAGAAAATAAAAAAATATTTTTACATGTTGCATACCTATTAATATCCTCCCTAATATACTAAATGCCGCATTATGTCACGAAATGCATTAAAAATATAGATTGCCGAGATTTCAAAATTCAACAGTCAACTATTTCTATAAGAAAAAATTAAACGTGACAACTGTTGCAAAATTAACACATCGCGTGCGCATTCGATTCATTCGCGGTCTAGGAAATAATAAAATACGTGTCACAAGAAAATTTTATTTTTAAAGTTTTACTACAAAACAAACTCGTGCTGTCGCTAACTGCTATT
The DNA here is from genome assembly GCA_020383195.1 of Neomicropteryx cornuta. Lineage (NCBI taxonomy): Eukaryota > Metazoa > Arthropoda > Insecta > Lepidoptera > Micropterigidae > Neomicropteryx > Neomicropteryx cornuta. The sequence continues at coordinate 11,922,649 of JAHKQU010000012.1, forward strand.
CGAATGCCTAAATGAAATAAGTCATTGAATAACGCTGCGTTGATAGCAACGCAAAACGTTGATACATAAACCCTACAATTATGGTAGTATAATAAGGTACGAATATTAAGGGGTGTCACATGAACAAAACGCATTATAAGATAAACAATAATAAGCCTAACAGACGCGAGACCCACCGCGCAGCCTCTTTCCTTATCTCAGAGCTGACTTGGACCAAGCCAGGAGTGGTAACACGATCCTTAAACGCGTACTTAGAGGTAGAGTCTTTGGCATCTTTGATGACCAACACGAACGCCAGCACATGTTAAAAATGCTTAACTTCGCGGGTATAAGTTTCTTCTGGTGATTACAAAAATGTGATGAGAAAATATGTAAGACATGAAATAAAATTTTTTGAAGCAAAACTTAGATAATAAGCACCTTAAATAGGATTTTGCTTTTGTTTATGCTGCTTTATTTTGTTTTTGTTTGTGTTTTCAGGGAGACGATATTAGCGCAGTTTCAACGACGATGCTGCTGACTTCATGATGGAACGCCATTCATGACATGCGACAAGATCTCGCAAGTTTGTAATTAAATGAGTGTATGTGTACGAATGTCCTGTCACTCATGCGAGAGTGTTGACAAAAATTCTATTGAACATTCGGGTGTGTAGACGTAATCAACAGGATGGGGTGGCACCTATGAAGAGCTTAATACATACATAAATTGACTGCCTACCTACATGACCTCTTACACGCACCCTGTCTCTCTCTCTCTCTCTCTCTCTCGATTAGCACATAACACTATAAGGTGTTTCTATATATTTCATTTTATACTTTTCTCTTATATATTTTATTAGCATTATACTCTACTCCACTTTTGAATTGTGTCTGTGTGGACAAGTACTTCCTAAATATGTACCCGAAGGGGCGGTAACATGAACTCTACCCCCCCCCCCCTTGTCCGTCGGAGGCACTCGAACGGTCCACGAGCTCGCTAATAGCAATCCGTCCCTCTCTTATATTTTATCGGGTTCGAAGATACGGCCTCTCAGTTCATTCTTCACTTCTATTATGGCGATGTGAAATTTGAATATCATTCGGGATAATTGAGTTGAGATATGCCATTCAAAACGATCGCGCCCGAAGTAATTTATAATTTCGATGCCAGTTGGGATAACAATGTCCCTCCATGTTGGGAATATTACAAGATATTTCCTTTTATTTTGTTAAGTGTATTCGATTATGATTTCAGCGGTGAAATGATTTAAAAATATTTTCTAAAATTATTAATATTATTTCAATTTATACTCAATATATTTTATATTTACGTATATGTATATTGTATCTCTTATACAAAAAACACTTAACTCTATAGGCATATTAGTATGATTAATGTTTTTTTTTATTATTTTATTTTATTAATGTTTAAACAGTAAGTCTGCCATTGAGCATAGCAAATTGAGTAATAAGTAAGCCTTCTTTAATACTGAAGCTACATACTATAGTATATAAATGCTACAAAACATGACCAAGTTTTCCTTAGTAGGTTCCTACGGTCGTCGCCTATATAGGTAAAGCTTTGGAATGGTTATGTTGCAACTTAATGTAAGAATGAAAAAAAGAAGATGAATTAAAGTAATTACAAATATATTCATTATTTAAGAAAATACCCATTGATACAATACAAATATGCATTGAATCTTACTGTTCCTGCCATGGCCCTTGTCATTTTAGATAGATTTTGGTTTTGGCTTCTTGAATTATAGAACTTTTATTCTATTCAAAATATATATATGACGGTTTAATGCCTCAATTAATTAAAGGTAAATAATAAACCACGATGAAATCTTGTTTAAGTAATACACCTATAATTTTACCGTAGTCACAAGGATTACATTTAATTTTTTGGTTACATTTTATTTAATATATTGTTAAAATTTCATTGTTAGAATTGCAAAATTGATTTTAATACAATGTTATAAATAAATATAACTTTGCGAACTAAAAAGACCTGATCCCAGTAACCTATAAATATTTAATCCTCAAGCACGTATTCGTATGCCTAGACAATTAGCGGGTAGCGAAGCCCAACCAGCACTGCATTAATCTCAATCGCGGGCAAAAAATGTTAGACACGACGCGACGGGGTTCGAACCGCGCTGAGGTCAAGAATTGCAGACACCTAACCGACCATCGAAGCGAGATTTATGTTGTGGCGTGTATTTAAATAAGGGTAATTCTCACTTCTTGAAATTGATTAATGAGATTTGATCCGCACGAAGAACGCTCGCCGTGAATGCCTGATCAACAACTCGCCGTCGCGCTTGTCTGAAAGAGACGATAATGTTCAACGCGAGATAAATATCGTATCGACGCGCAACGCTCAACGATAAATCTAGAAATAAGCGCAAATTAATGTATCTAAAATGGGCGTTGAAAAATGTCCAAAACGGTGAGTCAACTATTTTCATAATATTCAAATAAATTAATATAATGAATCGTAAAATTTTAATAAATTGTATTTTATTTAGCTTCTGTCACCTATTAAGTTAACAAATTTGCGACAACTCATAGATATTCTAGGAATAACTGATGCCAAAGAATATAAATATATTACATTACGAAGTTGACCCTGAGTTAATTGTGAAGTCTACGATAAATGGAATAAATGATAAACAAGCAAATGTAATTAAATAAACGGCAAATGGCATCTGAAATAAATACCCAAGTTAATTTATATCAATAAGGTATCTCAGGTGCAAAGAAGCTGAGGAGTGGAGGGCAAATTAGGGCAGGCCTTTATTCTGCAGTGGAGAAAAGGGCAAATAACTATAATTATGATCGGAAAATATAAGTAAAGATCTTGTATTGTCAGAAGCATACCCAAGAATAATTTGTTAATCCGTATTTTTATTACCAAAATGCATGGCAACACGGCTGAATTTCAACCAAACATTGTATTTGAATAGTATCAATACTCATAATAGGGTTGACGATGGTCTGAAGTGAGTGATTTGATAAATGTTCCGTGTGTCGATACACTCACTCACCAGCCGTCAAGTGGAGCATCAATAGATCAAGTTAAACAGAACCCGGCTGCAAACGTGGGCGGTAGAAGAACCGTGTGCATCATCATAGTCTCGGTGGTTCCCGATTTTATCTCTCGACGGGGACAAATATTTGATTTAGCCTCCATCTACTAAGTAGCGATGAGCAGTCACTAGTTGGACCTTTCGATATGCGATATTATTATTAATCAAATAAAAAACAGTTGCTAAAAAATCATAGTTAATGTATTCATCCTAACAACAAGGGTGGTGTATTCATCCATAACACCCGATTACCTATTAGTATTTTACGTTCGTACTTATGATGAAGATCCTTTACGGTTTATATGCGGCTAGACTATAAAGTGACTCCGTGAGAGTTAGAAAATCTACCAATATTAAGGTCGCGGGTCGTCTCAAAGAACATGTTTATGCTTTCCTCCTAATTCTAATATCCTCGTTCCAATCTTATCCCTGCTTGAGGATATTAACTGGCTGAAGAGTAAAGTAGGTATTTTATGTTTTAATCATTAATTTTCTTGGTGATTTCTATTTAAGATTTTTTATCGATAAAAAAATATAGTTAGTATACTATATTAACATTAATTTCAACAATTGATTTTATAATTTATAAATAAAACAATACGTGCAACAATAAATAAATAATAAGATTCCAAAAAAGTCATTTCATTCGAAGACATATTAAAAGCCTTGAAATATACTCACACCTGAAGTAGGTTTCCCGACTAAAATGGTCAAAAACAGACCTATGGTTCGGTACGATACGGTATTAAAAATATTTTGTTGCCCATATATACTACGAACTAATTAGTTCTGGACAGAGATTGTTAGACTGGAAGATTAATCCCCTCTAGCACCAAATTTGCGAAATTTTGTATATGTTTATAAGCAAAATAAATATATGCTTGTTTTTTAAACGGTTTTATAGGCTAACAAATTAAAATTGCTGATTTTATCTTAACTCTATATACGCCTGACGTGACGTTATAAGCGCAGGTATTCGTCGGCGGGTATTTCCCTCCTGCCTCAAAAGCGTCGACGCGGTTCCCATACTATTTTGCTTCGATGGCCTGTCTGTCCAGAGCTAATTATTCCGAGGGGAATATTTTTATTTGAAGAACATACTTTAAGTTTAAAAAAAAATCTAAGTGGCTGACTATAAAAATGAATGTTTAATAATCAAATACCTCAAAATACACCAATTATGAATAAAAATATAAGCACAAAATATGCGAGTATTTTTATGATTATCACAATTACGCATAATAGTCTCGTTAGGACGTTTTACTATTTTGGATCCACACAGTATAGTCACACCATTAATAATTCCTCGTGACCCCTAGTTACCCTGACTCTATAGTATGACTAAGGTTAGTTGATTAGGGCCCAATATATATATATATATATGTCATCTAGGCTGTAGTAATTCTTTTTTTAAATAAAAGGTGGTTTGATCTTGTTATTGATGGGTCCTTGCCTAGATTTATTTAGATAAAGATCATTCATTCATAAACCGCATACACCATACGCCTCTTGCGAAGGTACCGTTGCAGATGGAGGGGTTAAGGTTGAGCGCAGCCCGTTATTTGCTGGTGTCATCCTCAATCGAGATAAGGAAGGCAGCAGGTACCTTTCTACCGCCACTGACCCTAACTCGATATACACTCGAATACGGCACAGTGGCGGCTCTAGGGGAAATCAGACGAGGCCGGTACTTCAAAAATATTCTAGTTACTTAAATGTAATAGTAGATACCTATATGCATTGATTTTATTAATATATTAATATAGTACATTTCTACTATAATTTATAATATCGAATTTTATTGGCAATATAGTAATTATGTATTATTTTTATTTTATATGGTTTGTATAAGTTTATGCAATTAAAATTTGACTGAAAAATTTTAAAACCCGTATTAATTCGCCCCAAAAATTAAAAAATAGTACGGCCATAACTCAGGTAAGACTTTGTATTTATATACCTATTGAATAAATAATAACGATAATTTTAATCTAGTTAAACCAACAGTAATAATACTATTTCGTAAAATTAATTGAAAAAAAATGTATGGTTTAAATAAATTACATAATTAGGTAGCTATAGCATAGTATAATAAAGTCACCAATGCCAATAGTGACTTGTATAGCAATTAGCAATTTCATAAATAATTATATGATAGTAATATGTTCATATGACGTATACACACACATTATATTATTATTTATATTATATTATTATGATTTGCCAGCTAAGAGGTTCGTAATTGCAAAGTCAGTGTATTCCTAATTATTGCTAATTTTTGTAGTTACAGAACATAAGATTATTTTACAATATTTTCAATGTTAATTGTAATAACACCGATCGCTGGAAAATGTATTTGCTATGAAATACCACCTACCTACCAGTAAAACACTAAAGGAAGTAACCACCTAAAAGAGATACAAAAGATATCCTATATATACTATATTATGAATTTTACCTGTACCTGAGTAGAGTAGATCTTTATTTATTTATTTAATTTTTAAAAGGAATCTACAGATTCACATAGTAGTATGCATTAACATACGACGAGAATAAAAGTTAATACTACATGAATCTAAACACAGATCCCTACATTAAGCTACGTAGATGCATAATAAATGATATTGTAAAGATATATTATTATGCAATAAAATATTAATTAATATTTAAGTTAATAAATCAAACCTGGATCGATTACGCCTACTGTAGGTAAAGGTACCAAAATACTATTTAATACGAATTTCTAGGTGTTCTTACCTACATTATTATTATATTTTTTTATAATGGTATTGTTATTTATAAGTTTGTAAAAAAAATATTTTGTATGTTGCTCATAAAAATGTTTTTCTTTTTTACTGCTGACCTATGTTTATTACTATATAACTATTTGAGCTCAGATAAAATCTTTACGCTAGAGCCAAGGAAGTAAAAACTGTGAATCTAAATTGAACAAAATTTGAACACGGTCACATCGGCAGCCTTTAACATTCAAGATCTATTTCGTAGGATAAATTTACTTTATAATATTACAATATTTAATATTGTAATATTATAACCACACCACACCATACCACACCTGCCCTTCTTGGCGAGGTTAGATTGTGGTGGGTAGGGGAGGGGGAAGCTGCGCTGAGCGGAGCACGTGCATGAGCCGTTTCATCTCTTCGTAATGAACTTTGCCATGAGATTCATCTTAAAAATAACACAGCCAGAGGCGATGTAATCCAACCGCTCTGTGCAACGAATATGGAATATTCCCAGTGAGAGAAATCGATCATGAAATACGATGTCTTAGTTAGAAATTGCGGAAGAGAAATAATTTATACTTTTGATAACTTTTATGCTACTTATTGGTGTTTTTGCTATAGATATTTTTTATGACTGAATGTTGAAATATCGTAAACCATGATACGTACAGCTAAGTCTCTTCCAGTAATATTTACCTATTTCAATGTGCATCGAATTTATTAACAATTTCAACGTGCAAAAGCTAATCGAGTTCACAACTACAAAACAGTTATATTTCATTTTTCCACCTAAAAATGTTTTAGTCAGAATATTGCACGACCAATATCAGTGCAAAAGTCTGATTATTATTAGAATGGCAATATATAATATTTACTGAAATAAGAGTGGCACAGCTTCACCAACAATAATTTTTAATTAGACAAAATGATTAAACGCTTAACCTTCTCAATTGACATTAATTTTAATTAAAATATCATTATACTTATGTTTTATAAGACGCCATCGAGAAGATTCATTACATAGCTACACTCTACGGGTGGTTTGGCGATTGCTATGTTTACTTGCATACTTTTCAATGTTCTTATTATGGATCATCATTTTTTAAAATACTAAGAGTGTTTAAGCATTTATTATATTACCATACGCTATTTTATATTTTTTTTTAAATGGTTTAGAGCCGGTACATATGGTTAAGATGTGTAAACATCGCATTCGTCTGCATTTAATGGAAGGATAGTTTTTGGTCCAAAATTTATATATTTTGATTTCAAATAATAAATAGCAGTTACGGAGTAATAAATACTAACCTCCCTTTCCTTAATTAAAACACCGCTGACAACACTCTATTTATAAATTAAATGTAAGTTTTCCAGCAATTTAATACCAATCTCCCCGTCCTGTGAAAGCTAGTAAAGTCACGACGAGCATCACTAATAGATTCACCAAATCGAAATTTACTTCATCCCGGGGATATCGGCGTATAAATAAATGTTTACATTTAAAAACGGAGGAATGGCTGAAAAGGAAAATCAAAAATGATTTACCTAAATAATGGTTAATAATTTAAAGTTGATTCATTTTTTTGTTAAATCAAGCATCACTATCTATTTTTATTATCCTTAGTATCGCAAAGGGTTCTATTTAATTGATATTTTTCATTAATTACAGCAGAACGCTCACGAAATTGCGATACGATAATATTCACTGTATGCAATTACTTAACTCAAATGAAAACAGAAACAAAATACAAACATTCATTAAAATCACTTAACGATTTTCATGTGCTGTATACCGTAATTAATCGATGCATCGGCCTAAAATAATCCGTCATGACAGCGATGGTAATGTTGCCTTTTAGTCATTTATAAAATTGCAAATATTAAAGGTTTATAAACCGCAATTTATAGATTCGTTTTTATTTAAAATGTTATGGTTTCGATCAGCGAAAGTTCTATCAAAATCTAGTTCATCAGCGTAATTCGAATTATCGGATAAGTAAACGCCACATTTAGATATACACATTATAGGTATATAGGATACGAGTACTAGGTTGTCGCACACATCAACTATTTATAAACTACAATTTTTGTCGAAATTTGGTTTAGACACAGGTCTAGGCTCCCTAGGCGATCACTATTGTGATAATATCGGGTACAGGATTGAATGGATGTTTTTGTAGTATTTAACAGGATTGATGGGTTCGTTTTCGACTTGCTGCCTAACTCAGTCAAGAGTGTAGGGAAAAGCTTTGATGAATATTATCTACAGTAAAAGATGTCATTACCCGGTTTAAGGATCGAACCCGTGACCCCCGAAGCACAAACAGGCAGGCGACCATATCTCTGAGCCACCAAGCAGCAGCAACTTTGGGTGATCATCATCAGCAAATTAATTTCTTATCAGAGCTCAGGACAAGCAAGAAATTTAGGACTTCTGTCTGATGTTTTACATTTTATTTGGAAAAAAAATAAACTTTGGCTGGTTTGTTTATAAGTAACTATTAAGTGTATGTATTGTTTTACTAAGTTTCCAATTAAGTACTTTGCCTGAGGGTACATAATCTTTCCAAATTGCTTGTACCTGGTTACCTAAATGATTAATCATAGTTATATTAAAATTAACTGATACTCCAAATGTTTTATAAAATCTTTCATGATAACTAGTAATTTTTTTTCGGAATTTTAATGCTACTTTTTGGAGAAAATGTGGTACCTAGGTGTGGTATCAAAGTTTAATAAAATTAAATGAAACACAAAATACCATAGTCATAACACAAAACAAAACATTTCAATTAAAAATATAGTAATTAGACAATTAAAAAAGACTAGTAAAGGTCTGAATTTAAACAAACACGTAGAACATATTATATTACCATTTAATAAAGTCAATTATCTAAAATAATTCAATTTGTGACAATGTCGTTTCAGAAATCATTGAGCTAGTAATTAAGTACATTAGACATAATATAGGCAAATCGTTAAAATGCAATGTGTTTGTTTACACTAATAAGTTTATTTTTAATATATTGTCACAGCGTATGTCACTATTAAATGATTTTTAAAACAGGTTTGATATCTTGAAATAGCATATTGTGGTTGGGTTTGCGCACTGGCCAATAAAAAGGTAAAACTATTATTTTTTTTTTTATATATATCTACAAATCAAATTGAAGAAGCATAAAATTTTTGTAGGAGTTTTTTTTTGTAGAAGTTTTATGTAATTTGCTGGCTCAGTATTAATATAAAAAAAAAATTATACTGTATCATTTGATTTACTTTAAAATTTGAACCACCTAAGCAGTCTTTGGTAATTAAGCGTGTTTTATTTTTACCTTTTAATAAAAACTTGGATGTTTCAATTTTTAAAACTTCTTTACAACCAGAGTTTAAATCAAATCCAATACGTGGACCATATTTTTTATAATTTTTTACGTTTAAACTTACCCTTACTTCTTGATCGTACTCAAAACCACCTGACGAAGATGACTCACCTGTAACAAAAAAAAACATTATAATTATTATTTAATTCCATAAATAAAGTAAATATAATTAAAGTATATTCAATTTTATTTTGGCTAAAATTGTTTTCACGTAATTTGAAAGGGGTAAGTCATTAAGTTTACACATTACACACACACATTTCACATTACACATTACACATCAGTACATTGTAATGATAATATTATGTGTAATTTGCGGTATTATGGTGAACTGAATGTTGTAATTGCATCGCCGCAATTGAGATTAGGTATAGGCCTTTGATGATACTCCCATGTGACGTGACTCAATGGCCACCGTTCTATGAAGTCCTTCCCCGCTCCCCAACTCTAAAGCTTCGTGTGAGCAACTCCGTTTGGTTGACCATCTGGTCTGCATCTGACATTTAATCAGTATCCTTCTCGATCTCTTGCAATTCGTGCGCTAATAAAGTTTAATACGAGAGAGTGACATTGGTAGGAGACACAAATTAAATTCTCTGAAAAACCATACAATATGCATTCTATCACCAAGCAACACGGTAGCAAGTAAGCACATTGTTCGTGCGGTAACTGTTGGAGGAAGTCCTAGCCGGCAGATATCAGACTCTTAAAATATTGAAATAATATTTTCTTCCTGTAAACTCTCCAGATTTATCCGAAGAAAGTCCCTACCGCAAAGTAAAATTGCATCTTACTACATAATGCGGGCACGATATCTCGTTTGCCAATGCGAATGCACTTTACGTTAATAGTAAATTGTAGCAAATTGTGTTTCGAGCAAACGACACCAGTGGGCAGCAACGAGCGCCTGACTTCGTGAAAATTTGATCATTCAACCAGGCTAGGCGGCCGAATCTACCGGAGAATACGCTACTCTACATTTTGTAAGCGTCGGCGGATTCCTAAGAGACCAATAACTAAATGATGTACATTTGCGCCAACCCTATTTACCTAAGAGTACCTACACTAAAGTTCACATTTACAAGTGGTTGTCTCTTACTGTGATCGTCTATGGGGTGAGGTTTAAAAAACCTACATATTTTTTACTTTTCGAAAGTTGACGTTTTCCTGAATCCGTTTTTCGAACGACGTATGTGTGTCTGTAAACACGAAAGCGTATAAACGCAGCTACGAAATGACTTCAAATTTTGGATTTAGGTTTGTATATTATTTTCATAACCTTCACATGCTGCGGGCAATTTCCTTGGATACGAAATGTCACGTACCCAATGACGTTGGCTATAGTCAGCCAAGCAGCGCACGAGGATTTAACTTGACGTAAATCTAATATTATGTAAATTCAGTTTAGGATTTTGTGCGGCTTTCACTACGCTTGGTAAAACGTACTCGTAATAACCACAGGAGCGCCGAAGAATTCTTAAAAGAAACCGTATCATGAATGAACCCTTCACTACTTATACAAAACATATATAAGTATTAGACAACATTGTGAGCGGGAGATTTCCGTGTCTCTCACGCAATTTTTCATAGAAACTTTTAAAAATATTTTTATTCTATTAATTAATACGAACACTATTAATTTATACAGAATGTATTGAGCTCTTGGGGTACGCGGAAGGGGGGGGGGGGATGGCAATAGTAAGAATACGACCATTGTCTGTAAAAAATATAATATAAGTAATAAATAATCGCCAAAACGAAAATAAAAAGACTACTCTCATCTTTGGTGTATACAAATAACGACATATAAATTATATATGTAATTAATAAATTATATCATCGTAATAAACTTCAATCTAAATTAAAATAAATGGTGAAACATTTATTTCGTCTGCTGAGGTTCGGTAAAAGGCTTTGAAAGGTTAGCGATCGAATGCAGCTGACTTATGAATATTAATAAATAACTAGTTTCTGTCAAAATAAGAAATATTCAAATGTAAAAAAAATAAATAATTTGTATCGTAGAATATATTTAAAATTATTAAATTTTACGTTGATAAATACAAAGGAATAGGAAAATATATTTAAAACTAATGAAAAAAAACGTTAAAGTAATTTTAAATATTTGAAATGCAACAGTAGGCGTAATGCATTTAACGGTAATGTCGTCTGCCCCCCCCCCCTCTCCCTCCTTATTATAAGGACAATTTCAATTTCAATTTATTTGAACATTTTATTGTAATGCGTTTCAAAATGTGTATGGAATTTTTGTAGTATGGAATCGACGGGAGTTTTATATATTTTTTTTTTGTCGAAATATGCACTCACTAAAACTAGTTATTTTTGTTTTATTAGACTTGTAGCAAGTACAATTATTTCGAATCTTTTATTTGAAGCCAGCATTGTTACTAGCGCCGTGAACGACCAAAATGGGCGAAGTAAATACTTACTGAAGTGACGCGATATTTTGAAGGGATCTGGCTAACTATACTATACCGATTAGAGCAAAATAATTCCAATGGGAATTGTAGTTTCAGTGTAATTCAATAGTTTTGCATCGCCTAGTAAACATTAAGTACATCAAGATGAATGTATGGAAGTATTGACGTCAAAGAAATGAGGTTTTGTATTAGCAGAAAGTGTCTTACAAAAAGTTTAAGAAGCTCTGTCAGTCTGTTAAATTAATAAATTAATTAGAGTTTGTCAGAATATTCTTTTAGTCTATTAAATTGTGTATTAAGTAAGAATAAACGTGGCCTACTCTCTTAAACTGGCAAAAGAAACCACATTCCTTTTATTGTATGAAAATAGAGGAAATATGTAAATTCTTCTAGCGGCATAAGCGAGTGGAATTCAGAAGGGATCTCTGAGCTCAGCTAAAGCCCCGAAGAATAGACCGACGATCCGGTCAGAAACAAGTCGTCCGCTGATTTGACAATTGAATGAGATCTCGACGGACGAAAGAAGGCCGCTGAAGGTAAACCCGAAATAATAAAGGGAGGATAGTAAATTAGCGAAACAAGATCTAAATATCGTACAACATTTAAAACATAAATACGCCATTTAAATTATCAGATTATTTTCGTACTCATCTAAACTATTTCTATTCAACTAAAAACTGCTCTGGTCACCTTTTTTTTTTTGTAAAGGTGTGTTATACATATTTGTACAACTTTCATAATATAACAAATCGGTACATAATATGTAATATAATAGAACCTACTCATATGCATGCACAAAAAAACGAATAAAAATAACTATGAAGCTACTAAAATTATTTGAACTGTAAAAATATATATACCAATAGGGGGTCAACAGCACAGACACGAAATTTAAAAAACAAATTTACAGTCGGACAATATAATAGGTAATTGTTACCTTCTGAGTTTCCATTTTATTAAAAATAATATAAACTTCATTGAATTTGAGTAGTTTTTTTTTTATTGACGCATTTCACAACTTAATGATAATTTTATTTTCAATGTAGCCCATGCGCAATGATATGATATTTCAATTCTAGACTAGCCACCGACTGAGCAGTTTCAAAGACTTAGTCTTTATATCTGCCCAACCAAAGAATAGCCATCGTTTATTTTTATAAAAAAAAAAGCAATACCAACTTGTAGTTCATTATAGGAAAACATAAAAGCAATACAGAATAAGAAAATAAGTTTAAAATAATGCAGAAATACAATAATACAACTAGGGCAAAACAATACAGGTGAACCATTAATTTAATTGTGTTAATATATTCATATATTCATTTTAGTTTTATAACCTTGAATAAGTGCGAAGATTATCAGCGAGCGGAGGACTAGAGCCGATGATGTGATATTTCAATTAAAAATAGATGTTATAAGAGTTATAAAGACGTTATAAAGATAATAAGCATTAAAACATTAATGCTAATAAAATGTTTAATTTATTCTAACTGTTATCAAACCGAGCCACGCCAACAAATAAAACGCGGGTAAAGCGCGCCGGGGCGGGCGGCGAGAAGGCGTCCGCCCGCGCCGCGTTGTTTCGCATAGCGTGCAAAAATAGCCACCGCTCCGCTTGGAGGAGGGTGACATTTTTATGCATACAAATTGCACTAAAGTTAGCATTGTGTGGACATAGCCGCACATTATGGTCTTGCTCGCGAGTGGCTACGCTAAATTTAACCCGCGCCATACGGAGTGAAGTTATATATTATTATTATTAGATGGCCAGAGACCGGTAATCATAACGGTTCGTCCCGGACTATAAATACAGTATGGTTACTGTATTGAGTTTAGCGTTAACTTTTAAAATTTCACAAGCGTTTCATAGAGTAAAGTAAAAATACGTTTTTTAAAAACAATAAAATATATGCAAAAAGGGGCAAGCGTATTATCGCCGAATTAAAAATCAAACTTTTAACTTACACATAAAATACTACATTTATAAGTATAGTAGAGGCCTAAAAATCAGTTTTAGGTTACTTTTGAGTGTTTTTAGACCCTAGTAATAAATTAGAATAGTGTTTTGTACTGTTTTCCCAACTTATTGGTGATTGTTTCTTCTCCAATGAGAAATGAATATGCTGCCGATACCTTGATTCATTAATTATGTCATTCCATTCACATTGAGAGTGACAGTTAACAACTCACGCTTATAATTTTTTTGTCTCCGGGGGGAGAGGAGGGGAGCAATTGCCCCCCAGTGCCCGCTCTCTGAATGCGCCCTTGTTCACTGCTTTGACATACAGGTAGAAGTAAAGTTCGGGCGTAGTTTGAATCGCAGAGGTCGCGCGCATTACAACGTCAGAGCGCCCTCATTTGAATATCAGAAGCCCCGGGGGCGAAGGGTGGGGCGGGGGAGGGAGATGCTTTGCGCAGCTCAATACGACCTCAACTCCAACAACAAACTCCCGCTTCGTCTATCTATTCCTCGGTTGACACTTGCTCTTCACAAATTGTGCTAAAAGTTACACCCAACGGACCAGTTCCTCTGGTAAAACATTTTTATGAGAGTTTATCTCAATATCTAGTAGCTGTGGGCAGTTCGCTGCTAGCCCCATTAATAATTCAGTCGGTAATAAAAAAAAATAAATCTAACTTATCCTCAAACTATTCTATGCTATTTATTCTTTTGTCACGAGTGCGTCAAATCTATTACATAGATAAGTGATAGCTTCGTTCGCAATCTATGTTCTTCGTAATAATATATTCAAAATATACCATAGTCGGCTCTCCCTTCTAATAACTAAGAAACAAAAGGGTTGAATTCAAATATTAGAATATATTTCTGAAACATTCAAATTCTCTCAAAATTTGTTGATACCATTAAAATCGTGGTAGTCTAGAGTTATATTAGCCTAGAGTTCAAATCCGCACTCCGTCATTACATTTTTAACGGTTCATCACCACCGTCCTCTAACTGACTCTAGTACAAGCACATTTAGCTTACTTGAGTACGGCCAAACAAAAGTCTTTTTTTTTTAAATAAATCTTACATAAAAATAATTTATATTAAAAAAAATTAATCTATTCCTCAAAATATATTATATGTCATGTAGCACTGAACAATTATTGTTCTGTACGTATATTTCACAACACAATTTATTAGTGGTCCTTTAATTTTAACATTAAGCTAGAGAAGAAAAATATGTGAGTATGACACCAACTCGCGCCTTGGTACCAACTTGTGATGGGTTGCTTCATTTCTTATCTTCACTTGTGCCTGAGGAACTTTTAACCCGTTCAGTGTGCTTTTTAGATGGTCATAGAGGCGAAAGTGGGTTATTTTTTAGGTCTGAGTAGATTAAAATAAAAAACATCAATCAATCAATGGTATATTAACATTATTTCAAGATCATTCTTTTAATTTGTTTTTTATTCGAGATTATTATTATAATGCGCGGCTGTTAATGAAACAATACGGACATTCAATTTATAATAATTACAATGTGGCACTGAACATTCTTTTACATGTTTCTATTTGCCCACATAAATGAGTTTGTATTAATTTTAAATGGCTAGTAATAAATAATACGTTTCAACAGACTTGCTATCAATATTTTTGAAGTTCGAATGTGATATTTGCATTTTCTATCGAACTATCAATGTATCTTTATTAGTACTAAAAATGTGTTGCCTTTGATGTTATACATTTATATTATCCGACCAGCCTCCAATGTGATTTTCAAGAGCATCGATCTACACGCAAAAAAACAATTCTTTCGCATTTGTATTTTTCGAGCTGAAAGTTGCAACGGACGGACGGATAGATAGACGGCGAAAGGACGGGGATAGTAGTTTCTTATACACACGAATGTATGTATAGAAGCTTAAAGCAGGAATGATGATTCTAGAATCCTGAGGTATCGACGTTTCGAAGATTTTACCCGCAGAGATTAGTCGTGTCGTATTTTTTTTACCATGCACCAGTTGACGAAGGACGAATGACGAGACAAATGTCTCGCGGTAAGACAACTGCGGCATGACTCGCTTTTCGCCAATGCCTAAACACGAGTGAGAGTGAGAGAGAGAAAATGGTATAGTAGTGGGTTTAATGCAGGGGTTGTGGAGGGTAGGGGGGGGGCGGTAGGGGGAGAAGCACTAGGAACATCTAGGAAGCAGAACAGACGGCGGTGCATTCAATAATTCAAAGCGCAGACAGAGGACTCGAACATGCTTCGGTTGGGTTGCGTCCCCAGCATCCAGCCGCGCCGCGACGTCTTTGTACGGATCTTCCACCAGCGACACCTACGAGCTACGCGAGTACGCTTTTATGTGACGACCGCCGCAACAAAAGGATTTTCGTGCTTTCAGATTACCTCTATGAATGACGAGTATTGAAGCGTCGACACGACTGCGTTTGCCTCTATTGTCAGCGAGCAAAAGAGGTCAAGACAAACGGATTTGATCAATGATCGAATCACAACCGACTAATAGTTCAACTCTTATTGAATAGATAAACATTTTATACAATAAACGACCAAAGTAAGACGAATTTTCACCTGCCATTAAATTAAGGATGGCGTCGTTTTTGCTTCTAATCAAATGTTTATTTGCACGCTTCTTCCTAACGGTAATAAACGCAATAAGTTAAATTAAATTTAACGAAAATAATTTTTGGTCACGCGAAAATGCATAATATCGTTTTAATAAATAGTCTGGATAATAGTAGACTAGTCACAAAAAAAATAATGCCGGGTCATAATTATTCGACTCGACGAGCAGCAAAAATTATACTTACTGTACGACAAATTGTGTAAACTATTATAGAGACAGACCAAAGGAATGCCTTATACCTAAATTATTCAATACAATTCCTGATAGCATAGTTTAAGATATAAAATAAATAGTGTAGAGAATACATTTAAAATAGCTTTCCTAGAGCAACTATGATCGAATACGATTTTAAAGTTAATGGATTAAAAGAAGTGGGAATGCAAATAATATCTTTTAGTGTATATAAACCATAGTGATTTAATATTAAATAATTAAGTTTGAAAATGGTAAGGAAATGATCGAAACAGTAAAGTGTTTTTTTTTTAATTTATAATAAAAAAAATATATATTAGTATAAAAATATATTAGTATAGAAATAATAGATTTTTGATTGATTAAATTTGATTAAAAGAAACTGTTCCTTGCCAATAATTGCATGGCAATTTAGTAGGAGTTATTATAATTTTGTCGTTGTATTTATTTTAAGATAAATAAAAAAGATTAAACTGGCATATGAAGTGCGCAAATTAGGTGTGTATCTATATTCTATATATTATATCGTAGTGTCAAGTTTTTTTGTATCATTCAAGCCACAAAAAAACTAATATATTAAGATTGTATTCCCTCGAAGCTCCACCAAAGCCTTATTGAAAGTTTATGCAAATCCTTGTAGATGGGTAACTATATCCAAAAACGATCCAGGCCTCCAATTTATTCGGTCGCTACTTTCCTACTTTCATTTGAACTAAACTGAAAAGTAAACGGAAAAGATTCTCTATCTTGTCAGTATTATTTTTATTTAAATACGTTTACAAATGAAGTATTTTCTGCGATATGCATAGTCGAGTCGCTTTTGAAGTGACAGCGCGTGGTTTTTTTAATGATTGCGGTCAATTTTAAGCTAAGCAGAATCTAACGATAAATTCTATCTTCGCAAGCGTAAAAATGCGAGTCGGTGGCACAGGAATGGGTCTAGGTTGAGTCTCAACATTCGTAGAATTCAATTGGAATCGTGTCTGCCAGCGTCTGCCTTCCGACTGATTGGATTCCTAGAGATAAGAGTTTCCAGGCCAGAGAGAGTTCGCCAAACCACGTAGGCACTGAGTGGGATGCTTTACAGTTGCTTTTAAGCAGAAAAGATTGTTTTTATTTGCAATATTTCCTGCACAAAAATCCTATTTGATTTTATATAGTTCTTCGATATTTCGTTGTTAAAAGTGATACGCAGAATGCCAATGTTGAAAATATTATATTTGATACAAAAATATTTTAAAACCCGGCCAGATGTAAACTGAGTTTAGACGGTCCCGTGGGAAAGTTTTTTTTTTTCTTTTAGGATTTTTATATGTTTTTTTGTTTATAATATTTTATTATATTAAATTAATTGATTTTAATATGTGTTTTTAATAGACAAATTGTAATGGTAACATTCTTCTAAAATCGAGCTTATAATATTAGTAAAATACATAAAATTGTTTTTCTTCTTTGGGTTTCCAGTTGATCTAATTAGAATAGATTTAAGGTCGAACAGTATCAGTATTTCAGTATCTTCTTTAAAATTAGAGAATAACGTTACGTAATTTGATGCGTAGAAAAAAACAATATTTTTGTTAAACTTATTTCCATTTTTGAATATGTTAGGTTATTTATTTTAGAGAAAGTTATGTTTTTAAATCGTCGTGTTACATTACAGATATAGTTAATATTATTTATAATAATTATTATCTTCGTTATGAATGTAAAAAAAACGTTACATAAAATGTGCCGGCCATGCTTCAACTAACGCCCAGTGATATAATCCATGCAACTCAAACGCTCACTGTAATGGTAACACACCGCGCGCTCGCTATTGCTCAGGATTTCCCCTTCCGTCTCTACCCGAAATGACTTACCTCAGACCCAAGGGTAACTTCAGCGTCTCAAGATTCGGGAAAGGCAAAAATAATTTACTTACTTTAAGATACTAGAACGTTTTTAGTGCTTTTATTCATGATAACTTTTTTTTTTATGACTGATTAACCTTTCTGCTTCAAGCAGGAATTGCTATATAAAGCTGTTAGTATAGATGTTACTTAGTTTAAAACATTATATAGGTTATTTATTTATAAGAACTTACTTTTACTCGAAGTCAGCTATAAAAAATTAAATTGAAATTAAAACGACTTCAAAACGAATGTACATAAGTGCTACATAAAAAAAAATAAAAAATGATACAATATTTTTTTATTCTTAGTAAACAATAAAAAAACCCGATCCCGATAAACTGGGGCTAGTCTGGCTGCCAATCGGCACTTGAATCGACTTAGCCTTCAGAAAGAAATTAACCCCCTAATAGAAGCAATCGTATTGAAACATATTGCATGGTGGCCTTTTACGTTGCTAGAAAGCTACAGTTCAAGGCCAGCCTATAACCAGCTTGGGCGTGCCCAACACATAAATTAGTTAGGGTTGCAGGTTTTTAACAATAATTTGATAGACCCATTAAGCTCTACCTTTAATTAAGGGGCCTTCATATAGATAAATGGTTCTCGGTAAAAAAAAATAACAACCTAATTATACAAATTTGATATGTGAATATGATTGAAATATAGATTTATTTTACATACAGCGATATGTTGATACTTTCGCATTTAATTACACGTAATAATATTATTTCATATTTTCTGAGACTCAAAAACCAACCAAGTATAAGATAAAACAAACAGACTATGTATAAAACACGAGAATATAAAAAAAACGATAAGGTTCAGTTACCCTTAGTGTATGCGCGTGCTTGAGTGAATGGGTGAGGGTTTGTGAGGTCCGTAAGTGTGTATTTGGAGTGTGTTTGCGAATATGTGTGAAACGTGTAAATGTAATATAGTATATAGGCCATAGGGTATCCGTGTGGTACCTATATTAGATTAAAAAACATATTTATTTATTTATTTATTCATAGTAGTACAATACAGTATGCACAAAGTTCATAATTCTAAAAACATAAATTCATAAGTACATAATTCTTTTTTTTTGTATATGTATGTATAAAATTGTTAGTATTGCATTAACTAGGTTATCGATTATTATGACTTAAGAATCAATAATGTAATTTAAGTATATATTTAATAAGTAAATAAGGAATTCTGAAATTTAATTTTAAAATATGTGTACTTTTTATTAATCTTTATTCATAATTGAAAAATACAACAAAAAATGGATCTCTGGAGATAAAAAATGGTTTGTTTGTGTCTGTCGTGATGAGCGGGGATGTCCGAGAAACATATTGGCGTCGGAGGTAAGATGACTCGGAAGCCAAGCCGCAGAGAAAATGATGCGGTCGAGCGCGCGGTTAGTTGGCCGGCCGGGGCGAGACGGAGCGCGGTGTGTGGTCGGGTCGCAGCATCCCCGCCCCCGCGAGACTCGCAAACTGAAGCCCTTCTAATCTCACTTGAATCATTATTTACGCGGGCACAACGTCATCATATTTATAGGCCGACGATGTTACGATACGATTATATCCAGGCGAGTTGAAAAAAGTGAAAAATATCCTAAATGCATGCACTTAGAACATTATACAACGACCAACTTTGGGTTCTGGTTTAAGTATAAGTTAAAAAAATAATAATATCGTTTTATTGCAATCTAGTCTATATAATCGTAGATAGTTATGGTGAGTTTAAGATGCAATACATTTTACAGCAGTATTAATATTTGGTAAAATACAGTATTTGAACAAAACCCATGATACTTTTTTACGCATTTAGATCAGAATAAAAAAAAATAATTTTGGTATGCATCATATTATGATGCATAGCTGGTCCATAAAGGGCATTATAAAAGTTACTTAGGAATCGCTTTGAAGCATAAAATATAAAATACATTGGGCACTACGCGTTTGCATAGATAAGTTTTATTAGTCATTCGAAATATCGTATGTTATAAAAGACGCGGTAACGTTTTAGAAAAACGCCACTCCGCGGGACATCGGTAACAAATTATCATACGAAACGGAGAAGACGGCTCTAAAGAGGAATCGTCAAGAAAGGCCTAAGTCGACTTAGCACTAAAAGGTTAAGTATAATGGGTACCGCGACCAAGTCTTGCATAATTCATCACTTCGAATGCAAAACTACATAAGGCACTCTTGGAAGGAAGAGGAGCGCTGCCCTATTTTGTTACAAGTTATCCATTGTTGTTATTCAAAGAATATATTAATTTGTTCCAATTTATTTTTTATTTTTATTTATTTTATTTATAGAGAAATGCTTACAGCTATACATTATAACAGTTACAAAGAAATAGATTAATAACAACTTAAGCCGACTACAGGCATCTCCAATTTAACATAAGACCATTTAACAGAACGAACTAGGATAATACATAAATATATGTGTGTGTGAGGGTGTGTTTGTGTGGGGTGGGGGTGAGTGCGTGTGTGTGTGAGGGTGTGTGTGTGTGTGTTGCGCGTGTTTGCGCGTGCGTGTTTAAGGTGACGAGAATACTATTACTAATATTATGTGTGTTCAGTATAAAATCGCCTTTATGCAGATGAAAAATGTCTATTTCGCTGAAGTTGCGGTTATATGTTGTACCAATACGTTACCACGTAATACGTTACGTGTACCAATTTAAATGTTCATATATTATTTCTTAATATTCTGATGCACAATTATACAAAAGAAGACCCGATACATCACTGCCCGAGTCGAAGTAATTTTTAAAACAGTTTTGACCAATATAACGTACTAATACGACTATACATAAGGCCGCATCAATGTACCTAAATAATATGTAATTTGCAACAATGTAATAAAACGCTCTTAATTTTAATTAGGTATAATATATTAGGTTAAGTAATTGAATAGTCTTGATTCTTGATTGATCTAGTTGCTAGGGTGTTTCATTATTGTCATAATAGGTATGAGTTCGAATCCGCACGTCGAGACGTAGTTTCTAACGATTTATATAAAGATAAATATTATTGTAAATTAATAAAACAGTTTTGACTTTTAATTTTTGCAAAGTATATACCCTAGTCGCCTAGTGTATGTATCCTAGTCAATTTAACCTTGTTATATCAACCTTGTTGTTGTTGTTGCAGCGGAGTTTTTGAGAATAAAGTCTCCCACAATTTGGAAAATATTGGGGGGAAAAGCAGACACTGATCTTAGTTGAGCACGGCCCAAATTAATCGCTTATAATCTTAGTCATAGGTTTTTTTAATATGTCTGTGGCATAGTATTTATTCTAATATTCAGAAAAAATATTAAAAATTCGAGACTTTTGAAATATTTTGGTTCAGTCGAATGAAATTGCATTAAAAAAGGAAACTTTCGAATATGTGTGTGTTATAGGAACAAAAATAATAAATGTTAAAAACATTACATAATTCAAATTTTAGTTGTCGATAGCCTTATGCATCACAGGTTTAATCTATGCAAGTTGTTGTATTTTTGTAAGTTTTATCTAGTAGACCGTGTTATCTATTATTTCTCCAGGCATTCTTTCACCAAGGCATCCTCCATACAAGCGCTGTATTGTTGTAACTCTCTTATTTGTAGATGTAGAAGAAAAATAATACTAGGTTTCGTTTTATCTCCTAAATACCTATGGTTCTATTGAAATAAAAAGTTACATTGTTATTTTGTCTAAAAGTTAAGATCGTCAAAAGGTCTCTATTTTTCTATACATTTTATCAAAAGTTTAGACATAAATATCTTATTATCTAAAGACAAGAATTGAAAAAAAAAATACAGAAGCATACTTTATTTTATAAAGATTTTATAATTAACCCACAACGGTAGAGAGTGTTTATGCGTTAGACGAGAAAGAATCCCATCGGAAAGAGGCCCCTCGAAAGACATATTGCTTTTATAATTATTACTATATTGTATAATTATATTATATATTTTTTTTAATATATAAATTATTATTAAAATTATGTATTAGTTATTAATGGTACTTAATTTATGTATTATTATTTATATATATATATATATATATATTATATTTATTGTTATTATTATTATTTCAGTATTATTTTTAATTTTATTTATATATTACATATTATTATTTATATATTATGTGTTATTTCATAAAATTCAATTCAAATAATTGTAATTGTATGAAATAATATGTTGTTCTATGTATGTTGCGCAGTGTGACGGTTATGTTTATAGGAACGATGCTTTTAGTAAAGTCTACTTTATTACGGGCATTGCCTAGTTAGGTAGTACTTTGCCTTATATGTAATTAAAAATATAAAAAAAATAAAAATAAATAAATAAATAAAAAAATAACAAAGTATTTTTAGAGAAGAGGAATAATTTCAGCTATTTTCAATTTCAATTTTTTAAAAGCAAAAATACTGATCCATAAATTTACTTGACAGAAAAACTTTAAATATGAAAGCGAGTCGATGAGTATCTTATACCTTAATGGATGATCTTTTTAAACGTGTGAAATACATTTTATCTTCATAAACATAAAAACAAAGAGCTATTTTAAATTCATCAGTGGAAAAGATTTAACATTCTAAGAGCAGAAAAAGGTTGACTCAAACGCCGCAAAGTTTGGCATTTAAAAACAATTATCGCTAAGCAGCTTTAGAGATGAGCGAAGAGTGCTGACGCAATGCTCGAATCGGCTTACAGGCTTACGAGTATGCTATTATAGTAAAACCTAGTTAACTTCTTTTCTATTAAGAAGGGTCAAATTTTATCATTACAAGAGGCGAATTATTATTTTATCGTGTTGTAGAATTGTCTATTAAAAAACACGAATGATTATATATGAAAATGCGATAGAATGACGAATGTTTTACAAGTTGTCAAAAGTTTTATGACAATTGGTTAGGCGTCAGAGATTGTTTTATGTCAATAAGCTTGTGTCAAATAAAGCGTTTAAAAATAAATCTCATAAAAATAATAGTCTGTTTATTTGATTTGAGGTCAATACATTTTTTCTTCGACTAAAAACTAGTCGACCGAGTAAAAAAAACAGTTCTCGTCTTCAAAAACACGCAGAAATCTTAGCCGTCAATTTGTCATTGCTGTTAAACGCCGTTCAACTAATAGTCAATAATAATAGTCAATCAACTGTAAACTCACAACTAAACTAATAATAATAATAATTCAACTGCAATAATTCACAAGTAAACTCAGCTGGAAAAAGAAGGCCTACAGATCAGACAAATAAACAGCTAAACCGTGACAACCGCAGGTTCTATCTATCGAGGTTGTAGAACCGACAACCATGCGTTTCCCGATAAATGAGGAGTGGTGAAGCAATCCAATTTTATGGTTTTCAATTAAACCCTTTTCTTATTGCAGATTTACATGCGTTGGCAAATAGTGTTTTAAACTATTGCCCTAAGATTTGATAATAGTTTTTCGGATTATCATTAAATTATTCTCTAAAACGAAACATTTATCGTAGTAAGAATTGCTCCTGACAGAAATTAGAAGTGTTTTTTGTTTAATTTATTATCATTTCCCAGAAATCCAAGTTAATCACGAGACATCTCTCTAATAAATTATATCCAGTTAGTTAATGCGGTTGCTTCTAGGCGCTGCTCGTAAATAACTGAAATGGTCGTTTAAGGTGACTTATTGTAATGCAATATTCTTCTTCGCGGCCGTTAATTGAATTTCCCATTAGAATACATTAGAAACAGCCTTAGAAGGCCAACCGCGCGGCGCACAATGAGCGAGCGTTGAATCTTCAAAGGTTTAATTACCATTTACCATGAAGGAGGTATTTAAGAAGGTTAAAAGGTAAACCATTCTGTATTAAATAATTATATCAATTTTGTAAACGTTAAACATATATCGAATCATAATACAGATATTTATTAGAATTTATAAAAGCAATATTTACATATTTTTTTGCATCACAAAAATACATTAAATAGTACAATATGATGCATTTATATATGTCTTTCATTAATTCAATGTAGATAATAAATAATAGTTATTGTGCACTTTTAATTAAACAGAGAAATTATAAAATAAAAGAAAATTATACTTACCCATAATTTACAAACTACTAATATGAATACATAAAGGACGTCTTATTTGCCAGAAACTTATCTCCACGCGTCTCATGCAAGTTGAAACTCCAATAATGAGACGGCGAATAAAACTTATCGGTGGCTTTTCTTGTGAATTCTGTGAGAATAATTGCAATGGAAATTCACA
Organism: Neomicropteryx cornuta; assembly: GCA_020383195.1. Classification (NCBI taxonomy): domain Eukaryota; kingdom Metazoa; phylum Arthropoda; class Insecta; order Lepidoptera; family Micropterigidae; genus Neomicropteryx; species Neomicropteryx cornuta. The sequence continues at coordinate 11,947,225 of JAHKQU010000012.1, forward strand.
GTCGCCGTGTAGAGCAATCATCTGCTCCAACTAAATATTATTCTGAGTCGGCAGTCATCGGCTATGACGCGAATGCAGACGACGTCCATAAATCCGAAGAACAAACTCAGCAAGCGAAAAACAACCAACGACAACATCGCTTTATGGTTTATATTCGTGCCGAGCTTTTATATCCTCCTTCGTGGCGGATCTTTATACTTATTCATGAAGAGAAAACTAACTACTGAAGTTTCCGCCCGAACCAAAGTTCTCCGCGCAGTTCATAATGCAAACCTCTCCTAAGAAACTAGCGCTGTATATTATTCTCATTATAATGTAGAAGTAAGCAGCGGATTAGAGACCACAATAGAATAACTATTTACCATAAAAACTACTATTTTTTGTATTTCATTATTGCTCCGAAATAAAAAGTGCCAAACTTATGTCCCGGAACCGAAGTCGTTGAGTAACGCGTCGTAGATTTGTATTGTGAGTATTTTTTTTTAAATAGATATAAATGAAAAGTACCTATATTTTAATATACTCACGATGTTAAAATATTTACACCATATTTTTAATGGCAGAGAGAAAAAAATATTTTTTCCAATTGTGTCTATCGTAAAATAACGTTTAAAACCAATTGTGGTTGAAGTAGCATTTGAAAACTTAATGTTCAAGTGAAAAACATAATTTTAAAAAAATGTACACCTGTGAAATTTACGCATGTCAATCTAAGTGAAATGTACATAAACCGATTATAAATTTATAATACATCATCTGAATTCCTTTTTGCAGTAGTATTTAATTTTATTATTAATTACATTTTTTACTTTCTAGCGGTTTATTCACACAAAACGTGTGTAACCACTCAAAAGTCAAAATTAAAAAAATATCGAGCTTTAACCGAAAATTTCAGCACGGTAAAGCTCATTATTACACCTACAACCTTAATTAAAATATATATATATATATATATTTTTTAATTAAAATACTATACTATTAGGATGATTATTGCTTAGATGTAAATAATAAGCACCTTGACCTAACATCAAGAAATTGATGAAATAATATTTAATTTACTACGAATGTATAATCTATAAGTTGGTTAACTGATAGATATTGCTTTTAAAGCAATAAGTTCGCCATATACGCATTACAAAATCTGTAATTCTGTATTAACGTGTAAATAAATAAATAAATAAAGGCAAATCGAGATCGTGGTCGTCACTGACATTTTGGTTTCGACTCCGCATACCGCTAAATCACCACCATCTACGCTGATTCTAAAAAAAATACTTCTTTGAGTAGTAGTTGCGTTTAATATAGGTCACGGCTAGTGTTTTTTTTTTTAAATTGTCTGTCAAAATAAATCACTCCATTATTGACAATATTTCAATATTTAGAAGACTATAATGTCAAATTAATGTCTTACACTCTTTTTGCGAAAGCAGCATCTCTGGATTCGATTACAATTTCCATCAATGTAACTATGTATTTCTATTTTCGTGAAAACGTTTTTATATTTGTTTGGCAAGACGTGGGCTTGCAGCGAGTAAAAATAGCGGCCCTCGAGTGATCGCAAATATTTAGAAACAGATCATTGACCGGTTATTAAAAACATAGGAATGATGGCAAAAATTTCACTGCTATATTATTTAAGGCGTCTATAGAAATAGGTGGTTTATTTTATGTCATATTATCCGCATATTTTTCAATGTTCATGAGCTCAAATTATTAAATTTAAAACAAGGCATACGAGAATATTTTATGAGTAGTCATTGTAAGGTAGGTACTTCATTTCATTAAATATACATATTCGCATATTATATTCATTATGTTTGTATGATTTTTGACACTTACATTTCATACATTTATATTTTACACACAAAATAGATGATACATAGTATCATTTAATTATATATACATAAAATGTAACTTCAGAATTTACATACACTTTTAGTACACACCGTTATTACTCAAAAATACGTAAGATAAATGTGAATCCTTCCCTTCCTTCTTTTATTTCACGTTTAATTAGTTCGTTATTAGAGATATAACATAAATGAACGTGTACAAAGCAAATTCGACTGCTCGCGAAACCAATCGATCTTTTTATTATGCATTGGCATACAATTAGTGCTACATTGTAATTTACTTGAATGCTTTGCATTTTCAATTTCCATACACATGGGACGTGCTCGTTTAGACTCTAGCGGGTGTAGTCCAGTAACACAATAAGTGCCTTCACCCTAAATTAACTGCGGAAAGGGCGTTTTAAATGAAATAATAATAGCGAGGGGAGCTAGATGGGGGGAGCGAGGGGAGGCTAGTCAAACACATCTGCCCAAGTAGAAGAAATAAACGAGCTTAATGGAAATGTGGCGCTGCCCCGCCGATATCCGAGTAATATTCGTACGAAACGTCTAGAGGGGTTGACTAAGAACATTTCGCCTTATTATACAGCGTGCTTCCTTTAAATAATAATAAACAAATCTTGCTAAATTAAACCACTCACCCTAACGTTTAACACTTTCGCAACGCACCACTTGCAACACACGTTTACAATGTTTATCCATTTAAACAAACTAAGTACGCCAATAAACGTGTTTCTCACGTTCGAAACTACACATATATGAATGATAACCTATAAAGTTTTTTTATAATAATAATAATATTTCTTTATTCTTTTCTGAATACAAGCCTTACAAATATGTTCACTTCATTATACCTATTAATCAGTTACAATTTTACACGATAAATATACATTTTACAATAATTGTTTAATAATTGTTTATGACAATAAAATAAAGCAAATATTATCTTAAATTGTTGATTATCTTCTGTAAGAAAAAACATATGACTAACGAAGAGTTTGACTACATTTTTATAGTAAAATATCTAATATTTCCTTTGACGGACCTTCCAACGGATAGACGATAAAGCGACCACCAATGCGTTGGGTTGATTTGATGGCACCAAACGATTCACGGCCCACGACTGGATGCAATAAGAGCAAAACCGCAAAAGCCTATGTCCTGCAATGATCAGATACAGAGTGATGATGATGACTTCCTTTGTAAATAAATAATACAGTACGTTTTTTTAATGCCGATAATTTTCGGGAAAAAAAAGTTGCGTTGCCAGAATGCAAAAACTCATTTGCAGTTACATAGCTACAACAACACTAAAGTATCCGATCTACAAAGCGCCTACGAAATAGCCATACTCTAAAGAGTTAATTTTTAATAAAGTGGTCGGGTTCAATTGAGTCAGCTTCGCGGGGAACGAACGCATAACTTACTCTAATGTTGTTTGAGTGGCTTTTCATACGCTACCTTATACAATTTAGTCACACAATCGCTTTGGTCGACCCCGGTTTCTGAATGTCGCATATTCCAACTTAGCAAACAATTATTTCCATAAGTTTCTAGTTTTTATTTCAATTCTCAAAATGTCGTCTAAACTGTATTAAAATCGTAAATATGTTTTATATGTTATTTATTTCGACACCATCAGATGAAGGAGATTCGTTTTAAAATAATACGAAATTAAAAAAATTAACGTGATGTAACCAGAGACAAACTTTGCCATAGATCATTTGCAGTAGTAGATAATAGTACCTTAAAAATCATAAGTACGTCCTAAAAGTTTTACCTATATCTATTATTATACCTATATAATCAGCTTATATAATAATATTCACTTCATTCATTTCAAATCTTTCATTAATTTTATTGTACTTAATTTTAATGAGAAGAAATTATTTTAATATAAATATTTCGTAAGAAAAAATTGCAAATCGTTTTCTCGTAATAAATACATTATAAAAATAACTTTCTATATTTTAATTAAATGTAAAACAAGAACTTTAAAAAGTTAATTACTTAATTCTGTTTCTTGTATTTTTTTAAGTGAAATTTATAAATATAAAACTTTATGAGGTTAATGTATAAACAATCGCAAGTCATTGATCCCCCAATATTTATAGTCAGAATTAAAGTCAGTACAACGATTGGCAAGTAGATAATATATTTTTATAAGATTTGAACTATAATGAAAGTCCCCCGCCAAACTCATGTCACAGTTAAAATGTGGGAGCCTATTAGCATTAGGTATATGCTGTGACTGAGTAGCCACAGGGTTATGCGAAAACGTTACGTTAAAATTTAGAATGTCACACCGTGTTCATCACCAACATAAATTTACTATTTTGGATTAAAAAAAAAAGGAAGGTATAATACCATTCTGCCAAAAACAATACAACAATACAAAAATAACTCTATACCAAAATCAACGTCCCCTATATTTTTCTTCAAAATCAATCAAAGGACTTTATCGCCAGAGATTAGGTACCCGCTCAAAAAAAAAAAAGAAATTAATCACAATAAAGTTATAGGAGGCGTATATGGCGTAAAGAATAGCATTTATAAAACCAGAGAATGATTATTATTGCTCTTGAATCGGCGCCAAAGCACACATTCGAAGCAATATGGGAAGGGTTGGAGGAAAGATATCCATCCGGTTGCAAGAGTCGTGATCTTGCACATGTGTTTGTTCTACTGGACCCGTTGTTTGTTAGTACGACAGGCTGTACTGACGTCATCAGACGCGAGTACAGTTAACACATAATTAATTGGTATAGCCGTGAATTTCGTTGGGGGATAAATACTTAGTGCTTTAATACTGATTACTCTTCCAGACGTAATACTTAATCACAGTGTCTTTAAATGTGTATACTAAAGAATAATATACTCAAACGTTAGTGGTAAAAAAATAATTCATCTAATATGCATTAATCAAATTCGACGCACTGTTTCCTATAATATCACTACCATCTTACAATAAAAAATAACATCGTCTTATGGATCCATAACTACATCACATAAATTTCATGGTTTTTTGACCCCTCTTAATCTCCTTCGCCAAGTCACAAATTCATGTGACTTCAGTTCCAAACCCCTGCCATTTATAATCTAAAATTAATTTAGATTAAAATAAGATTTTTATATTTATTTTTAAATTAAAGCTTTTTACATTACTCATTCGTAAATTTCGAAACAAAATGTATCAAAAAGTGTCAATACAAACGGTTTTAGACTTTAAAATATAACATAGACGGTTCGTAGTTGCTAAAGAATAATCGTTCTTTTAACGAATTGAATAATTGTCGTTCGTTGATGAATGGTTTTTATTTTTTTAGATATGGCACCACGAATGTTGTCCCTCTCTCGCCCGTGTCAGACCACATCGCACTTTGGGACCCCCTCCCTCTCCCTTAACAAGTGACGTAATTTTTGGATGAACAAGATAAAATATAATAGGAAACAAAAACACAAAATAATTGCGTATGAACTGTCGAAGGTAAATGAAGCTTTACCTTAAAAGGCGATTCGACAGAGTGTATAGGTATGCATATGTAAATATTAACCTCATCTACGAAACCTTGCATACGGAAATGCGAAAGTAGTGGTTCTCATATATACAGTACACACACGCGTACTACCTCTTTCTTAGGCGTTTCAGATCAACTTTAAATGCTCGGGATAAAGCTTCGAGTGCCTTTGACTAAGCAGTATTTTCAAAATGTCGTAATATTTAAAAAAAAACTGCGTTAATGATATTATATTAACCAACTACATAGATACGTACTTATTAGGTATATTTTGTGTTTCTAAGCGATGACGTTTAATTAGTAATTAAAATGTTGCTATGTGTATGTGTACCTACACACATATTTATATTAATTGAATAATTCGTATTTAGTTTTCCAATAACATAGGTACATTATTTAATAAAGTCTTTATAGAGAGACCACAAATCGTAGAATCGTCCAGCCGTCGAGAAATAACATGTACTTTCAAGCATTCATCAATATTTAGTACGCACGACAAGATATAATCACATTGAGGACGTTTCTATATCGATGCATAATAATGACCAAAAGGTAAGGGACAAGGTCGATGGTCAATTCTCAGAGTTCAAACGTAAAAATAATATGTCAAAAATACAATGAAAATGCTTAAAAAACATTTTGAACCGCGATTATTCTGTAAACGAAAAATAAGACAATATTCTTGTAAACCGTGTCCCAAATAAGTTGTGCCGAAAAATGAAAACCATGCCCTCGCTCTTTTGTAACATATTAATGCATGTAACATATTAATGTAATTATTGTAATCAAATAAAAGGTTTATTATTATATTGAATAAACGGTCTTCGCAGTACAATCACTTTTCTTAATAAATCATATTACCAAAAAAAAAAAACAAAAAATATTATATATTGCCGTTATAACCGAAGGTGCATGTGGCATCCTTCCCGCCCTCTGCGATATTTTTTTTCTTATAAATTTTCATATTTTCTTTGATGGAAAGCTTAAGGATTTAAAGTATGGTTTTTTAAAAAAAGTTGATCGAAATGCAGAAGACATTTTTATACATGATTTTTCTTTTTACTGGATCTTATTTGGAACACGTTGTACCTCGGTATATAGTAAGAAACCATTCAAACAATGGGAACATACATATGTATGTGTATAATTTCACATCAGGACAGCTGCTAATAAATTATATCCATAAAATTAAAGGATGCTTTCCGACTCCAACTCCGATATGTGTTCGGTTGGGATATACCTAATAGAAAGACGTAATGTAAATGTCAACTTTTCGGAATGGCGATAGCCGATTATTAAATTGATTGGGCTGTAAAGTTTTATAGAATCGTTAAATTTTCCTACAAACGACCGTTTTCCATAAACGCGTTTGACTTACGGAATGTCGCCTAACGAATTCTTATTGTTGGCGCCGCAAGTGTCACTCTAAATAGGGGTTCCCATTAAAATTAAACATTTTAAATGAGCGAATGCGTATTGAATTACATACGAAAATAGCATATGATTATTATAAAATCCGGATACCACGGTCACAGGCTAAATAACTGTACTTTACGGTACTTAGCCTTCACGGCTTATTCTGTTAAAAAACATTTAATAACTTTAAATCGGATTGAATTTATTGGGGTTTATACTATCAGAGACTTGAAAAAATCCTATACATAATGAAATAGAGAGAGAGATGAATGAAGGGGTGAAATAGCGTTTTTAAAAATAGTTGTTTTTCGCTTTTTAACTAATTAATCATTAACAAATGACTCTTTCCTGGGCGTTGCAAAATTACAAAAAAATCAGAAAAGGCAAAAATACAATATTAAAATATAATTGAAGTTATATTGTAGCATTCGTTTTAACGTTCTTCCGTTCTCAGTTGTAAATAGCACAAATATTGAGATTAATTCCGGGACTGGCTCTGTCTCCCTCTCCTCGTAACGGGACAAGCGGGACGGGGAGACCGCGCGGTCTGACCGGCCCCTTTTTAGGGGGAAAATTAATTGCTTTTTAAACGCGAAAGGTACAATTAATTGCAGTAAAGTCCGCCAACTAGGCAGAGTCCTAAATGTAATCAGAAAACTGTAAAATTATGGATTATGTAAATAACATAATATCCTCAAAATGACTTCGGATCGCAACCTCTGTTACATAAACTCGTGAATAAAGTATGTTTAACGATATTAAAAGGTGGAACTACGTTTTTGTTTTTGGCTACTACAGAAAACAAAGTGTACCGCCGCGCCGGCCGGCGCCTGTCTGTGAAAAATCTTTCTTGCAAGTGAAACTCCTTAATATTTTAAGATCAAAGTCAAACGTGTATGTAGCAGAAGATGAATGAAAGATACTGTAAATATATTCAAAAAGTTAAAAAGCTTCCTTTAGTTGAAGGCATCCTTCGTGTCATGGAATGTTAACGACACAGGAAACGTTGAAATTAGTTCCACGTTACAAAATATCAAACCCTTGCGTTGTTATAATACATACGTTATAAACGTTCATTATAAACATAGTTATAATACATTCATTTTCCTCAATACTAATGCACTAGTATCACTAGTTTTGAGGAGAGCTTTAGTCGTTATAGTAAAAAATGGTGTCGAATAGTACTTATAGAGAGGTACCTCCAAAACACGACAAAGTGGAGAAAATGTTAAAAAAATAATAAAAAAATAATTGAATAAATAAGTAGTAAAATGTTAGTGATATTTTTTTTCTATGTTAAACATAAATATTAAATCAAAAAAGTCACTAATAAAAGATATTTCTTTTATAGGTCAAAAATAATGGAGAGAATTCAATATGTTTGTTTATTAATACAATTGCAATACTATATTAGTATTCAACTATTAGTATGTAACTGATGCATATTATTGCATATTCGGCAAAGTAACATTGCATATTATATGGATAATTTTTTTTTTTCACAAAAAAATACACAAACCACTTATCCCGACTAGCTTGCTTAAATGGCCGCCCGCGTTGCCTTCCAGTTTTGATGGCAGATAATTTTGATGCTAATCTTATTATGTGACTGAATAGATAGATCAATGGTATAACCAAACTGAAATTAAAGGTGAATTGTTAGAAAAAACATATAGATTCAATTTTTTCTCGAATAAAACCAATCGAACAATGGTATCGATGATGATGTAATAATAGTAGACTGGTGGTATGAACATTAATCAAAAGTGCATGGTACAAATTTCAAACCAGACCAGGTTTATTTTTCACCCTTGAAAATATTTCACTATCCACTGAGTCCAGAAAATGGCCTTGAGCCGTGACCTGAGTCCTGGGTCAACATACGATAATAAGACAACTTTCTGATTGACTTGACGTTGAGAATTCTGTTTTGCTGTATATTTTACAAAACCGATAATAATGGCTCAAGAAGATATCATAACAAATAAATGATAATCAAATTGAATTAGTTTATTACTTATCATGAAGACTAATTAAATACGTCATTTAGTATTACTTTTAAAATAACATTACCACTCTAACTATATAGGTTTAAAAAAAACTGCCAAAAGATGGCAGAGAAATTTAAAATACTATTTACCTGCGTGAGACCAGTTTAGAGATAAAATAGAATCATATGAGATAAATGGCATGCATACAATAGCATCATACATACAAATAAATCGTGTATATTAATATTTCTATATAATAAAATATATTATACATAAAAAACATACAATAACAAATCACATAAAATAGTATGTACAACACATAATGGAGCTCAATATTTTCTTTATGTATTTTAATATGTTTTTCGCCCGAAGCTTCAAACGTAATCGCATGATGCTAAATACATGGTAACTGCAGTTCAACGGCCGCACGTCAGCTGCTAAACTTCACTAATTACTGAACATCAGGACATTGTGCTTTAATGAGGGTAAATTAAACAATTAACCACCGCTATTAAGCTAGACTCATCTCGTGCGTTGTGATCTCTCTCGCAATAAGATTCAACACAATGACGCCATGGAGAATCTGACTTACAAATTGCCTCGTGTGATATTAAATTCTAAATTAAAGATACATCCAATAATGGTGGTAATGCAATGTTCTAATGCATCAGAAATCGACATTCGTTCGATAAGTGCGGGTGCGATCTTTAGCTATAACCCAGGAGACACCGATGCCTAATAAGGTCTCTCTGACTTCCCGAGCGATACGATAAAGGCAAAAGATTGCTTGTAATGGAATTAATAAATTAACACATACATTTTTATAATAAATATAAAAATATTTATTACTCTCTACCGTAACTACATTACGAATAGTAATTCCTGTCGAAACGAACCAGAAATAAAGAGGCCACCACATGGCCCAAGATATAATACCGAAAAATGGAACAAAAAAATTAAATAAAGTTAATATATATAGTTCTTTGCCCCTATTATTTATCTAATCTTTATCGTACCTCTTTATTGAAATCCAATAGACGAAAATTACTCACCTAAAACAGAAGGAAAAAAAATTAAGGCATCGATTTGTCTATATTTACTTTACACATGTGTAAAATAAAATTTGTGTTTAGTTATTACCTACGATCTCCGAATCTGGTTTACCAACAAAGATGCATTTTTATTTTATTATGAATTGCATTTCAAACTTAAATATAATAACTACATAACGTGTACATTCACCGTAATCGGAGTCATGGACTGGTCGAGAGGAAGGCTTGAAGATTGTACTGCATTTAGTAACCACTGATCTTGGACCTATGAAAAATTTCACCCAAACAAACAACAAACATGCAACAAGTTAAGCGAAACATTTTTGGCCTGACTTAGGTTTGTAGAGGAATATGTAGGTATTTTAAAATTCGGTAGGCTAGATAATGTATGTGCATCATTATTAAATATTTTGTTCACATTATTTAATAATCAAGGATCATCATTTTAATCTAAAACCATTAATGATCCTTAGATTTTAATAATATGTGCTAGAACGATGAAATTTTGAAGTAAAAAAATATCTGCTACATTAGTGTTATTTTAAAAATAAAGCGAAGATATAGCGGTGGTGAACTTGCATTTAAAAAAGAATAAAATAAAATGGCTCTAATAATATGGATCATATGGCAATATGGATCTAATAATTGACAATCGAATCAACACACACAAATAACGCTCATTTTGATGGGTTTTAAATGAAAAAGCTATCGTTGATTATTTTTTGACCGAATAATTATAAATGTTGTACTTAATCAAATCAGGTAATTACGTTTGAAGCTATTGTTAGTGAAAAATTTTAAGAATCATTCTTTTAATAGCTTTGGATATGAAACCGTATCGAAAAATATTTATAAATTTACTAATTAAATAAGATTAAACGGTTTAAAGGATTCATATTAGCGCAGCGCAGTGGTCAGCGCAACAGACACTACTATAGAAGGCGTGGGTAGTGGCATTGTTATTTATGTGTAAGTATAAGTTCCTCTCATTACCGGTAATCTAACGACGCGACGCCAGCCGGGCGTATTAAACCTGCTCGGTTAGTACCATGAGCTTATATAGGTAATAGCATAAGCTTCCAATTTCTAATAACTTGTCCGAATTAATCCGATGCGCTCATAATAATTTATGCTATTCAATTAAAAGTGTGCATATAACAATCTAGCTTCGAGGATTGTCATTTAATAAAAAATCGTACAGTAATATTGATTTCGTTTTTTTTATCAGTAAAAACGCTCGCAATATGGTTAACAGATAAAATAGTATCAATATGTATATATACAGGTGTCCGAAAAGTCGACGTCCAAACTAAAACAAGAGATTAAAGAGGTCATAGGCTACAAAAAATGTTAAGTACATAATGGTGATATTCGTAGCGGTTATTAAGATATTCATGTTTACATCTATTTTTCATTTTTTTCAACCTAGATGACTGGATATTTTATTTCGACAAAAGTGGAGTTAATTTGCTAATGTTTTTTTCGTTAGTAGTATTAATAGATAACTAAATATTTAGGTAAAAATAATCTTACTAGAATAACTTGATATTAAGTAGGAAAAAAACCCGGTTTGTTTTTTTTTTGACAAAATAATGAATCCAGACAGAAATTTCTACAATTTGTAATTTTATAAAAATACTCTACACAAATTTATCCTGCTATTGTAAAAACATCTTCAGATATTAGAGTAACTGTTAAAAACGAAATATATGCAACTATGCATAATAACAATAATGTTACATTCAAATTATCGAGCGAGGCCCGTTTGCGTTTTATCGATTATTTTTTAAATGAATAAAACTCTAAGCTAAATAATGCATAATTAAACTTATAATGCATGGTTCTATTCATTTGGTAATTTAAATACCAAGAATTCGCAATATAAATATTAGGTAGATATAGTAGGTACCGATGATTAATTGATTCATTGATTATTATATTTATAATTGTTTCTTTTTTAAATCATTTTTTTTTTCTACTTTAATGAAGGTTTGACCGTATTGCATATCGCACAGATAGGTAGGTAGGTGAGAGTGAAAATCTTTCATAAAATACAGGCCTGTATTTAAACCAGCGTGCATTATCTCAAGCGATGCAACTATCTGTGCTTTCGGTATTTATTTTTCTTTCAACATTCTGGCTATATAATTTGTTTCAAAATTTTCAATCTGTAAAAATAATAAAAAGCATTCGAATTTTCCAAATGTCAATACTGTCAAACTTTTATATGAGTAATATAAACTAACGGCGACGCCTATTATAAAGTAAGAAATCATCTATATATATATATATATATATAGTAAAATAGTAAAATGTATTGTTTAAATACCGTTAATTAGATGATTTCTATGTTAAAATAGGTAAACACCTTTAGTTTAACATATATAAAAGTTTGACAGTACTGACATTTGGAAAATACGAATGCTTTTTAATATTTTAAGGATTGAAATTTTTTGCAAATAAAATATATAGCCAGAATGTTCAAAGAAAAATTAATACCGAAAGCACAGATAGTTGCATTACCTCAAGCGATGCAACTATCTGTGCTTTCGGTATTAATTTTTCTTTGAACATTCTGGCTATATATTTTATTTGCAAAAAATTTCAATCCTTAAAATATTAAAAAGCATTCGTATTTTCCAAATGTCAGTACTGTCAAACTTTTATATATGTTAAACTAAAGGTGTTTACCTATTTTAACATAGAAATCATCTAATTAACGGTATTTAAACAATACATTTTACTATTTTACTATATCTTAACGATTTGCACGTAATGTGCATATATTTTACACTTTTCTTTTTATTTTTAACCATAACGATTCATTTTCAGATAAACTACGTTGAACGTAAGTTATTCTTGTAAATATCCATTAAACCATTCACTTCTCATTCATTTATACGTCATATTCGTTACATTTTCACACTTTTTTTCATAATTATTGTTTAATTTTTAAATCATTTATTCACTACTTTAATGAAAGTTTGACCGTATTGCATATCGCACAGATAGGTAGGTGAGAGTGAAAGACTTTCATAAAATACAGGCCTGTATTTAAACCAGCGTGCATTACCTCAAGCGATGCAACTATCTGTGCTTTCGGTATTAATTTTTCTTTGAACATTCTGGCTATATATTTTATTTGCAAAAAATTTCAATCCTTAAAATATTAAAAAGCATTCGTATTTTCCAAATGTCAGTACTGTCAAACTTTTATATATGTTAAACTAAAGGTGTTTACCTATTTTAACATAGAAATCATCTAATTAACGGTATTTAAACAATACATTTTACTATTTTACTATATCTTAACGATTTGCACGTAATGTGCATATATTTTACACTTTTCTTTTTATTTTTAACCATAACGATTCATTTTCAGATAAACTACGTTGAACGTAAGTTATTCTTGTAAATATCCATTAAACCATTCACTTCTCATTCATTTATACGTCATATTCGTTACATTTTCACACTTTTTTTCATAATTATTGTTTAATTTTTAAATCATTTATTCACTACTTTAATGAAAGTTTGACCGTATTGCATATCGCACAGATAGGTAGGTGAGAGTGAAAGACTTTCATAAAATACAGGCCTGTATTTAAACCAGCGTGCATTACCTCAAGCGATGCAACTATCTGTGCTTTCGGTATTAATTTTTCTTTGAACATTCTGGCTATATATTTTATTTGCAAAAAATTTCAATCCTTAAAATATTAAAAAGCATTCGTATTTTCCAAATGTCAGTACTGTCAAACTTTTATATATGTTAAACTAAAGGTGTTTACCTATTTTAACATAGAAATCATCTTATATATATATATATATATATATATATATATATGGTCAACACACAGATACGAAATTTTCTATACGCATTCAAGCACTTAAAAAGTTCGCTTTCAAAATTGTATTTCTACTATTAATTTATTACTGATGTCAACGACGACGATGCAACGGACCAAAATATGTATTTTGGTTCGAAACCGAAACGGAACCTTCTGCCTAATTTAAAATCGTTCATCATTTTACGTCAAGCTTTCGAAATGATTAAATATTCTCATTAATTAACGGTCTTTTTTTTGACGATAAAATATTAACGAACTTAAATGACAGCGCAGTAAAACACAACAGATTTGAAAACTGATAGGCAAATACTTTTAAGAGCGAAGCTTAAAAGCAAACGAGCGTTCCAACGTGGTCAGAATTTCTAATTAATTCAATAAGTCATTAATTATTAAGGCGACGATTTGACTGAATGTTAGAAGTCACACACACGAACATAAGGAAACTAAAGTTATCAAGGTTCAAAAGCGTAGATGCAATCATTATATCTTCGTGGGTCATTCAAGTTCAGGAGTCAATTAATTATACGGGGGTTTACAGCTATGAGGAGAAACGCGAGATTGGAACGTTCGCAACAAGCCATGCAACGCATACATACATAGATCGCAGTCACGGAGATCAACTAAATAGATACAATTTGCTTCAATTTGAAATTCTAATGGTTCACTGAATAATTCAGCAATTTCTTAAATCTTTCTAGTCGAGAATTACATTTATTTTTTAGTTTTGAACTAGGATTTATTTGAACATGATATTTTTATGAAACCCCGTAATACATCTTTTTAATCCCATTAGCCGACCTAAAGAAAAGGATGAGGTCCTCAATTAAATGTGTTAAAATCAATAGATCAATATTAATAAAATTAGTATTTAGAATTAAAAATCTTAAAAAAAATAAAACCGACTTTAAAATAAACCCGCAACATAAAAATTAAGAAATAATAATAACAAAATTCCTATTAGATAACATTCTCGTAGGTAACTAAACCTGATCCACGAAAGAGTTGAGGCGCACTTCCACTGTTTGCTAACAATAAGAAGATTACTGTATCATTTGTTAGTTTTTTGTATTTCCCCTATTTTTTCAATAAGTACTGTTTCTAAAAAGGGCATCAAAAATGTACTAACAAATTCATTGAAATGAGTGATGTTATTCCAATTAAGCAGAGAATAAAATTAAAGAACATGTTTTTAGAGTCCAACAAAAACATTTTAAAATGTTTTTTTTTTAATGTCTATGTTATTTTTTGTACGTCCGTTACGATATTTTTCAGTTACGTATTGATGATAATTATGTTTTTAAATATTTTAAATGAACATATTAATTTACAAAATATTTACATATCGTATGTCGTTATCCACAAACCATTCCCAAAAAAATCAGTTAATTACCCTGTGATTTCAAATATGATTAGCAGCCGAGCGCGAGCGAGCAAACGAAAGAGCGATATACAAAAAGGGTATTTATACGAGCGTCAATTTCTTACACGTAATAGGGAACATAAACGCTCCTTTAAGTATTCGGAAATCGTCTTGGGACATTCTGTATAATCCCTTTAGTGGAGAAGTTCGACACATCCGTCCGATGCGAACAATGATGGAAACGACGGGATATGTTATAATCCGTAAATTCATATTATAATGTTTAAAATGAACGATTACCATAAAAACTTAAAATTATTTTTTGTTTTACGCGTACTAAATAAATAAAAAACAATTTTTAAAAATGTAATTAACCAGAAAACCCCATAAAGGTAAAAATGTCTAGTACATTAAAAGGTATTTTTGCCTAAAATTAAAAATATACCATTCGAAGAGTATCAAAAATTCTGATATTTTTAACAGGATTCAACCAGGTCATTTCTCTATACAAACGCTGTATTGTTGTAACTCTCTTATTTGTAGATGTAGAAGTTTATCTCCTAAATATCTAGGCTTCTATAGAATTATTAATTTAAATTTTTATTTTGTTGAAAGTTAAGAGTCTCTATTTTTCTATACATTTTATTAAAAGTTTAGATGTAAATATCTTATTGTTCGAATACAAGAATTGAGAAAATAAAACTACAGAAGCATTGTTTATTTTATAAAGATGCTAATTCAAGTAAGTTTTTATACATAAATTGATTCTGTTTTTCATAATTAACCAACTACCGAGAGTGTTTATGCGTTAGATGAAACAACACTCTACGAATATTTGCGATATGAAATGCTGAAAGAAACCGATCGAAAATGATCGAAAAAGCTGGGAGATATTTGGACAGTTGGAGGCAAGAAAAGCGGCCACTAATTACAGCCTAGTGCTGGGCTTTGGCCACCGAAACCAGATAATCACATTAAGTCCGACATATATATGTGTGACTTGTTTATGGGCTGCTTATGTGCTCGAATGGACCTTTCATTGCCGTCTCGCGGCTACGGTCGATTCCGCTCGTCATTATCGTAATTAGATTTTATCTTGCACACATCTGACAACTTTTATAAATGGCATAAAGGTTACTTAAACAAACATTATAATGAAAAAAGAAAATTAAAGCTTCCGTTCGATTTTACCTAAATTTTCGCTATTTTTATATAATATTATTTTTTTTTATATCACCCACGTGAGAACCCGCTTTTGAACCTCAGAGTTGGACTCTTGTATATAAACAAATTAATAGGATTTTCTTTTACGGGAATGCTCGTTACAAACACCTGTAAATACCCAAATAAAAGGGTCTGACGGGAACATTATTTCTGACGTTCATCGCTATGCGACGTTGTGTGAAAATTTTCATTAAAGAAAGTAAATGTCGGTCGTCACCTATATAAACCAACGATATAAAATACGCTTCCTTCCGGCTCAAATAATAGACTGTAACGACTCGTCGTAAAGTTTGATTGCAAGCGACGAGCCACGGAGTATGATGTATAAATAGTGTAGTAGATACCTATCTATGGACAGGCTGTTATAGTGAGTGGGCACCTATAATAGACGACGCTCCCCGACCGGCAACATGTCACGCGCATCAACTTTATAATCAAGATTTATGTGGCTACGTGCTACACGGCGGAATATGGACATTGCGCGAAGATGTCGAAAATACGAGGCTATTCGCAATATCGTCGCTTGGGAACGTCGAGGGCCTGAAACCACTCGTAAGAAACGTCAAATAAAAATTATTACCCATGAATACCTATAAATATTATCAAAGTAGCTTATAAAAATATACCCGGCTTCACCCGGGTATATTTTACCACCTTCCGGTCGGTTAGATATTAAACACTACAAAACAAATTTAATGCTGCTAAAATGATAAAGCAGAATCTTCACGGCTTGCCCTGAACCTTGCCGTACATGTTGGCGGCACTTAAAAGTAAAAGTGTCTAAAATGTTCCTGAATAAATCCCAAGTATCGGTCGTTGAAGGCGCTCAGTCAAGGCTAAGGACATATCCATTGCAATGGTAATTGGCAATTTACACCAGCGCTTTAATAAATTGATAAATTATTTTTGCTTTTTTTTATAATTTAGTAATAGGGAACATAAACACCCCTTTCAAGTATATTCCATATACTTATCTAAAAATAGTTAAAAAATAAAATATTTTATATGAAATACCGTATTTAATAAATACCGTATTTAATACGTAGTAATGATAATAAATTTTACTTGTTATATTATTGTTATTTAAGTATTTATTTATATAAGACACTTGTTACGTTAAATGGGTTTTGACAAAAACATGGTTTTGGCTGCCAAAAACTCAAGTTTATGGCAAGTCTTACAAACTTGTATACAATATTTAAGTTAGAAATAAAAGAAAGCGATATAGTAAAAAAGAATACTAGAAAAGTAAATAACAACATAAAATAAAATAACATTAACACCAAAAAATCACTTCTAAAAGTAATTTGGAAAGTTATTAATAATTAATGAATACGATATAAAGTTACAATACTCAACATATAAGTACAATGAAGCAGGTACACATATGTATCTCCCCGCACTTGAACCGGAATTTGAATCGTTTTTTACCAGACTTTACCAGACGGAGCATTCATTGCTAGATTCCTTATAATATTTAGAGTTTCCTAGCGAACATATCATTTAACGCGCTGGGCATTAAACAAAAAAGTTGAATCGGAAAAAATAGCCACCTTCGCCATCTACACCTGCCTGCACACGAACTAAAAATAGGACGTTTAATTGGGTTTAGAAAACATTTTAGCCGAAATACACCTAAATCTTACCAGCTCTGTTTATGCGGGTTTAAACTTTTATCTGATTGCCATCTCGCAGGGTTTTGCTGCAACCATCGGGTTGCGTTGCTAGTAGTTGATAAAGTGATACGAGTATAAGTTAATATATTTTCGCCCTAATGTCTCAAAACTGCCTGCATTTACGTAAAATTCAACTCTGAAGAAAGCACAAAGTACACAACTCAATATAATTACATACTTTATGTAGTTATAATTAGTTATTTTTAAGTAGAAATCTATTTTAGTTTTGAATAGATGTTTTATAAACTATTTAACAATTTTTTATTACTAACTATTTATTTATGTATCATTTGGTTTACTAACATAGATGTTTTATTAAATATATTTTTTATTTGTATAAATAAGAACTATGTAAATCTTTTATCTTTTCAAAAAATTAAAACACAAAGTGCTGCCGAAAAAAAAAATGTTATAATATAATGTTATCGATGCTTTATGTCCTGCGCAGCAGTAATCTGATACCATTACAAGATAAAGTTTTGAATAGACATTAAAACACAAAAAGCTATAAAATAATGTATAGTAATGATCTACGGGTGATACACGCTACAGAATTATTGTGTTGCTGCTAATAAATACTATTTAGTGTAAGTACGATGTGGATCTGGCCTGCGCGCGGCGTTGGGTGATAAAAAGCATCCTAAATATTATGACATGACATGTCATGACATACTTGATATCCCTTTATTGTCGTTATAAAGATATAAATGATGCCAATAAAAAAAACCCTGTTAGACTGTATTCAGCAGGTAGTTATAATAAAAAAACAAAATTCTTTGGTATATCAAAAAAAAAATGGAGATTCACATTTTAGGCTTTTTTTTGCTTATTACTCCGGAATTGTTTGAACAATTCTGTTTTTTTTTTGCAAGCGACAGATGCAAATTTCTCATTCAATGGGATCACTAAAGTCGGCGCAGTCGTGGTTTATACCACGTTTGTACAGAAATTGCATAGAAGGTTTCTACGCAGACTTCAACGTTTTGGTACCATTAGCACTGATTAGCCGAAAGCTATGCTGACGCTTCTTACATTTAATCCCAATTCAAAGCAATAATATAGAAGAAATTAAAACGTGCCTTTCTAAACATTTCTCCTAATTCTGCTTCAGTCGTAATTTACTGGTTTAATTAAATTGTCAGCTTGGCCACTAAAGCAACGATATTTAAAAAAACCAGTTACAACGTTTTACAACACATCTAATGCCTGATTAGCGTCTTAGAATTATATACGAGTATATATATACCATTATATGTGGGAAGATATGATCTTGTATTTGGCTAAGTAGGTATCGTTTAAAAATGATCTCTCTTGATCTCAAAACAAACGACTAAATGTAATTAGTTTTATTTTTAAATAAATGAAGATCCAGTACAGTTAAAATATTTGTATATTCGTGTAAAAATGTTATAAAAAAATGAGAAAATCATTATCAATATAATATTTAGGAGCTTAGTAGCGGTGATGCATTGAGTTTGGTAGGTGAGAAAAAATTAATGCTTTTAAAACAGCCTTGGAACACAAAAAAAGGAACAAATACTGACCTATGAAGCGTATTCCATTCGCAAATCATCCTGGAAAGAAAAGTATTGAATCGAATGTTCCGTTTTCTCAATATAGGTTTTATCTTGGCCATTACGACCAATATGAGAAGGTTTAGTAAGTTAGGAGCTTAAGTCAGAGTAGGTAGGTTAATGCATTACAGTCTTGTGTATTTTACACAAACCGTGTGTAAAAGAAAACATCCCGAGGTTTTGAAGATAATGCCACCTTTTGTTCTATTTTCGTCATCGGATGGACTCGACGTGTCTCTCCCCTGCAGACGGAAAGTGTGATCGTCTCTGAAACGTCTCATCACGTTTATACTTTTAGAATATATGACGGCCGTGAATTCAGTTTATGTGATTAGAGTATATTTCTATTATAATGTAATATTGTTTTGATTGAATATAAATTTGAATTTCTTTTGGTAATTTAATTTGTTTTACTGTAATTATAATGTACATGGGGAAACCTGTTAAATAAATAAATAAATAAATAAATAAAATCTATAGAAAAGAAATTATATTAGCAGAAAAAACATTTAAGAATTTCTATGTAGATTTTCTAGATTGATGAATATCTAGATTAATCTACTATTTGCGTGCTCAAATACTTTTGTTCGCTTGAAATGCAGGAAAGCACTGCACCGCGAGTTCTGAACGTATGGATAGTTTTTTTTTCTTAGTAAATACGCTGTTAAGATTAAAGTGACCACTGTCTGCACTAACCTTTCAAATAGTTAATAGATTTTTCAAAGGGCTGCTTCAATTTCATTAATAAAATTGTGATATACCAACCTACATAAGATTAATGAAGCTTAAACAACTAAGCGTATGAGTTATTAGAAATCACGAGGCAAAAGAATTAAAATTACCCTATAATTTACATAAAATTGACACTGATTAGATAAGCGTATAAAAAAAAATCTCCTCTCAATACTTCCACCATTATTTTAAACAATTCTGACTGACGAATTCGTAATTAGGAAGATAACTGACTGAAATAAGCAAGCGAGAGCCAAGATGCTATCTTTCTCTTTCTTCGCGAGTCTGTTTTTTCGAAAACCCTAATCGAATTTAAGTTATGTTAATTTACATTTCATTATTACTTTTATCCCATTTCAAAAACCTGAACAAATTTAAAATATTATGTTTTGTTTATGCATTTGTCACGGAACCCTCAGCTTGTTAACGCTTGGCTGTTTCTTTTTCCTTTACAATATGTCGCGGCGTTGCCCGTCTGCCTCACTGATCACACGGCATGGGCGGTGGAGCATTTCGGCGCAGTGCGATAGGTCGCAGCACTCGTTTGGTGAGTGTACTGAGGACTTCCTTCCGGTCAGCGGTCGACGGTTGGCATCCGCGGCCTGCGCGTCACGCCACTCGTCACACGTCACGATCCAACGGCTGGCAGCCTATTTTAAAATGACGCTTTGACATACCAGTTCTAATGACGGCCATGAAAATATTAAAAAAAAAAATTCACAGCACAAACTGTGGTAGAAACCATTTTGCAAATACGAGCCAGTGTCCACGTCCGCTGAGAAGTCGAGGAAAACAATTACTAAACCGGTCTCACGAAAAAAATATAATTTCGAAAAAATATAATTATAAATAAATATATTATTAAAAAACTTTCTCTCGGAAACGCCGGAAAAGCGCGTAAAGATCCCATTAATAATAATATTTAAGTGATTTGAGTGCGTACGTGGGTACCCTTTAGCAATAATTCGTCAGTTGTAGCATAAACTAGGTACACCAGGCTGGTAATGATGGTATTATGATTAGTAAAAACTTAAGCTTAGCAACGTACTAAAGCGACAAAAACATGAAAAATTAGGAAAACTTACAGAACAAAAGGATGTGCATGAGAAAAGGTTCACCTGTATAAGGCCGCTATTGAACATTTTGATAATATCAAGTAATACAGAATAATATTAATTTACTTATTATTTATCAATTTTAAAAAAAATCCTTCCTATATTAAGGATGGTGATAGTGATTTATTGGCATGTATTGTCATTACATCGCTCGCTTTCACGTCGTTGTATGTAATCATCGCGTCACGTTATGAGCAATTCGTACAACCGTTTTTTTTTCTGTCGCTTAAACCTAAAAATAGACAGCAATCAACACGACTGTACAAATGTATTCACTTGAGTCGCAGTAGATAAAACATTCTCGCTTGAGTATGCGAATTCCTTATATTATATAAAGATATGTATGTAAAGATATATATATGTATTGTATCCGGTATGCTTTGGCATGCCTATGGACACAAAGCCCGCAAATTACAGCGCCGCATCACATCTCCCGAATACGCGACCTGCGACACATACGAACCAGTAGCCGTTAATTAATCCATATCAAAGACCAGTCATATGCTATTACACATTCAAAACAATGCAGATCCAGTTGCCGGCGGTGTTGCCATGTGTTTGTACCTAAATTATGCCAGTGGCGTTACGGTGCAATTTCAAGACGTCACAATTTGGAAAGTAAAATGATTTTTATATCAAAGAGGTTAATAGAACTCCGAAAGAACAACTGCGAATCATTCCAAAATATTTTATGCTGTTTTATTCAGTACACAGTTATCTGTAAAATGCATATTAAGAGGACTCAACTCGGTCATTTTTCCATACAAACGATGTAATATTGTGATTCTTATTTATAAAAATAGAACAAAAATAATGCTGGATATCGTTTTTACCTCCTAATAGTTTAGGCTTCTATAGAATCAAACGGTTTAATTTAAGTTAAAGTTTTAATTTAGTTTCATGGCTCCACGCAATAGGCAGTGACGCATCTGAAAAGATGGTGAGCAGTATATTACAATAGAAAAGCTAAAATAATATGGACTATAAGTAATTTTATATATTCTTTATATTTAGTATTTTGGTACATTTAGTATATAAATTATACGTAACACAATTATTAGAATTATATATTAAATAAATCTATATATTGTATGTAATAAATAGACAATAATATGCACTATTTATTGAATTTATAATACTTTTCCTATGATCCTTCTTATTAGTAACGTCTCACGTGCGCAATAAGTATTTTATTTTTTCGGCAACCTTCTTCTGGCCGCTCTTAGAACAGGTTTTTTAACCTAGTTAGAGTAGCCATGTTACTTCAGAGTAACAATAAATGACTAGCGGTATTTTATTTGTCTATATTATATTTTTCAGTATGATATCATTTATTGTTGTGACATCCTATTGTACCATAATGAATAAATAAATAACTCTATTTTGTCTAATAGTTAAAACACTCGAATAGTCTGTATTTTACCAAACATTTTATAAAAATTAAGACGTAGTTATCTTTTTTGTCTGAATACAAGGATCGAGATAATAAAACCACAGAAGCATAGTTTATTTCACAAAGAAGCAAATTAAACTAAATTTGATTCCGTTTTTCGTAATTAACCAACAACGGTACAAAGTGTTTATGCGTTAGATGAGACAGCATGATTTAAAAGCATGCGTAAGACAGAGAAGAGGGCAACCGGGAAGGGACTCTTGAAGGCATATGTCATTACCTAACCATTTTTTATTTGGATTGGGATGTTTCCGGTAACATAACCTAAAATAAAATATATCCTACATAATTTGTCAAAAAGCACTGTTTGTTAACAACGTTAAATATATTTTTACGTATAATAATAATGATAAATCTCATGTTATGTACCTATCAGAAATATTAACAATTCATATTTCATAAAATATAAATCATAATCTGCCCTCTCCTCCTTCCTCTATATTTTTTATATGTTTGTTGAACTTATTGAGTTTTTGGAATCTTGTGATTAAACCAATTTCATCATTAGATTTAATAAAAAAGTTTAGATGGAGATGGAGTTTTACATGATTTGTAACTAATACTCGTATGATTGATTTAATTTATTCCTTAATAATTATTTCTCGTTATTAAGACGCATCTTAAGCATTAAACTTCCGTCGACGCATTTTCAGTATGCATATAATATGCAGCGCAGCATCACGTCGTCCGCTGCCTGTATCATCGAGAGCAGTTCATATCATGCGATACGTGTTGGCAGGACGTCGCGTGGTGTTGTATTGAATTTCACGGTTCATTCATTACCGCATATTGGTAGCAGGACAGGAAGCGGACCCCCCCCCCACCCTTCCCTTCCCTCACCCCGCTTCAACTATATTTACAGCGCGAAATTGTATTACTACAAAAGAGCGAGAATGCACCTAATATAACCAACTATTATTAATTACTGATATTAAATAATAAACCGCGTATTAGGATGGGGACACTATTAAGCATGTATGAAAGCATCTGTGATGTTTTTTTCATTGCCATTACAGAATGTGGTTGAACAAATTATTGTGATTAATTCTTTCCGGCCCTCTAATAACTAATCTCTAGCTCTATAAAATATTAGTTTAGATATTCTTGTAACAGTATCATCAGAGCTACCTCGTAACATAATAAAATTCAGCGTAAATTTTTAGAATTTGCCAAGACTAAAAGTTAGGAACTTATAAAAAGAACGAAGTAAAAAATTAAAAAGAAAACTGAGTAAACATAAATGAAAAGTTATGTTTTTTTACGAAATTGAAGATATTATTAAAACTATGATAGGTATGTATGTATTCGTACATTACTAATACGACAGAAAATAGAATATCTGCACCTATTGCTGATTATTACCTACAACAATTCTAGTAATTTATAACATCATAACATTTTTTTAAATTCAAATTTACTGCAATAATGACAATTAAATTATTCATTAGACAAGAGGGAGATTCGAGTCATGCATTTGTTTACGCTTTATTACCACTATCTCCCCTAACCCTATCACAAAAATATTTCGGTCAGTTGAGTATGGCGGAAATGATTGTTATACGACCTAGGTCATACCAATTAAAAAAAAATATATCCTTATTATATTTTGCGAGCAAATGATTTCGCCAGTAATCTGCTGAAAAGTCGTCATTAATTCAAGATAAAATAACTAGGCACAAGCTAAAGACGTAATCGATGTCCCTAAGAAATTTTCTATAATTACAACAAATCCGTAATATCAACAATCTGTCTGCGATTTACACGTACTATTTCCGAAGCCAAACATATGACAAAGAGAAAACAATTTGAATTTTAAATTATGCGCTTCTCAAAAAGACTCCGTCCGTCAACATATATGGAAAGAAACGAATTGAATATTTATATTTGACACGTTCTAGCTAAATTTACTGACAAATTTAACTGAACCGGGAATTGAACTGAATTACATTAATATTATTAGACCTCTTATATGCTCAACAATTGCAATATGATTAAGGTAAAAAATATACATACTTAGATATTAAATATTTAAAACACATCTAATTATTATAGTAAATGCTAGTGTTTTTAATAAATATTTTTTTAATACGATATTATTGACGCACCTATATAGATTACATATTTTGATTTGAAAAGGTTAAATTCCGGTTTCATTCGGCTATCAAGGCACGACCAGTTAGTAGTAGCTCCATCTCGCTCTTCTGTGCCCAAGCCTACTTGCAAGGGCGTATGCGTATTAGAATTAAGAAGGGTGCGTATAAAATTAGCAACGGTGTATGCTTTACAATCGTGCAAAGACAACAATTCAATATTACTTTAATTTGTTTATAAATTCGCAGGAGCGTTCGATTGTCAAAAAAACGTGTGACCTGAAATCACAGCAACAGCGCGGGAACAACCAAGAGTGCATTTTGTTCCACGACTTATTTGTGTTTATGTGCAACAGCAGGATTCCTAGAAATATCGTAAATGTTATGAGGGCTCCAAAAGGCGACATGTGGCCCAAACGTTGCGGATGGGCTTTGGGTCGCGCCGCAACGGGCGTTCAATATTCTGCCTAAAGGGGGACTCCTCTGGAACAAGTGCCAGAAATCGGGAGCCGCTCGATATTGGAGGCAGCATATTGGCGCCAGATGCTGGCATTAGCAATAGCGCATTGCGAGTCTCATCGTTCATGGCCCCGATATGCATGCATGATTCCAATCGAACTATCCCAGAGTCAGATACACTACATGTACGTACGGTCGAGGGCAAATGATACTTTACCTTGAAAGGCAATTCGACAGTGTGTAGGTATGTAATTATGTAAATATCAACCTCATCTACGCTCATACAAAGATGCGAAAGCGGTGGTTCTTATAAATACAGTACCCACACGTACTATCACTTTAAGCGTTTCAGTTCAACTTTAAATGCTCGGGGTAAAGCTCCGAGTGCCTTTAACTGTGCGTAAATTTACGCATTATATTGGATAAAAATAAAGAATAAGTACATTTTTAGGTAGGTACAAAATCTTAACATTTCTATACACTACCTGTTGCAATTTATATAACTAAACAAAAGTTAAGAAATTGACACAAAACACAGAAAGAAAATATTTATTGTGAAATTCCAATGGCAGTTTTATACAAAGTGATGACATTTAATGTTAAAATTCTAGACTATATCTCATATTATTTCTATGATTTTACATTCTTAATTATTTAAATATACTTGATTCAATTTAAATTTTAAATTTGTGGGTTTATATATTTTTCTAAAACTAAATAAGTATGAAATGATGAAGGTCTTAATTATACCATTATTCTTGTAAGTTAACACAAAATATAGTTTAGTATAAATTATTATATTCATAAAATCCTATGAACGAGACGCCTATGCCTGTCTGTGTACGGGCGAATCTGTCACGAATTATAGACATGCATATAATATAATGATATTAAACTGCACTATACTGTACTATTTGATACTGGCAGCCTTCTCCACTCCACTGCACCACATCGTTAAGATCTAGAGCTGACTATGATTGACCGTGCACCGTAAACCGGCCTTTCAGTCCTATTTCATTTACGGGATAGGGTTAGTAGGCTGACGATGGAACTGTGAACATTTTAAAAACCATTTTGAAAGATTCTTCAGTCTCCCTTTCTAGTTCGAAGGTTCACAAATTCTTAATCATGGCTAATGGCTAATGGCTAATGGGTGTAAACCTTGCGTTTGTCATTATTTTTACTGAGGGCGCAGCAACAGTTGTTATTATACGGTATAAAATACTTTATTTATGTTATCTCTGGAATATGGATAGGATTTTTGGAATATGACAATAAAATAAGATAAATTAGAAATATTTTGGAACGCCGCCAATCGTCCACACTGTTGAACGTGCACTTTAACCGATAGTTAATTGCGTAGATAAATAGCTATTACTCGAGCTTGCTATCAAATTATTGTCAGTTAATTGATGGTTATTGGATGGCAGGCAGCTGTAAGGCTCCACCGGCCCTCGTCGAGCGAAATGTCAGATAGAGCTGCCCGCTTCGCGCCCCGCGGTCACGACTTCACTTGCGCAACTTCGCCGAAGAAGCCTTTTGTGTGTAACTCGACTCGAACACGCGGTATACTTCTGCATTCTATTTCGACTGCGAAACTTTTAAAGATGAGCTTGGCATCTAAAAGTATTTCATTATTCATTTTTTATGCCATTGTTAAGCAAATATTGAGTGGACAATGTCTGTAAGTATCGGTAAACTTATCGTATAATTTTATGAACCGCATTAGTTCAATTTTATTTTCTATTTTATAGCAATTTCACATTGTTGTCAAACGGTATTCTCTATGCATGATTCATTGTTTCGACGGTAAAAATCACGGATATAAAAATGTAATCGCGAGCGTGTTTAATACGAGATATTTATACTGATACATTTATTGAAACGTTTGTTAAAATAATTGGAGATTCCGGTTTGAATCTCAGTATTCTTACTACATATGCTTAAATTTGCTGAAATATCGATTTTCATATTTAACTACTTGTATAAAAAGTGGTGTGCATCTACGTAATCGTATGAATAAAAGACAAAATCGTTCTAAAACACAGTTAAAGAATTTCTAAAAATAACGTACTCGGCATTTAAAAATTTTCTCTGTCAAATGTTAAATTCACTTCTGTACTTTATCCGTTGATCGTTGATCAAAGGTGTTTGTTTAAAAGCTACAAATAAAACACAGACCAACAAAAAAAGATTTTTGTTGTACTTAGGTTTGTCGGCGTATGAACTCTAGTTAGTAGATATTGAAGAAATAGTAGTTTTTTTTAAATGAGGTATGAAAATGCTACAGGCTTGACGTAAGTGCGAGGGGGAGGTGGAGAAAGGAAAGGATAACAGTCCAGAATTATTTGACCAAGACACCGGATTTTTGAGTGAATCTGGAAAAGAAGTAATATTATACTAATTCTGGCGTCAGATCAGCAAAACTCATTCCAATTTCAAATTCGCTCTAAAATTCTGATAAAATTGCTCTCAGTGTTTTTTCTACCTATAATATATATATATATATCGCTTAATTTTGAAATTGGGTTATAGGGTAAAACTTTAAACATCTGCAACGTCTCGTCGCGAGAATAAAATGAATGTAAATTAGTCACTTTGTCTTTGCGAAATAATCCAAAAATTTTTCGGGTAGGATGAGCAATTGAGGAGCAGTATTTGTTGGAATGGCCGAACCCTGCAGTCTGTGGCAGAGGTCGTACAGCGCCGTGGAAACTGGGTCAATCGAGAGCAAGCCACTGATGGCATCTGATAGAGAATGCCTGCCCATATGGGCGCGGCGCGGCGCGGCGTATAACATCTAGGTAATCGCTACTCGTCCCTGCGTTTGGATGTTTAGTACTTGCATATGCATCTCGGACAGCTGATCAATCCGTTTCGCTCACTGTTTCTACGTTTGTTTGAGAAAAAGAACTGTCCGAGGCTCTCTCATTCCACTACAATCCAAAGCGCTTGTCATTACTTTTCCATCGAGCTAATTTTGATAGCCACTATATACATCCATGGCAACAGGATAATGTTAGTGATACTTACTAGTAACGAATCGTTAAAAAATGAATAACGAAATTAGGTGGCTACTCTCTTATTTGACTTTTTAATAATAATATGAAATGTTTTTATATAATATACGATATTATATAGTACGTCTTCGTTACTAATAAAATATTTGAATAATGAAATATTTAAAACATATAGATGTAATCTGTAATAATATTTTTTATAAAATTATTTACTATTAAATGTTATATGTATGAGCGATACCTAATAAGAAATATTTAATGTGGTGATAGGGAGGGGGAGAAAAGGGTAAAGCCAAGTAAGATACTCTTGGCACCGATAGGGCATATTTTTTATATGTATTTATTTCCCCTCGCACCCTCTTGCACTTTCCGCTGTTACTGGATGCACACTCTGATTTGTAAAACTTTTGTTAAAGATTGAAATATTTGAAAAAAAAAACCATGCAACTATATAAAATAAAATACTCACATCTTAATATTTGGTTGTCAGACTAAACTAGGCGACGATTGCTGAATTCTATTGAAATATCATCTAAAGCTCTTAAGCGTGATAATAAAATGTAAGATTAGTGTCTAACAATACTGAAATCCCAAATACATAATTCATTCGTTCCGATGAGGGCAATCGTCTCGTTGGATTGATAAAGTAATAAGTACATCTATATATAATATAAGTCAGTTTAAGTAGTTCTTTAAGTATTTAAGTATCTTCGTTTATAAAGTATTAAGATGTTCGTATGTAATTAATATTATTTACATGTTTGTTTCTTGATAGAGTTAGTATAAAAAATGTATATATATATTTGTACATAGGTCAGATATATTTCATACCTATTTATTCATATTTATTTGTTATTATATTTATTTGTTTAAATGTTTTCGACGCGGCTACAAAACTTAATAAACAAAATATCGTCCTTAAAACAAGCGATAGTTAGGCCCACTTAGGCAAGATATTTTGTATTATACCAATATATTTTTAAAACATGGTGAAGAAATAAAATAAATAAAATCAAAAATGAAATAGTTTTAACATCTACTCTCTTAAACCGTTTTAGCAGATAAATATTATTTTGTCATGACACTGTGTGTTATAATTTAAAATGTGTTTATTTAAATTTTTTGATATTATACTTATATTTAGATAAAAGGAAAAAATAAGAATCGACAACTCATTTGTGGATAGGTTGTTTGACTAATGTGTTTACACGGTAATATGTGAATTAGATTATTTTATGTAATATTCGGGGGTACCGTGTTGGCGTGTGGGACCGACACTCTGTAGTACCTAAATTACCAATGTGAAAATCACCTGCAGTCATCCTAAATGATGAGTTTCGTAATGTGCTCGTAAATGAATTCGAGGGTGAGCAAACAAATCGAGACTTCGCCCAAAACCCCACAAACAGCATTCGATTTCGGGGCATGAATGAAATGGAGCACGTATTCCATTAGAGTAGGACGCTGTCAGATTTGGCTTTCGCGTCGAATCCAATTTACGATGGAGCATATTCTCGATGTCGAGAGTCTGTAAACAGAGTGGCATCGCAAACTAGACCAGCACAAACATGAACTCCCCGACCGCGACGGGACCTGGCACAGCATGCATGCCCAAAAAAGCCTGCACCACGAATCATGTTCCAGTTGTAAAATCAATCTCGCGGACTGCAACAATGACGTTGGATCGATCGTAGTCAGAAAAAATGTTCATACGTTTGAAACGTTTATGTGGATAAAAATTAACCTGTTTTTGCAAACTTTTTGCTAGTGATTGCAAATATATAAGTATTCACATATTTAATAGTTTAGCTTTATTCATTTGTTGTCCATCATCTAATTAAGAGTATTTGTCATATCGTATAATATACAGGATGGACTTTTTCCCATGCACATCCATTTATGGGGGTCATTCTATACTTAAAACTGATCAAATTTGTTTTACAAGTTCTTCGATGTGCGAACCAAACGTTTCCTGGGATATTATTTATATTACGTATATAGAAAAAAAGGCAATATTAAAATTTGGTGTGTAGAATAACCCCATAAAAAGATGTGCATGAGAAAAAGTTCACCTGTATATACTTATCAGTATCATAAAACATCAATGTCATATCAATATAAGGGGTTATCCATAAGTCATACGTTAAGGGAGAGGGAGGAAGGCCATAAAGTGTGGAGTTTCGTGACGGCACATCTAAAAAATAATATATAAACACTCAAAAACGAACCTTCTTTGTAATATTTTAAAGTCTAAAACTGTTTGAATATTGACACTTTTTGGCACGTGATATTTTCGTTGATTTTAAGTACCACTAAGAGAAATGCAATTTTTTGTGTGAGACACAAAAATTGCAGAATTTTTCGTAAATTTATATGAAATGTTTTAAAAATATTTTTTATACGAATCTATCCTACAGTCTCTGGTCAATCAATAATTAAAATTAAATTTCATCCTAAACTCTTTACATATTAAAAAATAGCATTAAATGCAAAACAAAAATTGTCTCACTCTGGGGTGCGACTGTCCAACAGTGAGACATACTCATATGTAGTCAACAGTGAGACAGTATTCCCAATACTGAGATGAAAAACACACAACCCACGAAGTATTATTGAAATTACATGTATTAATATAATAAGAACAGTTAAAAAAAAAAGAAAACAAT
Organism: Neomicropteryx cornuta; assembly: GCA_020383195.1. Taxonomy (NCBI): domain Eukaryota; kingdom Metazoa; phylum Arthropoda; class Insecta; order Lepidoptera; family Micropterigidae; genus Neomicropteryx; species Neomicropteryx cornuta. Next base: position 11,978,275 of record JAHKQU010000012.1, read on the forward strand.
GCACAGAAGTGACAATGGTTGTAATGTAATAAAAAACGGCTAAATATAAATAACTACATTCATAAATAATGTAGAGCAGGCCTAATCTGATTAAGTCAAATAATAATTCAATAAAAATTTTAATGTGTTCTTCAGTGAGACATTGTCTCACTGTTGGACACAAGCGAGACAAAACCCGAACCCGATACAAAATAACTTTTTTTTTTTAATACAAACAAAGTAAGCAAAGCAAACATTCTTAAGCAAAGTACATAATTAACTACTGATTAGATTAACAAAAAAAAAAAACTAATGCTATAATAATTAACTGGCAAAAGCAGACCAAAATTTACTCATTTTTTTAAGGAATAATATAAAATAATATGAAACGCAAAACTTTCCTTGAAATAACATTGACGCTGACAGTTGAGTTGAGTTGTCTATGGATGAGGATCGCCAGCGTTGAGATGTACCTAAACTGTTTTATACACCGATCATAATAATCTGTCTCGCTAAAGGAACTTTCTATCGGTAGAATTCATTCCTCTACCAACTAATTGTTTCGAAACCTACTTTTAATATTAAAGGATTTTATACTAAAAAATAATTACCGAAATTTTGTTTAAAATTGCTATGTTTACGTGACCTCACAATAGGGGAGGGGGTTTGTATAAATGTGTCATTTTATAACAAAGACGAATGGAGGGTCAAAAAACCATGAAATTTGCGTGACGCAGTTTATAGATGGCCGGTTCCATATTCCATGGAATATTTGTCAAAACATAGTTTATTATTAATTTCTGATTGAATATTTATCGGATGCATCGATACAAGTGTGTATATGTGCTTATATAACTGTATGTATCTTGAATAAACAAATAAAAATTGAATTGAGATATAAATATAATAAACGCATAAAGAAGTCTAAAATAATTAAAACACTTCGATCAAAAGTACTTTGTTACCGACAATAATTTATACTATAAATAATAAATTATTTATTTATAATTAATTTAGCGTTTCTGAACCAAAGACACTAATGTTATAATTATTCTCTGTCGCGTATAGATGCGAACGGCCGTATTATTATGTAGAATATATCAAACTCATTCGTCTCGTGATGCAATCAAACGGACCACAAATCACTTGCATTGCATTTGATATGAGTGAATGTAAGAAGCGGTTCTTTCCTTCAACGGCTTTGCTTTTGGCGGCGGATCACGACTTCGATAGCTGCAGTGCGTCTCTCTGCGTTCCTTTCTAAACAAATAGCCTGCGAGATCGTCGGGTATAGTATACTGTACGCCAGTCCCCTTCCAAATGCGAGTACTTAAGATGCGCTAGGGACAGACAACGATGACAAATTACTTGAAATACATAATGGGCGTGAAGAAAGAACGCCTCGACGGCCGGCGGCTTATTTGAGAGTTAGAGTCATTGGTTAGAGCATGTTATTCCTGGTCCTGTACATGGCTACTTCCCCATGTGCGGATGTGCCTCCGTAATAATTAATATAATATGTAAACAGAAGCTGAATTATTACCAGTAACAATAATATATTATTATTTATTTATGAAACAGAAGCATAAAATGGCAAAACATACGAAAGCATACATATGTCTCATTTTTACAAGCTTTTATTTAGCTGGCAATGTTTGTTAGTCTGTTTAAGTCAAGTTTTACAAGCCGAATTAGGACCACTTCATCTTCTCCTACGAGGTTGAGATTCAACATGTTGATTCAGTCCACACGAAGGAACTCCTAACGGTCAACAGAAGCAACACGAAATTTTCTATGCGCATTCAAGCACTTAAATAAAAGCTTGTTTTTAAAAATATTTTTACTGTTAATTAATTTATTATCAATCTACTAAAAGCGGTTAAAGAATTTAGTACTAACCATTTGTGTTTTTATTAATTAAACAAGTTTTGCATTAATTACTTTTCCGGGAATTATTTATTTTTAAGACTAAATATACATTTTATTGTAAATTTAACCGAATAGAGTAAATGTAAATACAACGTAATCTCAAACTACTATACTGAGCAAATGGCTTGAAATTAAAAAGGGAATTTATGAGTAGAAGTAAAAAATCGGCGTACTTGTAGGAAGTGTTTTCTTAATCTATAGCCATCTCTGCTATTTCAGATAGTATTATCGGCATAATTAATTATAAGAACTATAATTTTGTGTTTGAAAAATAATTGACGGCAGCACTTGGAACGAAAAAAAAACCAATTTTGAAACAAAACAAGATTTGTCCCTTTTAGCCATGTTTTTTATTCTAAGGTCATGTTTCTGTAGAGTGATTAATGCCCTTTTTGCATGTGCCTACCTACCTACCTACCTACCTGGCCACGGCCATTTAAGCAATGTATTTCAACCTCATCAAACGAGTTACAGTCGCGTTCCAGCGTAATATTGGAATGTATAAACAAACAATATCGATCGATACGAAACGGGCATTCAATTTGTAACAATGAAAGCTCACAATCTGAAGCGAGCCGCTCGAGTGCCGCAGGGCGCAAACGCAAACACTGTGACAGGTACGAAAATAATCAAATAAAAAGACGTCTCGCATACGCACATCGGGCGATCGAGAAGGATCAGACGCAATGGCGGGTGAAAAAGGTCCATTCGGCGAGTCGAGGTAAGTAAGAATACACGTCTAATCTCAAGTGGATGCAACTATTCATGCGCGCATGCGCTATTGTATGGGGAAGATTCAATAAAAGCCAACAAAGGGGTGCCGTGTCAAGATACGAGCCCCGTATCCGTCGATCCGCCCGCCCATTCAACGGCAGATCGGTCCAACTCCGCAGCCTCCGCGGCCCTGCTTTGGTGCCGTACTTGATAATATCACGGCTACGAGTTCATGGCACGAGACGCCAGCTATGGCACGGCACACAATACCAAATAGTCATAATAAATAAAATCCATTGTACTATACGATAAAAACCCAAGGTTAGAGTAATTGAAATATGCATTTTTGTACTTCTTTATTCTTTACGTCGCTTTTTACACGGAATAAAGGAGAGCCCATGGCGCTTTTATTAATGGTAAAGTACCCATGGTTTTTTATGAGGGTCAAGAATTGCGCTATGAATGAACGTTTTTTATAATTATTATTTTCGATTTATGAATATATTTTAATACTTCGTGTCATAATAACACAGCAAAAAAATCCTAAAAGTTTTTTTATATAATAAAGACCTATTCGGTTAGTTTCCTGGGTATGATATTTACGTTTAAAATATTGTTGATTTAATGTGTAGGCAGTTAAAAAACAATTAATACCGAAATTATTTCATAACGTCTAATAATTCCAAATTTGCTGTACACTTGACAAAAAAAACAAAAAAATACCAAAAATTATATATACTTGGCAGCCTAATGGCAAGGTGGTCTGATTGCGTACTTACCTAATTAATACTCGTACCCCGTAATCATATCCTTAAAAGGTTACATTTCTCGTTGAGAATATTAAACAATGCTTTTCTTAAACGAGATTCTGCCTTCTCTAATGAATAAATAACGTTGCTGTGGTTAAGAGCCATTAGTATCTTTTTATTATTATTATTTTAACATCAAGGAGCACATGACAAGCTACTAGAAACTTCAGCGCTAAAACAGAATCTATATATTGACGATTTTTTAAATGATTTTCAAAATTAAAATTAAACTTACCTACGTTTAGGTACGTCTAATCATTACCTCTAATCGTATAGATTCATATTAACTGTAAATAAAATTAAGGTGTGCTTACATCAGTTTTTTGTAACGGAGTTGTGACTACTCCGATATCTGAAAACCCCTTCAGTTCGAAATGACTCAATCAATGATAATAATGTCTTTCTTAAGTTTAAAAACATGTTTTAAAAACACCGATTTAATGACACAAAAAAGAGGTTACAAAAAGATCCATCCCTATCAAATCGCCTTGACAGTCCCCCCGCTTCGGCGTGTAATCCACAGGAAATAAGATTATCGAGCGACATCTTCCAGTCAAGCTTTATATTCCGTCTTCTCGACACCGAATCATAACATCTTTCGATGGGGATTCACGCGCTGTCATCAAACATTAAGATAACATTAGCAGTTCGATCTCTTTCTGGATAGCCGCGGGTGGAGAGGAGAGGAAAAAGCTCAGCGCCCGTCCCTCCCGCCGCGATCTATATTTGACTCTGGATTCGGAGTGCGCCCGGGAATGTTTGGCCGTTACGTGACTTCGCTCTATTATTCCTAGCAGCCATATAATCACCGATTATTATTCTGTCGATGTAGCAGGCATGCGCAGTAATGGATGGCCAGGCCATATGAGAAGTCAAATTATTAAACAACGGTAAGACTATAAAACCTAATCTAGATATGAAAAAGATACTTTTGTTTAACCTAATAAGGGCATTTAAATATTATGATTCAATGTATATATCTTTCACCTAGAGTATAATTAAGTAATTTGTACCAAGCTGTATTTTTAATGACCCTCGACTAAAAAGAATTTATGAGTTAAGACGTGTAAACATTAGCATTTATTTGTGAAACTATTGGGAGGATTGAAAATTTAAACTAAACGAGACTACTAAAAGCAAAGGCAACAATATCCAGTTTTTAATATTTAAAGATTGTTGCTTTTATTTTTGCAACCCCAAATGAATGAAATAAAATATGATATCAATATATATATTGATATGTTATTAACTTTGATTCCAATTAATAAATTTCAGTTACTTAGTAATTCCAATCTGAATAAACAAATCCTTGCTAACGGGAAAAAAACAAAATGAAAAAGGCAATTGGCAAAGGCAAGACATTAAAATATATAAAAAAAGTTTTTAAAACCCACGCTTATATTAAAATGCACTAAAAGGAAGTAAATAAACTTAAATAAAATAATGTCATTAGTTACTATAAATAGAAGCGTGAAGCGGCGACGAAGATTAAGTCAATATTGTTTAGCGCTATCCGCTTTTATTATTAGTCAATAATGTCATAGTTTTATTTAAATTATTTTCTCCTTTTTAGCGCATTTTAATATAACCTAAGCGTAGGTTTTAAAAGGTTTTTTTATGTATATTTTTATAGTCTTCATTGTTGTTTCAATAAGAGAGGTCATCGCCTTGAAATATACCACAATTAAAATAATAGTAAGTCTTTATATATAGACAGATACGATATCGCTCAATTCAAGCGGCTGTAGGAGTTGGGCAAAACAATAAAATTAACATTCACGTCGGATTAAGTAATTCCTGTTGGGAAAATGTTTCCTCTGGCTAGAAGAATGCTGCTCGTGGAAGATAAAAAATGAATCGACCAATCTGTCGTCGCGGCGCGGTCGTGAAGCGGTCCGGAACGAGAATCGGTCGATATATAGGCAGTTATGTAGCTAGGTGGACTAGTACCTAGCTAGATAAACAAAAAAGCGTAGATCGAATGCAGCTGTCAGATCAATGCTTGGCGATAATCGCAAGCGGAGCTGAGTGCAATGGTAATGTTATTTTCAGATGCTATAAAACTAGGAAAGTTTTTTCGCCATTAAAACATCTACTCTAAAAGCTACGCATTTTTATGTTGCTTCAATATTCCCTCGAATTCCTTTAATTTCACGTATGGTCAGATTGCATAATTTTACTATAAATCATAAAGATAATCATAAAGATAATAGCGTTTTACTGTACAAAAGTCCAAAAAGAAAAAATGCGCGATACTTATTATTTATTATTATATACTTATTTGCTTACTTATTATTATATATAATTATTTGTTTCAGATGTTACTTTGATTCTGTTCTTTTAAATGTTTTTTTTTTGTTACCAGATATATTTAAAAAAATTGTAAATTTCATTTGAAATCAGGCAATGAAGATCGTATAAAAACTTTTCAAAACGTCACACAAAAATCTGGTAAACGGAAGGAATCTTTCATTGCAAAAGGATAAATGTGCAAGGAAAAAGGATATGTAGGTACCTACACTTCTTACACGTAGGTTTTTTACGAAGTACTAAAAAATAAATAGGAGAAACTACATATAAATTGGCATGCATATTCCTACTTTGCCGCAGTTGCATACATTTTTTCTAACATAATAAAAGCTTACCACTGAGTACTTTGGTTCGAACATTAAGATAAAATACATGTTAAGAATATAATATGTTGACAATTTTACCCGTTCCACCAAAATAAATATAAGCGTTAAACTTTCCTTTGAACTTTATGTTACTCTGTGTTGTTGTTGATGTGTTGTTGTTACTTTTTTCCACTCATAAATTATTTAAGTAAATGTTCTTTAGCGAAAACAAAGTATGTATTAAATAATCGATTTAGTTAAGTATGTATGGTTCAAACCATGGGAGATTCTTATAAAATATAAAGCAGTGAAAACAGTATTTGTATGAAATATAACGATCTCGTTGGTGAAGTAACAGACAGGTAGCTGATGTTTCGGGTAGAATGCTGGTTGCTGGTGCTACGCGACGCGACGCCGCTAATAAGATTAGTCCAACACAAGTAATCCGCCTTTGTTAACGACCGCACCACCTATGCTGTGGACCTGCGGACTGGTCGCTGTAATGCAGCAGAAATGCCCGCGGCCGGTAGATGGACTGGTGAAAATATCTTGATACGGCGCTCTCGTGACCGAAACAATTACGCGCGCACACAGAAACGCATCTGTTCTATTTTTATGGAATCTTCAAAGTATTTTTTTGAACAAGCACCTAATTATAATGATTACTAATAAAAATCGTAGAATCACATCACACTTGTTATTTATAACACGTAACCCATGTAGAAACCTACTATAATTTCATCATCATTGTGTTCTTTGGAGAAAATTTGTGGGTATCATGGGCGAATGATATTCATCAAAGGCCATATTTAGGTTGGAGATCGGTGATCAATATTTTTAAGTATATATTAAATAAAAAAACTTTTATCATTAACCGAGAACACCAAGTATTAAAACTTTAAGGGACGAAATTTCAGTCCTTGCTTAAAGTCGTTCTTAGTTAGGATCAACTTATCTTTTAAGCATGACCTAAATTGAATTGTGTATTTCAGTTACTTTTTAAGTTCAACTTTGTTAAGAATATGTTTTCGCACTCGTGATTAGTTCGGTACTCGCCGCTATGGTTTGTGTATACAATATCTGTCGCCACTGTCGCATCACTTTTGACATATGACGCGTCATCTGACATTTTGAGGTTATGTTGTAGGATTACTAGGATTTTCAAAATATACAAATCCAGTCAATTTTAATTAGTTAGAAAATATAAAACCAAGTACGAAACGAAAACCACAGATGACAATACACTCGCACACGGGTCACGGTGACTGTAGCACGGTTAATGTACTGATATCGCTCCTAGCAGCGTATTTTAACACTGACTTAAGTTTGACTTAAGTAGTAGTTGTTTTGATTCTTAGTTAAGGCGGACTTTTATGTTCGACTTAACGCTAAGAGTTATTTGAAATACGATGTTTATCGATTAAGTCTAACTTAAAATTTAGGTTGGTCTTAAGTAGGACATGTAATTTCGTCCCTTAGTGTATTTTTGCGAGTGAGCGTAGGTACCAACGCCCCCGCGGTTGGAGGGCGATTTTGGGCCAAGTCTGAGCTACCAATCGAGAATCGACTCGAATGTGTCATTCGAGCGACGATTGGTAGAGCAGCTAGGCCTGCCGAGTCTTGCTCGTTTCCCCCCAATTCTTCATATTTTCAAAAAATAAACTCGTTTGTAATGACCAATTAATTAAACGTCCGCCCGCGTGCCTCGTTTATGCCACCATTGTGATGATGGTTAAGTACAAAATAAACGAATACAGCGTAGTTCGCATCAAAGTGGAAATAATTATCAAAATGATAATCTTTCAACAACTCTTAATGGTGTAACAAAACGCCTTTCAAACTTTATCAGACCAGAGCCTGATCATGATAGGTGCTACGGATTTTGAATCTTCGAAGTGGAATATTAATTACGGATTGTCTTGATTACAATACAAAAACTATAATTTTAAACAGTTTTAAAACAGTGCATAAACATAAAAAGAATAATTTAGTTTACGGAATTACAATATTTTTAAATAATCCGTAGAACCAACGCATGCAAAAATCTAATGTTTCGTAGTTCAGTTATCTAACAATAAAAGCACTATTTTTTATTAAAAATATGTAATATTAGGTACAACGGTATTAAGTAAGTCCAAATTTAAAGGTACATTTTTTTAAATAATACAAAATGTATTATTTAACTTTAAATTATTAACCTTAAAAAATGCTTTATTTATTGATTACATATTGGGTACGACAAATTGATTGACAAAATGCTCTGAACGCAATAAAGACTATACGAGTAATAAATACCAATAGTCATTTTTATCCCAACCTAACTTTAAATGTTTAAATGTATATTATTAAAAAAAATGTTTTTTTTTTATAAATAATTTTTATGACCTGGGTTATGTACAATCGTTTTCGGGCCAACTCAACTAAGTTAAATGAATCATAGATAATTAATGGTACGTATGAACCTTGCGTTTAGTACATTATATGTTTTTATTTAATGTTTATATTATTGGAATACACAACCTACCCAATAATTTTATAAAGAGGTAATTTTACCCCGTAATACCAAAATCAGTAATTATATAGTATTTTTTTGTGCTTCTAATTGATTTTTGCGTCATATTGTTTTATTTTTAATAACAGAAATAGATAAATATTTCAGGAAAATAACAGGTAGGTACTTTTGGTATGGATTTTATTACCCCACTAGCAAGTTTCTGTTGACGCGAGATGCACATTTATTTTGTACCTAAAAAGTAAAAACTCTCTCATTATGTCTGTCACGGTATAGATTTCATCACCCCAATTTTTTGTATCAATTTTATTATTAGGGTTCTGTGCCTGAAAAGGGAAAAACATAACCTTATATGATCTTGCCCGTATCTTACGACTTTTTAGCTATCATAAGTATTTTTCATGAAAACGACGTTAAACGGAATTATAAATTTGGCATAATGACGCATGATGCGCAGATATATCGATGGTCAAAGATTATTAAATATTTATATATTTTTAATGCAGGTTAACGAAAAAAAAGGGTTCATTTTTAGTCTGTGTGGGGGTATACTTTGGAACGCTACTTTTAGGGAAGCCAGAAAATAATTTATAAATATATATTTTTGTTGAATTATTTATAAAGATATAGGTCAAAATGTGCGAAATAATCCCCACAGTAATACAGTAATCCCCATATTCTAGGTTTTTAAAATTATAATTTCGATATTGTCATATTTAGTAGGTACTAGGCCACAGATATCAAGATTACTATCGTTTTTTTTTGTATAAATCTCATAGTTACTTAAATCGTAATTAGCTGCTTTCCGGGCGCTTAAGCTTCGGGGTCTTCGGGGTAAACAGCTCTGGGTTATTTATTAGTTCATAACAAGTACAGCCCAGACTTATGGGGTCGCATATCTACTTTTCAAATAATTGCCTGCATTCATATTAATGTCACATATATATGTAGCAGGTACTCACTGACCGTTTTCATTCCTAAAATTAAATGCCATATGAAATGTTAATGTCAGTCACGATAGCTTCATTTAAGATGATATCGGAGTTGAGTTCCTCTCCCAAGTGCCTGTGTTCCGTCGCGCGTGATGCACCCACTTGATCTAATTTAACAGCAAACGAGATAGTGTGTGCTCGCCTTTCACGAGTACACTTAACTACCTGCTATGACTGCTTTATCAGTGTATCACATTGTCGGGATGCTTAAATTAATGTTTCGTTGTCTATATGAGAAAAGAAACAATGACACAGAGCGGCTTCATTCCGGAAGATACTTGAAGCTTCTAAAAATGTCCCTGGAAGCTGGAAAAAACTAACCAGAGGAACCATATCTACGCCACTGAAGACAAAGGAACTTCAGCCCTGAATGATTTTATTTATTGTATAGTATTTTTTATTAAATTTTTATTACTGCTCATTTTTTTTTTAAGATAATTAAATAGCTTTTTTAATTATTGTATTTTGTATGGAAAACTTACCATCTAAGTTCCTGTTATTAAAAAATAGGTTTACAACTATTTCAGAACGTGAAAGAACATACTATGTGGCCACTATAGTCCCGTTCTTAGAATTCATACGGATATTTAATATTCACTGATTGAGGCTGTGTACTTATTAACTAACCTAACCTAACCTAACCTAATAATAAAAAATAATCGTTGGGCTATATTTTATCGATCAGAAATAAAAAATTCATTAGGAAAAAGATTAAATACTGGGAGGTGTATTGTAGAATGCTGACTTAATTTTATTGAACGTAGGGCACCGAAGCGAGGTCTGCGATAGATTCATTGACCGCGTTTAAAACTAACAAAACCGTTTCCAGGCTATTCTAAGGACGGCACGTGGACTATAAAGAAAGCTGGCCGCTGGTGATTAGCTAAAGTCGCCTCGGAGCGAGTGAGACCGAATCGCTTCCACGAAGGGTCGCTCGGGTCGAAAATAAATCGAATAACGCCCTGCAATCGATGGAAGTTCAGATGGATGATGAGGTCGATTGAATCAATTCGTCGACAGTTTCGATTCCAACTCCAGACCCAAAGAAAACATCAATATTCTAATAGGTATAAAATTTAGAAAAAAAGATTCATCTGTATAAATTTGCATGACGGAAAGACGAAGCTTTATTAACCGAAAGCCAATATTAAGTGTGAATAAATTCGAGCACGCATTTCCAAACTAGCATGATTTCTAAAGATTGATTTTGACCTTTCTTAAAACTTTCGCCCCTGAATTACAAAAACGCAATCGGATCCATTACACTGAGCGAGTAATTTTCATTAATATTTCAGCCGGTCGAATCTGTGGGGCGGGGCGCCTGACGCATTCACCGCCCGGACACAAATGTCGAAAACTCACATAGCATTATTTTCATATATAGCAACCAAAAAACAATTATCACATTACGTAAAGATAATATTATACGTATTAAATCGTAAATTGGTGGACGTTTTTAATTGAATTGATAAATAAATAAACATCTAAAAAGTAATACAAAAAGGCGACCCACGCAGAATTTGTTTTTTTAGGTAAGTATAATTATTTTTAGATAGCTGACGAGTATACGTATGTGTGATTGCTATAGTGCGAATGTGTTTGTTTTTTTATGTTTATTATGAAGAATGTTTTTTTTTTATAAAGAGATAAATAATAGGTATAGTAAGTCAAGTGAAGTTAGCAATACTTGCCGACAACCACAACAAACTTTAGTAAAACATAAAACGGCTGAGGGTACCATACACATCGAGGCAATACAAAAGTTTCGTGTCCGGGTACGAAGCTAGGACGCCATCGATGCGCGTGGATTGATGGGCGGGGGCGGGGGCGGGTGCGGGGGCGGGGGGTGGGGTGGGTAAGAGGGCTCCTCGTGAGAAGCGCACATCTGTTCACGGATGCTTAAAGCAGCCCAGGACAAAACGATATCATGATCGGTTGATTAGACGTCCGACCAAAGAAAGGACACGCCATCGAATCGAACCACATTTTGTATCTACATAAATAATTTCCAAGGCAGTCATTAAAATTACATTAACTTTTTCTCTGCGGTCCAATTTGCTACATATTCTAAAAAACAACGTGTGGTACTAGCGGATTATGTGTCATAATAAATTGATAATCTATATCCATATTTATAGTGTATGTATTATTACATAATATATCATTTATATTATTTCTATTTAGTATAATCTGTGTTTTATCTTTTATATGCATGTGGAGTTCTCTTTTTATTTAAATATTGATGAGGTTTTTCTTACTTAAGTGTAAAGATGTTATATATTCAATATTTTGTTAGAATACCTAATAAAAAAAATTAATTAAAATAAAGCGCCAGGTGGGGGCAGGGGTTGTGAATTTCTATTTGTATGATTCTCTGACGTGATTTAGAACTGAGTTGTCATTTCTTAGTGTAGCCTTCTAGAATTTTTGCAGTGATATCTCGAAGGACGTTCACTAGAGAGAACTGTACGAGAATGATAGCGTTGTTCTTGGAGTAAAAGCCCAGGAAGCTCTCATGCAAGCGAGGCCTTATCACGAAGCATTTATTGAAGTAACAGGATCCGCCTGCAGTTGTTAGGTCATGACGCTAGGTGGCGACCTAACCGATTGCAGGAGGTGAGTAATGTATTTCAGTAAGGAATAAATAATGAACGTATTTATGAAACTAATATAATATATATAACAAAGCGGCTATATAGATAAAATAAAAATATTATACAAATAACCAAGACAAGATAAATGAAAGACGATGTATCATGAATTAGATGTAGGTTTTATTACGATGAACAAATGTTTGCATCTTTAAAAAGACGTTCTCATGCCCTCGGATATGTTTTTTATTTCCGAATCATAATTTGTTAGGGTTTAGATACGCGAGTCGTAAGATTGATGCCCGACGGAGAGCATATGTACCTCGATGTAACCACGAAGAGGATCTAATATTAATAAAGAATAGGAGCACCATCAATCTTCCCTTTGATTGCATATGTCAATCTGGATGGATTGACCGCTGACCACGGCCACGGCTAAGCTTTCGTTCGATACAAACATCCGCTTCCTCAATGTATTAAAGAGATACTTAACATATAAAACTTGATTTCACTGAACGGAAATCATTATTATTATTTTTCTCATCCAAAAGTAAATAAAACTAATAACCTATTTGTACGAAAATATTATTTTGACGAAAATTAAACTTTATAAATATTTATTATCAAATAATAGGCGATATTTGTTTCAATAAAGGCAAATCACCTAATAAATAGAAAGACGTAATTCGTGACTATATTTATTATTTAAAGCGTTGGTATACAGCCTAATCGAAAAAATAACGGTACTTTAGTTTTATAGATCCACTTTACCTCTCAAAAATTGATGCACAAAATAGAGATCAAATTTGACAGATGTAAAAAAATTTACTCGCAGTTCAAGATCTATTTCGAACATATCGGATTAGCGTAGGTTACGATCAACACGTTCTAAAATGCTGCCTTGTGTATCAAAAATGTGTAAAAACTATAGAGTTAATAAATTAGAACTATATTGGCGAGTTCGTTCAACCGAACGAATAGTTATGAATAGTAGGTACGCACTAAGGTAAAAGTACGCTTCACCGACTTGCACCTATTACCAACCTTCATTCATTTTAGGCTCGTTCTCAATTATTTCGGATTTTAGGGATTCTTTGCACCTATCATTCGATACCAAAACCCTCGCTGCTAATCCCTAACCACTGAAATCGCAACCCAAGTGCTACACGGGTCAGTTGGGCACAATTATTTGGCTGGGGGATTAATGCGTTTCCTTAGGCAAATACGTTATTTTCACGACTATTTGAGCAGTGCAGAATCAGTGCTGAATCGTTGCGTCAGCTGTCGTACGGATTACAAGAACAGTACAATATTATAGCGTATAATTTACATTTTTTCTCGGATATCGCGATGAATTGTGATATATCGTCTTTACAAATAATACTTAAAATCGCAGAGTGTGTAATGACATACATATGTATTGACATTGTATGTCATTACACACTCCATTCTATAGATCCTCATTTACCGACATGACAAGCACAAATATTTTTACAGCACTAAACACTTGCTTTCACAAGATAATATGCAATATCTGTTAAATGGTTCGCGGGTGGAAATGTAAACGAATTAATCGTTTTGATGGCAGCAACACAAATAGACCCCATTCTTTGAAATGAAATGACGACCACAAACGGGGATTTCAAATTAAATCGTTATTTTAATAGCCGCTGAAATTCTGTAGCTCATTGTAACTATAGCTGGTGAAGAGGGAATGTCTGCGTAAGTTTGGTGGGTTTGTTCGATGATATACAGAGTGTCCCAAGACCATTCCCAAAGGTTTAAGAGGGTGTATATTTAAGAGGGTGTATAGAGCACACGTTCAGCCTAGGACGATCAATGGCCCGGCGCGGCGTAGCATCGCTAGCGAACGAACTTATGACAAGAGCGATTTCATTTTTTTTTCTCGGAAACCGTGATGAATTTTGATATGACGTGATAACAAATCGTGATTGAAACCGCAGGACCAATTAGCTGGGTTTTTTTTACCGGGAATGGTCTTGACATTTCGCTTTGGGTGTTGGTTAGACCTGTGACATTTCTATTTTAATGTTCTTGTGTGTGCTGTCCCGAAACTTACTAAACAGGCCGTGAGAACGTCATGATTTGACGCAATTTTTGTGACCGTATGAGATGAACATTTAATTAATTAAACTACATAAAAAATAACACAACGTTGATCGCATAACTCGCACTACATCCTCTAAAACGAACAACATCTGGACAAGCAGTCCCTGGGTTACAAAAATATATCCTTAGCGAGCGCATTCGCGCCTCTTTTTCTTTTTTTAGCTCGGAAGTCCTTTTTGCCGTCACAGGCAGGCAACACGCGACTGTGCCGCTGTGACGCGACGCAGCCCGCCTGCGCACAATGGCCGAGGACAGGCGGTGGCATAAATACGTGTCTGATTAGGACGCCCAAGGATTAGATCCGCACCTCGAGGTGTCGTGTCTCTTCACCATTCGCTGTCTGAACTCTATAAAGTCCGAATAGCCCTTATGGTAATAAATCACCGTTTCGTTACCGTGGTGCTCAGGAGACCGACCGACTTCGCCTTGATTCGGCTGCCGTCGTTAGGACAATGAAACCGCTACCAGCCGAGACGAATGCTCTAATGAATATTACTTTCGGCTTTCGGTTTTTATCAATCCATCTTCGGAAGAAATGCATACTTTATTACCTCGTTACAACGATAATGCATATTTTTGTTTTTAATCTTAATTATAAAATTCGTACATGTGGTAAATACCCATTTCGACAAATTTCCAACTGTGTTAAGAATATTAGTGAAAAAATGGTTGCAACACAAATTAAGAGAAAATTGCACAGCTATATATGAAAATGGTACTCAAAAGAGGTACTTATGTATTTATCGCTTCCAATTTTCAATTATAACGTGTTTTCTCACGCTCTAAATATATCAGCTAAGTACTCGTATGTGAACTTGTTCAAATAAACGTGTAGATTTTGGTAACAATAAGCGATACGGCTAATTTATTTGTTCGTTGCAGTCTACTTATCTGATGACGTCAGTGTAGTTTTGCCTACATTCCCCAGAAGCGTTAGGTAGTTATGGATTTTCAAAGGTGCGTTTTGACACAGTTGAGAGTGAGAATGCGGGTTTTAACAGAATGTCATTCATGAGTTTTCAGCCATGTCCATTTGCATTGACTGAAAAGCTATTATTAATAAAAAAAATATAATTTGTAGCCATTTATTTCTGATCGGAACAACAATAAATATGTATTTATTGAATTCGGGGATGCAGGGTTTCGTTACACTTCCAGTCACGTGAATCCCAATCACTCTACCGGGAAGAAGTTTCACTTTGAAAATAATCTTACACAACAAAAGTGTACAATGTAATAGATTGATAGTGATAGATTATCGATCCCCAAAATTTTAAACGTAACAAGGCACGTGTGCACTCCCCTAAACAAACACAGCGATCATTTATTTTGACAGAAAGTCGCGATGCGCACTCCATCTCAAATCCCAATAGGGGTCCAGCGTCGCGTCGCAAGGGTCAAAAAGTGCCACCCTATTGTTGGGATTCACGCAAAATTTACACTTCAAAAGCGTAAATTCGAATCTCCCAAACGAGGTGGTTGCAAACTATTCTTTTCATCGATTAGCCTGTACATTATTACTATCCCAAAATATCTACCCGATTTTTTTACCAAAGATATCAAAATATACATAAAGTTCTATAGATTTTGAGGCAATGCTAGATAAAAAAAAATATCGCTATCTATTTTTGGCGTAATCCATTTAAATCACACGTCGAGACCCTTAAAATAATAGGAGCTCAAAATGTTGGTTTTAATGATTATGCATCTAAACGAATATAATACTAATATACTATTACACTAATATAATATTAATTAAAAAGGACTAATATGGACTATAGAACTAGTAATAAGTGCAGAAGCAATATTTGCAAAGAAAATTTTAAATTATAATAGAAACCTTACAAGAACCCGTGCAGAAATTTAGGTTTAGGCATACAAAGGAATGTTTGGATTTGAATCATAATGGGTGGCTCCAGATAAAAAACTTAATTTCACGCATACTATCGCTTTCAAAAATATGTATGATGTATATGTATGATGAATATTCGTTACATTATCATCGGTTTTTAACATTATAATTTCCTTTTTAAATCATTTTTTTACTACTTTAATGAAAGTTTGACCGTATTTCACAAGCGCACAGATAGGTAGGTGAGAGTGAAAAGCTTTCATAAAATACAGGCCTGTATTTAAACCAGCGTGCATTACCTCAAGCGTTGCAACCTATCTGTGTGTTCGGTATTAATTTTTCTTTAAACTTTCTGGCTACATAATTTGTTTGAAAAAATCTTCGAATTCGAATTTTCAAATGTCAATATACTTTCAGACTTTTATACAATGTAAACTTACGACGAACCCCTATTATAACATAAAAAATCATCTAAATACGGTATATATATATATACTTGTATATATTATGAACGTTCATTCTACAAGTTATAAAAGCAATTACCGACTAAAATCACCATAGGCCTGCTTCTTCCGAACACGTTGGTGGGTAATAAAATTTATTCTACTTCTAACGTTATAGTAACGTCTTTCTTCGATACTAAATTATGGTTGGTGCATTAAACATAACCGTCAAATTAATTGTGACCATAGTTGAGATCGACGGGAATGGCCGTGTTGTTCACACGGACGGAGATAAAAAGTGAGAGTGACCATTCACGGCACCATTCCAGCGAAATGGACTTTTGACGATTGAGCTGAGTGCACTCAAAGTTCGTGAGAAGATGAGTCATCCTTTTCGAGAAAACGACGCTAGAAAAATCACATTTTTTTTATATAAGAAATGTAAAAAAAAAGGCTATAAAAAGAAAAAAGAATTGTCTTTTGTAATGCGTACTTCATTTTTATGGTTTCCTTATCATTTTATGACGTATGAGACGGACACATAACGACATGAGCTTTTCATGCCGATAGAAGTATGGAATAATTATTGTAGATAAAGTAAGTATAGTCTGATTGGGACATCAGACGAATTCTTAAATTTCATTTCTGCTGAAAAGTATAGAATGTATCCGTTTTTTATTTTTTTTTTTTAAATAAATGCTATGACCTAGGTCATATACAATTATTTTGGGTCCTACTCAACTAGGCAAAATATGCCTGTACTAGAGTCAGGGGAGATGGTGGTAATGAAGCGTTAAAAATGGCATGACCATGTGCGGAATCGAACCTGCGACCTTTGAGCCAATAGTCAAACGCCTTAATCACTAGACTACCACATCTCTAACCACCAATAGGATAAAAAATTTGCTTTTTACTCGCATTATACCTCTGTGATATTAGCGTAAATTATTTGTGTTATTTTTCGCCTGAGAGCGGTATTTTAATTTATTTTTGCCATTTTTTATTATTGCTATTGTTTTTTTCCTTTTTTTTTGTTTTTTATGGTAATTGTATTTTTACGTTTTTACTTTATTTTGTTACGCTTAAACGCTTGCGCTTTACAGGGAATCCTGTTAAATAAATAATAAATGTTTTTGGTCGATCCCGTGTATTATTATATATTGGTTTTTTGTTTGGTTTCCGCAGAAAGGCGTATATTTCAATTATAATAAATAATTAATTTTATTATGTACAATGCATTATTTTATAAAGAATATAATTATTCTTCCTACACGTCCCGAGTTGACATCCAAAAATATATTTGTTAACTTATAAAAAAAATACTTGTATATACAGGTTGTACCGGGACCATTCTTGACGACTTAATAGGATGTTTATGTTCCCTATTACGAGTAAGAAATAATATTAAAAAATGCGAAAATTATAATACCCAAATTTATTATTTTTATTAAAGTGCTGGTATAAATTGCCTTTAGTGTGGCAACACGGGATTGATATCTCGTAGCTTTGACCGTGGGAGGTTAATGATCTGGTAGTTGCAAGCGAAAAATCATCAGGCGTTCTAAATATAAAAAACGTTTGTTTTTTTAGGAATCTATGTTGAATCTTCATGTGTCGTTCTTACGAAATGTATTTGAAATAGTAAGGCTAATTACTTTAATAAATCTTAAATTAAATAATTTGTGGAAAAAGCAACTAAAATTTTTTTAGGTATTTCTTAATTAAATTGACTTGTCATTCTCGCTGTATTCCCTTTTTACATTACGCGAATTATGTTAACTTAATTTGAAAGTATTTTATATTTTATTTTGTGTCATATTATGCTCGTATAAATTAATTGTATTTTATTTAAGGTTAAGAAATCGTCAGTAAAGCCCAATGTCTTAGCTGAATCTATTTACAATGTATATATGTATATATATATATATATATACTTGTATATATTTGGTTGAATAAAAGTTGCTTGGCAAAGCTGAAATTGAAATTGTAAATTTAAACTGATTGATGTTTCCTTGGTTTAATCAAGTTAAATCAACACATCATTTAAATTAACCGTCATTCTATGAATATTACATAATATCTTCCAGACAGTTTTTTTGTTATGTTACATACCTATATACGAACATGATTTTATTACAGAAAAAAAATCGTGACTTGACACAATCGTTCGAGTAATCAATCGTTCAATGAAGTGAGGAAAACTTCTAATAATAATAATAAATTTTATAGGTAGTATTTCTAGTACTTGCTTACTTAGCATTATTCTCAAATAAAATTTATGGATTTTTGATCGTCTTTGATTAAAGTCAATTGAGCCACTGCAAAGTAATGGGGGGAAAATAAGCAATATCCACTAGCCTTACCTCCCCAGACGATCATAGCAAACACACCGACCAACCACACCGACTCCCCACGAGATGGCGGAGGCAATTTCTGGATGTATAACAATTTATTTTCATTTACGTACCCTACTCTCATACATTATTAAAAGGCATCCGCTTAGCAGCATAATAATATGAATTCAGCCCGATCCTCATATTAGAAATCAGACGAGAGTTAGAAAGCAAGAAATATGAGAATAAATAGTGTAATAATATTATAGTAACATTATAAGGCATGAATAATGTGTAATATGAAAATATTTTAGTGTAGTGTGACCATTTGGTGGATTTCATTATACATACAGCGTGTTCCAAGACCATTACCGCTAAAAACCAGCTTATTTGGCCCTGTGATTTCAAACATGTTTTGTTACATGTTTCAAAGATGGACTCATGAAAAGGGACTTACTTTAAATACAAGTAAAATCAAACTTATTTGTATATCTTCACCAAAATCCCCAACACCTGACATAAACCTTGAACATTGAACTCACATCGGTATGTTTGCACCAGTTGCACACACAAACGATACCTGTAAATGTCCTCATATAAGTTAAGTCGTAAGTTCGACTAAATATCTGGGCTTGACTGTCCATAACCATTTCAATTAGGAAACGCATATGCGATAAATTAAAAATATTGTTGGAAAAATTATATCATCTAAAAAAACATTTTAAATATGACACCTTAATTTTTGATTATACACTTGTTATACACTTGTTGATCCTGTCGTGGCTTATGATCTCAGTACGTATGGTCATTCAAGCCCTATCTTGAAAAGATAAAAAATCTACAACATAGAATACTTAAGTTAATTGCGCCAAAATATACTAATATTAGATTAAAAAATAATGACAATGGTCTATTCCAGTATTGTAAGGTTCTAAACGTCTTTCAAATGCTTAATTATTCAAATTATTATCGATCACATAAAAAATGACAAATTGAATCATCAATATAAACCGGTATATAACTCGTTAAAAACAAAACAAAACTTTGGTAATACAAAATTACAATAATTCATACAGCGAAAGACAATTCAAAATGATTATAGCACGACTTGCCATAAAGTAGGGTTTCTGGCAGCCAAAACCATGTTTTTGCCAGAACCAGAATTAATGAACCAGAATATGTCTTTTTCTTTAATAAATACATTATTATTATTAATAATAATTTTTGACCTCGTATCGAAATTCATCATGGGTTCCGAGTAAAAACTTTACGTAATAATATGAAATTGCTCTTGTCATAAGTTCGGTCGTTAGCAAGGCCGCGTCGTGCTGGGACATTGGCAGGCCTTAACAAGCAGAAAGGGAATTCACACAAGCGTTTTGATAAAATTACTAAATTTGGGAATGAATTATTTTAACATTATCTTCAAAGGAATATGAGGTGAATGCATTAGAACAGCTGCTTGCGTTACGAAGGTGTTATACAAGGCTAAATACAAAAACAAAACAAAATATTTTGTAGGAATATTTGACGATAAAGACGATTAGATAATAGTAAAAGTCATCTTGACAAAACTAAACAACATGAACAAATAATTTTAAGCTATCATACCATTATCGAAACAGCGACGATTGTGTAAAATTTCTTACGAAAATAACAATAAAATGCATTTTTTGTTAAAACTTATATTCGATCATACCGAATATTTTTTCTTATCCAGAATTCAAAATGAACATTTATAAATTATCCGTAGATACAGCAGTGAAACTTTTACAGTGACTGACAAAGTTAATACAGATTTAAACATATTTTTAGAAGAAGTCTAAGGATTATAAATATACAAATACAATACAAAAGAATGTTCAACATAGGGCAGGTCAAAACATTAATTAAAAACTAGATGCTGAAATTAGGTTCATGATCGCAATATTCTTGGAAGTCTACGTATCATTGTTTTGGAAACGCTTTCGATGTTTGGGTCATATTGTAAGAAATTGGTAGCAGCATCATGAAGCAAGAAACGTTTTATTTATAGGTTAGCATAGTCAACAGTGGAACACTATAGTTCAATGTGAGATCATTAGCTGACATTTAAAGCGATAATTATCTAATTATTATCTAAATATTAAGTAATATTTCTTATTGAATGCGCATATTTCAGTTTATCGTAGGTCAAACAGGAATTCAAAACAAAATTGGCACTCGACGATTATTTCCACCTTTTATTATTTTGAGACGAATACTGTTGCTGATATTCAATTTTATTCGGGTATTGATAACCCAGGGTCGAACGCAGAACCGAGTTTGACCCTCGTAAAGAGTACCTCTAGAGGTAAATGTAAGTTAAATCTCTCTATTTATCGTACATTTAAAGAAAATTGTTTTTTAGGAAAGGGAAAAGAGTGAAGAGGAGGTCAATTTTCGTCAAAAACTGCGTATGATGCGACGATGAATGGTGACTAAGGTAAACTTAGACAAAATTACATAGAAACCATGGCACAGATCCAACCCTTGGCGTTACTTACGAAGCACTTTAAAAGCCTGTCATTTCTATGTATGTATGTAATTGTAAACCGCCGCGTCAGCTTGGGGTGCAAAGCTTATTAAATGGAAATGTAACACGTTCGTCACGAGGTCACAAAAGGAAAGCCGTCTGCTTCATAGCGGCCATACTGGGGTCAACTTGGCGGCAGGACGAAGGTGAATCGATGCTTTTGTTACTTTTTGTTGACCCGGTCGCTCCGCGCTCTTACAGGCAATGTGTTTGTTATTTAGTTGGTTTTCAAGAAAACTTGGTTATTTTAAATTAATGTTACACAGAAAAGCAAAAGTTTATTAGTTTTATAAGTAAGTAGCAGAAGGCCGTTCATAAACTAAGGCGTGTTCTTATTCTAGTTTAATGTACCGCCAATTTATCGATAGAACCCCTCGCCAAAGACAGGTGGTAATGTGTAAATATTAAAAAAAGTTTTATTTTCTTTCTTAATTTTCCTACTTTAGTTTATCGACAAAGTAAGAAAATAAATTATTTGAATAATGGATAGTGAGCTGATTACATATCCGAACATTTTCTATTTTCTATTGTTTTCAAATTGTCCAAAATGTTGAATATAATATTACAAAGAAATATCAGTCCTTGCTTAAAGTCGTTCTTAAAGTTAAAAGTAAAATCAACTTTTAAGCATGACATATATTGAATTGTGTATTTCAGTTACTTTTTAAGTTTGACTTTGTTAAGAATATGTTTTCGCACTCGTGATTAGTTCGCTACTCGCCGCTATGGCATGTGTATGCAATATCTGTCGCCACTTACGCATCACTTTTGACATATGACGCATGATCTGACGTTTTGAGGTTATGCTGTCAGCTGTAGGATTTTGTCGCGCGCATATAATGTTGTTTCGATCTTGTGTTTTCTGTGGTTAATTTATTTAATTGACTTATACTCTAATTGGAATTATAAAATTGGCGCGCATTCCCGCCGCCAATTTTGACATTTGCATCGCTCCTAGCAGCGTATTTTAACACTGACTTAAGTTTGACATAAGGCTTAAGAGCAATTTACACCAAACCTCACTTAGGGCTAAGAGTCCCTTAAAATGAGATAAGTCAAACGTTTGCACAAGAATAACCTATGCTTAATAGTTCCTTAGTTAGGGAAGACCTAAGGTGGGATTGGTGAAAACGGCCGTAAGTCGTTGTTTTGGTTCATGTCCTACTTAAGACTAACCTAAATTTTAAGTTAGCTAAGGCGGATTTTGAATTCGACTTAACGCTAAAAGTGAGTTGAAATACAATGTTCATCGGTTAAGTCTGACAAAATTTAGGTTAGTCTTGAGTACGACATGAGATTTCGGCCCTTAGTGGTTTATTACAATACAACCCGCATTCGTTTAAAAAATATGTCTTAATTTTCTTAGGTGTCATAAAGTCGTGTCCCCTCAACCCAAACTCATTGGACCGCGCGCCGCGTTTATTCTAGCGTTAATAAAAAAAACAAGGGACTAAGAGAGAGATGACAAATTGTCACGTAATATATATACAATCTATTATTAGGTGCAATGTTGCAGTATTCAGACTGTGCAATGCTTTTGTACTTGAATTCGTTATTGGACGACTGTCTGCAAGTCAATTAGACTCATTTATACCAATCCCGGCTGCCTCGTTCAAAAAAATTGCGACTAAGTTACATAGCATGTTGGGCTAATGGAAACTTTAGTGTGAAGCGTGCATTTAAGGAACATATATACATAAATATTTCAACAAAATGTCTACATATAGGGTTCGATAAATACATTTTTTATAAAACTCTAAACATATGCGATGGTATTGTAGTTCGATATATACAATTTTTACACTTTTTAATATTCTTGTCCTTTATTGTTTTAATATAGCAGTTTATTCTCATACGGTTTATGCACACACAACCTATTGCTCCATCATTGGTTTGTATCTTTTTTCTACATTTTAGTACTATTTAAAAGGTTTAGAGTATTTCCTTTGATTATATTGATTTTAAGATCACATTTTGCTCATGTAGTGTCTAAATGTCATCCGACATTGTTTATTTTAAATATATCAAGAATTATTTGCACACTGAATAGTTACAGTCAAGAGTATGCTCAGTTAGGGTATGTTGTATGTTAAGGGTGTGTTCAAAATGTATTTATGTTTTTAATTGTAATTTATTAAATGAAAGTGGCATATCCGTTAAACTCTTTTTTGTTAAATTATTGTTTAACATTAGGTATATTTTATTGATTCGAATAAAATATAGGCGACCTAGGCTGAGATAGGTTTTTCGAATAATAAACCTTGACAAAACCTCGATCTCTGTGACAAAAGTGTCAACTGGGGTCGATGCAATCGCGGTCTCAATTTATATTTAGTCCGCAGACTGCAGTCGAATTTCCCCTCCCGCCAACATCGAAAACTAATAAATCAATAGACGTTACCAATCTATTCGGAGAACGCGAGCGGCGCAGAGGCAGAGGCGAGGGCAACAAACACCCCATGGCTAAGCTTCCATATCAAATCGTAAATCTTTATCTCCTTTCGCTTTGGCCTAACAGACAGAGACCCAGCGCGAGGCGTAAAGATTCATCAAATATTCATCAATAGACCAAAGTAGCGCCGATGCACTTACAGACACCTACTTACGTTCATCCTATTAAATATATGCAGAATTATACGAATTAAACATCGTGAATGAACACTGCAAATAGGTCAGAGGAGATAATAGCAAGTAGAGGTTAATAGCGAATCGACACGTGAAACAGTATATACGAGTAGATAGGCAGAAAGGGTGGTTGCGTTAAGTTGCGTGCGATTGCTACAGAACCCCGCGATGTCTAACTTGGCAAATGGAGATGGGATTTCGCCTCTCGTGGCTGTCACGCACGACCGCTTCAACTTTACCCAAGAAATATCAGATCGAACTGCAAACGCCATCTTGTTTCGCGTTATATACGCATATGAATAGTATTTAGATGATTCCTTGGGTTATAATAGGTGTTCGCCGTTAGTTTACATTATTACTTATATAAAAGTCTGACAGTATTGACATTTGGAAAATTCGCAAGCTTTTTAATAATTTTACAGATTGAAAATTTTAAAACAAAATATATAGCCAGAATGTTCAAAGAAAAATTAATACCGAATGCACAGACAGTTGCATCGCTTGAGGTAATGCACGCTGGTTTAAATACAGGCATGTATTTTATGAAAGCTTTTCACTTTTCAAAGAAAAATTAAGACCGTTTTGCATATCGCACAGATAGATAGGTGAGAGTGTATTATTTATATAAGTAATTATGTAAACTAAGGGCCAACGCATATTATAATGTAAGGAATCACCTAAATATGGTATTTAAGAAATACACTATACAATTTTACTATATCATATGAATAGTATGATATATATAACTTTGAACAATCCAACTTTGTGTCGGCAATAATGGTGCGATTTTCAACCAATTTAAAATGCAGTTTCCGCTTAAAAAGACAGAACAATACGATAGTTTAACTTCTAACCAGCGAACTCTCAAAGAAGAGGAAAACAATAATATCAGTGACTATTTATTCGCTGCCGGTGCACTGAGGCCTGACGAAAAAAGGTATTCATCAGAGACCCAGTTTCGATACCGACCGCGTCGTAACAATGACGTTCTGCTGTTATAATCTCATACTGTTTTTATGAGCAGACTAGTGGGTAATTCGTGGATCTCATATGCGTAGCTGTAGGTAGATAAATCATGCCCTCCAATTATGAGGATCACAACGAACCAGCGAATAAATCATTTTCTATAAGTCGGGAAAAGTAATTTGAATCGAACCTAAGATTTGTATATCTGTTTGATTTTTCTTCACTTTTGATTCCTTATAAGATTCGGTTACAGTACCTATATATTATATATAAAACAAGGTCGCGTTAGTTACACGTTTATAACTTAAAAACGGCTGAACCGATGTTTATAATCTTTGATTTGTTTGATTTATCTCCGGCCCGAATAGCAGAATAACTATTAAAACGTCGAAAAAATTTACAATAAAGAAAATTCATTTTCTAATATATTTTGTATGGAACGGCTTTGTATTCTGTGGAATTCTATTTTCAAACGGTAAGTTGCCTTCGAAGATGTTCACTTTGTGAGGTTATCACAACTGTCATTGTGCGCGCATTGATAATTACTTCATTATTTAATTTTGAATTGTATGAAAACATTTATTGAACTTAATTAATTTTGAGCATTTTTACAACATTTATTGATTCTAAGGCGGTACGAAGTTCGCCGGGTCAGCTTGTTTAAAATAAAATAATTGCTATGCCATAGGTCATATGCAATTATTTTAGGCCCTGCTGAACTAAGCTAAGGGTGCTGGGGAGATGGTGGTAAAAATGGTATGACTGCATATAATGTGCGGATTCAAACCCGCGACTGCTGGGTCAATAGTCAAGCGCCTGAACCAGTAACCTACCGCAATATTTAATCGATAGTTAATAGAATGCCGTTTAATTAGTCACTCCGAGTGACGTGACAAATAGTCAAGCTAAATAAAGCCTTACTCTCCTACTTGATAATTTCCTCGTTAATTATCTTTATTACAGGTAGATATATTATGTAATTCTTTCTTGTAAATTTTAATGTAACTTGGGTATAAATATACATAATCCTATTACGGTATTTTTCCAAAAATGATAGGATAACTAGGGTGCCGCTTTGCTTCGCTGCGGCATACATTGTAGCGGAGTTTAGTATATAAATGTATTTCTCCATAGGGATTACCATTTAATTTTTTATAATTCTTTACGCAATCAAATGTATGTGTTTTTTGGTATCTATGCACAGAAGACATTGTCATGGTCATTTTAAAAAAATAATTATCAAAATCCGTCTTGTAGTTCTAGAGCCTTAGTCCGTGAACAGAATGACATTTGAGTCACCACATGGGAGCTTTGCTCCAATAAATATCGTGCGTCATATACACACTCGTATAGTTCATGAAAAAATCATATGAATATCACGCATTATTTAATTAATATGTAATAATTTAACCTTAATATAAAACCGTTTAAAAACTTTTAAGTTAAACGGTTTTATATTATATTGTATTGTCATCTAAATTGAATGCGTGTACCAAATTTCAGATCAATCTGACAACGGGAAGGTGCTTAAATTTCAATTTCTAATTTTGACCCAAATAAACAAATAAATTCCGTACCGGTCGATCTAAATAAAACCGTTTAAAAACATTGTGGTTTAAAACATATTTCGGTAAACCTTTTGATTTTCGAACGATCTAGAAATTAGCGAACCGCCATAACAACTTCGCTATCGTCCAGGTAGAAGGGAAATAGGTAAATGGAATTGCATAACGTCTAAAATCTAAATGGAACGGTGCCTCTGCAAAAACCCGTGTATAAACCGCAGCCTTGTATTGATTTCTTGGTCGTGCCTTGTTGTGACGGGTAATTGTGGCCATGTCGCGTCTACTAACTCGTTTGTATGAATATTAGGATTTCGATACAAGTAAATGTACCTATTTGTTTCACGTGTTGTGCATCGCAACAAACATAATCAAAGTCATGCGATAATATTTCTATTTTAACACACCTAAAATTACTTCTACTTTTAGTTATTCATTAATAAATCTTTTTAAAGAAAAATATCTTGTTAACAAATAATTTACTTCATAACAAATATGATTTTTGTGAAACTGTTTGCCATTCTATGCGTAGTCATGTCTACCGATTAAAATCCCTTGATCGGAATAAATAAAAGGCTCTTTAGAACCGAGTTTAATAAACATTCGAGCTTTTTATTAAAAAGCGAGTTCGTGACCTACGAACAGAGTAGGTATAAAAATATATAAATATTCTCTTGATAAAACACGTCACACATCGGTCATTTGGGGTTTTTATGGTGTAATTATTTGCCGCCTGATCGAACCATCGAAGAATTCTCAATAAAGAAAACGGGACGGACATAATTAACATTAGATAGAGGAGGAGATATCTCAGAGAAGAAACATACAAAAGGGGGTCGAGACGTGGGGTTTTATGGTCGAGCGCCTCAGGGAGACACGGATGTAATTGAACCATCATTGGAAAGGACGATCCGTATCGACCGGCAGCGGCAACGCAAATAGAAAAAAGGAAAGCTCCTGCAGGACACGACAAATTAAACTTACGATCCGAAGCCACAAGATGGCGACTACAAAAAACAAATATAAAGCGGACGCAACCCGCTGTCAATAAAAGTCCATAGAGGGCCGCTGATCCGATAGCTCCATTTCCGCAACCGGTGATCCATGACCAGTTCGCATAACAACTGCTGGCTGGATGACGGACGGTAGGTAAAGAAATGATCCGCATAGAACGAGCCGCGCAAGGTGTTACTGAGATGTCACAAACCGGTCCACCTTGTAGGGCCGCTACCTGCATTAACCACGCTAACAACTAAAAACAATAATAATTAACCCGTAAAAAATATATTGTTAAATGCATTCATTGACTTTTAATATCAAACAATTGCAATTGTATGCCTCTAATGCAATTACTTAGAGCGGGAATTATGACGGGTGGTTATTTTAACGCATCATAATTTACAATTAAAAGCACGAATCTTACAAAGTTTAACTGATTAAAAATAAAAAATCATCCCAAAAACTGTTCAATTATGCAATATATGCATACTAAAAATGATGGTTATACATGAAAAAATAATACCAAATTATTCGAGCATCCAGATGATATCTTTGTTACAATTGTTACATAATAAGGTCTTTTCTAGTTAGCGCTGCCGATACTTTCTCAGTTAACTTTATCATTTCGGCACATGATTATAATAAAATAACTAAATCTGTGATTTTGGTTTGCTTTCTATAAATTAGGGGCGAAATTTCAGTCCTTGCTTAAAGTCGTTCTTAGTTAGGATAGTCTTAAGTAGGACATGAAATTTCGGCCTTACACTTGTACTATAAACAATTGCACGTCGCGCTCACTGGCTTATCATATTTCGCTTCAAAATTATTATACTTACCACTAGTAAGTTTATATTCTATGTAAGCATACCGAAGTTAGACTTTCGCGTAGTTAAATAAATTTTATTTAGAAACATTTCTTTCCATAAAAATATTATTTTTGGAAAATCGAATTGTTCAGATTAGATCAAATTTTAGTATATGAGAATTTAATTAAAGTCTACGTTTAATTAATCGCAAAACAGTCGATTCAGGGCAATTATTAGAAAAGCTTAACTCAGATTAAATTTCTACAATATGAGTTTGTTTGTTGGGGTGATTTAATTAACATATTAGGAACAAATTATTAAATATTCACCTGTAACAACACTGTGGTCTTCGAACCAAACAAAAAGTTTATTTTTTTAGATTAATAGATTTTCGACCCTGTGTGAATGTTTGTTTCTACCTAAACAAATTATTTACAAAATTATATATATAAAATACTTTTTCTGTTTTTCGATATCATCTTTTATTTCGTCGAAAAATACCTCAAAATATTGCCAATATCTCACAGCTATATGCAATTTAAGAAAACTGATTTGTTAGAAAATGACTTCATTCACAGTTATAACATTAAACATAAACAGCTCTTTAGACAGTTGCTTTAAATTAGCATGTAAATTTTAAATCTGTCGCGTTGTTGTCGGTAATCGTCGACGAAAATACGCTCAGCTATAGTTACCGCAAGATTATACGTCGATTTATCACATTTTTGGTCATTGTGTACCAGATTGTAATCTGGACATCATTTCAAAAATGTCCTTAAAACGCTATAAATTCTGTGGCTAAATTGTGAATAAAAAAAAGCAAGAATGAGTTTAGTAAAACAGGCATAAATGCAAAAGTACATAATATCACAGCTGTGCCGAGCGTCTTTTAACGGAGCGGCCAACAGAACCGCGCCATCATTACCATTTCACTTTTTTTTTTTTTTTTTGGGAACCGTGTTATGATAGAGCTCCATATAACCCGCCACCCAAACAGCCGAATGATAAAAATATTTCAATGTCGTGAAGAAAGTGGGCGGCCAAAGACCGGTTTGTGGCCAAGCTTCGGGTTAGGTCTCAATTTGTGGGGGTGCGTTGGTCGAGGGATGCGGGCGCCGCGGGGGAGATTATGAACGACTCAATCAGGCTATGTTGGCTTGATTCCGCGTCTATTGCCCAAATTGGTGGTGGTTCGTTTATTGTAGTTAATTTTGACCGCTGCGGTTTTGCATTTAATTTACACTTAATCACTCGAATGCGGGTTTAGCAAATTGACCCCTGTTAAATTGGCATACGAGTAGTCTTGGTATTCATACCAATTGGCAGTCCTGCTACTTTAAACTCATATTAATTAATTCCTCTTTTAGCGAGCGAGGACCAAAACGTTTAGTATGTCTATCAATTATGTATCCAATAAGCAACAGATAACATGTAGGTGGTCTAATTAAAATATGTCATAAAAAAACATTAATTCCTAATATATTTTATAAAATTCTCAAAGTAATATTAATGTGGTCAAAATATTATTAGTACACAGTTAGGTAGAATTTTGCATTATATTTTAACTTAATGTTTACAATACTCTACTAAAAATTGGTTACTGAATAATTAGGACATTATCAGCTAAACATTTAATTTATTCCATATGTAAAATAAAAATATTCTCGATTTATACCTACATTTTTTTTTCGAAAATTGATGAGGATATTGTCATCGTCAGTTTTCGCAATAATCTACCCTTCAATTTTGGTGCCCAGAAAAAACTAGCGCGCCCTCGATAAGCGTACTACCACAGTTACAGGATTGTTGTATATGTATGTATGGATGCAGTTAGGGGATGCACTCCCCCGCGCGCTATGAGTCCTGTTGTCCCAGCTCTACGGAACACAATGACGCCCTATTCGTATCTATAATATAAACGCCTATGTCAAAAACTCAAAATGTAAACTCTTTTACTTCGCAGTAAAAAAAAATATGAGAAAATGAGAAACCAGTCAGGCTCGCGTAATCAGAGGTCCGTAGCCCAAATTTATGAGTAAACATTTAACTGGCCGAATTCAAGTAGGTATATTTAAACGAATCACTGAGTGATTGATATTTGGCTCACAGTGTAATTTATATATATATGTTACGGGTAAAGTTCATAGGGTGTGCAGAGTTGGCCTCGCCATACTGCCTACATATATAATTGAATTATTACAATATTTATATATTTATATGTTTTGACATGGTAATGAACTTGTCACTTTAAATGCATATTTTTTTTTTATATCTATATATCGAATTGATTGCGAGAATAATTTAAGGATAAAATTCCACTTTTAGTGCCAATCTTGTAACTTTCTTCTTCCGTGACAACTGTTATTATATTTCTAGAATAGCCTTTATTGCATACCGTGTGTGTACTATTTAATCCCGACATTTCGGAGATGATTAGACATCTCGTCTTCAGGGAGAGAGTTTGACACGTCCACCCAGTACTGTGAAGTGTGTAACAGTACTGTGGAGTGTATAAACAACAATTGCTTATGTTCGTGTCCCTACATAGTTATGCTGTGCGATTCAAATCCTATATCATACATTTTTCAATAAATAAATAGAAATAAATTAACATTTTCAAAATAATATTTACAAGTTTTAACTACAAAATATTTTGTTATTATATATATATTTATGTAGTTTGATGATCTTTAACAGAAAAAGACAATTTGTTTAAGTAGCCTTAAAGTCGCGGGATCGAATCCGCACACTACAGTTATACCATTTTTAAGCACCCTTACCACTATCACTCTTGAATCTAGCACAAGCAAGTATAGCTTAGTTAGTTAAGGCCTTAAATAACTGTGTATAATTAGGGCATCTCCCATGCCTTACCTGGCATCATCAAGATCTAAATATGTAATAAATGATATCGTTCAACTCTGCCCACATTGATTTGGCATTGTCAACCCTCTTAAAATCGGGCCAAGCCTACAAAGAAATAATAGTTGCTGACTTGGCTCATTACTGAGTGGGCAGTGTCAAATTGTCAATATTTAACCGGGCCATGTTAGTAAATCAACCATTTCTGCAGACTTTGCCCAGCAGCGGTGTGCAGTGCTGACATTGCCCTGGCAAAGCTGACTCCGGACACCCTGCGGGCTTTGCCCGTAACATCTACATAGAGCGGGCTGTCGGCAAGGCCATCGCTCGACCGATGTAATTTAATTAGATTATTTAATTAATTTGTTGCGTGTAGTTAAAAAATATACGTTAGCTCTAAAAATATTTGTTAAATGACATAGTGTAAAAGAAATATATATACTTATTACTAACGAATTTACTTCGATTAAGATTTATCTTGTATTGTTAAAAAAGTCTTCGTAAGTTAACTACTATAATTTTTAAGCAAAATCTAAAAGACAATAACACACACAGTAATCATTACTGTGGGTCATTCGTATAAAATAAATGAGTATTTATGAGTTAATGAGTATTTGTTTGTAGACCTTTATGTGATCTATTAGTGTATCTCTTATGGTTTAGTCTTACGGTTTAGTCAGTGTAAGCGTAAAAGCGGTAGTGTTTTATGATTAAAATTTTCAGCAACATGTCATTTATTTTTTTAGCAACTATGAGACGGACAAAAAACGGCAGTTTTCTCGTTATCTATGACTCAATCAATCAATACCTACTAAGCCTAATAATATCGAATTCAACTTTAGAAACATTCCATTGGGGGCGGTACTGTAGCCACGAGCTCAACAAAAAAATATTTCTGAAAACCTCTGAGGTAGACCTTCCAAAGGGTACCACATACAAAACAAAAAATAAACCTTTTTTTTAAATATGGCGCGTCACGAAGATGCAAAATTTCAAATTCCTATGTTGCGTCGTTTTCGAGTAAAACGTTGGAGAGAGAGAAACGGACGCGGAGAGAGTGATTTTATAAGGGTTCCGTTTGAGGTTCGGAACCCTAAAAATATTCCTAAATTATTGCTAATCATATAAAATATGGACGATAAACTGTAAACATCGTGCGTTTATAAAATTAATAATCGAGGTCTCTTCGGGCTATAATGGCATATTATAAATTTTAAAGACAATGAACTCGCCCGCTTTCCTTTTTTAAACAATTTTTTAATTACACATCCGAATGTGAAACCCTATGGGGAAGTAACGGACTAATAACTATTGACTATTTCCATAACTATCGTTTTATTTAAATAGGGCAATATTACCCTAAGCGAATGCTATACGCCTCTGAAACAACGTACGGTAATACAAAAATGAGGCAATTGTCTGTATGTCCTCAAAAACCTAACGTGTACACAGGTTCTAATTTATAAAATACAAATTTGGGGATTTTTACATACCGTGTTTACAAGACATTTTTGTCCCGACGTTTCGGAGATGATCAGACATCCCGTTCTGAGGTGAAAGTTCGATACGTCCGCCCGATACGAACTAATGACGGGGCTGACGAGACTCGTATACCCTCCGAAACCCCTCGAGACCCCGGTCTCGTACCCGCGAAATTATATTTGGATCGTTTACAATGTTAAAAGCGGTAATTATAACACTGGACAAAGGTAAAGATTTTTTTTCTTCCGCTGTCAGCGGGAAGCAGGAATAAACTCTAAAAGTTATTTGGTTGCATTTACCCTACTAAACCTTTTTAGAAATTAACTGTAAATATTATCCTTCCTTATATTATGAACAAGACTAATTCTAGTTCATTGTCAATGACGCGTAACAAAGATTATTTAACGTAGTTTTATAGGCATGGCACAGATTATATATTGAGACTCAAATCAAAGAGTCAAAATGCGGGTGTGAGAAAAACAATTAGCTTTTTGGCAACGAAATTGATTGTGATTTAGAAAACCCTTATAAAAGCTTTGGCAAAACGTAAATGCTTCACACCATTAGACAAAGCACGAGATCGAGATGAGCTCTTCAGATCAGCCCAGTCGTGCTGACTGCAGGCCCTCGTCATCTCCCTTCGCAGTCTCGACCGAAACGAGTCACGAATCGAGGATGCATTCACACGAAGAGACCTTATATCGTGCATCGCTCACATCACCTTTGGCAAATCTCGACCTTTACCCACATCCTACATTATATTAGAAACTATCACTATTGGCTTGAGAGATCATAAAATTGGATAGATAATATCCAAACTTTTAAATTTTCCACTTCATTTATTAGGTTTTTCACTTCATTTGACCTGTATGTTTATTTATTTATTTAATGTATGTTCACTCATTATTACTCCGAAGCGCTGAAGTGATTTCGAAGGTGGTCTCATTTAATTTTATTACGTTGTGTGAAGTGTAAGGTAACAAAAATTTAAAAGTACATTTTTCTTTCAAATATTTTGATTGGTTTAAGCGATTTAAATTATTTTTGTTTGCGTTTTGTAAAGATTGCTTGAAGATGATTCTATTAAAGTTTGGTAAAAAGTTTTAGTGTAAGCAACTAAAATTATCCAAACAAAAAATCTTTAAAAAAATAAAACCGACTAAATGAATGTAAAACCCAAAAAGTAATAAATAATACAATACAGTTCTTATAATAACATTACGATCGACTGGCACGGCTGTTTCATTTTATAGAACATATGATCAACGCAAAATTCAAACAAGTTGGTAACAACAACAACAGTTGTTGGTAACAACCACAACTTGTGGTTGTTACCAATTTTGGGTGTATTTTTTTATAGAAATAAGTTGTGAGTATGAAACCATTTTGAAAAACTTACCTCCATTTCCAGCATTTGTTATGGTAACCCAGAAGTCGATGGTTTTCTCCGGTCCGAGTTCTTCAAAGTCCCACTTCTTTTTCACCTTCACTACACCATTCGGTTCAACCGACACCCACGGACTTTCGTCACGAATCTTAAACGTTTCGCGGTCGGTCTCCTTCTCCAGCTGGAAGACACTGCGACCCTCGACCTCGCCGTCAGCCTCCGTGAACTCGATGCGCTTGGTGGGCCGCACGGCGCGCGTCACTCGCCGCTTCTGGCGGTGGTGCTCGCCCTCGTGAGGAATCGGGACGAACAGATCTCCGGCCGGAATGATGAAGTTCAAAATGACTCGAGCGGGTCTGAGCGATTTACGGCTGACGGAGTGGACGTCATGAGCCACCACGTCGAACTCCATCTGGCCGTCTTGAGGGTCATCAACTAGCATCAGCTCTCCTGTCTGAGGAACGATCACGACAATGTTGTTCTGCTTAGGTAAGCTATAAGCTATGCGATCGCCGTCGGAATCCGTAGCTCGGACTGCACCGATTTTTGTGAATTTAGGCCAAGCAACAGTCAAATTTAAGGCGTCGGCATATGTAACCGTTCCGTTAACGTTGAAGATATAAAAATCTTGCGTGAAAGCAGGATGGTTATCATTTTCTCCAATTATGTCAACGAATATCTTAGCGGTAACTTTGTTTCTGCCCAAACGGTCACTCGCTTGTATCTTGAGGGAATACTTCTTCTTCGCTTCTGCATCGAACGGTGCTAGAGCCACGATGCTCACTCCGTTGGGCGTGACGACTGAGGTCAGCTCGGGCTGGCAATCTGTCGAAGCGCTGTCGCGCAGACCGAAGTTCCGCCCTTCGTTGCCGTCCACTATTTTGTAGGCAATAGGCCCCATATAGGAGTCCGCTTTAGCTTCCAAGACGGGCATATCAACCGGGGTGCAGGTGGGAGAATTTTCGAGAATCTTGCCGTGAGAACCATCCTGGTTGATTAAGAATCTCAAAATATTGGAGCGATCCATCACGATCAACTGCAGCGCGTGCGTCGTCGCTCCTCTGTCGGAACTCTCCAAGATGATAAGATTTATGGGACGGTCAACGATTGCGGCCAAGTCAGTGGTGGTCATCAACAAGCCGTTATCGAGCACCGTGAAATAGTTGGAGTTGTCATCATCGGCAATCTTAAATTGGCGTCCGAAGTCCGAAGCGTTGATTGCGAATTTGGTGATGGCGTAGCCGGGGTAGGTGTCATGGGGCAGGATTAACAGAGCGGGGACACTTGTGAACCAGGTGACCATCGCGACCAGCCGCAAGGCGGTGACGGAGAACCGTGATCGCGGCTCCATTTTCACTCACTTGACGCTACCTCAAGGACACATTTTGATGACCTGAAACAAAACAACAGAAAGATATTTAAAAATATCTAATAGAATAAAGAAGCTATAGAAAAGAGGTACAGGTATATTGGATAATAATGCCTAGTTTGTATCCGTATGATAGTTTATCATGGTTTATTAGATATAAATAATCAGATATTTAGATAACTTTTTAAACATTAGAATGAAATTTTAAAGCAGACAACAGGCAAACGCGCGCACTAAATAGTGCGCCCGTTTGTCCGCAATCGTGCACTCGACACATCAGCCGGACATCATTCCATAAATGTAAACGCCAAGTACGAGAACTGCTTTAGTGGGAAACCAAAGTTACAAATATTTATAAAAATGTACCGAAACTTATGAAGGCAGTACAGTGATATGGCTGCCACTGACTGTACTGCTTTTATAACCACTAGGTACTTATTATTACTATTTATTAAACAGGTACTGCTTACATCTACTTCACTAAACATACTTCAGAACATTTAATAAAACGTTATAACAGAAATAAAATATAATATACTAATTAATCATATTCACATTGTTCATTTGCACTATAATGAAGGTCATTATATATAGGGTGATGATTTTAGAGGCATGGTTTTCAAGAAGAAATAAAACGCATATAATTTGATGTTATGGCTAAGAATTTAGTTTTATTATAAAGATAAGGGTTTGCCATTATGTTTTAAAAATGATTTCGGGTAAGTGGCCGCCGCGGCTGACTCGAACAAATTCCAGCCGAGAGGCCCAATTTTCAACCACTTTTTGCAGCAAGTTGGGCCGTATGTCAGCAATAACGCGCCGAATATTCTCTTCCAAGGCGTTAATCGTGTCCGGCTTATCTGCGTAGACAAGCGACTTCACATAATCCCACAAAAAATAGTCCAGCGGTGTTAAATCGCACGATCTTGGAGGCCACGCCACAGGCCCACGACGCGATTTTTACTTTATTTTAGAGTGATTTTTAAAAAATTTAGAGTGTTTTTTTCTAAATTTGCACTATTTGCAAACGTTGTTCAGGAGTAAGTCTATTCATTATGAAATGGCAAACCAAACTGAGCATAAATCAAGTGACAGCTGTCAAAAACACCAACTACGAAAAAAGTAGTGCCAGATTGAAAACCACGCCTCTAAACCCAGTTGATTTACACAAAATTTTAATTATATGTTAATTCTAGTGTATGATCTGTAAGACTCTGATCAACGTTTATTCGATTAATATTTAAAAAATACCATTTTTATACCGAAAAAAAATTGTAAAACCTACTTCAAAATAAATTTGCCGCTAAAAAAACTGAGATTTAATGCCATAAACTTTCTTTTGTAGATAAACAATAAAAAAAACTATTCATTAAAACGTTGAAGTCGGAGAAATTTATATTTCATATGCAATACAATTTAAAGTTATTTTCGCCATTTTTGAGTTTATATATTTTTTTTTTAAAGTATATATCAAGTTTATAATTTAAATATGTAATAACCATCCGTTCACTAACATTTATTAGAAGGCTTAACAGCTACCTAAAAAAAAATCTGTTTCAAGTATCAGTAACACTTAGGTACGAATAGATAAGATTCATTAATAATTAAACGCTTATCACGAATTGTTGTTGGTGATTGGAGAAATACTATGAGAAGAAAATAACATAAATAATAAATGTATAAATTATTTA
The DNA here is from genome assembly GCA_020383195.1 of Neomicropteryx cornuta. Lineage (NCBI taxonomy): Eukaryota > Metazoa > Arthropoda > Insecta > Lepidoptera > Micropterigidae > Neomicropteryx > Neomicropteryx cornuta. Next base: position 12,015,477 of record JAHKQU010000012.1, read on the forward strand.
AACTATAAACTAAAATAGGCATATTTTGCTTTTTTTTATAAAGTTGTTTTGAAAACGGTATGTACCCTATAAAATACCGAAACTATTAAAAGTCATTCAAAGGGGAACGCATAAAAACAAATGTACTCGTTACGATTTCATATTTCGGAGTATCTTGCACAGGCCACTGAAAAAAACTGGGTATTTTGGGTAGATGTTTGCACGGGTTGTTTTGGCAGAGGGAGAGAGCATGGCGGCTCGGCGGTCGTCGACTCGCCGCCGCGGCGCGGGGGGCGGGGGGGCGGGGGCGTCGCGACGCCGCAATCAATACGGGGCGCGCGTGGCGCCGCCGCCCCGCTCGACCCGACCCTGCATCGGCCCAGAACACAGCCACCGTATCAACGGGCACTACAACACAACACCCCGCCGGGCCAACATCTCACACGTCCAATCAGAGACTACTTTAAAATAACACAGACAATATCCCTTTCACGAGCGTCTATAACCCTAAGACAATAATAATAATAAAAAAATAAATATTTTCAAATTCAGCGAATCCGCAAATTATGACTTAAAATAATAACGAAACACTTATCGATTATGCACTAATATAAATTATAAAATATGCACAAACACAAGAACTTACTATCATATAGAATGTTCGTTTCGCGCACTCTCAGCGGAGAACTGTCAAAAAGCGGCGACGCGAGCAGGCGGACGTGGAGCGCCCGCGACGGCCGATGGCGAACTGCTGCAGGCGGGCTGGCGCGGGACTCGGAGCGCAGCGCACGCGCCTGCTGGAGACTCCTCCCCCCCCTGACTCCTCAGTCCGCTTTGCAGCAAAGCTCGCTTGTGTTTGGGAACCGGCGACGGCTTTTCAGAAAAACTCCGCTGTGTTGCCCGTAAAAATAGTAAGTGACTTGAGGTAGCTATCAATCAATTCTATTGTGAGAAACATCGAGTACTTACCGTACGAGTACGTTAGGTTAGGTTAATGTTAACAATAATACTATATGGTTGGTGTATTACCAAATTAATTATTTTAGTATAAAATAGAAATCTGTTTTTAATTTATATACATTCATATGTCAAAAACTACTATTCCCGTACTTGGTCGTCTGCCTGCCGTTGCATCTTTCGACTCGAAAAGTACAGATCCAAAAGAGTTGAATTGATGCTCTCGAAAAACAACTATAGCCGTTTAGATCCATCGAAAGCTTGTCAGATAATATAGATATTTAACATTAAAGTCAACAAATTATTAGCACTGAAGAACGAAACATGGCCACTTCGATAGAGCGCTCAATATCATATTCGAATTTCAAAAATATGACAGCACGGCTGTTTGAATCTTTTATTTATTATTGGCCAGTTAGAATTAATATAACTAATCTATGAGCGCAAATAGAAATATGTAAAAAATGTTCGGTGCTACTTTATATTTATTATAAATTGAAATATTATATTCGCGTTTATATATTTATAAGGAACTAAACTAGAAATTTTGTCCGTGGTTTTGTGCCGTTTTTTTTTTGCCCGTGGTTTTGTAAGTATAGTCAATACTATCAATAAGTCGGCAAAATTTTCGTAACAATTTACGAAAATTTTGCCGACTTATTGAAAAAAGGTAATTTTAAAAGAAATTAGTATTAACAAAATCAAAAATTCAGTAAATAGGAAGACGGTGTTGTTAGATTGCTAGATGCGCGTTCAAAATTTACAAAAAAAAAACTGAAATGGTGTTAAAATTGATTATGAATTGAAAGACTGTCATGTACTTACCATTGTCTTTTTATTTTAATCTACTCAGCCCTAAAAAATAACCCACTTTCGCCTATATGGCCATCCAAAACGAAAAAATGAAGCAACCCATCACAAGTTGGAACCGCAGGCGCGAGAATTCTGGGTGGGAGATGCCTTTAATGACGCCGGTGCAACTAAATTACTAATTTACTACTACTAAGCAATGTATGCAATATTTGTGCGTGGGTGTGTGTATATATGTATGTAGTTACATGATAGCTGCAGGGTGTTAAAGCCATTCTTTTTTATTAATGTTCAGTCCCCTAACAATGTATCGTCACATCGAGATAGTCGATATCTATAAACCTTTTGAGAAATAAACTAAATAATTTTATTTCATTTTAATTGATCATGCATCTTTGTAAGTGTTTGACTTTCGCGATGAAGATATACGTCTCAGTTATATTACCTAATTCTTTTTCTAGTAAAAAATCGAGTACTAATGGATAAAACGAATTAAGATAGAGTTCTTAATTCTATCGATCATATGATCGATTTACAATAAAAGTTGTTAGATTAGACAATTTAGGTACCTCTACAGACTGTTTCTTAAGTTAGAGCACTCCTTTTAGGAGGTTGATCTATATCGATAACTAAACCGGTCTCGCGAAAAAAAAATATGATTTTGAAAAAATTAAAAAACTTTGTTTTTCTTCGAAGTGCTTCGCGGAACCGCGCCCTCGGGGGTCACTGACCGCTCTCGCGCTACGCGTTCAACCGCGCTCTCAAACAGTAAAATGATTTCTATTTTATTTTGACTTCCTTTTTCTTGTAATTTTAAGCATTTTCCAATATTTTTTGCTGATTAACAATTGATTGTCGATATAGATCAACAACCTAAAAGGAGTTACTTAAATTTGAAAACAACCTGTAAATAGTGCAGGAGTGTTCAGGAGTATTGCTCGACACCGCGACATGACCTATGAGATAGGTTTTTTTTGTGTTCCTGCGTAAGATAAATAGCTGCCCGATTGATTGTAGAAAACACTAGTTACTAGTTAATTCAAAATTAGTCACTAGTTTTTCTATTTGATAAAAATATGTGTTCACTTTAGTATTTAAGAACACCCTACTGGTTGGTATAAAAATAACACCCATATAGGTAATTTGGACCTGCTACTATGCTTTCAGTGTTGTTAAAATAGTAAGTTTCATAACTGCCACAATTTTATTTTCTGACCCAAACCATTTCTGAAATAACTATTTCACACTTATGTCATTTTATGTAATTTTCGAACGGTTAAGCACAGTTTATTAATATGATCAGCAACAAATATATATGTTATTATATTACTATATAATAAGAAAGTATTTAAAGATAATTTATACTTGAATAAGTATTTACAGTAATTATATATTACTCAGCTTATTATATATATTAGTTTAATAAATATATATGTATATTTTTATGTATTCGTATTACATGTACGTGTATGTATATCAATGTTAATTTTCGTAGTTTTTATTTTGTATATACTTACAAAAAAGCTCAGCGCAATCGCATGTAACCAATCTATTAAATAACTATTAAAATTAGCCTACCTTAGTACGGGCAATGTCCAGTTAGGTATGGTTATATTATTCATTATCTAAGAAATATGTAAAAAACAAAAATCAATAAATAAATAAATAAATAACATTGGTAAGCGATAAAAACAGGTTTAAAAAAACAAATCGTTTTGTAACTTCATTTAAAAAAATAGTAAATAAAAAAATGTAAAAATAAACAATAGCTTCTATCTAACAATACTAAGTTCTTCTACAACCGCTACGAATACTTCAGCGCTAGATTGAGATTATTAGAAAAAAAAATAACCTCAAGTTTATGAGGTAAACTAATTTCAATCGGAAATAAGCGGTTATCGTACGACAACGCATTTCTTTTGAGTTCTGGGCTAGTGATAATAAAGGTTTTCATAGCCATTCTTGTTTATTTCTTGAAATCCATAATGAATTTTGATATAACGTCAAAATAAATCATGTTTGAAATCGCAGGGCCAATAAGCAGGGTTTTTTTAAATCAGAAATGGTCTTGGTTAAGGGCGTGTTTTTAAATTTAGGCCAATCCTTTTAGTCAGACCCCCAGGGATCTATGACAACCTGCAAGGGGTCTACGTCAGCGAAAAAAAAAATGGGAGTCCATGAAATGAAAATAGGGATCCACGATAGTAGATCTCAACATACACTGATAGTACCTATTTATTTACATTATACTATCTTATAATATAAAGCCATATACATTATCTATAAAAGTACCTATGAAGTAAAAAAATTATTACATATGTTTATAAAATTGTGTAAGTTGTAGGATGTAGGCATTCGCTTTGTTGTCGCAATAGATTTTGAACTTGTAAAAACCTGCACATAATCATCTTGTTACAAGCACACGGGCAGTCCAGAGCTTCGCGAACTTGCACTGACTTCAATTGTTCAATTGGTCACTCTATAAATACGAATGTGAGACAAATACGTTTATTCGTTTCCTGAACCTTGAAAGGGAAAGTGCTAAGAAAATATTTAAAAAAATATAAATTAGTAGTTTATTACACAAACATGTTTAAACAAGTGTTTTTTAACATGTATTTTTACTTTAAGTTTTTAACAATAAACTTCACTACAGTTAGTAATTTACAAAAAATCAATATCAGGTAAGTAGGGGGTCTACCCAAAACCGAAAAACATGGCAAGGGCACAAAAAAGTTTGGGAACCTCTGATCTATATCGAGAACTAAACCGCCCTCACGAAAAAAAAATCGAAAAATAAATGTTCATACTAAAAGAATTAGATTATTAAATACCTTTGTTTTTCTTCGAAGAGCTTACGACGAGACGAGCCGCGCGCTCGGGGTCATTGACCGATCTCGCTCGATATGGTCAAACGCGCTTTCAAACAAACAATTTCAATTTAATTTTCATAAGAGAAAAATCTTTATATTATTATGTAGAGGAAGCATTTGAATAACTGAAGGACTGATTTTCAACGACTGGAAGCTAATCAATTACAAAACTTTTCAAGGCTCACCAAAGACCAAATAATAATACTGACCTTGGCTAGATACCAACTAAAACTAGCAATAAGTTACTGCAGCGAGCATCAATAAAACGTTTTACAACTTGGGACCTATAGAGAAAATGCAACTGGGTGCATCCCACCTGATACGGGATTAATGAAGAAGTGTGGCTTTTATGTGGACGCATCCAGTCAAGACACATCAGACAAATGACAGTAGGGAATGTGTGGTGCGTGCAAATCCGCGCATTAGGGTATGCGATGCACATGGGATTTGTTGCACCAGCAATGTTATTTTAGACAACTCGTAAAAAATGTTTTATAATGTTAAAACAATGATTTTTTATATTCCATAATATCTCTATTTAAATTTCAACGGTTGATTATTGAATACAAAAAAAAATCAACGGCATATTTATTATTGTTGTGTTGTAACTTTTCCCTCAAATATTGATACACCTAATTAAAAAGTAATTAACCATTTTTACCTTAACCTATAATTCCGAATGGACAAACATTACAACAAAGGTGTCATAACAAATGTTGTTCCAATTCATACGGTCTATCCAACGACATATGTCATTGGATAGATCGTATCGTTGGTTATACCAATATGGCCATTGTCCTATGTAATGTGACAAAACTTCTTAGACTTATTATATAATAATATATATCGCGATATTATAAATTTATAATTTACAATATACGTAGTTATTTCGTGGGTCATATTTTTATTTCACCTTCAATAATATTTATATTATATTCCACTCTTTTATACCGTAAAATATGCCAACATTGCCCGCTTTTTTTACATAAATATTTCTTTCCATACGATCTACGTAAATCACATTATTTTTGCACTGAACCCTTTTTAATATATGTACTCTTGTTTGTACACACTAATAAAAATATTGACGAAAAATGTCACATTTACTAAAAAAATTTTTTGGCGAACTTTTTTTTTTTGTAATTTCAAACATTTAAACTTCAATCTCACCCACCGGTATCCAGTGGGCAAAGTTACCAAGCTATTTAGTACATTTTTCCTACATGAAACGCTAATAGTCACTATGTTGGGTTGTCACTATGCCAGACTAGCCATATGTACAATTTTATGTAGGTACTTAAGGTTTAAACAGAAATTAAAGAACAATCATTTATATATTTTTAATATTTAATTAATTTTATCAATTTGAGAAGTAAAACGTCAATGACTTGGGTAAACTTTCAATTGTTACCTAATTTTTTAGCTAGATAACAATTCTTTTTCTTTTTTTCTTAATTTTGATTTAGGCATACTGTTATTCATTCTGATAAGGCGTTTGTGGTGTCAGGATAGGAGAAATAAAATCTCCTATTTTATTTACACAGCTATTTATTCGGTCACAGACAGATTGTATAATTAAATTATACAATCGGCAAGCACACAGCAAGCCATCTTCCTATTCACCAGCCATCGTCCAGAACAACAATGGCTGATGAACAGGACGTCAGCCATCTCACTCACTCATCCAAGTTGACAACTTGCCAATCTAGAGGTTGTTACCAAAAGGTGGCAAATTTTGACTACACACTTAAATTTTTAATAAATCAAGGAGGTAACAATTTTAAGCCAAAGAGCCACTTAGTTAAATAGTCAATATTATGCAGACACTTATCTGCCATTCCTATCAAAATGCGTGTATGATACCAAAAATATATTTTTTTGTAAATAATCTAAAAGTGACTGGAGTGTGCTTGTATCAATGGCATTATATACAAAGTGACAACCCTGAGTGCCCCTGGTGGGCAAAGTTATCGAACAGTGTTCTAGCACACCCAGTTAGCACTGCCATTTCTATAAGAAAGTTGCACCCAATTCTCGCTAAAATGGAAACAAAACAATTTTACTTACTTATTGAAACTGGAACTATGACCTCACAAAAAAGTTTTTGGCCCACCAAAAACACTACCTATTTTGGCAAGTTTTGATAGGTAACTCAGGGAAGACACGAGAAAATCAGGTATTTGGTGTTGCCAGCATAGTTGTGAATTTTATACCGTAGATAAAAAAACTTGTTAAAGTACCAACCTTTTTTTTTTCTTCTAAATTATTTTGTTTCTACTTGGCAAAGTTAGCCTCATTTGGCAATATTGGCATGTGCAATACAATATTATAAACACAACACACTACACAATCACTACAAACATATATGCTCCTCATAAAACTACTATTATTAATCTATACACTATTTACAATGAACTTCGCTATAAGATAGAATTTGAGGTAACAAGCTGAAGTGTTGTGCATTAGAGAAATTGGATGTCATTTTGCATACATTTTGAAATATGCGTAGTAGTAACTTATTCGTCCCCCTGTTATCTTCATGATACAACGCAATTAATTACATGTAAATAAACTAATGTTTGAGTGTCTTGTTACTTAACTCAGTCGACAGTGTTAAGAAAAGAACTGTTGAATTTTTCCAGGTGAAAGATGACCTGGGCGGGGTTTGACCTACTTGATCCCGAGACCTCTAGATTTTCACAGCGCAGTGCTACAAGGCGGACACAAATTAATCCCATACTGGTTACAGGGAAATAAATGTTATTGCATCTCAAATTTTCTATCAATTTTAAATTCGTTTTTCTCTTTATTGGGGAATATTTTTCCAAGGTGATTAATATTTTATTTTGCTTCAAATTTGGGGGTTTTAGTGCTAATGTGAATAATATATATCCTGTATAATTATTGTATTGCATACATTTTGTCGCAAAGCTATTGTGCCAACAGAAGGAAGGTGTGGATCCCGGCTCGCCTCGCTCCTCGTCGGCTGTCATCCCACGTTGGCTTGCCTGTTGATACACACCTAGGTATGTGTCGTGAACCGCTACAGTATGTTTCACATATAGTGTTATATTTTTCATAAATATAATAAGGCTCTATAAATAAAAAATAGTTTTTGTCAATTGACCTCAACTAAAACGATCAAAAATTTTTTTACACCAAAATAAACAAAACTGAATTCCTTTTTTAATTAAAAGTAACACTAAACCATATAGCCAAATGTGATACTTAAAATCAAAATAATTTTATTACATTATTATGAATTACAATGTACTGCTTAGAAAATAAATAAAAATAAGAGCACTAAAGACATCAATGATTACGTAAAACTGTAGACTTAAAATTTCTCACAATCTATTTTTGATAAATAACATGAAAAACATACTGAATATTAATCTAATATCAAATATTATTATTCAATATAAGTAAAATTAAAAAAATATATTATTGTGAAGCATTTCTATTGTAAGTTTAGTTATTAAAGTATTTTTATTGAACTTAATTTTGGTAATATATCATGTAACAAATTATTTTCTATATCACTGTAACCTTCAGTATTTTGACCGATTTTCAAATACACAGTATAAATATTTGTACATATTCCGAGGTGATGCAACTCGCTGAAATCAATGATATTTTTATCAAGTTTTATGACTTCCAACCTGGGCAATTTTGGGAAACCCTTTAGTGTGGTAATCTTATTCCCACTAATGTCCAGTTCCTGAAAAAGAAGATTGATTATAATAATACACAGTCATCACTTCATTATTATTGAAATATTAAAAAGAATATTTGGACAGAAGCGTGACAATGAACGATTGCACATTCTTTTTACAGCCTGAAATCAGGCTGTAAAAAGCCTAATTTCAATTTACCTATCTGCTTGACAGAAGTTGGTGTGCAAGTGGCTAGAGCTTTTTTTCAGAAATTTTGTTATGTGAAAATAAAGACTTTCAGAATTACCCTGCAGGTGCCTGCCCTATAAGAGTGCGAGCGAATTAGGAGCATACGAACTAAAGTGGGGCTTAGCGCCTAGACATGAGGCACCTAGCTGCTAGCTGTGATACTGACTGGCTTAGTAAATCTACCGTTATGAGAAGGCAGGTGTATCAGTAATGATCTAGAGATCCGTGTAGAGGCCCATTTCGAATGCCGCAGGACTTGGCTGCACAAAAGAGTTGTCTTTTTTGAATATTAGAAGCTTTGCTTGGGTTCAGGCCCTATTATGAATAATGCTCATTTCATATGTATGCAAAATAACTTTCATCAAGACTTGATTACAAACGAGACAGCATTACATAACTTTAGATTGTTTAGGAGTAGGATATGAATCTTGGTGTCAGTTATTTTTCTAAGGTGTATATCCCAAAGACTGATTTTATTTTAATTGTTTATATCTATTAAAAATTTACCTACATATGTCATTTAAATCTTCTAATCCTCAGATCCTTAATATCTCTACTCTCTAAACTTAAAATGCACCTCCAAATATAATGGTAGTGTTGTTATATGAAATCTTTATTAGATAACTTTATTTTAAACTAACTTTATAACTTATAAATAACTTTATTATAATGCATTCTTTCGTCCTTTCGTGGAGCAGGTTTTTAACTTAGCTGGTATTTAATTTGTCTCTATGATATTATTTGTTCAATATAATTATACACCGTCTCCCAAGACCATTCCCGATAAAAAATTCAGGTAATTGGTCCTGCGATTTGTAGTATTATTTGTTTAGACGCTATATAAAAATTCATCACGGTTACCAAGAACAAAAAAATAAAAACATTAAAAAGTGAAAGGGTCATGTCTTTGTTATGAGCGCTCAGCTGTCTCGGTATACCGTAACAGTGTGAAGATCACTGTAATATTATCAGTGTCGGTATCATAACAGCACGGCATCAGAATAAGTCCACTGACCGAATTGACACTATTTGTTAAAAAATATAATAAATTTGGAGATAATTTTTTTAAATCATTTTCTACAAAACCTGTCTTAAGTCAGGGAATGGTCTTGGGATACCCTATATAATTCTTTATGATATTTTCATGAGCCATGATTGTGATTAATTATTTAAAGAAATATTTAATTTATCAAAATAAAATATAACTTAATTGGAAATGTTCTTACCTTGCAATATTGAAGCATAGCCAAAAGTGGTAGAGACCTACTTGTTAATTTATGATTACTCAAATTTACAATACTGCACGCACTCCAGTATTGAAAATGATAAAGAGAATGCAACGGAAATCCTGAATACTTATTAGGTAGGCCTGTGAATTCTTCGCTGTATCTCAAGACATCTATATTTTCCATTAAATATTGTTCCGTGATCAATTTTGATTCTAGATCATTATAGTAACCTGATCTTAATCCATCAACAGTTTTTAATTTTTTCAAATTTTCCAGAATATCCCCGTAATATTTAAATGCATCCAAGGCACACATTATAACAACAGTTGTTAGTAAGGTCCCTGCAATAAAAAGAGAATAAAACAATGTCATGAAAATAGTTACATTTTAAAGTAGTATCACTTTAAAGAATTCTACAACAAAAAATGAAAATGGATGTATCACAGATGCAATGGTAGCATGACATGATGTGACAATTTACAATATGTCATGTGTCATATTTCAACATCCATGGTTGCTACTGTAAAATCCAGAAAGTTTTCAAAATAGTGTTGCAAACCCTGAATTTGGGTGAATGTATTTTTTTTGTTTTAATGAAGTTTCCTACGAACTTTTTATATTACAGCGCCATATAAGAATTTCTCTCCCTTTCAATAGCTAGAAGTAATAGAATTAGCAATAAGTCCGCAATTTGTACATATTATGTTTGAGTAATAAAGATTTTCATTCATTGAACTTAATATTTTCATCAGATTAACCTTTAAGCAGTAATACAATTAATAAAGCGCCACGCTGAAAGCAATGCAAAGCCATAAATGGGTTACATATACGCAAACACTGCCATTTTAGAAAAAAATCCAATTAGAGTATTTTATGGAAATATAGCCTTAGTCCCACAAAAGATACATACATATGCTCCATAGGACATAAAATGAATGAATAGTAGCAATCACCCATATCTCCATACTAGAGTAATTCGCAGAGAATGTCATATTCAAATACAAAAATACAAGTCAGTTTGCTATCTAAAAGTTGTAACATTATCTCCAGAGCAAAGTAGTAGCGTTTTAAATATAATAACAAGATAAATCATACATTTACTATCTGGTTCAAATTCCAAAAGCTGATAGCAATATTTGAGTTGTTTATCGAGTTCATCCATAATTGTAGGGCCATACTTATGTCTGAACTCGGGTTCCGGTATCCCTATATAATAAGCTCCTCTGGGTAGACATTGTAAATTTTGCACATTAGTCGAGCCTAATCTCAAGACAACCTGTAAGAAAGAGATTTAAGATGAATAACAGTTTATCAATTAATCAAACATAATAATAGGATTGTTTTTGAACAGCCGACTAAAAACCGCTTTTTAAAACTAGAAATGATAAAATACTATTGAACTAACTAATGCAACGACCAATAGTTTCAATATAAATAGGTCTCATGTGCATGAATGCTATTCAGAGAAGTTAAAATAATATGTATAAACTGTTTTTTTGTTTTTAATTGGTATCGTAAAATGCAGAACTCCACAGTCCTGCCGCTGTGTGTAAAACGGCAGGTGGCATTCCTGGCTAAATTAATTTATGAGCGCTCTTTCTTTTCTCTTCAAGTGAATCTCTCGACACAGAAAAACGCTACAAGAAGCAAAATCTTTGTATTATGTTATGCTATAGATGTAGTGATGTTATTTTGGGTATTTTAATAGCCATATTGAAACATGAACACTAATTTGTAATTAAGTAATGGTTCCAATGCAAAGAATGTGAATCCCATAGGCTCTCTAGTGATCCAAACATAAATATGTCCCTATTGTAATAAAAAAAAGGATAAATGTATTATCATACCGATAAGGAGGAATCACCACTAATATGAAGTTCGGTTTTATGTTTTAAAACCCAAGCCACGTCTGCAGTTGAGTCTTTTACAGACTTCCAAGCTCCATCAATCTCACCATCGTTCCATACAATGCGAACATTCTCTCTAATAAAGGTTTCTTTCACATTATGACTGAAACAAACGAGAGATTCGTTTGCGGAAATTCGACAAGTCGACAAACGAATATTGTTTTTTATTCCACCTAAAAAATAAAACAAAAATAGTACACAGAAAAAAAAATATAAACAACACAGCAATAATAAAACTCAATTAACCGTCTTTCTTTTTTTTATTAAATATATACATTGAAAATGTCATTTTTGATAAAGTAAAAAAAAAATTGAATATATCTTCCATTTATTTCGATAAACAATGAACATAAAATAAACAATAAACATTTCTAAATAAAATCAGTTATAAAGATGTTATTAATTAAATTTAAACATTTATATTTTTTAAAAATTGACAGTGATTGCGTCACAGATTAGCGTAAACAAAACTGTCACCCGTGGCAAAAATGCAAAATTTAACAAATCAGCATATTGGAGTATATAAATTATAGAATACCTTGACGATAACATTTTATTCAAAATCAAATGTTTTTACATATAAATTTATCAATAGATACGAATTATCCAATTTTCTTTTATTGACAAGTTTTTCACATGGCGGTGGATACTCTGCCATGGTTAGGTGACAATGAACTTATTTTTTTTTTATTCTATGACCCTCGGGAGCACAAAAAACCACTTGAATAATACTTTCGACACTGCTTATAAAAAAAATAACAGCTTCTACTCACTTTCCATAGCTTAAAATCCATCCAAAACACAGAATAAACTCACAAAAGTAAACAAATAAATTTGCTTACTTTCAGATGGAATGATGTTTGACACTTTTTTTAACATTTCATAATGGCAACATACTGTTTTTCTCCTTCATCGGATGGAGATTTTTATGGCATTGGAAGTCTCAAGAAAAACAATATTGCCAACATTAAAAAATAATTAAATAAATACACGCAGATCGAGGCCATCCTCAGGCGGCCTGGACACTTTACAACACCGCCTTAAAGCGGCCAGAATGCTCGTCGGGTTAAATACAAAATACAGTGGTGCCTCACACAACGAACTTAATTCGTTCCAGGAGCAAGTTCGTTATGCGAAAAGTTCGTTATGTGAAACGCGTTTTCCCATAACAATACATGTTAAAAAAAATAATTCGTTCTGTAGCATAAAATATGGTAAGATGACATAAAAAAGAAGAAGACATTTTAAGAAATAATCGAATCTTGCACATCTTCATGCATTTTCCGCTTTTTGGCCGATGGTGCAGTGAAAAACCTGTCCAAAGTCGTTTGTTTCTCTCTTTTCTTCAACATCTGCCGGAAATAACGGACAAGAGTATCGGAGTACAGGTCGTTGATCCTGTTTGCTTCAGCGGAATCCGGATAGTGGGCATTGGTAAACTCCTGAACTGCTTTCCATTTGACCAGGATGTTCTTGATGTCAGATGTTGGAATTGGTTGATTGTTTGATTGTTGCTCCTCGTTATCAGATGACGTCACCTTTCACCTGCCTGTCCTTAATCCAAATCGCTAATAGCCTCTCCATTTCCTCGTGGATTGAAGATCTATGTTTTTCATTAAATAGTTTTGATACTCCTTTGGCTACTTTGGCTGATTTTATTGCATCCTTGTTTGTCAAAATGGTGAAAATGGTGGTCTTGTTGAGGCCAAACTCTTTGACGAGGTCACACTGTTTTACCCCACATTCACTCCTTCTAATTATTTCCTGTTTCATTTCAAGAGAAATCACCTTCCTGCTTTTTTTAGAACCCATCATATAAAAAAAATGTTGAGTTTATCTTAAAAGGACGACTGCCGTGATACGTGTGCGATTTAATTCATAATGAAGAACGATTGCTGCGATACGTGCGTAAGTTAAGCGTACTGCTCAGTGACTAACGACTGCCTGCGCGGAAGGATGCAATAAATCGGCAGTGATCGTGTGAAGTGGGCGACTTCGTTGTGTGAAGCGAAGTTCGTTGTATGAATCGTGAAATGAACGAAAAGGAAGTTCGTTGTGTGCAGCGTTCGTTATGCGAGGCACCACTGTAATATAGAAATTTAAAACATAACCTCTTACCTAAGAGCCAACGTTGATAAAACCATGCACTTGTATCGTTAGGATCAGTGAATGCTGCATTTAATACCATTTCCAGTTCAAATCTGTGGTTTTTCTCTTCTATAGGTATTTCTCCTGTTAATAAAAAATAACTAAATGTTAAATAGCACAAAAAGTAATAATTTAAAACAATAGAATATTATACCAACATATAATTTGTAAAGAGAGAGAAACTGTTAAATTAACCTAATGTTAACCCAAAGAAACAAAAGTGTGAGAAGAGGGTATAACATTTTTTTTTTTATAAAAGAATTGCTATGGTCTAGGTCAGGGGTGCTCAAACGGTCGATCGCGATCGACTGGTCGATCGCGATCGACCGGCCGAAATTTGGACCGGACGAAAATTGAATATATATGCTACGGTACGCCCTACCTAGGTAGGTAGGGTGTATCGTGTATGTACGACAACCCTGCATCACACACACTTGCTGTCTCTCAGAGTCGATCGTAAGTAGTCTAAAAATATTGAGGTAGATCGCCAGCAGTTCAAGTTTGAGCACCCCTGGTCTAGGTTATATTCAATTATTTTGGGACTTACTCTTCTAGGCCAAATGTGCCTGTGCTAGAGTCAGGAGATATGGTGGTAATGAAGTGTTAAAATGGTATGACCATGTGCGGATTCGAAACCACGACCTTCGGTACAATACCCAACCCGTGACCACTAGACTACCACGATCTAGAAAAACGAAAGAACCGAACTCGAAAGAGAAATAATGAAAGTAAACTAAAGATTCCCGATTCTCTCGATATTTGAAAGAATTAAAATCATTTATGCCGGTCATTACATTTCGTATTTATTCAAGGAAAATAAGCTGATCTACGTTCCCAGGACTATTTTCCTGTAATCCTATGTTCGCTTTTAGAAATAGAAAGTAAACTTAATGACTTTCCATTGACAGAGAACTTAGCATCTTCACTTACCAGAGTATAATAAATTATATTTTGGGCTTGCTATTCTTAAAATTTAGCAATGGGAATATCCTTCAGACTATTGTTTTATTATTCACATTTTTATATGCAAGAAGCCTGAAAATGATGGATGGCAATATTCCAATAATACTTATTTTTACTGCACAGAATAATATTAAATAGGTCTTTTATTCATGGTTGTGTTAGTTTAGGTAAATCCCATAAAGGTGGCTATCATGTGGCAACTCCTAAATGAATATTTGACACTTATTGACTCTACTAACATGTTGTCCAAAATATATTTTTATTAAATTAAATCCCTAAATAAAATCATGGAAGAGAAGGTAAGGAACTGATTTTAAGAAATAAATTAAATAGAATAGTAATTTAGTAGGTGCTTATCGTACAGATACGTTTTAAATGTAACACGAGTTTAGATGTAACTACGCTACCAATGAAAAAAATTATAAACCTCGGACATCTGGAAAAAGTTTGATCAATAATTTGCTACGATAATGCCATGCAGAGTAATTTGAAAAATTATCCTTTATCTTCTTGGTTGTAAAATTAAACTCTTCATGTAAAGAAACATTTGCCCGGCTCACTATATGCCTGCGATAATCCCAACAATGGACTGAAAGTCAATAAAAGAATCATTAAAAAGAATCATAATTAACACATTTCTAAAGCATGTAAATAAAATTAATCTCACAATTTCGCTCATCGATTTTTAAGTAATAATTACATAAGTCGATTTCTTTTTTCCAGTCTGCGTCAGCTCTCACATCCAGCACCCAGACCCGATGGTGCCAAGCGCCATAAGATTTTGGATTGATTTTCAAACAATTTTCAGTGAGATTAAGTTCAGAATCATATAATTTAGACAAATTTATTTTCTCCTCATCTCTGGAATTAAGAAATATATTATTATTATTATTATTATTATTAGTTTTAGGCAGGCAACTTGTCTAGTCTGTTCTTAAATTCGTTTACATTTCCGGCACTTATCACTGCACTTGGTAACTTATTCCATGCAAAAAATAAAAAATATTAAAAAATATTATTATATTATGATTATATTAACAGACAGACAGCACAGCTGATGGGTCTGTTTCCGTTTCTGTTACTGAGATAGTTTAATATCAAGACAGTTCTTAAATTGGTTGATGCTGTTTGCGCTAACGACCGAATCCTGCAGTTGATTCCACGCGTCCACCACTCTATTGCCAATCATATGTTTTCTAGGATTCGTTTGAAAGCTTGTTTTCCTGAGTTTCAGATGAGGTCACCAGATTGATAAAAATTTGGATGACTCTGGTTCAAAGGGAGTTGTTTATGAGATTTTCACCCAAATATTTACCATCCAAAATGAAGGTTTACGATTACCTAGTATATTCATGTAAACTCAATTATTTTTTTGTAGATATAAAAAAATACAAAATAATTTTTTAAATAAGCTTTTATAAATACAAAGAAAGCTTTATTTTTCAATATGATAAAAAAACTAAATCAAACCTACCTAAATCAAAAAGTAACCTTAAGCTCACTTGAAAACAACACATGCAATTTTGTTTATTGTAAAATACATATATAATAAAAAAAAAAGTAAAACCTATTAGACAAGGCAAGACAACACTCTCGACGAATGTTCCACAGAGTGTATATATCCGGATTGCTTAAAAGAATCTGAGAAATCATTTCAAGAATTTCACGGTCAAGTGCATTGTTCTCTCTCTGTAATAAAAAAATCAAATTTATTGAAATTTCATTTAATCGTCATATCTCACGGCAGTACGTGGTTTCACTACTATAAATCCTAAATTTGTACCTTTGAAGATATTTTCTGCATGCAAGATTGGTATATGACCACCTTCTGAGCGCGCTCTTTATCTTTCTTTTTCTTCTCCTCCTCAGAGGTTCGGACTTTAACGCGGCCATGCTGAAAAATAATATAGTATAATTTACATTAAAATTGTGTAAGCCCCATATCACATAATGAATGGCAAACATAACTAAATGCAACACTGCAAAATAAACATAGTTTAAATAGCTACGGGTTGGATTTTATCATCATCGACTTTAGAATAGAAATCTGTAACCTAAAACTTTTGAAAGTGAAAACTACATATTATAATATAATACGGCGAGACAAATTGTTTGAGGCCAATTTTAAAATGGGTGTTTGTGTCGCGTCCTCATGCATGTATTTTTTTTGTAAAATACAAAGATTACAATCAAACCCTTATGTAAATGACTAAAATTTAATTTCGCCTTGGTCTACATATAGAAAGTATCTACGGTGTCATTCATTGACACTTAGATACTTTTATATACCGTTTCCTAAGACCCTTCTCGATAAAAAAAACAGCTATTTGGCTATAAAGTGGTTATGGCGTTGGAATATTGTTCAAAGGTCGTGGGTTCAAATCGGCTCATGGCCATACCATTTTTAACGCTTCATTACCACCATCTCCCCTGAATAGTAGTAGGGCCCAAAATAATTGTATATGACCTAGGTCATAGCAATAAAAGTCTATTTAAGAATAAATTGGCTCGAGCAAAATGAATTATTTTTCTCTGGATATCAACGACATTGCATCTGCATCTTACCGTAATCCTAATAGATTATGATTCAATGTGAATTTCATTTACGCAATTTAAGTACATAAGTAACGTAAGGCAACTGTAACAAAACCCGAAGGGCTGAAAAACGAGACACTTCAACAGACGAAGCCGGGTCGAATCTGACATGCATCATTATTATTTTATAAACTTCAGTAAACCCATTAAAGAATAAAATATTAGAGAAATAATAACTACGAACAATAATGATGACACGAATATTAATAATTAATATTATAAATACGAACCTAAGAACAATCAATAATTAAAAAAAAACGAAAGCTTAAAAGGAAACAATTTAACAACATTTACCAACCATTTTTTGATGATCTTAAAAAGCTCCAAGTGTCAAAAAATAACAAATTATAGGTATTATTAGCAAACTTGAAACAATACGATCTAAATACTTTATAAACGAGAGCGAGTAGCTAATTCCAGTTTTGTTTGACTGATTTGTCAAATTAGAACGTTTGTGAATTTGACAAAAATCGGTGATTTCTTCTTCTAGTCTTATATAGCGAAATGGCGTTATTGTTTGCTACAATCACCCTCAGTTGCCGTATCTATAAGTATTAAAAATCGTTGAGAAAAACGGTCCATTTTCACTAGAACGAGAGGTACTATTTATTATCTTCAGAAACATTGTGCGATTCTTCCCAAGAGTGAAACATATTTACAGTACTTACAAAAAGCGGCCAATCGAGAACTACAAAGAACTTTTATAAGTCAAGTGTAACAAGAAAAACACAATGTAATATGACAAGCGACAATCATAAAGTGAATACAAAACACGCATATAATAATTACCTAAGTAGTCGGAGCTATCGGACGCTTTTAATATGTAAAAATTGGGTAGATACTCTTAACTAATTAGTGTTTTCCGAAACGGCTCTAATTTCTTCTTATTTGTTCAATTTTTATTTAACGGTAATTCTTTGATATCATTATAATATGATTATTTACCTTAATTCACTAGTACTGAGCAAGTAAATTAAAATTTAATTTATTTTAAATTGGCCTAACCTAGTACGGTCATGCACAGTTAGTTAAGTATAAATATATAAATAATATTTTAAAATGGGTTTTGGTTCAACATTACGTAGTCCGCCGATACGAAACGGTGGGCGATAGTAATCACAGCGTTCGTAAAACTATCCAGAGTTCATTTGAAGCATGTTTAAGCTAAAGTCAATAGTAAACCCAACGATAATAGTAAAACCAAAGACCAGACAATTAGAACATGTCGAGAATCGTTGATTGTTTTATTGCTTTTTTAATGAGACTTTTGACAATTCCGTTTTCGTGGTGGGCAGTATATATCTTTTTTCTGTTTTTGTTACTGTATTTCTCTGCGCTTGTGTACGACTACCAGCTTCTGTTTCCGATAACCATTGATCTATATATAGGTATAAATAACAAGTCTTGACTGATTCATCATCGCTTAGCTCAGAGGTGTGAACATTTTTATGTTCAAACCAATATCTCAAAAACCGAAGATGGTACAAAGTTAAAAATAATGATATATTACTTCTAAAAAAATAAACAAACCCTTGTTTCAGCATTTTATAAAAATCCAGACGAGAAGTAAAAAAGGGGGGTGTTTTTTTTCAAAGGAATACTTACATATCACAAACAAAAGGTGTTACAGGGTTGAAAATGAATATAAAGATACTTCCTAAAAAATAAATAAAAACGTGTTTCACCATTATCCGAAATTACAATGTGAAAAGTGAAAAGAGGGGAGGGGGCTCATATTCTCAAAGGAATACTTATAAGTCACAATCAAAAGGTGTTACAGAGTTGAACATTAATATATATATACTTCTTAAAAAAATAATTAAATACAAGTTTTACCATTTTCCGAAAATCCAGTAAAACCTCAACCAGACTGTGGTTGTACCATCCCACACAGAATTTGTTCGATCTATACGGCCACAGGTAACGATCTTTTAAGTTGGCCACAGGTATTCCCACAAAATGACATTTTTTAAGTGTGAATATTGTCTACGGATTCACATCCAGTTGACAAACCGAACACATATATATTTATTTATCAGCTGTCAATAGGTTATGAAGCATTTCCATGACGTGTATTGATTTGGCTGATTTGTGTGTTAGTTTGTATAAAAAGTGTACATAAATATGTGGGGGCATATGCCCTATGTCCCCGTGACCCCTTTTGATCATTGTGGCAAATGAAACTTTTTTAAATATGTTATTTTTTATAAACTACTATATTTTTTTTAAGGCATGGGCAGCAAGTATGCATTATCACAACATGAAATGAAATACGAAGGCTTTGCGAGTCGTCAGAAGATGAAGATAATGAATTCATAGCCCAGAAGAAGATTTGGCTTTTACAGATGTCAATGCACAATTGGATAAAATTCAAAGTATAATTGATGACAGACTTGAGGCAATTCTCACGAGGACTGAGCAAACTGAGGACAGCATTTCCCTTCTAAATCAAGAATATGCGGAAGATACCGTGGAACAGTTGCCTGAAACATTTTTAGTTATATAAAAAAAAAGGAACGAGTATGATATTGGGACAGTCGAGGACCAATGCTTTGATCTTGAGATGACGCCTTCTAAACATTACTCACACCGGAGTCAACCACATGAGTACTTTAAAATCTTTTTCTAAAAGAGCGTTTAGATATAATAGTTACCAACACTAACTTATTCGTTCAACAAAAAAGATCAAAAAATAGGTCAGATATAGATCGAAAAGAGCTATGTGCATACTTAGACATAATAATTCTTATGGGCCTAAATGCATTCTCATATTCTTTCTATTTATTTTATTACCATCTTTATAGAACAACATTTAGCAAGTATATTTTTTGTATGTGCATTATTGCTAGGCTGAAGAATAATATCTCCCACATATAACCAATAAAAACATTCATAAACGGGCACTGGGTATATAAGTCCCACTCTTTTTTTTTATGAAAATAAAAAAAAATATGTAAAAAGTTTGTTCCGTGTTTTATTTGTAATCTCTTTATAACCTTTATAAACCTCTAAATACAACTATGTTTTCATTAGTGGCTCAGCGGAGCCTGGTTAAGGGAAGTGAAAAGAGGGGTGTGATTTTTTTCAAAAGAATACTTACATATCACTAATAAAAGATATTATAGGTGTGAAAATTAGTATAGCATGGCCTAGCTGCTAACTTGGAGCCTTTATAAATAACACGGTAATCGTATAAGTGGCCCGAAGGTCCAAGAGATGGGGAGCGAATCGGCCCATCCCGAGTCCCACAGGCACTAGTTGTCGCGTGTCGTTAAAGCCGCCTGCAGGCTTAACTGGCAACCCGGGGCAAAGCCCGGGGTTGAACAGCTATATAGTGGTTTTAGATAGCTCAACCACATACAATTAGTAGGTGTCAAATAAATCATTCTGAGATGTTGATGGCGTAGCAAATAGCCCAGACGCAAACCTCATAGAAGCATAATTGTTTACAGTTTGGAAAAGCTTAACCTGTAAATACACAGATCATGCACTGTTTGTAAATAAATTTTAATATAAACCTTAAGAATATTAATATTACCACCTGTCATTTAAATGATGAAAATTACGATGTTTGAGACTTGAGACATCTGCATCTCGTTTAAGTTACTAAAGAGTGGTTTTCAATTTTTCTTTGTAGTTTAGCAATTAGCAATCTAATAAATATCACCCCGGCAACATTCAGGTTACCACCTTCATTAAAGATTTTATAGACTCCCACTGACATAGATATTTAATAATGATGTTCTGTAATTTATTGAGGTCAAGCATACTCATACATGAAACAATCAGGCCCTTTTTATTAAAAACACCCATGATCTCAAATAATATAACAGCTTTTTTTTAATTTCTGTGATTAGAAATCTAAAAAATGATATAGGTACTCATTTTGATATAAAATATATGGGTTCGTTGGGGTTAGGCAGCCAATTTGGTTTACGACAGGAATACGCTATAACATGTAGATATTTATCTCTGCTTACTATTATTAAAATATAATTTGAAAGGTACAAAATCTTTAAAAACTTATTGTAAAATATCTCTATGGTAATATATTATTATATTACTTATTATTGTATTATAGTAATTTACTAGTCTCAAATAATGTTTTAAATATAAGTAAAATAATGTAAATAATAAATTGTGAATGTGAAGCATGCTCTGTACGGACCTACTCAATCATGGAACCTACAAAACATGCTTCGCTCAATGATTTCCAACTGATAAATCTTGGGCTTGGTTGGATTTTACATAATATACAATGTTTAATAAATGAAAAATAACTAAAAAAAAAAAATGTTCTGTTGCAAAATTAATTTTAATAGATGATTGCGATATTTGGTTAGTCACCAAAGTCAATTAGACAGCTGTGTCCACGGACGTGTTAATAAACTTTATTTACTGTAAATTGTTTTTTTGCCATAGCATTAATAACTTTGGATAATTTTCACCTGTACAAATTACCAAGCATTTTGATAAAAAAAAACAAATTTCTTTCTGTCAATCTTCCACATCAACTTATTTTACAAATATAAAATAAAAAACCAATTAAAAGAAAATTAGCTAAATCATGGAAAACAGTTCAGAACTAGAGTGAAGGAATAAAATATATTAAGGGAGGCCAATCAAATCATTGTCTTAAAAAAATATAATAAATTAGGTTTTTAGTGCTACACACATCTAAAAGTGTATTTTATTAAAAGTATTGCATATAAAAACTTATGATTTATTCCCAATGCCATGCAGATCATAAATTTGGTAAAGGGATATATTTACCTTCTTTAATATAGAAATAATCCAACTGGCACACCAAAGTCTGGATGAATAATTACACTTAACCATCTAATTGTATATTATATATTTGTTTGAAAAAATAATCAAAAACTCTTGCAAAGTAATTCCTCACAAAAACTTATTTATACTTAATTTTTCATTAAATCCTATGACCTATTTAGTTACAGGATTTAATGATTGATGAGGATTTACGATTTTAATACCATTATGATATAAATATGGAAATATCATTTTTAATAAAAATGCACTAAGATTTGTCCAAGAGTGTTGTAATAAAGTTTTTGAAGACATAGTGAAATAAAAAAAGGGTTATGTACAAAAATGTAATTTTTAAGATATCTGTAAATTTTAACACATCCATGTCTAACACTATGTATAATAAAATTTAAATAGGTACCTAAATAACAATGTTGCACACATTTCTCAAATTATATGTAAACAATGCTAATAATTGCCCAAAAATGTCTTAAACAAAAACATTAAATGCCAACAAAATGTAAATAATCAAAATTTTCAACATTTATAGTGTATCCCACAAAATGGACTAAAAATCAGCTAAGCCTTGTGATGTTTTTTAGCCCACATCACGAAAATCTGAATGTGTTCATGTTATTTAAAAAGCATTACAAGTTAATAGTAGAAACACAAAAGTAGGATCAAATCAACGGTGAAAATTCGGCAAACACTTCATGTCACCAAAAAACGGCAAATTGTGAACAAAGATACATAAAAGCATTTATCAATTAAATAAAATATTTAAATGTTGTTTCTGGTCTTTTTACAATGTCACATTTTTTACAAATAAGATGAAATATGACAGTATTTTTTACATATGAAAGTTTATTCTAGATTCATTTGCATATGCATAATGTCCCTTCACATATTTTGTAGAAACTGAACCTACTTTGGCATTATTAGCAATATTTTTACCAAAATACATTGTCATAGTGAAAAAAATTGTCATTATAATCAATATAGGTTTCTAATATATTAGAGGTCCTTTGAATCCCCACAAGAATAGAATGGGAGGGAATTAAATTTAAAAATTATAACTCTTAACAATATGTATACATATTTTTTTTATTTTTTTCTGCCTACAGAAAAAAATATACTTAACGTTGATTTTGCATAATATTTAATAATAGTGTCGGTAATAAAATTAATAATATTCAACCAAAAATATCAATGGCATGTCTTATTGTTCATTACATTTTGTGTATAAAAGAATTAATCTCAATATTTCAGAGACATCCTATTTCAGAATTGCTGAACATTTTGGTCCAATGCGAACTAATTACAAAGAATAGTACAATTCTTTATAAGGTTTACCGGGCTTAGTTCATAGCGGTGGGTAGTTTCTCGACCGACCTCAGTAATTAAAGCTCTGTAGCACATGACAACATGTCGCACCATGTACTTACTTACTAACTGTATTTTAGATAACAAACAGTAGAAGACTTACAAAAAAGAAATGGCTATTCAATGACAATTGATAGCTATTTTCCTAGTTATAATAAGTGTTTAGAGATTTTGATCGCTTTATGTACAATTTGCAGGAAATAAAATTTATCAGTTGGATCGAATATTACCTAGTGATTTACACCACCATGAACGGAGTGCTAACATATTACCAATTTTGCAACTTCATTATTATTAATATGCCTACTGTGTTTCATGATCCGACTGCAGATGCTTGTTGTAGTTTAACCTACGTAGTATTATTTTAAACATGGTATGTAACAACCAAATAATTTATACTTTAGATCTAGCGAAGGATCTAGTTACATCATTCGCAGGGTCACCATCAGAATGTAAAAGATATTGAAATTTAATTAAACTAGATACTAAAAAAATGCACTTATATTATGTAATTGTAAAAATGTAATCTTAAATTAAAAAATATTCATTAATACGTAAAAAGAAATTTCAGAATTGTACAAAACCATATAAATATACAATATAATTGCAATTAAACAACATATATTGGCAACATGTAGACGAAGCATCAAAAACAATTAAACTACTCATGATAGATTTCAATTTGTGTAATGATGTTGATGTTTCAAGTGAATGCAAAAAATATACAAATAGTAAATTTATTTGCAATTACAATTTCTTATTAAACTATATTCAATATGTTCTATATGTTCTACTATATGTTCTACCGACGCAGAAAAGAAGGTTCGTTCAGGTTACATTAACTAAATATACAATGTGTTTAAGTGACACCTTAGGTGCGATTTGGTCACAGTCGATTGTTTTGCTCTTTTTTCCGCAGTTTTTCCCAAATGGCTTGTACTCTACTGTGATTTTGATATTTTGACTTAGCGTTTTCAAACTGGAAAATTGTAATTTTAAAATAACAATATTTATATTTCAAACAATTTTATACATTTTATGCATAGTTATAAATTTTCCAACTATAATATTATTATACTGCCGATCATACCCTTTCGCATGTATATTTATACATTTAGGTTTCATAGTATAGCAGTTCAGAAGCTGAGGTCTGTGAACGATGATGGGAACATGATTAGTGAAAGTGATTAAAGTAGTTCAACAAAACAAAACAAAAGAAAATACGATTGCTTGATATACAAAACAGAACTGTAAAAAAATATTAAAACAAAATCAAAATGCACAATGATTATATTAGGCCTATAGTTCACATTCTATTTATATGTATATAAGCTTTTATTATCGTAACTTTTTTTATAAAATAAACACTTTATCTATATGTCAAGCAAAAGCGTATACATATGGGCTCATGCTTATACACATTTTATTTAATGTGAAGTTGATTAAGGTAACACCTGTGAACTCTATGGCAGAGTGCTACTTCTACAAAAGATATAGCAGTGAAGTGTTACCTTAATCATTGATTATATGTATAGTGGATTGATTTTACAACTGCTTAAGAAGAAAATTACTTATATTTTAACATGACACCATTTCAAGCGGAGAACGATAGTTCACTTTTGATAGATTTGACTGGAGGATATCTAAAAATTTGAATCTGCACTTACTATAAAAAATAGTTACAGTAGATAAAGTTTATATTATTTAACTATAGTTTATTAATAGGTGTTATTAGTTTTTTTTTTATTCAGTTTATATCTAACGGTGTATTCCATTTTAGTTTTAGATGAGAGTTAGGAATATGGAAATGTAAATATTTGGAACACTATTTTTTTTAATTATGTGCTTTTAAAATGTAGGGATAATGATATATGGGATCACTATATTAAAAAAATCTAATGTAAATAATTAAATATAATAAAAACAACATCACGGTACAGAAATATAAAATGTTTACAGTTGTTAATGTAACAAATGTTTACAGAAATATAAATATACAGTTTATGATGGTTAAAACCCATGATGTAATAATGGTTCTGGAATTAAAGTGCCAACACTCTTAGCTCTCATTTTAGGATGATTTTTGTGTGGGAGTAATGGTTGTTCATTCAACGACAATATGTAACCACTCTTAACATAGTTGTAGTTAAGAGATGTGTGCCAATACTAATAAACACTTTGTCACGCAAAAGAAACAAAGGAGTAAACTTATTACTGTAAGACAATCTCTACCCGCTTGTCTAGAGCATCTCCTAAAAATCAGTAATTAGTTGTAAATATTTAGATTACCCCACTTGTTACATATATTTTCTTGATGTCTGATTACAGTCACAAAGACCTAAATCAGCCATGTCAAACATGCGGCCTGCGGGCCGCATGCGACCCACTAAGCATTTTCCTGCGGCCCGAATCAATTATGAAAACAGCCAGATAATGCGGCCCACGAGCGTGTTACTCGTGAAAACCGTTTTTGAAAACGCGCATCAATCCATACACGCATCACAACCGTTTTCGACGAATCAAGTAATTATCAAATAGTGGCATCTATATTTAGGAGGATGAACTAAGATTGTGCGAAAACACAGATGATGCTATCTGAAAATTCTGGAAAGAATTGTCGAGAAATCACAATCCACATTTATGTAAGCCAACACCACTCGATTGAGTTCAGTTATGAGTCAGTTGCAACAGAATTGCGAGTTTAGCTGCGTACTTATTGTTATTTATTTCAGATAATTTAACATGTCTGTTTCAAAACCAAGTGGAAGTAAGAGGAAACTTGTAGATGAGCATCGCATCTTTCAAAAAAAGTGGGAATTAGAGTTTTTTGCTGTGAAGTAAAAAACAAAATTATTTGCTTGATTTGTACAGTCGGTGTCCCAAAATTATACAATATAAAGTCACTATGATAGTCATAAAACTAAGTTTGACAAGTATATAGGCATGATTAGAAATGAAAAGTTAAATAAGTTGAAATCTCGTTTACAAAATCAACGGCTTATATTTACACTTCCAAAGCAATAAAATTAATCTGTCGTTCAAGCGAGCTACGTACTGTCGGAATTGATCGCAAAACACTCAAAACCATTTTTTGAAGGTGAATTTATAAAAGAGTGCTTTGTAAAGGCCACGAAAATTGTAAGTCTCGGAAGTGTAAAGGCTTTTCAAAATATATCCTAGTCCCGGAATACTGCTGAAAGAGTTACTGAGTTGGCTGCCAATATAAATGATCAAATAAAAACAAAATCAAACTCCTTCATTGCATTTTCTATTGCCTGTGACGAAAGTACAAATGTGTGTGGTATGGCGCAAGTCGCTGTTTTTCTTCTTGCTGTTGATAGAGATATCAACGTTTATGAAGAATTACTGGAATTAGTTCCATTGCATGATACAACTGGGGAGGGTATTTTCAATGCTGTTCATGAACTTCTGCAAAAGTACAATTTAGATTTGTCAAAACTGTGTTCCGTTGCAACAGACAGAGCTCCTTCAATCACTGAAGTAAATAATGCCTTCATTAAAATATTACAGACAAAGATCAGAGAAACGGGCAGTGACAAACCAGATTTTCATAATTTTCATTGTATAATCCACCAAGAACTTTTATGCTGAAAAGTGATCAAGTTGGAAAGTGAAAAAAATGATAAACTTCATAAGGTCACGTGGCTTTAATCAGCGACAGTTTTTTGCGTTTTTATGTGATTTAGAAAGTGAGTACACTGGTCACCTTATTATGCAGAGGTGCAATGGCTTTCTTGTTCTATGGTTCTCGATCGGTTTTGGAAACTCAAAGAGGAAATAAGCTTTTTCATGGAAATGAAAGGACAAGATATCAGCTTATTATCCGACGTACCTGTTTTACAAGATGTTTCATTTATGGTAGATATCACAAAACACTTGTCAGACTTAAATATGAAATTGCAACAGATATGCATGATCATGTGAAAGCTTTCAAGTGTAAGATGATGCTATGAAAAAAACAGTTAGCAGCTTACAAGTTAGAAATCTGTCACATTTTCTGACTTGTAAGGCGTATCAGGAAAGTACATGTGTCCCAATACCATGCAAAATGTATACAGAAAAAATAGGAAGCTTTCTGGCAGAATTTGAAAAGCGTTTTTAGGATTTCAAGTCCCAAGAAAACAATTTTTCTTTATTTACTGGTCTTTTCACTATCGATATTGATGAAGTTCCCCCTTACTTACAGATGAAAGTGATTGAGATTCAGTGTTAGACCCATTTAAAACAAAAAATTGATAGTATTAGTACATTCAAACTTTATATGTACTTGTCTGTAAAAACTTGCCGGTATTGTATGGAAAGGAAACAAATCTCCTGCAAGAATGCGATTGACGGACGCACACCTGGATGCAGTTTTAAAAGTTGCTTCCGCCTATAAATTTTAGGCCACAAATAGACAATTTAATTAAAGACAAAATATGTCAAATATTTCGCAAAATAAATTAATGTTTGTACTTTTTTTAATGTTCTTTTTATTGGAAATTTTATAAATATACTTGTCCTATAAAAGTACTTTTTTCGTTAAAATTTTCAGTAGTTTGCTTTCTTTAAGATTAGGTTTTGCGGCCCACCTAGTCTACGGTCTTCATACTTTTGGCCCACCGGTGACTTTGAGTTTGACATGGCTGACCTAAATAATAAACTATGCAGCAGATGGGATGTTTGTAGCTCAATTGCCGATAAACTATAACTTATTCTTTTAACTAGCTACTTAACAAGTTAAATTTAAATTGAAGTATGCATGTGAAAAATTATAATTACTAAGTATTACATGAAAAAGTAGTTACTTAAAAACTTAAGTAATAAAATTTATTTAGTTCACAAAAATACAAACTACTTGAAAACAGCAACAGCTTTAGGTACACAATAATATTAAATTCCAATATGCAAATTTTCTGTTTATTATGTTTATTTTGTGTTTTTTTCTAATTCTACATCTTGAGGGTTTGAGATGCAAGAAAAAGACAGATAATTTTCGCCACATCAGTTTTCCCAAAAACATTTACCGCAGTCATTACAAATATAAAACTCCGATACAGCAAGGAGTACAGAATCTGATAACCCCTCACAATCTAATGGCGCATTTGAAAGTTTGTCCAATTCAATGTAATTTTTGATAGGTTTTTCACATTCTTTGGTGCTCTGATTGGGAGGGACATAATAACACTCATCATCATCTTCATCAGTTAAAAAGGCATCAGGGTCAAACTCATGATTAACGATTGTGCTAGGTTTACTAGCATTTGACAATCTATCTACATCAGTTATTCTTCTGCTGTTGACATGATGGTCGAAGTGTAGCTTCAAAATATCACTTGCGATAGCTTTTATACCTTTACTGTTGCAACACTGACATCTACTAAATGGTTTCACTAATTTAGAATCAATATTGAAATGTTGTAACACAACTTCGAAGTGGTTACTTGCAATTTTTCCAATTTCTAAGTAATGATCTTTAGACAATAGATTTATATTATGTCCTTTAGAATTGCTTATTATAACAAAGCGATTTTCGTCAAGAGCCATATTTACAATTTCTGACCAAGTGCTTTTTGTGGGCAACGGTAATGTATCAATACCATTTTTTCTTAATAAAGCTATTAAAAAGCCATAACAATTTTCAACAAAAAACTTTGCATTCTCTGGCAAAATAACAGGCTTTGCCTGTTTTTCATCTTCACTTAAGTTCTTTTTCAGTTTGGTTCCTTTTGCAGGTTTATTTTCAATCATAACCGTGTAACAGAGCTGATCAAAATTAATTTTGTTTTGTAACGATAACCTTTTGAAAACCAAAAAGATTTCCACCAAAACGTATGAATCTAACGCCGCATATTCTAGCTGGGACTCTCTTAAAGGACGATTCTCCCAGTTTGAACATTGTTCATGCTTATCTAATGTAGTTCCAAAGCAATTTTCCACAAGGCTACTTAAACTTTCTCCAATGTTGTCCGAATTATAAGGTAGGGATACACCATATTCTTTGAGCGACCTCCACAAATTTGACAACTCTAAAAGGCCTAAGCCCTTAACTTTTATGCTCGACAATCCTGGTAAAGAATTTTTAATTTCTCGTAAGTCGTTTTGTAAACCAAATCCAATTTTAATAATGTTGACGTTTTCAAAAACATGTATCCATAATAATGTCCACAGTGGTTCATCTTCAGGACTATTTAGAGTAAGAGTATCTAATAAAAAAACATTTTCAGTAGTCGCTACTTGAATTAGAGCCACATAATTTTGGGTCGCACCAAATGATGGCTTCCATTCTGAATCTACACCAACAAATTCATAATTTTTTATTATATCAAGGAAATTGTAAAATTGTTGATGGTTATCCACAAACACAACATTTGACAATGGCAAAGATAACTTATAATAGTCTTTGGACGTACTTGGTTCAACATTCCAATTTTCCTCAGCAGTATCGAGTGCAGGATGTTCAGCAGTAAGTAAATATTTTGCACCGCTAGGGTATTCATCCAATGAAAAATTGTAATATTTGGCCCATTTCACAGCTTCTTTAGGATCATAATCATCAATCAAAGATATCAATTCATATTTCATATCTGGACACCTTTCCAAATTATCTTTCACAAGATCTGCCCAGGCACTGTCGCTTAAGGAATTTTGAGAATATTTTTGATGAACCAAAAATCTCAACCCACCTATAGTTCTGTAGCGACACAGATTTTTACAGAATTCAATGGGTAATTTATGTGAATTACATAATCTCGCTAAGAGCTTTCCTAAAGGTTTATGATGAAGCTTGTCCCATTTCACATCGGGAATACCAGTCTCTAGCAAAAATGTCTCCAATGAATTTCTGATACTTGAGCGCCTATCGAGTAGATTATCTAAATATTCAATGAGTGGGGCTGCTTGAGGTGGACAACTGGATAAATAAGCATCAACAGAAGAGAGTTTGTCTTGTAAGACTAATGGCACAAGCAGTTTTTCAATTGTGAACATTCCTTGCAAGTTTAAAGCCATAATACCTTGATGAGCTTCTCTATACTGATGGTGAGAGAGCATATCGTCAATAACCTGTATTGTAGCCGCATTTTCTGACAAAATATCAAAAGTGTCAACTGTTAGCTTTAAAAACAAGTAGTTTTTTTGACGACATGCTATATCAAAACTGGCGATTTTGAGATTCGAATCGAGTAAATTTGCAGCTGCGTCACACCGTGCGGTTTTCCACAGTCTAAGTTGTTCCATTGAGTGATATGGAAGCGACTTTTGCTTGCAGTCATTGTGGTCATGACAATTGACAGTTACTTTTAAAGTAAAGTGAAATGGATTAAAAGCTTGTTCAAAACAAGAATGCAAAAGCTCGTCTGTAGGTCTACCTTTTTTCCACAAATTCCAAGTATTTTTAAGACGAGCTAACCAGACAGCTTCGTCTTTAGTAAAAACTGTATCCAATACAAACGGTGGTTTTATGTTGTCAGAAGTTTTCCCACTTGTTTGTGAATTGGTTATTTTGATTATTTGATTATTGACTACGTTGGTAAGGATGGCGTGTTCCTCAAAATTATGTACATTTGTTAAATCTGGCGTATTTTGCGACATCTTCACATTTCCCAAGACCAACTGAGGTGGGTGACATGCGATGTAAACAAATAAATTTAAGTAATGAAATAATCCACAAAATATGAAAATTAAATGTCCTCTGCCTATAATCAAATAATATTAACACTCTCTAAATTGAACACTTCTTATTTAATTCAAAACTGAACTTCCGCACGGTTGACATTTACTTACAATCACAATAATGAATGACATTGGATGCAGTTCTTCTTAAATTTTATTCAACTTTTTTAGATATGTAAACGTATTACCAAATAATCTCATAATCAACGTATTACCTAATATGTATGTATTATAAAGTATTTTATTAATATAATAACAGCGAATATGCATAATATTGATTTATTAAAATGCTAAACATATTTGCTATTTATTGGAAGAAACCTACATTTTTTTTTTCAAAAATAATATGTTTTGCCGTTTGTATGGTTTAGATGACTACATAATAAAGATGGCGGTGAAAGAGCTGATGAAACTAGAAACTGTCTGACAGTCCTCAGTCCTGCTTGTGATAACTAGCTTCATGTTATTATTGTTAATACAATGTTAGTATTATGTAAGTATAAATTATGGACTCCTTTTAGTACCTACAAAACTAACTACTCTCAAATAATAACATATTGTGAGGTATTTAAAAAAAAAAATAAGTAGTTTCAACTATTTGATTGTATTTACTTAAGAGTGAATAAATTGTGTTTGCTTAAGAGTACCAAAGCAATAGCTATATTTATTAAGTAGTATTAAAGTCACCACCTAGTGTATGTACCTATGAATAAATGCAATTGGATTAGAATTTAAAAAATAGAACGTAAAATGTATATCCTACCAATATTAGCTTCTTCACATGCATTTATAAGAAGCTATTATCTCCGTACTTTGACCGTCTGTCTGTCTGTCTGTACGTCCGTTTGTCCGTTGCATCTTTCAACTTGAAAAGTACAACTGTGAAAGAGTTGAATTTTTGTGTGTAGATTGGTGCTCTTTAAAAACAACCATTGCCGATTATATCACATCGAAGGCTGGTCGAATAATATAGATATATAACATTAAAGTTAACATTTTTTAGTACTAATAGATGAAACTTTGACAGTTTGATAGAGCGCTCAAATATCATATTAGAATTTCAGAAATAAGACAGCACGGCTGTTGGAATGTATTATTTATTACTGGCCATTTAAAATGATAACAAATTCATCTATGTGTGCAAATAGAAGCATAAATTAATGTTCAGTGCCACATTATAATTATCATAAAATTATTATTATTTTTATTATTAAATTAAAATTTTATGTCCGTGTTGTTTTATTACTAGCCGCTTGTCAAAATTTACAAAAAAGAAAAAAACAAAAATTGTGTTAAAATGTATGTCGAATTAAAATAATGTCATGAAATCATTTCATATTTTTCTCATTTTAAATTTTCTTAGATTTTAAAAGTAACCTACACCTACATTAAACACTTAGAACCTATTACACTCCCAGCACACTAAACACTCTCTGTGTAAAAATACTTTATCTAAAACTTTAATAGCTTTTTAATATTTTTCACGTTTTTATATCGCATAATTTTTGTGTAAAGAAATAAACAATTTATTGATATTTTATTTTAAAATATCTACTCTTGTTTTTACCGTTTAAGGTAAATAATAAAATATGTTTTTTTATTTCAGAAATTATTTGAAAATGAATTTCGCTATTCTATCACGATACTAATTTATTTTTTGGTATTTATAAATATTTTTAAAATAAAAAAAAATGGTCAAAAGAATTAGAAGTTTCTTTATTATTAGGTAACTGCTGTTGCGTTTTGTTGTTTTTAAAAAATATATAAATGTTTGTAACCACCAAGTATATAATAAGTGTCAGTCAAGTCCTGTCTGTCTTCTGTCATTGTCAAGCAAGCAATTTTCTGTGACTTGTTGGTTGTTGTCTCCAAAAAAGATGACGATTTATTTTTGAGTTGCTTTTAGTGTTCAATATTTTGTAGTACTGGGGCTGCCTTTGCTTTTATAATTTATACTCATAGTGCCAATAATGGCAGTGAACAAATTGTGAACTGGTTAACCTTGGATTTCAATCATCTGCCCTCCTGTGTAATTGATTTGTGTGTGCATCTATTTATCGCTTGTTCTCGTAGTCATGTAAAATGACTGGATTGTTTTTTTTTCAGAGGGATGAATTACTTGAAAATCCATAGAAATAATTCGGGGTTTGTCATCTTGGTATGGATTTGTGCTGTGGTAAATCTGTGTGATGCTGTTCACCCCTCACCCTGTGACAAGACGCGAATCGTTTTAACAGAGCCTTCGGGCACTATTACTGATGGTCCGGCAGGATCTAATTATACACAGGTACCTCTACCTACCTAACTAGTTATTTGACATTTCAAACATGTTGATTGTATAAATTTTAGTCCGTCTGTCGTCTACCTAATATATTTACAATTGATTAGTCAATACTTATGAGCGGTGTTTCGATAATTTTAAATATCTAGAACTTGAACTAGCTGAAAAAACGTCTAACAATTATTGTTGAAAGATGTTATACATTTGTAGATATTTGATTAAACCTTTACATAATTCTTCTTAGAAATATTTTTACAGTAATATTGTAAACTATTATAATTTGTAACTAGTATATGTATAATCTAATAGTTGGTGTATGTTTACAATGTTTTGTAGTATTTTACTTATTCATGATACCTATTGTCACAAGAGTCAATAGACTTACTTTATACCTACATATTTTTAAATAAAATCATCCATATAAAAAATATTGAACCCATTTAGAAGGCCTATTTAGGGAATAATCTAGCCTTTATCCGGCCTCCTCTGTGTTCCTTATTAGCTTAAAATTATCTACCCAAAGTCCTTAATATTTATGTCACTCGACCATTTCACGATTGGCCAAACCTTCTTTCTACCTAATTTAATTTATTTAATTATAAATATATATCATCCAACTCCACAAACTGACTTTTTATTTTAACAAACAAACTTGTATTTTAAAGTAATAGATAAAAAAACTACAAGGGTCAATCAGCTTCGTATACAATTTCGTCAACCTATTTTTATTGAGCAATTTATTTCTATGTATAACTGCAAAACGTCTGTAATGATATTATTATTAAATTAAAGTCTTCAAAATTAAATTCCTTAAAATGATTATCATTGAGATTAAGGTGGCATAGTGAATAAAATGGTTGACTACTAAACTAGACATTCAATTGAAAACCCTTATATATAGTTAAGTCTACATTAATAGGACTCAATGATCTAAAATGGTTATCTTTGTAATTAACTGTATAAATTAAGCAAATGTGATTTTAAAACAAACTTTTGTAGTTACTGAAGTTTTAATACTGGAAGTTCTAAAAAAAATATGGTTTTTTGACCTTTTTACTGTACCTATAGGTAATAATTCTATTTGGAAAAGTAAAATTAAATTTGTATTTTTGAAAAGATTTCCCAGATTGTTATTTCTAATTATGAAAAATATTATTTCTTTAATATTTATAATATTAAAAATTGTAAATTACTAGTTATTTATTTTTATATAAGTAATTACTAGTTTGCGCAATTGAAACATAAAAAGCCTTCATCACAAAATTATAATTTTTTGTAATTATTTGTTTAGTGTGATGATATGATTTAAATCAATGTTTTTTATATTTCAGGATTCCCACTGTGAATGGCTCATCAAAGCTCAAAATGCAAGCCAATTTATTACTCTACAGTTCATTAGCATGGGCACCGAATGCTCATACGATTACGTATTCATATACGATGGAGACTCTTTTGATTCTGTTTTGTTGGGAAGTTTTAGTGGCAAAACTGAACCACAAAAAATTACAGCAACAAGTGGATATGTATGTCATACCTATTTCCTTTTTTTATCGTAAACAGCTCGTACAGTTGTTAGTGATAGGATTATGCATTTTGCATTAATGATACCTATTTTAGACAAAATTTTATTTGTAGCCATATTTATTTCTTCAAACTTCGTCTTTCCCCTATGAACAGAAATTAACGTCTCCCAAAAGTGTCAAATCTTACATTGTTCAACGATTTTAATCAACCAATTTACTTCTCCCACTACTTTTGAAAGTATTTGAGCGCATAGTCCTGCATCAAACAGCTAAAATGGCTACTTGATTCAATATTCCCTTCTCAATGCACTTCAACCTGGTTTCAACTTGGGCATATTATAACCACTGCGAAAACTAAATTTACTGATGATAGTTGTTAATGTTATGTATAAAATAATTAACTATTCTTGTTTTTGTCGATTTTTTCTCATATTCGTTCGGTTTTGACGTTTGATTGTTTATGTGAAAAGTGCGCTAGTGAATTGAAAGTATTTTAGATGGTTTTGGCGGTAAATAATTTGAATTTTATTTACAAAAGATATGTCAATATATATTAAACATAAAAAACAAACATTTTCATAGTGTTATAAACGGGTACGATATTTCTTACGACGATATTCGTAAGAAATCTTCTCTATTCGTACGATTCTTCTTCGGACGTATTCTTTATTTCGTACGATATTTCTTTGCCGAACAGTGGCATTGTGTGGTTCGGACCGGAATGTGTTAATCGATTTATTTCTATGATATTATTTTTATGTCGATTACGACGTATTTCAATATTACTAAATAAACTAATTTATTATCTATCTCTTTCTCACCGCCAGTTTTCTATCGCCCATACTCTACGCTTGCTCTCTGCCAGATTTAAATTGGTCTAGCATTAATTTAACCATGGAATTTCTGTCTGATAATTTAATTATGGTTTCTCTAAAGCCAAAAACTAAAATAATACAATTTCAGCTTTGTTAAAATTACATTAAAACTATTTTTTATTTATTTATAAATCAGGGTTTGGCACTACCGTGCATCAAGGTCTGACACAACGATACATGAAAAAAAAAGAAATTGAAAAATTTATGATATGAATAGTTTTTAAAAAGATATATATAAACAAAACTAATGCTATAATCACATAAGCGCTTCTGCTTTCAACATGTGTCAGTGGTCATTCTTGTCTTTCCTAATTATATATGAATGCATATTGGGTTATTTAATTTGATAACAATGTATGTGAAATGGTGAAATCAAATGAAAAGTTACTTGTGCAAATTTTATTTTCAATTCACGAGTAAAAACAATAAAAAAATATTTATTGCTATTACATTATTATGTTATTAATTATAAGTTGCTCTTACATTCATATGTTCTTAATTTTTATTGTTTAGATTATTATTTTTTTATAATAATATTAAATTAGGTACATACACCAATTTGAGATTTTTTGCTGGGTTGTAACTATTAAGAAAATAATACCCACGTACAGTTTTACATCTTTGTTTTTATTTTCAGATGTTGATATTACTTTATAGTGACACAAATTATGTTTTGGAAGGCTTTCAAGCAGAATACTCCGTAAACGACTGTTGGGATGGATGCGGAGGCAAGGGGGTGTGTGTATCACATGCATGTGTGTGTGAAGGTGAATTTGGTGGAAGAGATTGTAGCTATGAGCTGTGTCCTGATGCTTGCAACCGTAATGGCCAGTGTCGCGGAGGAAAATGTAACTGCAATAAGGGGTATTATATTCATTGATTTTTGAAGTTATA
The DNA here is from genome assembly GCA_020383195.1 of Neomicropteryx cornuta. Lineage (NCBI taxonomy): Eukaryota > Metazoa > Arthropoda > Insecta > Lepidoptera > Micropterigidae > Neomicropteryx > Neomicropteryx cornuta. The sequence goes on from JAHKQU010000012.1 coordinate 12,052,240, forward strand.
CTTCTTTGCGCCCGTTGTACTCATTGGGATGGGATGTTGGTCGAGAAACCGCGTCACGCGTTAGGAGTAAAATCCGTAGAGTGCCTTTTTATACGTTTTCATTTATATATCCTGTGTGTCTGTGTGTGTGAGTGGGTGCGAATGACCAAAGAAGTATAACTTCCACCGTCTGGTCCGACGCAGACCCATTTTTTTAGATGTTTTAAGTTACTTTTTAACAATATTCACTGAATTCAAATTTACATTTGAATTGTATGTTTGCACAATACCGACTAATTCACTTTTTTATTAATATTCAAAAACTGCGAACGACTTTACAACTGCAGTTGATATTTCTATTGCCCAAGCCACTTTACACACCCGCAAATTTCAAAAATGATGTAAAACCGGCGGCTTAGTAAAATGCTTATTTTAGAAAATACTATGTATATTATGTTGATAACCTGCACTATTTTAAATAGTTTATGAAATTCTAGAATATGGTTTTATTACTAATTATACAAAATATAACAAAAAAGGCGAAATTTATTTTTGTGGCCACACGTGTGACACAAAAACATTCATTTTTTCAATTTTCTTACCAACTGCTGCACATTTTTGTGCAATAAATACTTGTGTAATAAATACTTTCGACACTCAATTCATGTAAAAAAGATATAGCTTGTAGTCACTTATTTAGTCTAAAATCCACAAAAACTACGAGTAATCCAAACTGACGTTCACTCGAGGCGATAAAATTTAATAGATGGGCTAGTCTATTATCACAATTTATTTCAGATTATTTTTGTATGAACGATATAGTGATGTACGGATTCGAATGATGTTATAATTTATTCAATTATTTCGTCTGTCCCCATATAGCAACTTTTTATTAATAATTAGATTCCAGCCAATGGCGTAGCACGTAAATTTACGAACTGGGCAATTGACATACATTTGAAAGCCCCTAAATTTACGATCTGAGCAAACGTCAAGTTAACCGAAAAAGAATTTTAATAACATGTATTTTTTTTATAATCATAATATTTAAACATATTATTATTATCTGAAAATTAGGTAAATCTATATTCCCTCTATTGCTTCCAAATTTAACTACCGAGTCAGCTTTTGGAGAACTCTGCCGAAAATAATGTAATCATTTTAAAATATTTTAAGCAACTTCTCATGAGTTTGAGAGTTGAAATACTATAAAGATTTTTTAGGTTTACAAAAAATTTTTAAGGAAAATTAAAAAATGTATCAAATATTTTCTTTTATGTAGTTGATTCAATTTCTTATAAAATTTTATCAGAACATTAGCAAAACCTCATTTTGTACAAATACCTATATCACAAGCTTGACATTTTCAGGTTTTCTGGTGAAGCATGTACATTGAATTCTACAGATAAAATTGGAAATTCTTGGCACTGGTTATCCCATTCGGAAAGTGGGTTAACTCCTCGAACTGCCCACACAGCTGTTTATGTTAACATTACTGACTCTCTATATGTTTTTGGTGGATATGATTTAAACAACATTCTTGGATCTTTGCAAGTCTACAGGTAATTAATTATGTGCTGTAATCGTTATATTTTTTTGATGATAGATTTGGTAGTATTCCACATATTCCATACTTCATTCGTTTCTCAAACTAGGAAGTTCAATATCATACTATTGTTATTTATCAGAATAAAACAGACTTTAAGTAGTTTCTTTATATTATTTAACCATTAAATAACTCATAATGAGTGTTAGTAGTATTAGTGCAATACATTATAGTCTATCTAATAGCAAAATTAAAATATAGATTATGAAATGGAATGAAATGAAATGGAACCAGGAAAAGCGTCAAAAACTGACCTTTGAAGAGCATTCCACTGGCGAATTGTTTTGGAAAAAAAAGAATTGAACCCAATGTTCCGCTTTCTCAAGATAGGTTTTATCTTGAAAGGATGGTCATTACGACCAATATAAGGTTTAGAGAGTTGGGAGCTTAAAGTAGACCGGGCAGGTTCTTTCATCACACTCTTATATAAACTAGTTAGTCTGAATTCAAAACATTTTCTACTTAGTATCTCTCCCAAAAGAATTAAAATTAATCATATAGACTAAAACGCCTAAAGACATGTATGTCTGTTTGTTTTTCTCTATACTGCTTTCAGTTCATTTTTAAGATATTGGGTGTGAGGATCCCATACTGATGAGCAGTATTCAAGGGTAGGACGAACCAACGTTTTGTATGCCAATGCTCTCGCTTTAAAACCAGAATTCAACCGTGATTGAATTCGCATAACAAACCGTGATTGTCTGTGAGTCTTTTTCACAAGATCACCAGCATGAGTTCCCTAATGGAATTGCCAGCTAGTTCGTATTTGAAATTATTATGTATTGAACCGAACTGCATCAAAGCCGACTTGTCCGAATTTAATCGCATGCCATTTTGATTAACCCATCGGATTGCATCTAGACCGTTTTGCAGTATATCACAATCTGAATTATTTCTAATTATTTTAAGACACTATCATCTACAAAAAGTTGCAAGAATGAATTAACACAAGCAGGTAGGTCATTTATGAATATAAGAAATAAGATATGGCCAAGAACACTACCTTGAGATACTCCGGTTGATACCGAGATAGATTCTAACCAACTGCATAATAACTGACGAATTATTAAAGACTAAATAATTATTAAAGAAAAGAGAACACTAAGTCATAATAGGCCTATCGGTAACAAGTTAGGAATAATAAGGGTTAATACGTTAGGTTACGAATAATTTAGGGGTTAGGTATTAAGAGAATAAATCAGCTTACAATGGTTGCAGAATTAAAGTTGTGATTTAATATTCAAAGAGTTTTACTATTCTAATGTCAATGGGGCTGTCTTTTTCTGGCATTGGTTAGACTGACGTTAGACGTTTTTTAATGAAAGTATTCCAGACAGATATTTGGGATTCTGTGCACATTGACAGGTAAGCCTCGATTTTTAGAAACCTCAACAACATCTCGAGAAGGTCAGAAACACCTTCATAATAATGTGCTGATTCTTTTTACTTATGTAATTTATGTATAGCTGTCATAATTCAAATCTGCTTATATTATTTAAATACATTTGAAGAACATCAGAATAACTAAATTATTTATTTTATTCAGGTTTTTATCTAGTCAATGGGAGGATGAAAATGGTAAAGTGATTCAAGGATTTCTTTCTAATGATGAGATTGATCAAACAATACTTAGAGCTGTTTTAAGTCAGGTGATTAATATATAAATGACAATACTTTATCCCCTGTATGATGTTTTTATGCCAACTTGCTCAATTGTATGTCCCGAATTTCAAAATGTAACGTTGAAATGTAATATTGTCAGCGATTTAAAAAAAGTATTTTAAAAATGCTATCCTATAACCTATGGTTATGATGGGACCTATTGATGTTTTTTTCATATATTATTGCTATGACCTAGGTCATTTTGAAATATTTTGGGCCCTACTCAATTAAGATAAATTTGTGATAGTGAAAATGATGGTAATGAAGCTTAAAAGATGGTATGATATTATATATGTATTCAAACCCGCAACTACTGGGTTGCTTTAACAACTGGACTACCACAAACAGAATTTGTCCCCATGTACTTGTACTTTTATAAGTCACTTAAAATATTTTTCATGGAATGATTTGATCTATAAAAAATAATTAATTGATTGTAAAAAATTAGTTAATAAAATCATTATGTTACATAAATTGCCCATTGAAAACCCAACAATACACAATAACGGGTTCTCGTTGTGGCTATGGTATGGTGAAACGAAATTACCTTTATGTCCAAAATTAAATATGTCCACATTAAATATTTATTGTCATTTTAAAATGTGTACTGCAGGATAATGTCGACACACAAAGGTGGGGATTGAAGAAACGTGGATCAATTTTCGAGCAGTTGCTCATTTCTACTCTTCACAAACCAGAAAATATGGGTATTACTAGTGGAGGACATTCAACTCCCTTCACCGAGAAGCTCATCAGTAGTGACACTTTCGACGACAATAATATAACATTTCACGAACAGAATAAACATGAACGACCTGGTCCTAGATATGGCCATGCCGCTTGCAGGGTGTTCACCGGATTCGCTTTATACGGTGGCAAATTACGAAACGGTAGTCTGTCATCAGAACTTTGGGTGTATGATGTCATTAAAAAAAAGTGGTCACTGAGAAGTACAAAGTCACCCTTCAAACCGCCAGCATTAACCCGTCATTCGCTTACATCTGTTGGTGATGAGCTCTATTTATTCGGCGGCAGTACTGAGGATGGAGATTTCTCATCCAGGTAATGATGTAAAAAAAATTAATACGGAGTGCGTGGAAGATTACATTTTTCGGTCTAAAATTTTACAGGCCACAGTTTTACTAAAACTTTATCCACGAAATAGTAAAGAGGAAGACATCCCCCACCATATGAGAACCTATAATTTGTATATTATTTTATCAAATCATTGAAAGGCCAAAGTTCCATCTAAAACATTAACAATTCCTTTAAATTGTTATGCCTATGGTTAGATTCATGAATGTGGTCCTAAAAGCACATTACAGAAAAAAATGTTAACTTTGGTATAATACCATTTCCAACAGTATTAAAAATAATTTAAATATAAAAGAAGATGATTTCGTTGGATACCCATTATTTATTTTTAATTTAAGTAACACCTCATCGAATAATGCTTAATAAGAATAAAATTGTTATAGAAATTAAACAAAATTCTGTTTGTATTTATATCATACTAGGTGATAAAATGTAGATAGACTCCCGATTTTCATGGTTAAATATAAAATATCATTAATTCTATGCTTTAAATACAAATTGTTCATAATTTTATGTTACAGAATGTTTAAAATACGACTCGATACACCAGATACTGAAACTTGGCAAGAGGTTCTAGTGCGAGGTGGAAAAGAACTGGATGTGCGGGTTGTATCACATTCAGCAGTTTATCACTATTTTTCAAATTCCATATTAGTTTATGGCGGGATAGCTGCTGGTGTTGCCAGGTACATTTATTATTGTTTTAGATAATCTGGCTATTATCTTACTTTATTTTAATTATTTATTTTCAATTACTCTTATTTGATATTATTTGTTTAGGGATTTTTTAAAAGAAATATATCATTTGCAAAATTAAAAATATTCAAAATAGCTTAAGTCACTATGGAGTAGTCAGTGAATGTAAATTAAAAAAAACAAACATTTATCGAATTGAAAACCTCCTTTTTTGTTGTTAACCCTTAACCTTTGTAGAGTCCGTAATTAATTTTGGCGCCAAAAGCCATTAAGACTGTAATTAATGACCTTGAAAAATCACTCATCTACTATAAAATCTATAGTGCAGGCATGAGTCGTTCAATCTTTACAAATATGGTATCATCTGATTCACCATAAAATTCTCTATTATACCATATCACTTTGATTTTGTTTATTTCGTAAATTTAAAAAAAAAAAATTGCCATATCAATTTTTTTTTTTTAAATTTACGAAATAAACAAAATCAACACTTTTTTTTACATTTTCATATATTTATAACTATGCATTACAATTTAAAAGTCTTCCAAAATTTATACAGTTTTCGAAAAAAAGAAAAATTTAAAAAAAAAATATAGATATTGGAACGGAAGTACATCAGTGTATTTTCAATACAAATTTATAAATAGTAGTAGACACTGCATTGAATTAAAAAAAAAATAAAACAAAATTGTTTCATTGCGATTTCCAATGGTGAAAATGTCAAGTTAATAAATAATACTGAATTAATACCAAAAATAATCAAGCGGGCAATGCGGACGTATATATCCGTCCTTCCGCCGATGGGAACCTGGGCTGTCCGCGCGGCAGGACGGATATATCCGTCCTACATTTGCTAAGGGTTAAAAATTACTTGCAATTCGGAGTTTAAAAATAATTCTATTATATCCGCCAGTTGCCAATCATCAATTGCGGACTAAGGTGCAGTGGTTTCTTTTTAGCTATATCATGAGTCGTTATACGTACACTTGGTCATTTTAGTCTACTTTACATGACTATTTTAGTCTTTGGCATTGTCTATTTTAGTTGTATTTTTGAAAAATGTCAATGCATTGTGGAATTTTGGGCCTTGCTCAAATTATGCTATTAAAGTTATTAATCATTTCTTTCAGATTTTCCAAATTAAGCGATCGGATGTTTGAGTTTGATCTTGAAAATCATCATTGGGCTGAGATACATTATCCTAGAGGAAGCAGTCGTGACACCTACATTCCGAGAGAAAGAGCGTTTCATACAGCTACAGTAATTGGTTAGTTTTAATAAATACATAAATGATAGGGGATGAAAAATATATATATTAACTTAGTGGAGCTTTATTACACGTGGATTTCTAGGATTTTTATATTTTGATTTACATATCTGATTTATATACCAAAACAGCTAGGAGTAAATGTAATAGCTATATTCAAGTAATTATTGGAAATTCAATTTGTGTTGATTATATTACTCAACACCCTGTTAGGTGAATTATATTGTGTTACAAATCATTTATTTATTTTAGGCAATTACATTGTGGTTTTTGGTGGCTATTCTCATCGCCACAACCGAGAAGAAATTTGCTATGATTCCGGATTGTACTTGTACCACCTCGGATGCCATGCTTGGGTACCACAAAGCGTCTTGGGTACAGTCACAGGTCACAGAAGCAAATATCCCAAGAAACAAGGCATATTTGCACATGCTGCAGCATTGAGGCCACCTTCTACACTCCTTTTAGTTGGAGGATATCATGGCAATGTCAATGGTATAACGACATCATACTTATTTTAGTTTTTATTTTGTGAATTGCAAATAATATGAAAAAAGAATAAATTTATGCTTTTTCTGTGTGATAATTTGGAGATCCATGTGTATCTGTATCTATACCAAAGTAAGGGTAATTAATCTAAAACTAAGATCCAAATAAACTTAACATATTCCCTGTGCTATCCATCATATATGATTCATAAAACTGGAAAAAAACCAATACCGGGTTGCTTATGAAATTAAGAAAAATATATTACTATTCTATTTTTTCTAAAACTAACCACTATTTCATATGTATCCCCAAACATTTATATCACTTACATATTAGTAATTAGTAAAACAGATGATAAAAGTGAGTAATAACTTTTCTTTAAATTTAAATGAAAAACTTTTACACATTACTACATTTTTTCACAAAATAACAGTTTTATTTATTTTTCATTTCCATAAAAAACCACCTAAATTTCCTTGGAATTGGTATCACCCATATGAATAATCGACTTAACAACCAACTAAACTGACAGTGCGTGCATTTGTGATTACACTTATAGGCAGCATAATAATGCAATTATGCATGAGGCCATTTATGTTTATTATTTAAAAACAAATATTTGACTGTATTCTCGGTATCTGAAATAATACTATAGGTATTTGTTTTCATTACAATATGTATACAAATTATCCAGTCCTGGATTTGTCAATAGGCCGTGGCTTAGGGCGGTAGATAACAGAAGGCATTTACACTTTTCAATACTTATGTAACCTACATTGTGGATGTATAAGGCGGAAGAGGCGGCCGCAAATGAAGTGGCCTATACTTTTGAAAAGTATGAATCCGGCAATGAGATTATCATCATCATTAAAATACATACATTATATAAAATTTATGGAACCCTTTCCTGAAAGGCCACAACATTCTTTCGGCAGTTGGTTTTTAATTTACATCCTGTTCTATCAAATTTTCAATCCACCTTTTAGTTAATTTTATAGTCTGAAATTCTCTGTTTAAGTTAGATATTCTAGATATGAAATTAATGTTTATTCAATATTATTTTATTTTGAAATTTAAAGTATGGATCCGTATAAGTACCTATAAAAGGCCACATAAGATAATAAAGAAAATAATATGTCAATATTTGAATTTATCAAATAAAACTGATAGTGTTTTTTCTCAGTCCTGTGTTTTTTTATACGATTCTTTTCATTACTGCGGTTGTTTATATTCACCTTCATTTACTTTCAGGTGATTTGATAGCTTTTGTAGTCCCTCCATTGTTAGGAGGGGTCAATGGGGCTGATCCTGAGTCTGCTTGTCCTCGACATAAAACACATTCAGAATGTTTGGCTGACCCTGAATGTGGTTGGTGCTCAGCTGATGAGGTACACACTCTAATTATATAGTATTGTTTTAAATCTATACCTATACTATGTTCTTTTTTGCACTTCGGGCCTGATAACAGCTATGCTCTTACCACACAAATGTTATTTGCTATACTAAAAATGATTATATATATTGTAAGTGCACATTATAACACATGTAAATTAAGTGCATTTAAAGAAAAAGCAACAAAAGAGATAGATAATTTATACTACCTACTAATTTATAATAAATACCATCCTGAACTGAACTGAAACTTTTGGTTTAACTTCTTTATTTATATAAAAACGTTGTTTCCTGAGCACCAAAGTAAGCTTCAAGTGATACTTCAAGCATCTGTCTGATTAAAATGATTAGATCTTTATATTAATATTATTATGTTCATTAATTTTTTACAAAAAAGTTTTACAAATTTTGTTTTCATAAAAATAGGTTCTCAATGTATTGAGTAGTATTTTAGGTATTTTTTTTTCTGATTTAGATTTGCTATGGCCGCACAGTGGGTTCGAATTGCACTACCAACTTGCAGTCGGTCAGGTGCGGAGGCGTATGTCCTGCTATGGCAGATTGTCATTCTTGTTTGATTCATGGCAGTCAGTCCAGGCAAATGTCGCCATCTCGAGTTTTGCCTTCTGTTAGCACCAAATTAGGTCTTCATTACTGCACCTGGTGTGTTCAGTCTGCGGTGTGCCACCAGAAAGATGGTAACTATATGTTTTTCCATTATTTTTTAAATTAATAATGCTTACCTTTTTTAGAATTTGAAACCAGAAATATATAATGTCATTATTTTATTTACATAAATCCATTATAATAATAATTGGTAATGTAGACATGGTGGTATAGAAGACAAGCTGCTTTATTTTGAATTTGAAAGGTGAACAGTGAGGTATAAACTCAGGTATTATGTCGCTTTTAATGTGTGTTAATCACAACAAGAAGAACTATACTACTTCTTATATGCTTTAATCAAGTACTGGCGCATTTCAAAGCTTATATTGGTAATAGTGCATTTTTTAAGAAAATAAATTTGATTTTTTGGTATGACTTTTAAATTATGAATTTGACGAAATAAGTATTTTTATAGAATTAAAATGTAAAGAAAAACTAAAATAATTTGGTCAAATATCTATTCCGTAATCCATATATTTTTTTATAACATTTTTTTTTATTAATAATCATGTTCTCGTAAGTTTTAAAGTGCATTTTCTAATAATATCGGTAGTGATTGATTACTGAAGACAATTTATAATATAAAGTTATAATCATACCAGAAAAAAAAATATTATTCTCTCAAGTAAAAAAAAAAAACTTTAAAATATATTTGCTTTTCTACCTATTCAGATAACTATGGATCGTGTGGAGATGATACACCATCAGGTAGCGGGGGCTGGTGGGGAGCAGGTGGAGCTGATATAGCAGAGGCCTCTCAGTGTGCTCGTAGAGACCGCCGGCCTGGACTTACCATGCTAAGGCATCTGCCTCCAGGAGATCCTAGAAGGCCAGATGGTGTTGCAGCTTTGAATGCAACTGTGGCCGACTGGCCAAGCGATGGAGGTGGAGCACGAATCCTTGGCTGGCTAAGGTTGCCTTCGAGTGCAGCAGGAGAGGCCGTGCGATTATGCGCTGGCCGTGCTCGGGCAGAGCTCTGGCTTGGAAACAGAAGTGTGGCCAGGGTTCAAGCTCCCACCAGAGCCTTCTGTAGTTCGGCAAGTCTGCCTGATCCTTTGCCGCCCCGCTTACGTTTCGATTTAAGAGCAGAGGATGCATCGCCTAGTCCCTCGCCACATCATCGCAGTATTGTTGAATTAGTGTATAACAGAACTCATGAAAATTCTAAGGTACCTAATAGGATCATATTTTTCTTTGTTATTTAATTTTTTTTTTGTTAATATAACTGGTTTTTTGTTTTGTTTTCCAGAAATTTACTTTTGAACATTTAGAACCATATTCAAATGGATCTTGCAAATCCTATGACAATTGTTTAATGTGCGTAGCAGATGTAGCATGTGGATGGTGCGAAGTAACAGGAAGATGCGAACACCGTGATGCAGATGAACAGCTTGTGTGCTCCAATAAGATACCTGGAAGTAGTGACAATGAAACAATAGAAGATGCATCTCACTATTGGCGCTATTTGACGCTGCAACCGTTAGCCTGTCCTAATTGTAGTAACTACATCGGATGTAAAGCTTGCGCAGAAGCAGGCTGCGAATGGGCCGGAGACGAAGCTAGATGTGGTCGAGTGGGGCGTATTTCCGGAGCCGTTAAAACACCAGAAAACTGTTCCCTAACTTGCCATGCTCGATTGACTTGCTCGGATTGTTTGGCACCGCATGAAAGATGTGTATGGTGCGAGGCAACGAAACAGTGCTTCAGCTTCAGTGTTTACACTAGCGAATATCAATTTGGACAGTGTAGAGAATGGATAGATCGTACTGTACCAGCAATATTGACCTCTTCACTCACCCCATCTTTAACGGAGTTATCTGGGTTAACTGACGACTCGTCAAAAGACATTGAGCAATGTAAATCGTGTTCTCAAAATAATGAATGTCAATCATGTTTACAATCACTTAGCTGCGGATGGTGTTACTCAGGAGAAAATCCAATCCAGGGGGCTTGCACAGGTGGTGACTTTAACAAACCTCATGTCGAATGTTCAATGTTGCTAAATGTTAGTGTCAGTGATGCTTACTGGGCTTATGCTCAGTGCCCCGATGTTGATGAATGCGGCCTCGGTTTGCACGATTGCCATAAAGAAGCAGTCTGTACCAATACTCATGGTTCTTATAGTTGTAAATGTCTCAGGGGATTTATAGGCGACGGTAGAACTTCTTGCACTAGAACATGCTATAATAATTGTATTCATGGCTATTGTATAGGCCCACCAGATTATACCTGTCAGTGCGATCTTGGATGGACTGGAGTGGACTGCTCGGAGAACTGTGGTTGCCACAATCACTCAACCTGTCACTCAAGTATTGGAATTTGTGATGAATGTCAAGATTGGACTGAAGGTGAATTTTGTCAAAGTTGTAAACCTGGAAGCTACGGGAATGCTACCACTAGTCGTGGGTGTCGGCGATGCGATTGCAACAGCCACGGAGATCCTATCCTTGGAGTTTGCAATTCGGAAACGGGTCTCTGCTTTTGTCAAGATAATACTGAAGGGCCGAACTGTGAAAAATGTAGTAAAGACTATTATGGCGATCCGAAACATGGTGGCAGATGTTACTATCACTGTGAAGCTCGTGGTATGCTCAGCGGTGTTTCAGAACAAGGCATTGGTTCTCATAAAGTTCACTCATCTCCTTGGGGAGGCCCTCCTGCCAAAGAGTGCCTTTGGATTATATCCCCTGGCGATTCTACATCACATGCAATTATTCAGTTTTCCGTTAATTCCAGTCAGTTGAATGTGTCATGCAACAATAATGCTGTATATGCTTTTGATGGATTGCCTGATCTAGCCGGCGTTCAACAAAGTCAGTTAATTGGCGTTTTTTGTAATGATGCCTCGCCCGGAACAGTGGAGGCAAAATCAGGTCACTTGACTGTGCATTACAAACAAGGACCTGATGGTGAAGGATTCGAAGGTGTTTATAAAATCATAAGTTGTGAAAAAGGCTGTCCTTCTCCCTGGGTGTGTAAAAATGATAATTGTGCTTGTACAGATGGTATTGCAGGACCTTTATGCAACAAAGAACTTTGTCCAAGAAACTGTAGTGCCTCATTGGATCAAGGCACTTGTGACAAAGGTTATGGCCGTTGTATATGCTCATCAGGATGGGGAGGAGAAGATTGTTCTCTTAAAATTTTGCCACATCAACTTGTTTTCACGAACCTTTTTGATTCAGACTTTTTGGCTGATAACCAAGACCATTTGAGAAAAACTCTGCCTCGATTTGGACACACTTTAGTGGCTGATAGAAGAGGCTCTCTTTGGATGTTCGGTGGACATTCTTTATCACATGGACCTCTGAATGACATACGTTTATTCGACACACGAAATAACACTTGGATGCAAGTAACGGTTGAAGCCACTCCAGATGCAAGAATGCCCGAAGGGAGATACTTTCATGCCTCAGAAATTCTTCATTCAAGACAGATTATTTATATATTTGGCGGATTAAGTTTACAAAATTATGACAATAGCAGTAAAACATTAGGAGATTTCTGGCAGTTCAGTTTGAAAGATCAGAGGTGGGCAATTATACCTGAAGGAGAAAGTCCTCCCCCATTAGCAGGACATACTTTGACATTACAAAAGAATCAGGATTCCGAAAGCCTGGTATTAATCGGTGGTTTTTCTCCGGAACATGGATTTCTATCGGATATTTGGGAATTTGATGTTGAAACAAATAAATGGAAGAAGTTGAAAACTCTTGGTCCAAAGCCTATTGGTATATACGGCCATACTACAGTTTTTCATATTCTAACTCAGAGCTTTTACATTTATGGTGGATACCTTTATTCCCCTAATGGAACACACATTTCAAACAAACTGTTTTCGTTTTACTATCCTACTCTTAGCTGGAATGAAATACCACCATTTCCCGAACTTAATGGACCCGATGACAATTTGCCACGCGCTAGATTCCTGCATTCAGCTGCGACCACAGATGACTATATGATTGTTTTTGGCGGTAAAACTGAGCCATATAATGCAACAGATTCATTGATCGCTTATGTTTACAAGTGTAATCAATGGATTCGTTTGATGCAAGGTTTGTGTTGCAAAATTTTATATAAATGTATATTCTTAATTAGTAATTTGGAAGTCTAATCGTGTATTATGATATTTTAGATGCAGAAATTATCGGAGTGCCACCGCCTGCAACTGTAGCTCAAGCAATGACATTGGACGGTGACAGTGGAGCTTTGTATGTAGTAGGTGGTTGGAGAGGGTCAGCCAGATGTAGGGTGACCAGAGCTATATTACCTAGCGATCTCTGCCGCTTGTGGAGCAGCGGCAAGCGAGCCTGCCGCCTGCGTGCCGGATGCAGCTACTGCGCCGTTATACCAGCCGGCTCCAATAGTTTCACTCTAACTGGACAAAATGTTGCTCGGTGCTACTCGGCCTCTTCTCCTGCTCCATCTGATCCTTGTTCTAACAGCAACGGCACCCTCTTGACCAATAATGGTGCCGCATGCGATGTAGCACTTGTGACTCGTCGTGACTGTTCTCAATTTACATCATGCGCAACTTGTGTACCCATCTGGCCATCTCATTTTCATGCAGAAGTGTCCTGTCAATGGTGTCTCGGTTGCGGTAAAGGTAGGTAGTTTTTATTTTCAAAGAAATAATATTAAAGTTATAATTATTTTTACAAACTTCTATATAGCTTGCAATATTAGTATGTCGGTTTAGGTCAAATCTTGCAAGCCGAATTAAACCACTTCCCCTTATTTTACGGAGTTGAAATTGATTGTTGGCTCAGTTCCGATGACAATGCATTTTTATGGTAAGCATGACCCCATTCTACACCCAGGAATGGTTTCAGACAAAGAAAGTCCTCAATGGCCAACAGCTCGGACAAGAAATTTTTTATATGCTTTCAAGCACTTAAATAAAAGCTTGTTTTTAAAAATGTATTTTTACTATAAAAATTATAACATTTTAGTTTGCAATATTAATCTTTTTATCAAATATATGTTTCTCTAGAGTTAAAAGATCTTACGATAAACCAGTTGATTTCGAAGAATTGCAATTTTATATTGTTTTCTGACGCTATTACAATACAAGTGTGGCAGATGGATGAAAGTTATCCAGCTCAAAAGGCAGAGTTACTGAGTATCTAGTAAATTTCATAGTGAAACCCACCATGTACAAACAATTTATTCTCGGAGACCCAACTGTCAGGAGTGCTGTATACAGGTGTTCGGAAGGCTAGGACTGATTGATTGCTCAATTATACAAATTATTGAACTTTAATTTAAGTTAAAGACCATCTTTGTAATTCAACCCAGATAATCAAGTATGACGGATTGGATATTGTGTAATGTTATTTGTATTTAAATAAATTTATACAAAAAAAAGTATTTGAGTAAGGGTGAGTGCAAATGCCTTGTTTTCAAGTTAGTGCTTAAAAAAAATTTTACTTTTACGTCTTGGGTTAGTCTTCCACCCATACTTATTTATTTTTTTTTTATAAAATATTTATCATTTAAATTTTAATTAATAGCCAATAAACATAGAAAAAGATTGGTATAAATATTACAACTTAAACTTCACAGGACACATTTAAAAAGCTATCTTTTCATATTAAGGTTAAAATCGGCTAGAAGCTACTTTAAAACTTTTTTTAATGGCATGTTAGTATAATTCCAATTTTACTATTTGGATTTTACAATCTACTATTATTACAAACATAGTTGTAATGCTGAGGATCGTGGTAGTGAGGTATTGTACTATTGATCCACCAGTCAAGGGTTCAATTTCACAAATACATAATAGTCCTACAATTTTTAACTCTTCATTACCACCATCTTTCCTGATTCTAGAGCAAGCAAATTTAGTTTAGTTGAGTATGATCTAAAATAATTTTATATGACCTAGGTCATAGTAATTCTTTAAAAAAAATGTACACAGGATGTATTTAAAATCACTACTGTCCTTTTAGGGGTTGATCTTTATCAATGACTAAATCTGGTAAAAAAAATAATAAAAAAAAATAATAGTTTCATATTAGGCTAAACCTATTTGGGGTCATAGTTTGTGAACAGACTCCCCACGCCACAATGTACTGCTATGCTACTCTTGAGCCTATTTGCAATATTTTGTTGTTAATTAATGTTTGATTAGTGATATAGTGCAACCCCCTGAAGTGATTTTAAATACACTCTATGTATTATAGTTGTTTAGTTACACGTATCACAGCCATCACCCATCCCTTTATTCCCCCACTCCTGTCATACCAAAACGGTGCCGTATTACAATACATGTGTCGAGTAGTAGGGCTTTGTTTAACCTAAGTAGTGTACGATCACTTAAAATATTAACTTTACGATTTAGACTCAAATGTCTTATTAATTTAGTTGGCTGTTAAGTAAGATTTGAATGATTTAAATATTATGTAAAACTTAAACCTAAAACAAGCTGTAAAACTATACTTTTATACACACTGTAGGTAACTCTGAAACGAAGCGTTTGAACCTACCTGTTCCTCATACATTTTTTTATATATTGAGTCATTGATTCAGCCTTATTAATTTGGCAGTGACATTCAAATACAACCTGTTTATAAAGTACTTAGCAAATATATGCTTTAATAGAAAATTATACTTAATGGAAAATGACAACGAAAGTGTAAATATCTTTAAAAACAATACAGACAATTTACAAACAAAAACAATTATTAAATAGGAGTAATTAAGATAAATTGTGTAAAGAATAATGACTAAATGGTAAACACGCTCAGTGGAGAAATGAGCTCATGAATGTACTGCTTTTTTTCCATAATTGAATACTAATAATAAAGTATTGTAATACATTCCCACACAGCAACGATAAAATACGCAGCAGCTGTTAATTATTTTAAAGTTTAACAAACTATAAATAAAGAATTACATTTCATGGCTGTACAAACATGTTGGTTTAATTTAGCAGATTAAGATAAAGATCCTTCAAAGAACCCATACAGATTAATTTACTAAACTAATTTATCATGTAGGCACCAGTTTTTATTTTCTCTATTCTATAAAAGAAAATCCACAAATAAAAAAACTGACAGTTTTTACCTTTTTATGATAGGCTCTATCAGGAAGTTTTCTGGCGGTCATACTCTTATCACATATAAAACAATTAGTTTAAAATTAATAAGTAATGATAGATGTAATGATTGTGTATAATTTCATTTAAGTTTTGTTATCTATGTACGATAGTATTTTTAAGGATTAAGCCGCTTTAAGAATAAAACATGATTTCAAACTGAGTTTCTGCCAGATGAACCCTCCGGGCTCTGGCAGGACAAGATATATTTTTCTGTGTAATGTTATCTGATAAAAAATAAACGTCACTTATGGTGGCATTGAACTGAACTGAGAGCTAAGTAAATGCCCTTCACAAACATAGTTATATCTGGACACTCTGAAATGTATTTTGAAGGTTGTAACTTCTTAAGAAGCTGTTCTTGTCTTCAAGGTTCAGAAGTCTTCAAACGGAGTTTTTTTTTTATCTTGCTGAATTGAAAATGGCTGCATGCTCTGCCGAACTGAGTGAAATACAAGAAAGATTAGGGTAACTAATTGGCAATATTACTAATAATTGCATTAAAATAATCATAATTAAAAATCAACTTGTCTTTGTGATCTCATACAACAGGCTCCAAGCTAGCCTCTCTTTTGAAGTAATTCGGCATTTACCTTTTTATAAATAATTACAGTCAATGTATTAATAATTACATTATTATAGATAAACGCTAATTTAACACCAACATGTTTATGTCTGTACGTTTTGTTCAACCTGTTTTAAGCAGTTCATCGGCTGCTTTATACGGGTTTTTATCTCAATTTGTATTTTGCTGATTTTGATCTCTGTATCTCTTCATGTCAAAATAATAAAATATTGAATAAAGATGATTTATTTATAGTAACAATACTACACAATGTTATAATTTTGTTATATTACCAATATTTCATAATATACCGTATTCATAAGCATAATATTTTTGTAGGTATGTGTGTTCCTTACAACACAAACTGCTTGGATTCAGCCCTTAAGTGTGATCAACCGTTTACTGCAATCACTCATGTCGATGTGTGTCCAGGTACAAGTTGCACTGTTGCAGACTGTGAACAATGTACTGAAGAAGACTGCCAATGGTCCCGTCAGGTTTACTTTCAAGGTCATTTACCTATTATTTTGTTTAAAAATTGTCTTACACACATTTTATTGTTGTGCAAATAGATGGTGGTATTGAAGTTTCTCTTTCATTTCAATTGTATGCAGATGATCTTCAATCTCAAAACTCCCTATAATGCCTAATATCATTTTACTTTAGGCTTACAGTTAATTTCCAATTAGGAGAACCATAGGTTCCTAATCAACCCAATTAATTTATAACTATTCTTTCATCGACTTTTACAATAATTTACACAACCTCTATGGGTTGACCGGTTGAGATTGCTTAAGCTCGCTTTTCTGTGAAAGATTTTATATCAAATAACTGTTACAACCTAAAACTCTAAAATACTCATAATTAGTTTTAATTGATATCTAAATACATAAATAAAAAATAAACAGGTGTAATTGCTTTATTTTTTTTATTGGGTATCAAAAATAAAATTTTGCTTAAAAATTAATTTGCAACGTTGACATATTTTTTAAAAATTTTACTGTTACAACCTAAAACTCTAAAATACTCATAATTAGTTTTAATTGATATCTAAATACATAAATAAAAAATAAACAGGTGTAATTGCTTTATTTTTTTTATTGGGTATCAAAAATAAAATTTTGCTTAAAAATTAATTTGCAACGTTGACATATTTTTTTAAAATTTTTTGAATAGTTAGTAATAAAACCATATTCTAAAGAATAAGCCATTCAATATAGTGCAACTTATCAACATAACAACATAGTTTTTCTAAAATAAGCATTTTACTAAGCGCCAGTATTTACACAATTTCGCGGGGTGGCAGCATGGTGGCGTGTTTAAGTCGCAGGACAATAGACTGGTTAACTGATAGATATTCTTTTAGGGTAATAAGTTTGCCATGTACGTATTACAAAATACTGTTTTACAAAATTGAAGTATTGTAAATAAATAAATAAATAACCCAGTGCCATTTCGTCTACTTTAGTAAGTTTGTACATTTTTTTTCTGGAGCTGATTTCTTTTGTTTCAGATAATGCCCCTCCAATAGTAGATGAGGATCCACTGCACCATTGGGCTTGCATTAATAAACGAGATCTTGGCAGAGGACTTTCCAAATTATCAGAAGCAGGAAAATGTCCCATTCGCTGCCACGAACATCATTCTTGTCGAACATGTCTTCAATCGGATGGCGCTGAAGGTGGTGCACAGTCATGCCGTTGGGCTGTTCAGCTGAATCGGTGCATAGCGCCTGCTCACCGTGCTTTGATATGCGCAGGCGGAATTTGTGGACGTGTGTTACTGCCAGGGGAAGAAGATATTTGTCCTGCACCTTGTGCCAGCTTCACGCAATGCTCAGACTGTTTGCGAAGAGCTCATTGTGGGTGGTGCTCTCGGAATGATCATCTGGACGGGTCGGGCGGAGATGGTGTGTGTGTGGAAGGCTCATTAGACAGTCCCGCCGATAGACCCGCTCTCTCAACGTGCGATGTTTTGTATGAAACTATTAAACATGGATCTCTACACAACATTGAAAAAATTAATTTGAATGATACATTTTCGTGGAACTACATACGATGTCCTCGGGAGGACGAGTGTGAAAATGGACATCATTCTTGCGACCCGCAGTCAGAGAAATGTGTGGATCTTCCAGCTGGCTTTGAATGTGCTTGCGGTGCTGGGTATAGTGCAGCCGGTGGTGGATGTGTTCCTGTTTGTTCCCAGGGTTGCGTTAGAGGCACTTGCGTGAGACCTGATTTGTGCGAATGTGACTTTGGCTATGTTGGTGCCAATTGCAGTATACAGTG
Organism: Neomicropteryx cornuta; assembly: GCA_020383195.1. Taxonomy (NCBI): domain Eukaryota; kingdom Metazoa; phylum Arthropoda; class Insecta; order Lepidoptera; family Micropterigidae; genus Neomicropteryx; species Neomicropteryx cornuta. The sequence goes on from JAHKQU010000012.1 coordinate 12,071,044, forward strand.
CCAATGCAATGGACATGCTGATTGTGAAGGACCTGATAAACTAAACATTTGTTTGGAATGCCATAATAACACCATGGTATGGTTCTTTTGATTTGTTATTTGAACAAATTATATATTTCCCCCCATATCCCTTATGTCACACTCAAGTATTATCTTTTCTTTCCTCGTCCATGCTATTATTCCTGGTGACTCAACAAATACCTACAAATTCTAATTTTCTCTATAAATATTATGTTAAACTGTTTGGGTAACCCAGGATTGCCGCTAGCAGGGCCTATCCAGGGCTATACCTCAAGCTCAATGCTTTTTTTTTAAATTTTTCATTGAAACAAAATTACACATCTATAAAACAAAGTCGGGTTAGTTACACACCGTTAATAACTCAAGAACATCTAGACCGATTTTTATGATCTTTGATTTGTTGGATTTGTCTCCGCCCCGAATAGCAGAATAACTATTAAAACATCGGAAAAATTCACGAAGTTCGCCGGGTCATCTTGTTTATTTATAAAACATAGTTCTTCATTGTCAAGAACGAGTGTCCGTCCGTATATAAATATTTTGATGAAATAATTATAAAACACAATTTGAAAATGGTAGTAAACGGCTGCAGTGTCAAAAACTCAAACATTGCTTAGGTAGCGTTTACTTAACATACTTTTTAAATTGACTGGCATCCATCCCACTTTTACAACCGATCGCCCGTAGAGATTTTTAAAAAATGGAGTAATTATAGGCTCTTACTAAAATTATAATTTTAATAAACCTATGAATGTTATTTTGATAACCTGTGCCTTTGAATAGCTTATAAAATTCTCTAGAATATGGCTTTATTACTAACTATACAGAATAAACGTAAAAAAAATACAGCACAATTTCACACTACACAGTAAACAAACAAAATCGCTCACATGCGCAAGACATTTGGCTTTTTTTTAATATGTCAAAATTACAACATACTCTTTAACTTCTAATCGGGTATAGAATTTTTTAGTGTTGGAAGTCTCAAAAAACCGATATTGCCAGTATTAAAATAAATAAATGCAATTCTATGCCACACCAGTGCGGCATGGACACATGACAGATACGTTTTCCAGAGCGACCCGGTCGCTAGACAGGTTTATTTAAAAATGCTACCAGTTCCTACCTTTCCAGTACCAGAGCTACCTCCTTAATTCCGTCACTATAAAAATTGGTACACTATTCTACCTCTTAAGCTTTTAGGAATGCAAGTACTGCTGGAACCATTTATTTAACGGCCCTCTAATTCCACTTTCTTCGATAGAAGTAAAGTTTTATGGTCAAGAGTAACAAAAGCTTTTCTAAAGTCAATAAAAATTAGGCAAACATCTTTTCTTTCGTTTAAATATTCATTAAGTTTAAAAGTAGCAATGTAGTATTATTTCTGTTTTGGAATCCAAATTGCGCATCATCTATGACATTATTTTTAATATATAGTAAATTCTGTAATCTAATTTGTTATAATTTCTCTACAATTTTGTTTATAACTACTCATTAAATTGGCCTGTAATTTGTCATGTCACTGTAATCGCCGTGTTTATAAATAGGTTGAATAATAGTTTATTTTAATATCTCGGGATAAAGGCTGTAAAATAATAAATTTAGCAACAAATGCAGTAATACTTTCCTTAACAAGTTTTATATTCGCCATCCGAATGTTTATCTCTATGCAGTTCATTTTAAAACAAGGTTGTTATTAACAGGCATAAATCTCATTAAACAATTTATGCTGGTAACATATTCATATCGATTTAAGAAAGTATAATTACATTTCTTTTATATTTTCAATTTCATCTACAAAAGTATGCTCAAATTTACTACAAGTAGTTACTTCGTCTCCGATGTTGATATGTTTTAGGACTTAGCTATATAACTTTTTATATTTATATATTAGCTTTCTCCCATATTGCTACATTATTGATATTAAAATTAAATGTATACATAATTTTCAGGGTAAACAATGTGAAAAATGTAAACCTTTGTTTGTGGGAGATCCGACAGATAACGGCCAGTGTGTGCCTTGCCTGTCATATTGTTATGGACATAGTTCAATATGTATGCACGATGCTAGCGATTTGCCTCCTCCTAATCATGAAATGAGTATTTCTGAAATTGAAGTTTATTTGGGCGAAGGTCCATCTGCAAAGGCCAAATGTTTGAGATGTTCTAATCACACAGACGGACCAAGATGCGATAAATGTATTGATGGACATTTTAGAGGTTCTGAAGATTACAGAGATGCATGTCGACGGTAAGTCCTTATGTTTGTGCAATTATTTATTATTTGCTTAATTTAAAATTGTTTTTTTAAATACCATACAATATAGACAAGCCTGGATCCAAGGTAGGCGGCGGCGGCGCCCTGGTTTAATGTATCTTAATGTATCGTTCGGCGCCCCCTCCGCACATAAATTTTTTGTTTAAAAGTTAGTCATTTTTTTTGTAACTTTAATGTTACTTATAAGTAACATTCACACTGGTACTGATGAACTGGACGGTACTGGTACTGGTGGTGTGAATGGTACTTGTAGTATAACTAAAGGATTACAAATCGAAATTATCTACTGTCTTTGATAATATCTTGTACGAATGATTTTTATTTAGTGGCACTTTGTGGCTTTTTGTGGAATTTTACCTCTCCAAGAACTGGCGAGCTATTTATCTAACTGCTTACGGGTGTGTGAGTGTGTATGCGTGCGTGATTATTACAAAATGACTTTTTTTTAAATATTGCTTAATAATATACCTATTCGCATTAACCCTTTAATTATTTTTTTATTGCGGCAAATCATCTGAAAAGATTAATGATACAATCTTTGACAGTATTGAAAAATTTAAGAAAGTTTATTAGTGTTTTGATAAATCAAACTAATATAGGTAAGCAAAAAATAATATATGTATATATAGGTAAGTCGATAGGGACCTTTTAAGGAGTGGGAGTAGAGAGAGTAGTTATTTGGAACTAATTGAGCCACATTTACCTCTATACAAAGTCTCACGGGTTCTGAGGTATCATCACTTTTTGATGATTTCCCAAAATTCGATAATCACAGCTCACTTCAAACATATTTATTGTACTTATAATTGAATTTTTTTTTCAGTAAATGTAATGTGTATTCGATAAAATACATTAGACATTCTGATGGCGCCATAGAGAAAGAAATATTAAATTTAATTATTCCATTTGTTAGAAATTTTTCATATTACAGTAATTATAATACTTGATACTTGATATTTTTTAATGTAAAACAACTTTTGGTTTTCAAAGACATTTAAAAACTTCTCCATTTTGTACTCTCACCTTAAAAGGTCCCTATCGACCTAACACTCTGTTTATAAATTACAGCTGTGAATGTCATGGGCATGGAGATGTTTGTGATCCAGTGACTGGGGAAAAGTGCAACTGTGGTAATAATACTGAAAGCGATGCAACTTGTCAAACATCCAGTTCAAGCAAAAACTCAGCTCAAGAATGCTGGAGATATCAGTGCGTGAAATGCAAAGATTCTTACATGGGAGATCCAAAAAATGGTCACCAATGCTATAGAATGATGACAGCCGACAATAGAATGTGCTTTGATGCCAAATTGATTGGTATGTTTGTTTTTCCTATGTAAATATTTTAAACAAAATATTTAAAACGCATGAAGATTATTCAATTAATCATATTGTATGTTCTTTCAGATGAATGCAAGATAAAACCGAAGCCTTTGTTTCCAGGACAAACAGTATTTTTTGTGGTCATACCGAGATTTATGAATGTGGACATCAGAGTCATTGTAGATGTCACACAAGGGTCCTTGGATCTTTTCATGAGTCCAAATTCAAGTATATTTGTAGTAACAGAAAACGACCCTCATGGCATTCATGAAGTTGAACTCGATCCCAGTTATTTTAATTTAAATCCATTCAAAGGAGATGAGTATTTGCGAAACGATCCAGACAGGGTTCACCGTAGCTATGATATTAAGACAGGATTTACCATAGTTGATCTAAAAGTGAAAGAAAAAGATTTAACAAACCACATTACTGTAGAGACACCTAACACACTACTTAGAGTTCGAGACTTAAAGAATCGTTTGATACTTACTCTTCCACAGGATGTCCATGATCTGGGTTTTACTAAGTTCTATCTTGTTTTAAAATCGGTGTTTGAAGAGGATGCTATAAACCGTCCTAGCTATGGAATGGTGTTCTTTAGGCAGGACCAATTGCACATTGATTTGTTTGTGTTTTTCTCAGTTTTCTTCTCTTGTTTCTTCTTATTTTTGGCTGCTTGTGTCGTGGCTTGGAAAGCGAAACAAGCTGCTGATGTCAGAAGAGCTCGAAGAAGACATGTGGTCGAGGTAAGATATTATTTGAAAACAGAAAAACATTATTCTTGAAAGAAAAACTAACATTAATTACAACATTGACTAATACTAATAATAATAATAGTATACCTAACCTATATGGTATGGTTTTCTTTAAACCTGTGTGGTTAAAAGAAAATTGAAAGGAAAGTCTGTAGGGTTAAATTTGGATAGTGAAAGCTATAAATATAAATTAGTATCTACATTTCGTTTAACTTGGAGGGTAAAAATAAATGAGTGCGAGCAGCAAATCGCATAACCGTCTTACCTCGCATGCAGATGAACAAATAATTGGTAATGGTAGATACTGACTTTTGTTCAAGAGTTTCAAGCGAAGATAACATAAAAGTTACATAGTATGGCAATATATCAAAAGTCACTATGATCGTGTAACACTTCTGTAGGTAGTAAATGAGATATGTTACTAATATTATTGTTTCCATTAGATGTTACATATGGCGAAACGTCCATTTGCCGGCGTGACAGTGGTGCTGCATGGTACTGGCGCCTTGGCAGGCGGTCCGAGGCGCAAGCGACGCACGTCAGATGTCCGCCCAGTCGCCGTGGAGCCAACGGCAGACGGTCGTGCTGCAATTGCTACCGTGCTGGTTCGGCTGCCAGGTGGAAGGTCAGCTCCATCACGCCTTGCACTTGCCTCCTCGCTTGCATTGCTCGCTACTCGCCCTCTACGACCTGCCAGACCATCTCGGGCACTTCTAAGACGGCGTACACCCCCTGTACCCCCTCCCGTACCCCAATAAACTGTTAGTGATCTTTTATTGATACATCCTCAGTGCAAAACTGAACATTGTGTTTTTGTTATCAGGAAATTTTCTCCTGTGACATATCTATGTTTATTAGGTGTATAGTTCCCTAATAAGGTGCTTTAATGATCTGATTTATCCCGATCTAAAATTAAATTTAAATAAGTACTCAAGTGGATCTTTATAGTATCTTACCACATTTGAATATTTGTGAAATTAATTTTAAGCCCTAAAAGTAGGTTCTTAATTTTTTCAAAAAAAAATAAATATTCGAAATAATTGTAAAATTAATGTCATTTTTTAATTGTCTCATTTCTTTTATATTGATATTTTTTAAATTAAAATGAGTATCCTATAAATATTAGTGCTACCTCGAATATGTTACGTATACGAATTACTCCAGATATTTTAAAATAATTTAATAAATAGTGATTACTTTATTTGTTTATGTATTTCTCTCATTGCACAATTTGTTAATGTACCTACATACCATAAAGATTACAATCTATACCTAATACACTGTTATTTTGGATGTTTCATAACTTCGCTAGAGGTTTCCTTTATATCTTTAAGGAAGAAATCTGTTACATTGTTTCAATAAGTAGTAGTAACTTACAGAATATGCCATGTGGTTAAAGCGAATGTCCACAGTAACTTAATTATTTTGTATGGATAAAACAAAAATTACTTAATTGTGTTTAAAATCAATGGAAAAACCGATTGGCCAAGTTGTGCGAAATCCTAAAAATACAATACAGTAGGTTATTTTTCTGCAAAAAAAAATTACATAACTATTTGTTTGAATTGTTTATTCAAACAAACAATCAAGGTATAACAATACAGGTTACTTTTTCAGTAAAAACTCATTTAATTATTTGTTTGCATTTTTAGTTACGAAAATATTATTAATTTTCACGGTCTTTTATCGGCGTATAAATAACACATTACACGCATAATTGCTTTGAATCACAGCCCACGTGATGTTTTTGTCTGATTTGAAAACAATTTGTCTTTCTACTGCACTACACTAATAATTATTGGATATTACTGACTCACATTCTCATATTGTAAACGAAAATACATTAAATTAATGTTATTACCTTTGTATATATATTGTAAATGATCCCACAATAAATCAATTTACGATTGATCATAAAATAATATATGAGTATTTTATGGATATTGTTTGTTTATAAATTATTGGAAATATGTAAATTGTCTATTTTATAAATAAAAATATATTAAAACAATGTCAATAAATTAACATAAAATTGTTGGAACAATTAATTCAGCTTTGTATTTAACAAACACCTACATAATTTTATCTGCACAGTTGTGGCTTCTAGAACTAGGTCTAGTATAATCAAGTATTAAATCAAATTCTTCCATTTTATAGTTTTTCTGTATTAAGATACAGATATTAAGTTTTGATTATGTTGTGATCGCATAATTTACATATTATTATCATAGTAAATTATGTTAATAGAAGGCAGCTCGAGTAAAACAGGAAATTATTTAAACTAATGAATTGATTGCAAAATATAGCTTCTTTGTGTTTATGTACCTTTCACAATAACGAACAAATGTTTAAAAAAAAAGATTAAATCCTACAAAATACATTCTTTTTAAAAATTTTGATTGAAAAAATAGTTTGATATTCATAACTGTATATTATTGTATAAAATATTTTGTTAGAATGATTTAAGCCTAGCTGTAATGTTATAAGTAATGGAAATTGAAATGCATAAAACTGCACACACAATTGAATGGGTACAAATATTTTGTTGGAGCTCATAGTACAGCAGCACTACAGTGATGTAGCATTAAAAGTGCTGGTGATTTATATTGCACAACCTAATAACATCCCATGGCTGTGATGGTATTCTAAAATTCATTCAACAATCAGTATTTAATAGCGTTTTGTGAGTGTGACCTAAATGTGATGGATCACGATATCTAATTTGTCATTTTTGTATGTTTTTCATGTCGTGCCAATTCAAACATTCCAAAGCATTTTACATACTTATTTTCTACAAATTGAAAATAATTAGGGTTTATACACGAATATTTTTTTACTATTGTATCAGTATAAACTGAAATGGGTCTTTATATTCTAGCCATATTATGGCAAAAAAAAAGAACATTTTATTTATAAATAATGTAACCATATAAATTAAAATAAGTAGCATTAGTGGATTCTGATTAAATTGAAGAGATATTGACCATAGTTTCTTCTCGGTCACAAAATAATTAGTTAAAATTAACAAATCCTTTTAACGTTAGTTCGTAATAAATAGGGGCCATCAATTAGCATTCTTAGCATACATTTAGTTTATGTTTATGGTTACCGAATGAAATATTGCAAGTGGGCAGTTTATAAGCATAACCATACAAATGAGATAGATGTGTGTTGTTTGTCGAATACTTTGTATTAAGTGAAGATCAATAGTCAGAAAACTAACAGATTGTTTTTATGTTAAATATTATATTGTATAGTCATTGTTAATACAATATGTTAATTTAGTTATTTTGATATTGAGATCTAAGCTGCATTGCAAGACTTTTCTTTATTAAGTCAATGTAATATAAATAATAGATATATTTCATGTGGTTGTGGTAAAAGATTTTATTCAAATTTGTTTAGGCCATAATGTGTTTAACGAATCTCTCTTTTTATTTTTATGTGTTTATTGTTGTTTTATTTTTATGTAAATAAGAGATCTAAGTAAAATATTAAATAAAATAGTGATTGTAAATATTTTACTTTAAATTTGACAAATTAAATTAAGCCATGACAAAAGATTTTTCATGTATTATTTCTTTTCTACTTAAGTTAAATTAAAAAAAAATAAATTATGAAGATTGTTTTATTTTTGATTAGCTGTTCAACCCTTGCCTTTACACTCCCACCCCCTCTCCCTGGGTTGACAGCTAGGTCCTGCGGGCGGCATTAATGGTGTATCCGTTGGGTGCCCAGATGGCTTATGCCACAGGTATAATTAAATGAGGAAAATGAAAAAATGCATAAAAAGGTAAAACAAACAAAGGACAACGGCAACAGGCAAAGGATGTAAGAAGACAAAATAATATTAACAAAGCGCCATCTAGCAGCAGACGGCTATACGTTATAAGAGTGTTAACTATCGCTGACGGAACATAACTGATAACAGACAGCTAATATAAAATATTAAAATAAATTTAATTTTAATTTAAAAATCAGCCTTCGAGGTGCATTAGGAGCCTTTCTGTGCCTATGTTAAAAAAAATTGACCCCTGGAAGATTTTGCTGTACATTGCATACAGAAATTCCCTTTAATTATAGATTAATAATTGAACCTTGTACACAAGAAACTTAGATATATACTGCTCTGATGAGTGAATTAATCATTCCTCCATTATACAAGAGTATAACAAAAAGAATTAACAACGCCTAAAGTTATTACAACAACAATTAACAATATAACAATTAACGATGTAAGGTTTAACATGCATAAAAAACTGCAGTTAAAAATATTGCATCGCAAGAAGCCCCATAGGACTTCCCAAAAAAAAAGACTTGCAATGCCTAGTCAAACCTTTGTAAAACCCTGTGAAAATAAATCTTCTATTAACACGTTGACTGCCAACTATGAGATAACTCGTAGATTGCGTTCTTTACTAGGACGCCAACTATAAGATATCTCGTCCTATGTTTAGTTGCCATTTTTGTGCAGCTACGATTAAACTCGAAATATATCAGTGCTAATATCGATAGATGGCTTCTGGGAAAAGAACAAAAAAATCAATGCTGGCTTGCATGAACAGAAAATTCATTAAAAAATGAATAAAAAATTACGGTATAGAGTTTTTAATAATATAATATGATTAAATCAAATTTTCATTTTAGACCAGATTTCTGAAAATTACCGTGGCAGTCAACATGTTAAAGAAAATATCTCTAATTTTAGACTCTAATGGCCGAAATGGGATGTCAGCCGTGAGATTGTAAGTTGATGAATAAAAACACAATAAGGTTTACATGTTTATTGTTGATAGTACTTACAACTAGTACATGATCTTGACTCTGTAATTTTTAGACTCCTTTTCATTTAAAAAAAGTTAGTTGCAGTTTACAGTTAAATTATACAGTTAAATTATAGGGGAATATGAATCAGATTAAAAATATTAAATATACAGAATAAATATATGTTTGATGCTGTCGCTCGAAGGGTCGACGTTTTCGGTACAGAGCAGCAGATGAGAGCAAAGTATTAGTTGAGTCACGGCTCGGAATGAATTGTCGGTCTTCTGTGACAGGATTCATAAAGAAGACTTTCTTCCGTGTTTCCGTATGACGTAGTAGACAGCTGCTTGTGTCTCTACGGGAAAATTCTGCAAGGGGAAATAGCTGTAATTTCGATGCAGGTATGCAGTCGTTTGTGGTCACTTTTAATTCCTCTGAAGACTGAGTGTGCTTAGGAATGCGCTAACTAAGCAAGTGCGGCTGGAACGGCCGTCACAAGGCTCCCTTCCAAGTGATGTCATGGGGTGTCATCGCTGATACCAATGTAGTTGCGGATGATCGAAAGGAAGAAAAACATTTTTCAGTAGTATGTCTTAGTTGAAGTTACGGCTCGGAATGAACTGCCAAACACACGGCTAGGCCGTTACAACACAATACTCAACTATTATTACACAAAAGCTCGTTTATATATATATATATTTTTTTTTTGTTCCACCAAAATTATAGCACTTGGTAGATAAATAGAATACATGTTTTCAAGCACTCCATAAAAAGTGAGAGCTACATATTTAAAAATTATTATCTTTTTTGTTATAAAAATGATGTATAATAATATGTTGTTTAACTATGTATTCCAATAGTTTTTTTTTTATGGTTAAATGTAGGACAGGTTAATTTTAAGTGATAGTGTCTTGATCTCAAAATTTTTTTTAGTTCAAATTATCTGATCAGAAGAGAAGATTAAAAAATATAGATACTTTCATTTTCATTGATGTCCTGTATGTGACAAATAAAACTATTAAAACAATACTTGCAATAAGTATATATATTTATATACTGTTTTTAAATGATTATAAGATGTTCTTGTAATATGTAGCATTAGGAATCAAATAACTGTAATGACCATTAAAGACAGTGTTTATATCTTTCCTCTCCCTCAGATATTAAGGTTTGATGATCAGAAAATATTATCAAGAAAAAGGGAGACGAACAGCAGGGTCAAAATTAGTGCCCTTATGCCCATTTTTGAGGTCATAAATCCTCTAGTTTCCCCGTATCCACCTCTAATACTATTCTTACACTATTTCGCCTCTAGAAATATTCATGATAGACCTGATCTCAGGTAATGTGTTTTATAGCAGCTACACTTTTTCTCACCACGCAACCATGCATCCTAAGGTAAAAATATTTAAAACACACTAAGGTGTCCCTCTTAAATTCTATTTTTTGCCACACACTTATACTGATTTGTTAAAAAAGTAATGTATGAGTTCAAGTGGAATTTTATTATAAGAGTTATTTACGAACAATAATAATATTAAAATAATTAATATCAATAAGGCGATGGGCCATTAAAATTAGAAAACTAAACTAACTATAATTTAAGTTCAGCTTGATCCATTAAGCGCGCTTTTATCTTCTGCAGTAGTTCCTTTTTAACTGTATCGGGAACAATAGCCCGTGCCTTCGGGGTAACTAGTGTCACCAAGTTGTCCAGGGTTACATTTGTTCCCTCTTTTTCTTTGACTATTTCTCTGCACATCATTCTGACCTGGTCTCGCCAGCCACATTCTATGAGACGTCGGCGAAGCAATTCCTTAAACCTAAAATTGTACTAATAATATAACAGTAACTATGTTATTAAAAAATAATATGTTATGTTGTTGAAAGTAATATGTTGTCTTGTTGTGAATAATCATAAATCTACAAATGACAAGCCTAAACCACTCGTATCTTAGTGTTCATTCTTTTTAAAACGCTTACTTCAATTCACAGTTGAATACGAGACCAAATACGAGACTAAATAGATCTTTGATCATTACCACTTTCTATGAAATGTATGTACAAATTAGGTAACTTTTAAAAATGCAAGGAAACAAACACAAAACAATTAAACGACAAAACAGTTAAACGATTAAAAGTGTGCTTAGACGTGTTAACCCTTAAACTCCGTGGTTCCCGCCAAAAATTTTGGCGCCAAAACCCGTTTCACCGTAGTTATTGACCTTGAAAAATCACTCACTACTATAAAATCCATAGTGCAAGCATGAGTCGTTCAATTTTTACAAATCTGGTATCATCGGATTCACCGTAAAATTTTCTATTACACCATATCACTTTGATTATGTTTGTCTCGTAAATTAAAGAAGAAAAAAACAAAAATGTTACCATTTTTTTTTTTTTTTTTTTTTTTAATATACGAAATAAACAAAATCAACACTTTTTTTTACATTTTCATATATTTATAACTATAAATTATAATTTAAAAGTCTTCCAAAATATGTACAGTTTTCGGAAAAAACAAAAAAGTTAAAAAAAAGTTATAGATATTGGAAAGGTAGTACATTAGTGTATTTTCAATACACATTTATAAATAGTAGTAGAAACTGCATTAAAATGGAAAAAAAAAAAAACAAAATTGTTTTGTTGTGATTTTCAATGAAAAAAACGTCAAGTTAATAAATAATACTGAAATAATACCAAAAATAATCAAAATCAAGCGGCTAAGTGGACGTATATATACGTTCTACGGTGTCAACGGACACAGAGGTGTCCGAGCGGTCGAACGCATATATGCGTTCTACGGAGCCCAGGGGTTAAGATTCTAAGCTATCTATTAATCAAAGTGAAATTATAAAAAACCCTGACTGACTTATTACAACTGAGCAGCTATGGACTACAAAATGAAATATAAGGCCTGATAAAAAAATGTTGATTGTCTCAACATTTTTTAGGCCTTTGTTCCCAGTTTAGCAGGCCTACATAATTAAAATATAAGGCAAACAATTTAGAATTGAGACAGTAATGTTTAATTTTGTGAAACAAATGTTATTAGTTAAAAACAATTATATTAGTTACTCAAATTAGCCACATACACATGCATTAGGTACATGCGGTTTTGAACCAAAGGTGTCATTCCATATTCGTTACAAGTAATGCTATTTATATTACCCATAATACCATGATTAAGCTCAACTTAAATAGCATTGCAATTATGAACAAAAGTTACCCTCTGGAAATAAAATTGAAGACCTCGGAAGATCCCTAATTACACGCTGAATACACAGATCGCCGTGTTATAGGGACATTCTTATAAGCTTTAGGTTTTATATTTCTAAAGAAATAATATAGAACAAAAAAAGGTACCGAAATAATACTACAAAAGTAATAATAATGTCTTAACTGACCTGCCATGATCGCCAGTTATGTGTGTTCTTTGATATGCTGCAATATCGTACGTCATTCTTAAAGAAATTAAATAATAAATTAACAACGAACCCTGTTACAACAAATATTTTTATTTGATTGATAAGAAATCTAGAACAACGCCGATTTCCAGACTACTTGAGTTTGAGACAAAGTCGGCCGACTGTCGAGTCAAGCTGCATGACATTTAACTTGGTCTGACAGTACGAACGAGCCGGGAATGCCGAATGTGCCGGCAAACTAAACTCACACCTAAATTTTGAATTCCCCATGATTTCACATAATTTTTAAAATTCAATTAATTGTTTATTTCACGCACGTGTAGGATGTTTCAAGATATGAAACGAACGTTTTCGTTTCACATGATTTCACTCACTCAGTACTGAGGGTGTTTTTTAAAGCACTCGCTTTAAAAAAAACAATGTTTTCATTACCGTTTAACATTAATATGATTTTTTGCAAGTTGAAGTTTACCCACTGATTGGCATCGATGAATTTTATTAAACATATTACCAAACCATTAAATAATAAATAGTAATGATATTTTAAAAACAACATTGCCTAAATATATATTTTAAATATAATTTTATAATGTTATACCTTATTTTTTTTTTTCAGTAAGAATGCATAAACCTTATAGATTAATAATAGGTTGTTCGCTTCGCTAAGCTTTAATAGAATCTTACAAAACGCGTAAAATATTCCTCGTGCATTTACTTGTTTTGCGACTGTGTGTGTTAATAAATTTTAACATTTATCACTGAATTAACATAATTTCGATAATTTAAATAATGGCATCAATTATTTACCTTTTATTGTTTTATGATTAAACGAAATAAAAGAAAAACCACTTTAAAATTAAATCAGCAAAGAGCATTTCTTAAAACGTGTTTATGAGGGAGTATAATAATTTCGTAACACGCCACCATAATAATCTAGCTACAAATTAATTCCACTCAACACTTTTCTACTACAAAATAAGTTTGGTTTATTCATAATTTTGGGGTATTTTACATTTATGGTAAGACTATAAAATCACTCAGTTCTTACGTCAATTTGACATGTATTTTGTTGGTGTAAAAAATGAGTTCATTTAAAACATCTATTAATCGGGAATGTGGTGATATCGCGTCTGTATGAATATATAAAGTTTCGAACTAAAATAGCGTTTCGATGTGTCTCATGATTTTTTATCGTTGAACACTGAGATAATGTATTTTCGTTTCTTACCTTCCATTATTTAGATTTTTTGTGTTCAATACTTAACCGCCTCTTTGGCTAAGTAGGTCTTGATAAAATAAATAGTTTGCTACATACTTACCTGAAACTAATTTCTTGGTAAGATGTCTAAGGTGTTAAATTTTAATGGCATATGATTTTTTTAAAATTTTGCTTTAACAACATATTTCAGGATTAGAAATATTTTGGACATTTTTTTATACAAAAACTATTGATAAAAGCCCTATATAAAAGTACCGGTTTATAAGTAAGTATGTATGGTTTTATTCTTTTATTTATAAACATATACTTACAATACTGCCCTCCTAACTAGGTCTGATTTAACTCATTGAAGTATATTGAGATATTTGTTTTTGATAAAATTACAATTATAATTAAGAAATCAAATCATCTAATTATTATTTTTTTAACTTATTTAGGCTAAAAAATGAGATTTATTTTAAGCTAAAATATTTATTTCAAGGTATAATAATTATGTAACAATAATTATCTTAACAATAGGTTCCAATTGAAGAAAAAAATATAGTTTCCTTACCCCCCCCCCCCTCCCCCTTCCCTTAATTCCCTTAATTTTGACAAACTACAAAGCACAATACAAAAAAAAATCCTTTCGATACGCCGGAAGGCGGAGGTAGATTTCACGGGATTAAAGTAGGTGATAGGCAAACTCCAATTGTACGAACATGTTTGAAACATTGTACGAACTACTGCGCGATCAACTCTCCGCGCGGCAGCTCGCTCACCTCAACCCGTCCCGCCGCACCGTACTTACCCTTGCTCAGTGAGAGTGCGTATACTGAATCCCTCTTTATACTGTGCCGTAAGAGTAGCTCATATCAAAAATTCTTTCAAACAAAAGTTATAGGGAAATTATAGGCCTAGAATTATCATTTTGAACTGATTTGATAAAAAAAGTATAATATGTAGATTAAAAAGTTTATTTGCTCCTATAAAACATTTAAAAAACTTTAATAAGTGTAAAACCAATGGTTTTCACAAAACATCGTGACATGATTTTTTTTCGCTGACTGTACTTATTTAAAAAATTTAAGAATATAATGACATAAGTAAATAAGTATCTTATAAAAAGAAAAATATTTCTATATTTTAAAAAAAGTTTGTGTGTTTTTGTCAAAAAGCCTTAAAAAACTTAAATGGTTAAAGTAATATATATAAGAAAACATAAAAATGAACAAAATTTATTAAAAATATGTTTATGTGATTTGTAGGTACCTAAATTCTGGAAGTTTATTTAATTATCCTTACTAGTTATTTAGGTTAAAAAAAACATGGTTTCTGTATAATTCAATGTGTGGTAAGTTTTAAGTTGTGCAATGCGCGGATTATTCGTTTTATGGCTTGACATAATAATTTGTTTTTTTTAATTCTCTTGTTGGATTTAGTTATTTATTTAAAATAGCATTATAATTATTTGAAAGTGCAGTCACATTTTGCATTTTACGTGTTTTGTAACAAGTTGACGATACCGCACTTTAAGTATATAGCAATTTAAGTATCAAGCTTTACTGAATTTATTAATATAAATTTCATTTATTTCTTTATTTTGCTTTATGTAATTTTAAAAATATGTCACGATTGATTAAATGGACTTCCTTCTCTCCGATAGATTAATTTCTTCCCTTTTGCCCATTATGCCGCTTCATGGTTGGAAACACCTTATGTAGATAAAACACATTCTAACGATTGATAGACCATTAGGTTGAGTAACGGTTGGGCAGGTGAATCACCAATGTATGTGTAGATGAGGATGTATAACCACAGTATGCAATTTGACAATATTCTTACATTTATGTTTTTGCACTTTACAGGAATTATTGAACATTAGAAATCACAGTCATGTCGCAGATGCTGGAAAGTTTCGATTCAAATGGAATCGGGTTGGCCGCTAACATTTCTCAATGTAATTTTACTTGTACAGAATGCAACCAGAATTTCAAGAAAATATCCTCCTTACGAGCGCATTGCAGGGTTCACATAGATGGAAAACCATTTCAATGCGCCTTGTGTGGGAAATGCTTCCGCCAAAATTCGAACCTTAAAAAGCACTTGAATAGCCATAAGGTTTGGCCACAGGGATTCAAGAAATCGTTGGCAATAAATGGCGCCAATGCAGATGTAAATTATATTTGTTCATTTTGTGGAGAATCTTTTCTATGTTATCTTAAATTAAGAAGCCATTACAAAAATCACAAAGAAGAAAAAATATTTAAATGCGTCCAAGATGATTGCAAAGTAACATTAGATAAAATAGAAATGCTTCTGAATCACATTAAAGATTCTCATTCTCAACCTAAATATCGTTGTGATAAGTGTATGATGATATTTTCTACTTTGGAAGAAATATCAGAGCACTTTCAACCACAAACAATAAGTTGCACTAAATTGAAAAAAAAGCTTGACTTTGAATGTAATTACTGCGGAGCTCGATTTCTAAAAGCTGGTAGCCTTTCACATCATTTAGCGAGCACTGATCATTCGTTTGAATGTTGTCATTGCAAAAAAAAGTTTAGAAGCGAGATTACTCTCAGAAGACATTTAATAATACACAGAGATCAGAAAAACTACCAATGTCTAATATGTGGGGCTTTGTTCAAAACGAAGCAGTACTTGCATATGCATATGCTTAAACACGATGAACGGAAATTTGCGTGTGTAATTTGTAATTCGACTTTTAAAAGAAAAGATATCCTGATCCGACATCAGAAGATCCATCAGACAAATAAAAGGATATATTGTCCTTTTAAGTCAAAGGGATGTCAGATGGAATTTTCAAGAAGCGACAAACTAAATTTGCATATTAAAACTCATTTAAATAAAATTAATAAATCTAATGCAAAGTTAGAGACATGCAAATCAATGCAATGTGCTTCTTCCACCATGGAAATAATTATAGTGCCTTTAAAATAACGTGATTATTCTTTATGAAAAGGTACACAGACATTTTAAATATAAAAAAAAACTTTGTACCTGTACTTCGTAGCTTTTAGAGTAAATTTAAACCCATTCTATTTATTTTGAAATACTTATTGTAAATTTAATTGGGTTAATTACATTGTATTTAGTGTTAATAATACACTCTTAATGGTGGTACATAGGATAAAGCCCTTTGCAACAGATTGTGAAAAAAGTATTATTGTAAGCAATATAAAAAAATATACCTAAATAATATTTTTAATCTGTTTCATCCCATTTTGTGCCTGGAACTTCCCAACTCGGCTATTGCGTTGACCGTTTCTAATACTATTAGGACCTCTATTCTAAAAACAGACCTTTCGGTTGTAGCATTTGACTTCTGTCCTGGAATAATATTATTATCTAACACATTCAGCTAACTAATCAGCTGTGATTAGATATTTTAACAAAGTAGGATGCCGACATTAATTTTAGGTTGCATTTTATCTTTTCTTTCATTCTTCTTAAGACTTGGTTTGCTTTCATGAATATCGACCATCGCTTCAACTCTCTCAATTAAATTAATATGTAGCAATTAAATCTCAGTCAGCTTCATAAGTATATAATATAGTATAAAACAACTATATGACCCATTTATACTCTGATAATGAAATAATTGACAACCTTTTATATTGTGATATTGTGTTTAGAAAGTATAATTAGTGTTTTTTAAGTGTTTTTTTTATAATTAGGAACCTGTTTTTATGTTTACACAGTGGTACTTAGTTTAATGATTTCAACTCATTCATAATAAAGTAATGTATACATGCTGGATCTTATATAATAAAATTAATAAAATAAAATCTGAAGTTACCATCCACAAAACAAACACAATTTCTTTTAAAACTGTAATTATTATAAATAAATTCAATATAATAAGCAAATAATAGTAATTATAAGTGTTAAGTATTGTATGTATTTCATCACAATCCCACCTCCTCACTGCACATTAACAGGTAAATCAACATGTGGGTACTTCAGGTGATTGATCTAGACCAGTCTCCTTTTAGCTATTGAAGAAGGCGCCACGTCCAGCAGAAGTTCTCGCCTATATATTATATACTCACATATAAAAGCATAAAAAGTTGGGAAAGCTTAAAAATATTTTATCATCAAATCTATATATATAGTAAAATTGTATAATGTATTGCTTAAATACCGTATTTAGATGATTTCTTACGATATAATAGGCGTTCGCCGTTAGTTTATATTACTTATATATTATATATTACCGAACGCACAGATAGTTGCATCGCTTGAGGTAATTGACGAAGGTTTAAATACAGGCCTGTATTTTATGAAAGCTTTTCACTCTCACCTATCTATCTGTGCGCTTATCCAATACGGTCAAACTTTCATTAAAGTAGTAAAAAAATGAATTAAAAAAGAAACAATAATTATGAAAAACTGTGAAAATGTAACAAATATAAGGTCTAATGTATAATATAATTTTAGGTCAGAGTAGATTAAAATAAAATTGATTATAAATATTTACAGAATTTTAGTATTTGTAAATTTTGATATGAAAAAACACGTTCAGAATATTCTAATTTATAATAATTATTATGTGGCACTGAACATCCTTTTATATTATCTCATTTGCACACATAGATGATTTAATATTAATTTTAAGTGGCCAGTAATATATAATAATTCATTCTCAAGTTTCCAAAAGCTGTGCTGTCAAATATGATATTCGGGCTTTCTATCTAACTGTCAATGTTTCATTAATTAGTACTAAAAATGTATTGACATTCATATTATATATCTATATTATCTGCTCAGCTTACGATGTGATATAAATGGCTATAATTTTTCACACAAAAAATCAACTCCTGCATTTGTACTTTTCTAGTTGAAAGATGCAACAGACGGATGGATAGACAGACGGCCAAAGAACAGGGTTAGTGGTTTTTATACAAGAACGAAAGAAACGTATAGAAGTGAAAAGTAATCAAATTTAATAATTATGTCAATATAGTTAATAGTAAATTAAATAATTTTGAAAAACAGTTTGCACTAGGTATTCCAGTAAGTTTATTATTTCTTTAAATTTTCAAATTTATTTATTTTGTTTTAAAGACTATATTAAGGATTTTTTTTGTGTCATTTATACATTTTGTAATCAAGGAATTTTGAAGCTTTGCCCAAACATTTTTCTTATATTTGGGACATTAGATTAGACATATTTGGGACATAGAGATTAGAATCTTACATTATTTTTCTATGAATATGGCTAAATGAGTGTAATTCTCAATGTCCTCAAAAGTATATCTTAATAAATCTTTAATAAATATTATTCTGACGCCCAATACCATTAAATAAAGAAATAGTCAATATATAGTCATAAATTGAAAGTCACAAAATAGCCTATTTGGAAATATCCATTCAAATAAACATAGCAACAAAATATCTAAAGTAATATCTAAATGGGTGTAATATCTAAATAGTGTCAGTAAAAGTGATAAAATTATTACGTTTATTGGTGGTGCTCTAGTGGTTAGAAAACTAGATATTGATCTTCATAATTTACAGTAGTGGTAAAGATCTGCTCATTCTCAGTACTAGTTGGGAAAGTTCTTCCATTACCAGATTCCATTGTTGCGCTTGTTGCTCCTTCGCTAGACGCCATTGCATCGATTGTTGTAATATCTTTCTGTTGCGTTTGATCAATCATCCATTTGTCTCCTTCGGTGGTACTTTCTAGCTCTAATTTAGACAAGTGGTTGTTTATAGTATTGTTGTCGTTGCTTGGAGCTTGTCTTATTTTCTCATATGTTGGTATTTCAAAGTATTCACCAGAGTCTGATTTTACATCTCCCTGATCTGAACTTGGAAATATCTTCTGTGCCGTGTTATTGTATGTGTAAACAACTCCTTCATTTTTCACAGGAACCTAAATTTATAACATTTAAAAAGTGGTTAAATATATCTGTATAATTGTTTTATTAAATATGTATAAGTATACTATTTACTTCCAGTTCTGGTTTTAATTGTTCATTATTGTTCTTGAAACCAACTCGTTCTGCTCTCTTTATGGGAATCTGAAAATATTTAAAAATGACTATACAGAATGTTCCAAGACCATTCCCGAAGACTTAAAGGGGTGTTTATGTACCCTATTACGTGTAAGAATTTGTATAAAAAATGCGAAAATAATTCATACCCAAATATATTATTTTTACTAAAACGCTTGTGTAAATTCCCTTTTTGCTCATAGGTGCTTGGCAAGGCCGATCAATGACCCGGCACGGTCAGGCCTCGTTAGCAACCGAACTTATAACAAGAGCGATTTCATATTATCGCGTAAAGTTTACATTTTTTTTACTCTGTAACTATGATGAATTTTGATATGGAGTCAAAACAAATCATGTTTGGAATCATACGGCCAATAAGCTGGATTTTTTATTTGGAATGATAAGTAAATTATCATTCCTTCCTTTTTGACTCAACTTTCTATTTAACCGTTAACGCTATTGCCAACCCTGATTGGAGCGATGAGAACAAATTTCACTCAACGTTTCGGTCAATAATTATGCAACATACCGCTCCATTTGTGAACAAGGTGATGCAGCGAGAGATAGGCCGAGATAGCAATAAAATAAAACGTGTAGTATTTAAAAGTGCATTATTTAACGGGTAAAGAGCATTAAATGTACTAACTTGTGCAATAAAATTTTACCTTTTTGTGCATTATACTAATCATAAATTATGAGCGTTAAAATTACTATCTTGTGTTATTAATTATTATTATTATTATTAAAATTTAGTGTTTTCCACAAATATATTATGCAATTTTGGTGGTATTTTCAAGCTACTGCGGAAAATATATCATATAATAAAATAATAATTTTCGCATTAAAACAATTATTTATAAATCAAATTTTAAAGAAATTACCATTAGATTTAAAAATGAAATAGATTATATAGGTATACATAAAATATAATAGATACCTATATGCATATCTTTATAAATACAATTGATAACGCTTTTTTTGCTTAAAATGGTCACATACATTTTTCTCTACTTTTGGCCTCTGCTGGCAGATTTGCGTATTAAATCTAACAGTAACTCCTGGAATATGTTTACAAATATATTTTCTTAAAGAGGACTCAATTTGGCCATTTCTCCATACAAACACTCGTGCGAGTTTGAATATATAGAAGTAAAATTATAGTAGATATCATTTTATTTCGTAATTATCTATTTTATAGAATTAAAAAGTTATGTTTCTACTTTCTCCAAAAGTTAAGAGCGAAAAATTTGTGTTTATCGATACATTTTATCAAAACTTTTGATGCAAATATCTTATTGACACGAGAATTAAGAAGATAAAACAGAAGCATAGTTGATTTCATAAAGATGAAAATGTATGTTTTTAGACATACATTGATTCTATTTTTCATCAGTGTTTCTTTCAGACAAAATACTCCGAGGGGGGGGGGGCACAAAAAAAAAGAAAAAATTGTAAAGCGACAATAAAAAAAATATTTTATAATAA
Source organism: Neomicropteryx cornuta (assembly GCA_020383195.1). Lineage (NCBI taxonomy): Eukaryota > Metazoa > Arthropoda > Insecta > Lepidoptera > Micropterigidae > Neomicropteryx > Neomicropteryx cornuta. The sequence continues at coordinate 12,092,324 of JAHKQU010000012.1, forward strand.
AAATGGTTTTCAAATCAGCTTAACATTTTTATACGTATAGCTGTGCCCATTGGTAGGGCTGATCCAGAGTAAAATATAAATAAAACCTGTAAAATTCACAAAATGCTTTTATTCCTTGAAATGCTAGCTTTTTAGATTGACTAAAACTGTTATTAGCTATTGCTCGTTTTGTTTACTGTAATGCACATTTAGTATTATAATTTTAGGGGAAATGCGTATTTTCTAAGGAACATATTCAAAAACAATATCAGTAAAATTTTATTATTGCAACATTAACATTCAATTGTATTAATTATTTATGAATTATATAAACGTGAACGTTAATTATATCTAAGATACACAGTGCGCGTTTATTTTTTCTTAGGCACGAATTTATCAATAAAGGTACGTTCATTTTAAAAAATACCTTTATTTATTAACTTAATGGTCATAGCTATAAAAGATAGCGAAAAAAAGGCCCAAAAATATTGTTTATTATTTTACAAATTATATTATCAATGAGGCAAAGACATTATAATTTCAATTATAGATGTGAATTTTAAGATCCTTCCTAAAAAGAAGCAAAAAAAATAGATACGCCTATTTGTCCTTTCGACAATGATTGTTTGTTTGTGATTCGCCTGTTTGCACTTATTCTGTGTAATAAAAACGGCTAATACTACATAAGAGAAACACCTCTTGCCCTAGCATAAACCGTTAAACCGCAGGCGGTAAACCGAACTGAATTTCGCCTTAAATTTAGTTTTCTACCTCGCCTTAAGCGTTATGTTCTCGAACCCATAAATTTCATGACACATGCCATAGCTCGTTTGATAGATCACATAACTTTAGTAACTACCTAGGTATACAAAACACTTACGTTCCACGGATCTAAGAAGAATATAAATGCACCACAAATAACTAGCACTAGCAAGGAAGAACAAATACACGATTTAACAGAATCATGTCGGCGTCTATTTTGAAATTTCATTTTGTAGCGCAACCCGTGAAGAGATTCACGCAGCCAACTGATTTCCCCAAAAAGCGCACAAGAATGAGTGCTTGACCACAATTTTCGCCGCAAATACTGTCGGCCGCAATGTTCCGGTGGGAGACACTGATAAAATCGTTCTATACCTATCCTACTCAACCAAGAATTAAATAAAAAAAACGGTTTCTATTCCCTAAAGTAAGCAATTTGACATAATAAGCATAACATATTCCTATTACCAATCATATTTAAGTAACTTTGCAAATGCTTTTTACACTGGTTACAACTAGCGACATAAATTGGAAGGTTTCACTTCCTCGTTGCTCGTTGCAAATAAAATGTAAAAATATGCTCGTCTCTCATCCTGGTTTCGACCACGGTGGATTTGGTTCGACCATTTCGAGATTTCATTGTCTCAAAAACTGGTACCTACTATTTTGTACACAATGAAAAATATATAATAAACCTTTTTTTTCTGTGGTCACACCCAAACAAAGTCGTCCTAATAGTATTTTTTTAATCTTCATGATTTTTTGCAGCGCCTAGTTGGTTACACACTAGCTTATCGTAGCGCAAGAAAGGTAAAGTGCTTTTGAGCAAACTTCGTTAGTTATTTTTAAAGTTCTGCCACGATGCAAAAAGATAATAGTTTCGGATTAAGACTGAAACTAGAACTAAAAATGTAATTTCCGACCTAACCTAACCCAACCTTTGAGTATATTTCAGTACAAATTAAAGAGTATTGCGTCATATTCATAACTATGTAGGTACCTACAAATTTTCGAAGCCAATAAAATTTCAATTTTTTATCTTACTATTTTGTCCAGTTTCCAATTTCATATGGTGTCATATGAAAAAATATGGGACGGTAGGTAGGTAGGTACCAAATCAGATGTCAGAAATTATCATTTTATGATTAGGTTGTGTCTCATTCGAGTACAATCTCATTCGGCTGGATTTCGTTTTGTTTACGTATACCTACAGCCCCAAATTTATACTTTTAAATTAAAAATACAACCTAAATGTTTGGCTTTTATTAAGGAAATTTAGAAAGTGAATAAGGTTAAAAAAAGTTTTTTTTACCTCTTCTACGGATAGAATGATCTGCATGCCAGCAGATGTGTTTTTGATTCCAGCGTACTAATAAGGAAGTTTCGTTGGATGTATAGCTAAGTCGCAATTTGGAGAAAATGTTATGAAATTGTGAGAACTCGAAGAAAACATCAAAACAATAAAAGGGCGCTCAGGTGCTTAAAATTATTTTTTTTTCTGGTGATATACTCGTATAGGTGATCTACTGTATATTTTGTATTGAAGAGGATTCTCAGTTTGAAAAATACTTAACGAAGTTAACGGTCTCACTTAACGTTGATTGCTTACTAACCGATACAAAAGTGGGAGGTCTTGCCAATACCGAGTGGTGGCTGGAACTATGTTTTTTCTACCACTTTATTTCCTCTGATGTACAAGAGTATCAAAATTTGAATAAGTTATACTTTGAGTTGGTGACGTAGCAGGGGGAGCGCGGGGTTGCCAGGTGCCAGGTGCCAGTTGCCACCTACGCAGAGAAGGAACGCCCGTGGCGTCGGGAGAGGGCGACAGACGACAGACGCGAGACACTCGACGCGAGGAGTTGTCGAGCGCTTCCAGTTGGAGATAAGCCACGTACTTTCTGCTGCCCCTCGAATTGCCCCTGTCTCACTTTATTATAAATCGGCCAGTCTAAAATTAAAAAAGATTCCCCGCAAAATTTTGTTTTTATCCTTATTACACACACTTGATGATGGGTGTACAAATATTTGACATGTTTTTAGTACAAATATAGGGTGATGATTTTAGAGGCGTGGTTTTCAAGAAGAGATAAAACGCATATAATTCGATGTTATGGCTAAGAATTTAGTTTTATTATAAAGATAAGGGTTTGCCATTATGTTTTAAAAATGATTTCGGGTAAGTGGCAGCCGCGGCTGACTCGAACAAATTCGAGCCGAGAGGCCCAATTTTTAACCACTTTTTGCAGCAAGTTGGGCCGTATGTCAGCAATAACGCGCCGAATATTCTCTTCCAAGGCGTTAATCGTGTCCGGCTTATCTGCGTAGACAAGCGACTTCACATAACCCCACAAAAAATAGTCCAGCGGTGTTAAATCGCACGATCTTGGAGGCCACGCCACAGGCCCACGACGCGATTTTTACTTTATTTTAGAGTGATTTAAAAAAAAAATAGAGTTATTTTTTCTAAATTTGCACTATTTGCAAACGTTGTTCAGGAGTAAGTCTATTCATTATGAAATGGCAAACCAAACTGAGCATAAATCAAGTGACAGCTGTCAAAAACACCAACTACGAAAAAAGTAGTGCCAGATTGAAAACCACGCCTCTAAAAAAAACACCCATACATAATATTTATTAATAGGTATAATTAAGTTACCTATAATTAGCAAGCATGGCCAATACCAAGTATCATCAATATGACGATCCGATCACTAATGAATCGCTCCATGTCGTAATTAAGTAGTTACTACCTTAAACTACTAACTTAAATATTGTATGTAAATTTGGTATGCAATTTTGTAAGATTTGCCATAAAGTTGAGTTTATGGTAGCCGAAACCATGTTTCTGCCAGAACTCATTTAATGTAATATGTGTCTTTTTTTGAATCAATACTCGATCAAATAAAAACCAGGAATAGTCTTAGGGAATATTGAGAACCAAAATTCAAATTTGCTCTCATGTGAAATTTTGTTTTCATCACTTCACTTCATCACAAAATTGGTATCACTTTGTTAGCGTTTGTCCGTCCGTCCGTCATCGCTTCTATGCAGTATATTTAATTATGAAGATTTGTCAGCACTAGTACCAGAAACTCTACCAGAAACATCTTACACTAGACAACAGAAAAATATATGTTATGAATATAAGACGCCATTGTATCCCCAACAATTATACTAAATCATTCGGTCCGGTTCCGGTTTTTGTGATAAATGGTTATAAATTTCTTGATAATGGTTATAAGTTTTTTATTTGCAACCTGAACTTTCCTTTACTTGGTTCTAATATTGGATAATATATTTCAAAAAAGAGGTCTTAAATGTAAAATTATGCTGTTTAAAAACCCAATTCTGTAATATAAAATGTTATCGAAGGTCTTCTAACTACATTGCAACCGACTTTATATATATACATTTTTCTGCTTCGCTTTAACCACATATACTTGTCTTCGTCTTAATCCTGTCCTTACTCGATCATATTCAGTTATTAAATAGGTGAATACTTTAGATTTAATGTTTTATTGTTGTAAGCGACTTAACTTATGATTAACCTATGACTAAGCCTAAATTATAACAGCGAACGTGACATTTCTGAGTTTGTTTAATTGGTTGCCTTACTGAAAAAGCTCGGAATTTTGTTTCACAGGTAATTATTATTATTATCTCATAGGTTTTAAAAATATACAAGTCTTTCGACGACTTAGTCTTATCAATATCAGATCAAACCTAAAGATATCTATAGACCCCATTAATAACCATATGAAAATAAAAGAGCAAGATGGGTTTTGTTATACAATATGAAAGACGCATTACTAAAAAAACAACATTGAATAAGTCACATTAATACATAAAAAAACAACAAATGCTTTGTTTTATAGGAAGATGGTTTACGTACGTATCCATATAAAAGTGCTGAACTCGACCTCGAACCCGAGAACGATCCGTGAACCCAAGAAAACTGCACATCCGGCAAAAATGCTTCCCTCGCCGCGCGTCGCCGCAATCGATATCGCGGGGTGTTCAGAGCCAAAAAGGAGAAAAAAATCACGAAGAACAATGAACACGTATGTTTTACTCTATTTTCACATTTTGGTGATTTATCTACCTTTTAAATAAAATATTTTAGTATTTGATTAAAAAAACTGAAAGGTAATGTAGAATATTTGTTTATTAAACACAAATCTATTTAACAAAAAAATGTGAGCGCAAAGGTATTTTTTTATTTACTGTGTGGGGTTACATTATTACATCACACGTGAGTTTATATAAAATGACATTATCTGATTATCTGAAAACTTGGTATGTCATTCCTAAATAGTTTTTTAATAGAAATTTATTTAAGTATTTAATTAAATAACTAAATATATTAGAATATCAAGCTTGTGTTATCAATAATATGTATCTTTAAAAGGAATTCTCCGTTTATCCACATGCTAAAAGCGATAGGGTTAATTATTTTTTCCAATCGCAAAATAAACCTTTATAAAGTTCGTCCCGAGGCGATACTGTGATATTTAGGTTTTAGCATGTTACTAAGCACCTTTTTAAAATCTTTATGAATGTATTTTATTAATTTGAAATTAGTAAAATTATTATTTATTACACATATTATTTTTTAAATAAGTGTTTATTTGAACCACTTGAGTAGTGAGGATTCTAAATAATAATAAAGCACCACTTCGATTTAAACACTTATACATATACAATAACAGAAAGCTACCATTCTAAATACCTGCAGATTAGTCAGAAAATATGTAGAAATTAAACAGAAGGCTGTCATCTCCATTTTTCAAACTATTCTTTTCATTCAATTCAAAACGCTTGATGGCTTAGGTTCGCGTACAATTTACGAAGGTTTCTATAAATTTTCGGTATTAAGGATTTGGAACGATTTACCTCACCTCTAGGGGGCAAAACAAACGCCTCCTTTAGGGCTAGGTGTGTCGACAATGGCTGATAAAACTGAAAACTTTCCACACTCAGTTTACATTCTATATAACCTTCTTTACTGGTCATACAGAAAATAGATTTTGTACGCTAGCAATATATTTTACAAAAGAGTAAAATGCGGATTACAATTTATACTGTAAATAATAATGGTATTTTTATATGTAAAGTATAAATGTAGTGGATGCATTTATATTTTATATAATAATAAAATAAATCAGGATCTGCTAAAAATCAGCACCTTCCTATCTCAGAAAGGAGGGTAGCTGAGCACAGACCTTTTATCAAAACAATGGTATTGAAACCTATATATTATTTTTGTTTTACATTTTTCAATAATGAAACAATTTCTTTTTTTCTTTCTAATTCTCAATTTGCGCCTAAAAACCTCACAGAAAAATAAGATAGATGAAAATTTATTGAACGCCTAATTATATTAAATTGAACACCTAATTTAACTTTGAGTTAGTGGTAGTCAAGTGGTTAAGGCGTTGGACTAATGTCCCAAAGGTCGGGGGTTCGAATCTGCGCATGGTCATACCATTTTTAATGCTTACCACCATCATTACCACCCCTGACTCTAGGACAGGCACATTTGGCCTAGTTGAGTGGGGCCCAAAAATAATTGTTTATGATCCTAGGTCATAACAATAATTTTATAAAAAAAACCTGTTACAAAAGGGCCTGCTTATTACCGTTAGATAATCTCAGCTCAGCTTACCCTAATTTGTATGATCTTAGCCTGCTGTATAGTCTAATAATAACCTACCCGTTGATATAAAATAAACAATTAGTTTTTCTATCGAAGATTTATTGATATCTTTTTTTAATAAAATTGTAACATTTATTGTGTTTTGTAACACACGGCAATTAATTAACGCTCCCTATCAAAGTGTTGCTAAGCACGAGTAATAATAATTCAAAATGAAGATAGACGCGAATGCAAACCAGCGAAGGTTTGCCTTGTAAACAAAGCGAGCGAAAGAGACGGGTAGAGCGGCGAGCGGAGGCTGGTTTGTTTGCGGCTCGCTGCTCGGAAAATGTCTGCACTCAGCAGAATCTGCACGCCCCCTGCGTGCCCCCCTCCCGCCCGCCCCCGACCCCTTCGCGCCGCTGTACAGCCTTCATAACGAACCTCCCCCGCACTCCCGCGGTCCCGCACTCCGGCTGCCAACGCGGGGGCATATTGGACGCGGTGCCCGCAAATGGATAACCAAAATAGTTTGACCTACATCTTCCCATAACCTACTAGCTTAAGGAGCCGTAAAAATATCATCATACTCAAATCAAATTATTAACTTTGTGGAACTGACGCTGCCACGTTGACATTTTGTTCTGATTTTCGATTCGCGCATACAAAGTGATTTTTTCCAGAGATATTCGTCGGGTCGTTCGTCGTTGCGTTTTCTTCTTATTTAGATATGGTCGCGAAAACATTGTTGAATGTAGATGCCGGTATGGGGTGATAATTTTGAAATATAATATGTCAAATGTAATCACCTTACTGTCGCTTTAATTTAATTAACGTAATTTAAATTTAATCAACGCACTTGGTTTAACAACCACACTCTGGTTTTTTTTTTTTTACACAATGGATAAAAACTTTAAGAATGCAAGATAATAGATAGATCAGACAAACTTTCCCTAAAAAGTATCGTAACATAACATAAAGTCGTTAATTATAAAATAATTACAAGGCAACTTAGCACCCAACATCATCTTAAACCAATATGAAATACAAGATTTGCACGGAAATTTTACCATTTTAGCGCCGTAATTCTACAATAAAATTAAAGATTTACTGATTAAACGTGATTATTTATTTTCGTATAAAAACAAATTTCCCTTTTGACCGTTTGAGCAAACAAACAAACCGAATGAATTATCATTATCCAATACCAATATATCTTATTTATATACGATATCACTTTTCACATAAATAAATATTATGAAGTATACCTATAATTAATAGAGGTGAATATTCATCATTTATTTCATAAAATTCATATCGTATACACTTCATCATCATCATAGTTGACTAATTATTATTATGTCTTCAAGTCGAAATATTGTATGTACAGTGAATTTTGAATCCTAAGTTAATACGGGCAACACCGATTCTTGAAGATTTTGTGAGATAAATACACTTGAGACATTTTATTTTTGTAAGTTTTATAATATCGTCAAATAATTTATTTTGTCAGTTGAATCAAATATAATAAAGTCCAATTCTCTTTACAGAAGTAAAGTCACATTATACTTTTACTATTCGTAAATGATAAGGTCTAACAAAATGATACGTACCGTTTATTTCATGCAATTAATCTCACATCGTCTCGGCTTACATTCTATTTAATTCCTTCAAGAGCCGCACATTGCTTATGTCCGATAAACTAATCGCCTCTCAAACCTGCTTGTTTAGACATTTTGTTTTCTTTTGCGAACTCGCCCACCATTTCTTGCTGGCATTGTTTAGTCTAAATATCCGAGTTCATTCCGAGCTTAACATATACAATTACATACATATACAATACAATTTTTAAGAGCTTAAAATAGAACTTTTTTATCCCTAAATTAAATGAGGTTTAGAAAGAAAGAAAATGTTTATTGAAAAATGTAAAACAAAAATAAATGGTACATAAGTTTCAATAGCATTGTTTTAATAAAAGGACTGTGCTAGGAGGGTTCTGAAAAAAAATAGGTATGTAAATCGTTTTGTGTATTGTGGTCAAGTACTGTTGTGGTATCAGATTCAGGGTATTTATAAAAAAGATGGTCTCGGAGATATTAAAATTAAAGCCGAAAAATATAATAAATCTTGGTTTAGATAAACGTTTCAAATTCGATAATCATCATTCATCGTATAAAATCTAACATTTAATTTATCCGTATATCAGAATTTGACGGCTTTTTATATCATTTTTTTAAATAAAGAATTGGTATTACCTAAGTCATATTAAAATATTTTGGGCTCTACTCAACTAAGCTAAATGTACTCGCGATTGAGCTGTTTGTCAGGGTAGATAGTGGTAATGAAGCACTAACAAAGGATTCGAACCCGCGACCGCCGGATCAATAGTCAAACACCTTTACCTCTAGACTAGCACGATAAATAAAGGCCATGTTGCAATAATCGATTTATACGTTGCAAACACTAGGTTTGTATGAATGAATCGATTCGAGAATAATCTACTGCGAAGGGTTTGCTAATACTCGGTATTATAAGCAATAACAGAGTCGAGTAATAAATATATCAGGTCGTTAATTTATAGCTGCTGCATTGCGATTGAGTTGGTGAACAACGCAGTGGCGCAACGGCAGATTGAGGGTGATGGGAAATAGGGGGGGGGGGGGGGAGGTGATGTATAAAATCAGGAGTCATAGCCAACTCGTAAATCATATTTTAAGAAGGGAGTAGCGATGTATTTCACGGCAATTAAATATAATAATATAGTCCCTGCTTTTAAATTTTCAATTATTCTTATATACTTTAAGAAAAATAACATTCTGCCTTTAGATTTTACCGGTAAAATAACATTTTATCTATTTTAACAATCTGTTTTAAATATGACTGTTGTCAACACGATTTTCAACAAAATATAGTAGTGATAAGTTAGTTTCAGCCTTCATTTTCTTCAAGTGAATGTTAGTTTGATTCACAAATCTTTGTGTAAAAGTGTATATTTTTTACGCATAAGATCTAATGTTATGCTAATCGAATGGTTTGTGATTTTTTTTGCCTTCGTAACACGTGTCAACATTAATTACATTACAAGCAACCGAATCTGTATATTTTTGTGTTGTTTGAACGATTGTTTCTGTCAAGTAGTCAGTATCGAAATGACGCGTTAAACTTCTTCATGAGATAGGATGTGCATGTGTATTAGATAGTGTGCCTTTACACTGAGGTTAACATGGTTTATACATGAGTTCTACCGATAGGTTAGGCTTATGCATAGGAAGAGAGTACAAGCTATAAATAGAATTTAAATTGAATTACAAATTTCTAGAGGATTAGTGGAAGTTCCAAGTCATCGCTGTAGAATGAGGTCTTGCCGGGAGAAAGCAGAAGTGGCGATTAAAATTTTTCATGCGGAATGAAGTGATAAGGTGATAACACTTGACGACCGCTAATGACTTATCCGTTCTACGCCCCATCTTATAAGCTGTTTAATATTAAATACGCTCGTCACTTCACGCCCACCACCGAAGTGCTCAACGAGCGTCTACCCGACGGGCGGCGGCGTAAAGCGCATAATTTACTAACATCTTTTTATCGATTCGGGTTACAATGATTTTTGGTTCTGCAGCTTCCGTTTACCCACAACTGAAAAAAGAAACTTTTCTAGTTAGGTTTGACTACATGAACTTTGCTAATCATAATTTGTTCGCCGATTGAAGGTACATATTTTTATTTTTATTTTTAAAAAATAACTGTTCAAAACATTTGTTTAATTCGTGATACATTCCGGGATGAGACGAACACATTCCAAAAACTCTTTTAGGATTGTTATTATTTTGCAATTTAGCTTCATATTCAACGCATTATAAAAAAAAAAACTATTGTAATATGTTCATTATTATAAAAAAATATAATTTATTTTGTAAAGGTGACAAGACTTAACCATTTTAAAAATTCCATGTGTCTACAAGCTCCTTAACAAAATGCCATACTTCAATAACATATTTTGTTACATACATATTAAAAAAACAATCTCCATCTCAAGTTGCATGTAAGTATATAATAATAACCTGAAAATTACATAATTTGCATGATACCTATGGTAAACATAGAAAGAAATAAACGATAAACAATATCTTAAAATAAAATAAGAATTAGATTAATATTAGACTAAGTAAGATGTAAGTTTTCCCATATATGCAATGGGTAAATATGTAATAAAAATAAAACTCAGTAATAAATCTCATATACATATATATTTTAAGTAGGTATAGTAATAATTTATTATATATGACAAAGTACGTAGTAAAATTCATAGCCAATTTCATTGTATACAATTTGTATTATTTATTTATAAATAGCAAAAGTTATTATTAAAATCTTATCGCCATACAAAATAGCTTCCGAATTTAATCTGGTAGGTATGTAAATAAATATGTTTTATTTATTAATTAAACACATTAACTGTTTTGACAATATTCATCGCTACGTTTTGAGAGGCTCTGAAATCTAAAAAGTTGACACCCAATAAAGCTTATTGTAAGTTTCATACTTATACGACTTAGATGTTCTGTGCTTTTTAATAAACCTAATTAAATGTCCATTTCCTTCATAAATAATGTCGATATAGCTCTAACTGATTAGCAAGCGTACACATTTTTAGCAAGCGTGGTGGCGTTTTCCTCCCTACTTTCCAACATATCACGTGAGTGCACTATTGCTCAGCTATCTGGTTATTTTTTTGTTTGCCAGTATAAATATATGTACAACCCTAAATTCAAAATTCGCAGGTTTTTCGTACTGCGTTTAGACGCTTTCGTGATCAGAGACATTACTCAATGAGAAACAACGGTACAAGAAACATATATCTACGTTATCATGCATCCTTACAAGTTTTTCACATATAGAGTGATTTATTTCATGTCTATTGCTAAAGAAAAATTAAAATTAAAAACGATGAGCGGGTGATTAAGTTTTTAAAATTAGTTTAACCACTAGCAGTAATAATTTACATACATAAAAAATAATAATGAGTAGCAAAGTGACTGTGGGGTTAGATTAGAAATAAAGATAAAGAGGGTCAACTTTAGGATGTTTTATTTTGATAAGGCTTTAGAAGATAATGTAAAGATTTTTTAAACACTATGGCCATCGATCAAAGAATAACCAAGATAGGCCCAATCGCAGTCAACACGTGGTCATTTAAACTATGCGTATTTCATGAAACTATGCGCATGCCTCATTAGTCGTGTTTCCTACCTTGACGAGCGTTGACTGGTTTTTACTGTAACGAAGTACCGTATTTTTGCTAAAAATGCCGTCTTATGTGGTTAAAGTGTGTACTAATATTTCAATCAGGCAGAAGAAGAGTGATACTATCAGGTAAATATTCCTAAAATATCTTTATTTGATAAAAGTATTAACTTATGTACTTTGACATAAGTTATTTAGTACGAGAGCCCACGACCAAAATTTTTGTCTCATATTATTTATTACACACAAAAACCGTTTAAAAACTATTAATTCGATGATATTTAACACAAAAATACTAATTTCAGAAATTTCGTATGTCGTGCATCTGACTTGAGCGCATTTTCAAAACTGTAAAAAAAAAGAAAATACGGTATCATTGTATATTTGGAGAAAATGTATTAAAATATTGAAGATGCGTGTTATAAATAAATAGTAGGTATCTGATTTCGGAATGTGGTAAAATTAGTCCTATAGTCCTCATATACCGAGAACACGCTTTTCAGACGCCTGCCTGATAGCGTAGCGCGTGCCTATCTAGGGGACCACTTAAAAAAAATAGACAAGAAAAAAACTATAGCAATGCCCGACAATCCTTTTTTTTAAATTGGTTTACTTGATGCAACAAAAACGATTTCAGAAAAAAATGAAACCGTACATTTGCAAATTGAGAGCATTTTGCAAATGTCAATAAATTTAACCGATGATTAACAAAGCATTCCATCTGATAACTCATAGACATTATAAAATAAGTTGCCCAGATGAAAAACAAAAAAAATTACATAAAAATAAACCCGGTTTTTTTATGTAGAAAAAAAAAACAACCGGGTAGTGATTCTGTTAAATTTATTTGGAAATGCTCTCCGGTCAAATGCTACGAGCAAAATATCTGAAAACAAAAATTGCGATTATAAAATAACAAAACCTGTGTACATTTTGAATATCTGACTAAATATGATAATAACGTCTGCTAATTTATCATTATTTATTTAATCGACTCTATCGATTTTATACGGTTTTGGCCGTAAAACTATCATGGTTTTGGTCGCTGGCTTTCGTACTAATTTGAGTCCCGCACCGCGCCCGCGTTCCCCGCGCTAAAAAGAGGTACCTAGGTACGGAATAAAACGCATACGTCATATGAATGGTCTATCCAGGTAGTTCTTTGATCGTGATTGGCCTTCGAGAAAGCATCCGTCTCAAGGAACATTTTGTTTTAAGTTTGGCATAACCTGTCAAGCGGTGCTTTAAAACCTACTTTAAAAATATTCTCCTTCACATACACACATATCTACATACATTCATTACATACGACTTTTCAAAAATGGTTAAATGAATTCACGTGACCTCAAAGCGTAAACATGTGGGTTCCACTTTTGTCTAATAACAATAGGTTCCTTTACCTATGGGTTTTTTTTTTTACTTTAAATGTTTTTTTATAGCTGTATATGCAGTGTTTACTGAAGATTGAACTTTATAAAAAATCCTTTAGCTAAGTAGCTAGAATTATTTGTACTTGTGGTCGCCCAGGGGTCTGGTTGAGTTTGAGCATTATTGAGGTTCTTATACCTCTACAATCATTGCATATATTTTTTTGAATTTTATTCTATTTCATCAGCTGCGAGCGTGTACAAATATGTCATTAGCGTGTGTTGTTTGCCTTAATTCCCTACAATACCTATAAAATTTAATGTTAGTAACAGTTGACAAAAAATGAAATAATTACAGCTTGTATTTGTATTTATTTTTTGATACAATTCATTGTCAGTTTTAATTTTATCATGTAAAAATGAGATTTGAGATTCATAGAAGTATAAGATGGCGATAATCATTATTTTTGCTTGACATTACTACATTGGCATTGACAGACTATTGCAAAAGGAACATTAATCACACAAAAATCACATCTTGAAACTCATTCAGTCGATGTATCAGTAGTATGAACGTTTTATTTTATTTAATTTATTTATTTGTAAGACATATTATTGATAAATTTTAATTTTATGCACTCCTTCTCCATATAAACATTAACTATGCCAAATCTTACACTCTCTTTTCGCGCAGTATGAAAGGGGTACAAAGTTTTCTCTTCGCGTATGATAATTTTATGATAATATATTGAATATATAGATATATATTGAATAGTAGATATTCTTTATTTATTCGGGTGTTAAATAATTTGATGCAAACACAAGAACACTAAAATGGTTAGGCGTCGACAGTATTTAAACTCCTATAAAGGAGATAAGTCAAGGTAAGCCCCGCAGTGGAATAATGGAACGGTAAGGGGCTTATTAATAATAAATCTTTGTTGGCGGTAATTGAGTACGCAGTCCTGATCTGAGGGGGCGCTCCGTCCCACCGATTATTATTATTACTCCGGCGTAATGGAATATCTATTACAATATTTTCAATTACCCTGGCGGGTGTTTCAATTTCACGGTTATGTCCCTCCAACCGTGCGCCGGCGACCACCACCATGGCGACTATAGCTATATGTTTGTGTATTATGAATTTTTAATTTTAATAAATCCTATCTAAAAGCGCACGAGTGAGAGCTTAAAAACTGGTGTAATAATTTAATAAATTTCTTATGACACGCTGTTATATCTACTTTAAACTTTTACATGACCTTACGTATGGCTATGGGCTATATACGAGCATGCTTAATTTAGCATACAGCATGTATCAACTCCCATATCGCTGTCAAAGTACGCTCTGACAACTTAAGATTATTACTAGACTGCTTATTTGACACCGCCATTTTACTCCGTTCAATCGGTTTGGGACACCCAGTATACATAATAATTTTATTATATAGTTCTTTGGTACAATGGCTTTTATAGAGGCCTATCACTTTTGAGCTGTACCAGTGTTCTCCGGTGGGTTATAGGATCACAGTAGGGATTTCGCGCTAATGCAGAGCTAGCATCGGCCCCTTTTCAGGTTATTGGACATTATGCATTTGTATGGCAAAGGGGGTTTAAAACTTTAAAGGGGTTTTTTATAATTATTACTACATACAGATTAGTAGATAAAGATAATTGACACTCAAATTGTATCCTTTAATACACCAAAACATAATCAAAATCAGGAAAGCCCTCCTTATGTACATTTCATTTCCTTATGAGATTTCATAAATAAATAAAAAAATAAATAAAAGACAATATAGGTAAGGGTATATCTTAGATCGATATCTACAATAAAACATCGCGTTCCAAAGACTTTATACTAAATGCTCGCTATCGTTTCCCGATCCAACCATCCAACCGTCGATGCCTGCTGCTGATACCTTCTCGCGTTCTACTCGAAAGCAAACAACAAACTTCGCCGATGATTGGCATCCAACAGTGTCGTCCTCTTTTGCTAATGACCGTTTGTGCGGGCGATCAACTTCGTCAGGGGAAGCGACTCGCCGCCAAATTTTATCGCATCTTCTCCGAAACAGACTCCTCGCTTTTGCTCCCTGCATTCGCGTTGCCTTTAGGGGAAGGGGAAAGGGCATAAAATAAATGGTAAATAGTTGGCAACGGGTAGGACTCTCTCGCACACTTTAGGATTTACTGAACGCCTTTTTTCTCCCCGAGCCGAAGGAAAAGTTTTCTCGATAAACGTCCTATTACGGGGCTAATAGGAACCTAATAGCGAAAGATTGAAATTGCGATAGAGAATCTAGCGGAATTTCTTGCTGTTAAGTATTAAATTGAGATATTTTTCTTGTTGTAGAATATTTCTAAAAATATATTTTTAATTGAAAATTATATTCTTAATCGATAACAAATAAATAAGCAATGAACAAGTTCACAGGCCCCAAAAAAAGGCATAGCATAGAACACCGAAAGTGGTAGCCGCAAAGTCAACACAAACCAAATCGACAATCCTTAAATCAGGGGTGCTCAAACGGTCGATCGCGATCGACTGGTCGATCGCGAGTGCTTTTTGAGTAGATCTCGAGAAGAAAAAAATTTTTAATAAGTAGGTAGGTAACTAAACTACAAAAATGTATTTCGTAATAAAATAAACACTGCTTGCGGCAAAAGGTGGCTTTATCAACTGGTATATGTAACTCTTTTGTTTTGTAACAACCAATAAACTCGCAATTTTGAATAACTATGAGTTTTTTCATTGATATTGTAGAGAAGAACCTAACTAAACCTAACCCAAACCTTGACTAAAATAATGTACCTATATTGCGCAGAAAGCTAATATCTATATATGCTACGGTACGCCCTACCTAGGTAGGTAGGGTGTATAGTGTATGTACGACAACCCTGCATCACACACACTTGCAGTCTCTCAGAGTCGATCGTAAGTAGTCTAAAAATATTGAGGTAGATCGCCAGCAGTTCAAGTTTGAGCACCCCTGCCTTAAATAATGCCGTAGGATGCGACAAGCTTCTTATCAGTATCAGCCAAGTATTCACGCGCGTCCAAAAAAATACGAAAGTGATGACGATCCTCTGTGTAATTAAACTTTCAAAATTCTGGTGGTCTTACAAAAGTACGTACTTTACAATTTGCTCGGAGAGCTTACAATAAGGTAGTATCACATAATCATCAAAATTTTACAGTCTAAGCATATTATGTTTTCATTATAAGCATATTATAATCGCCTGTGATATAATGATAAGTTTAACATTATAATTAATAAGAGATATAGAAAAATACTCAAAGATTCTCATGGTATACATACATACCCTCTGTGATGCTTTAGTAATAAAAATTCTGAAATAGGCTTTACTAAGCACCTATATTTAATTATATTATTTTTAAATTTCGGTTTACAAACTTGAATATTCACTTATATAATAATATTATAATTTGTCTTATCGAGTAACCATTTCTTTAATTCAACCATACCATTTCTTTAATACCATTAACACTGAAATAATAATGCTAAGACAATATTTGATTGCAAAATAGAAAGTTACCCTATTTTTTAACGACCATTCCATGTAACCCTCCGGAGATAATGACATGTTAACGCGTTTCAAGCGTCGCCCCGCGGACGGCCCGAGTGGGCGGTGAGGGGGGAAGGTCAAGGGGGTGTCCACATGACCACCAAAATGCGCCTGCGTTCGTGACGGTCCATCCTAAGTGGACGTTTAGTATGCTAATGAACTAGCCAGTGGCCTATGCCAAGCTCGGGGTTGGGGGTAGCTCGCTTGGTCGAATGTTAGAGATTGCCTTTTTATGGTCTCTGACAATATTGACATTTTTTCTAATTTTCGTTTTTACCGCGTACCACTAACATACCTACATATAAAATATAAACCAAAATTTGTAGAAATCAAGGCGAGATCGTTTTTACTTAGCGTATTATTTATATATACTACTTATTCATTTGTTGGTATATGTAATTCTAACAATCGGTAGTCTAAGAAAATACCCTTTCATCGCTCACAAGCAACTAGAAGCGTACTTTGGCAATATAAAATTACTGTCATGGGAATCTTAGGAAGAAAATTATTTCGACGTGCTCCACCAATCACTCCACCCACCCATCAGACCGTTTGGCTCTGCTTAGAGGATGGTGGGGCAAAGCGAACTACATGCATGGTTTCAAAACACGAATAGCTCGTACTTAATATCTTAGTCATCACATATTAAATATGTCTGGTCCTAACGAATCCTAAATTAACGGATTACTCAGTTTTTACTCAATTCTAATTTTCAGTTGATTGACTGACACATGTAGCACTCAAAGGGTGTTTAGCTTTATAGGAAATTGTTTCACTCTTATTACAAATATCTCCTTCAACATATTGCGATTCTTTGTTGCTATGGTTCTCGCTGTCATGTTACTGTATTAACCGGAAATACCGGAGATCGGACCTACTTGGGTTCGAACCTAAAGGCAGGCGTCCAAACTACTGAGCAACCAGGCCTAATATCTGGAATTTAACTCATTTATGACGATGGTCTTTTCGCGAGTCTTTCATAATATCTTGCTCATGATGTTTATGTCGACTGGCAGTTATCCATTTGGACACATATCGTACGTTTATAAATATTGTGTCTAATAATTAGATGTACTATATGTACCTAACTATTTAAATTATTAGATATGAAAAAAATGTGATTGGCCGGTACTCGCGGTTACGATATGTGTACATCAGATTTTGTAGTTACTCAATTCTCTGTTTCCTCACACTGGCTGGTTAGTCGCGTATTCCGGTCGTAAAAGATACTCTCGATTTTAAATGCGAAATGTCAGCCGGGCGCAAATTCGATTTGAGACATTTTGGAGGGTCACTGACAGGTGTACTGTGTGTGAGGGAATACTTAATCGAAATTCTCTCCATCTTATAGTCCGCGTATAAATGTTTAAACTTCAAAAAAACAGCGTAAGCAACTCTTCAATCATTTCTCAAATTGTCCCACACTTCAAAAACGCGAGCATGTGCACTCCGTAGCGTATGAGTAGAGATGAGTATATGGCTGAGTAGAGATATCGGCACATCCCTTTTCAATAGATTCATCCCGTGTCCTTCTGTCACGTCATATTAGTATAAAAAGAAGCAAGGTGAGATATTACCTCAGGTTGTTATACGCTTACTCGAACGTGACCGGACTCCTAACACACATTCATCGAGAGAATCCTAAACAAGCTTCATAAAGTGTTGAATGGGTAAAGTGCGTCCGAGCTAAGGGGTGGACGAGGGTGCTCGGGGTGAGGAGGCAGGGGAGGTAATTTCGTGTAGCGCCAATATTGTTATTAGCGTTGTCCGCGACAATAAGATAAGCTAAGACCGACAACCCTCGAACACGATTTTACACGGACTGCGAATCTTTTCAGCTAATATATAATCCTTCAAGCTGTAGGTGAAAATAAGCGATTTTACACTATACAAATAAAATTAATTTATCAATCTTTTTCGTAATCTTTTTAATTAATTGGGGCTAGATGTTCAACTTGGGGCGATTCGAAGCCACAGGTAGGACCTAGGCAGGAGAGGGGAGGTGGAATAATAAAATTTAGTTTTAATGATTTTAATAGAATACCTAAATTCAAATTGTCAATAAAATTACTATTCATGTTTTTATTATTAACTCAAATAAAATTATTTTTCAGATGTATTTTTCTTAGTTTTAATAATAATAATAAGAGAGTCAATCAAATAAACCGTCCTTATAGAATAATGTATGATTTTATTTATTTGTTTTTTATATTAGATTTAATTATTATGAGAACCTGACAGAAAGGTTTATAATTAATGATTTTATAAATGGTAGTTTTAAGAAACATCAATTTCAATACGGGATAGTGATAAAAAAATGTATATTGATTAAGTAAGTAGGGAAACAAAACACCGTAAAATATTGCATAAAACATAAAATATTTCTTTAACAAATTGTACATTATTATTATAATATAAACATTGTAATCCATATTTCATCTACATTCGTAAATATTGTCATTAGTGTTTATGATGCACTATTTTCTTTTTCTCATTTCTGTCTAATAACTAGTTACTGTTATTACTATAGAAATAGTTGATCAGTGGTTATTACAATTAATTAACTCCTCATTTCTTCCAAAGAATATACAATAAATATATACAGGGATGTTTTATATTCATATGTATATTCATTGGATTTTTTTGGGGATATTCATATTCATATTATATTCGTATTTATATTCACTGATGTCCTTTTAGGGGGTTGATCTATATCGACAACTAAACCGGTCTACAAAAAAAAAATAAATTCGAAAAAAAAAATTGATACTAAAATAATTATATTATTAAAAAAAATTGTTTTTCTTCGAAGTGCTTTGCGAACCGCACGGGCGTGAGGTCATCCCCGATCTCGAAACATGCCTTCACCACCTTCTCGAACATAAAAACAATTTCTTTGAAATTTTAAATTCGTTTTTCACATAATTGTGAAAAAAATACAATATTTTTTGCTGATTAATGAAAGGACATCAGTGAATATACTCGTAGATACATCCTGTATAAACTAATTTTATATTTTTTGGGTATAAAAACAAGCGCTACTGTCCTCCAAAATAATAGAAACCAACATTCATATTTAACGATGAAAATGGTGTGAATCTGTCCAGGCAGTGTTATCGGCAGCATCCCACCCCATCCCCCACCCCCTCCCCTATTCCCCGACTCAATCACTAAACAGCACACATAAAATACAAGCTACGTCTTGTTAGTAGTCTGAACTCGTTCTATCTCAATTTCCGCGCTACGATGCCTCCAGCCTGGCGGGTGCTACGCTCTCGCGGATACGCTACGCTTGCCTACGCTTGCCTACAACCGACATTTTGTCAAATCCTTTGCATGTCGTGCTCACATTTTTCAAATGATTGATTTCTAAACAGAAGCAAATAGGTACTGAATTTTTTCACATAATGAATGAACGGTACTTAAATAGTTCGGCAAACAATATTGCTATGAAGCTTGCACAAGATGATTTTTTTTTTATTTGAATAAACAATTATGATTTATATGTAGGTGTATTAGAAATTACTAGTGTTCTTTCAGGAGGTTGATTTATACCAACAATCAAACACTGTATATTATTGAAAAGGTTCATTATTCCTAGAAATCTAAAATAATTTTTAACTTAACAAAAATCATTTTTACATACCTAATTTATCGTAGGTATAAACAAAAAAAAAACTAATCCTAACATTATTACATTTTTTAACATGAACAAATTCTTCTCTAAATGTCAATTGAATTACTTTAACTGCGGTTTCAAATTTAAAACACAAATAAATACATTTCTAATATTCTTTATAGTCGTCATCTCGCAGCTAAATTCATATTAATGTAAAATAATGTCTTTTTAAATGTGAAAATCTTTTATCAGTAAATTATCTACTGATAAATCTCCAATAGGCTAATGTTTTTTAATAATAAACACCGAAGTGATCTCATTTTAGAAGGAAGGAAGGAAGGTTTTTTTCTCTGTTTTTGCGTATGATATTAAAAAAGACCATAGCGCTAATAGCCAAGAAAATAGTTCAGATCCTTGTTTTAAGGATTAACCGGTTATTCTTATTATTTATTTCTTAAGGTATTTCAACCTAATAAATAGAAATTTCATATCAGATTGTTTGTCATTATTGTTTATTCGGTTAAATGGTCTTGCATCAAAGCGCGCAAATATAAATTAATGTGCTTTAGAGTAAACTTTACAGGTTGTTTTTTTTTTCATTTTATTTTGAATACTGTTGATAAATTTTCATTATTAGGAAATACAGTTTATATAATAATAATAACCATTCCATTATTGTTAAGTGTTGTTTATGTGTGGTTTGTTATTATGAAACCTGATATTTTATGTCAATGTGTTAGATAAAAGTTGGAAGTATTGTTTAGAAACATTCAATTGTTATTTTGTTTGCTGTACTTAATTCTAAGAAAAAACAACACGTTAGCTATCACGGCGCTCCGTTGGTGCGGTGGCGACTAGCGCTCTCTAATGAAATCCGGTCAGCGAGCGGCAAACAAACGGTCCTGGGGCGGGGGAGAGAGAAGGCGGGGCGGGGCGGGCGGGCGGCGAGGGCCTGAGATAAGGAGACATGTTGCTATAAATCAGTGGACATGTCGATGTCCGTAATACAGTCGCAGATCGGCCGCCCAGACTCCGACCCCCGCCTCGGGGGAACATTCTAGAAAAAATAGTCAATTTGTCCAGGGTGCGCTATTTTAATCCCGCGCCGTTCGTTCGTGTTCTGGATTTATGGCCAATAGAACTTTCTGCGACCGACCTCAAAGGCGGAATTCAATTATTGAATCTAAAAAATAAGATTCCTCAAAATTCACCATCCATCGAAAAAAGCAATATCAGACACCATTATTTACTATTTTTTTTTTAAATGTAAACAATTAAATGTAATATTACACTGTTACATAATAAAAAGTTTTATAGTAAAATATATATGATCAAATATCTCACAGTCTTAGAAATCTAGTGCAATTTGATATTTGGATCACCTACAATTACATAGGGTCATTGCTATTCTAAAGTGAAGCATTTATTTATAGTACCTAACGAATAATCAGGTTGAAAATTAAATATTTTATATTTCTTAGTTTACAGCTGTTTTCAAAAGGTAGTTTAAAATAATTGATAGTTGTATGTGTGAAAAATTTAAATCATAATTTTTTTGTTTCTAAATTACTGTATGTTATAAGTTATTATGCCATACATTTTTGTATATCTCGGAAAATAAATCTTATCTTATCTTAAATAATATACATATCCACATCCTGCGCTCTCAAGTACAGGACCTCTTTAGAACCTTTATAAATATTTGCTATCCTACAATTTATCAAAAAATTAGTAAACGTTTCAATATTGTCAATGATTCTGTCATTTTTCTTTTCAGCGGTTTGCCGCTATTAAAAAACAATCATCAAATATAAGTGTAATATATTTATAACTCAATTATTATTTTGCGTCCTACTCAACTAGGTCAAATATGCCTCTCTTAAAATGTTTAATACAAAAAATATATTAATTATATTTTTAACATAACAAACTAAGTTAAAATACACTCATAGTAGATTTAACGTTATCTTATTAAACATTACCATTTTTTATATATAAATGGCTAATTTTTAGCAACGTTCAGACAAGGAAATACCAAATTACTTATGATCCAGCTTAGTAGCTGATAACCTTCGCTCGTGAATCTTTCGGGCCCTGTACAACTTGGGCAATAGATTCATGACAATAATTCAATGTACCCCATAAAATCCTATCAATCCCATTAAAGGAAAAGAGACTTTGTTTGTTGGGATGACCCACCCCGACTCTATGAAGGCAATTGAATACTAAGTTATTATGTATATAGTATCTTTGTTTTTGACAAATGTTGGCCAAATTTGTTCTGAATATATATTCCAGCTTAAACTTTCAGCGAAACTGTCCAAAATAAATAAATTTCAGTATATATGAAAATATATACAAATGTGACAATTAAGTATTTTAAAGTATTTTACTTCACAAAATATACAGTCACTAATATTCTATTAATCTATTTTACTACTTTAGTCAAATTGGATACTCCAAACAGAGCAGGGTTCCGAACCTAATCTAATCTACTAATCCAGGAAAATACAGCAGATAGTTTCAGATATATAAGAGATATTTTTTTTCTGGTGCGTCGAATCTAAAAAAATGCTGTTAATTTAAACATAACTATAATTTTCCAGTAATAATGACGATGTCTTCGCGACTTTAATTCAAAAGTGAAATATTCATATGTCTGACATATTATATGAAGGTTGTATTTTCAATCAACACTTAAGAGAAACGGATATAATAATATTCATAACCTTAAAAACTCATTTGTAAAAGTTACGCAATTGGCTAAAATAGTTTTTATCATAAAAGTGCGTGCATTAGAAATATACACTGAAAAAAAAATTATAACAAAAAAGACTCACATAGTCTACTAAGTGCAAAAAAGTAATAGAATATATTCCTAGGTCAAACAAGCAAATCACTGAAATAGAAAGTCGTTTGTTAGGAAACGGTTGAATATATTTGTAGGGAAATGACCGAGGAAGTATTAACTGTTAAAAGTAACGAATGGCCCAAAAAGTGCGTCCACGGTCCATTGGTCATCTCCCCGCTGCCATTGCGATGGAATGGCGATGGGTCGACGATGGGTTGGTCAGACAACCCCTATGAGGCGAGGCTATGATAGGCGAGCAGGTCGGATGATATCGCGGCCTCTAATGCGTTTCATGCAAATAAATTCTGGCAGCGCAGCCGTCTGTGCGAAATGGCCTCTGCTTCGCTGTTCCTCATTCGACGAATCATTGTTCAACTCGGAACTTCAAACGTGTTAAAAACAATTATTTAAATAAAAGCATTTAAACTCTGAAGTAAGACGAAATCTTAAAAGCTGAATTCGCATTTGAGGAATAGCGGCAAAATATATTTAATTCGGTATTTTCAAACGGTTTAATGTGTTCAGGGCTTGCCCGAAATCTTCTGGATTTTACATTCATATAACGATTGGTGGCTGTTTTATTTTGTGACATAATGAAACGTTTTTTATTCATTTTCAATAATGTAATGTAGGTCTTGGAGAAACTACAAAGCACTACCATAAAATATTGTATTTTTTTTATTATGCACCATCAACTAACCTAAATCAAATAATATAGAATATGAGTTAATCGTGTCTTTATTGGTGATTAGTATATTATTTATTTTATTTTTTGTATTTTTTTTTTATAATTTAATACAAGACAATTAAAATTTCGATAGGTAAACCATGTATCCAAAATAGGAATGTAAATTACGTTAAAAATAATCCCTTAATTATTGTTTCCGAGTACGTTATGCCATAAAATTGTTTGCTTTATTTAGACAATAAAATTTTGGGGAGATAAAGGTGGTCAGGGATGAATGACGTCAGTCGTGCTTAGCGAGACAGAAGTCGTTATGATTACGCGGTTTGACTACCAGATAACAAGCCCACTGCTCCGTACTAACCGGAATGTCACTGCTTTTCCCTTCAGCAACTATTTATTACACGTGTGACTTTTGTCGTCAATGTATCTATGCAATAATTTGCTTCAATTCTTCTTCTTCATTCGTATGGCTTGTGTTGTCGGGGAAGTGCTATTTGGCGTAGTTCCGACTGCCTTATTGTTGTTTTCATGATGCGAGGCCGTTCATTACAGGCAAACATCTCGTAAGTCTGAAACTGAATGAGTGTTTTTTTTTTGTACATCTTGTTACTTAACTCAGTCGACAGTGTTGAGAAAAGCGCCGTTGGATATTCTCAACGGTGAAAATTCTCAATGGAATATTCTCTGGATTTAGAAGCAGGCGCTAATACCACTGCGCCACCAGGCCGTGCTTCAATCAGTTTTCGATGTAGATATCTTATTTGAATTATATTCTATTTATGCAAATTTGAGATTTACGTGTACCCAACTCTAATGACCAATCACCAACAAATACATCTAATAGCCCGGGAGCAAGTAGACCTTTTTTTGAACTCATCATTAATGGATCAGGAACTGGGGCGTGAGAAAATATTTTTCGACAAATAGAGTCTATTTAATAATTTTCGATGAAAATTGATGAGTTAAAATGTTGTGCTAATTACCCTAAAAATCCGTAAAAGGCAGTCTGATTGATGATCGAAGTAGAAAAGTAAATCTTTTTAGATCTTCAAAAATCTGGTGGTTGTCCGGATTTTATTTTATTTTAGAATAGAATAACCGAAAATGAAATAATTCATTTTTTTGCACAAACGAAACTTGTACTAGTAATCATGTTAAAAGTCACCTTTATAAATTTTGACTAACATTATATTACAAACGTCGAACCGATGTGATCCCGGTTTGAACTACTGAAATATAACGAAAAAATAATAATTTATGTCGATTCATATTTTTTATTATTTCATTTTATTATGTTTATTGTTTTAAAATAACTATTTTATTTAGTAATATTTGCATTGTTATTTGTTCTGCGTATGCACACCTTCTCTGTGTGAATGTAATTGAGGGAGGACACAAATAAAACGTTACCTTTTATATGGACCTTTTCGTATCCACTTGCAGTGTTCGTCGGATATCGGCAATAAAACAGTTTAATTTAGTGGCTCCTCCCATCGCTCCAGATCATCGGCCTTTAGCGATAAAAAAAAAGCAGGAAGAGGGATGCGTCACACTTCGAGGCGCTGTAGTAAAGAAAAGCAATAATTGAAGGACAAATAAGGACATGTAATAACTAAACAATCGTTTTATCTAGATACTTCTCAATTGCATTAAATTATACAAATAAATACTTACACGGTTACAAAAGGCGAGTTTGTGGCAGCAAGGCAATATTTATCAGCTTACCCGGAAAGGTCGTGTAAAAAATATATATTTATTTATTTATTTATTTGTATGAGAAATGCTTACAGCTATACATTATGACAGTTACAAAGAAACAGATATCTTAAATATAATATATCTTATCTTTTATATATCTTAAATATAATTGTAAAAAAATAAATGATATATTCATAAATATCTACTGTTGTTTAATGATAATAATAAGAATAAACAATTTATTTTACAAGTAGAAATTCTTACAAAAAGGGGAGCTTATTGCCGTAAGACAACTCTACCAGCTAACCCAGATATTACGTGTAATATACAGGGTGTTTTTAAATTTAGGGCACTCTTTTTAGTATGTTGATCTATATCGACAATCAAATATTAATCAGCGAAAAAAAATTGGTAAATTGTTTTTCATTTACGAGAAAAACGACTTCAAAATTAAATTGAAATCGTATGTTAGAGAATGCGGTTGAACGCATGCGAGCGAACGGTTCGCGAAGCACGTCAAAGAAAAAAATAAATAAAAATATAATTATTTTAGTATGATTTTTTTTTCGTGCGACCAGCTTAGGTTCCGATATAGATCAACCTCCTAAAAGGAGTGCCCTAAATTTAAAAACATTCTGTATATTTATTTCGTGTCGTGAAGGAAAAAAATCTTAAATAAAAATCAATGGGAAAATTAAATAATATTAAATATAAAATATCTACTGTACCTTAGCCAGTAAGGATAGTTTTGGGACGAGGAGCTGTTTAAAGTTTTGATGAAAAAATGACGTTTCGGAAGTCAACATTCTGAAAAGAAGCAAAAGAACATGGAAATCATATATCCTTTTGCGTACGCGCAACCATTTCATCTTAATCCAGAGTTCCGAAATATGATCGAATTTGCGCAGATCAAATATGTACCTAAAGTCAGTTAATATGCTTACCGAGGATAGGATTATAATAACATCTTGGGTATTTTATTCCTGAAGAAACCTAGCTACCCGCGGTGCGAAGCCTAGTTTCTTATAATGCTGAGTTGATAGAAAGGGTACTGTGTCAGCCTGATGGTAGGCAGCCAAATAAATGGAAGTTTATTAATTATAGCTTTTAAATAGGTAAAACAAGGTTTAACAATAGGTTAAAAAATTATAAGGTTCTTAACGCTTGCATTTAATAGTAACTGTTATTATGTAATTAATGTTAAAGTAATATAATACTATGAATAAATTATAACTGGTAATTTCATATTAGGTAATATTACAATAACTTTTCAAAAAAGTTTGACATTTTTTTTTTGTTATTTTAACCAAATTTATCAGATTGAAATATGTAGGTAATTCAATTAATATAATTATAGACAAATATTTTCACTTTCCTATTTTTCTCACACATACAAGTTGGATATTTTTCATTAACAACCCGCCAAATTGCATGAAGGTACAGTATTAAATGATATTACTCGTAGACCCTAAATTTTATTATTATTTATAAAAATGTCGATGATGAGGTTTAGGACAATTATCTAAGATACGTTAAAATGAAAAATACATGTAGAGCATAATTTTTACGAAATAAAATAAAGTATTTATATTATAAAATTAAATAATAAATATATAGTTGAAGCAGGAGAATTTAGACCTACTTTTAAGCATATCTTAAACGTAAATAAACAACGGAGTAATGACCTGCGCTATAAGCGACGTTAATAATCGTTTCTTGACTTGGAAATGATCGAAAATGAAGTCAGCTTTACTGGATTTCGACATAAACCAATCAATTGTTTTATTTTTTTGCTTTGTTGTGATTCTTATAATAGATATTGTTATATGAAAATTATCATTGTTTAAATGTGGCCCTAATCGGTATGCAAACGATTCAAAATGTAAAATATTTTCCTAATGTCGAATTGCAGAAAAGAGTTCCACAAATTTTAATGCCGTAATGTATGCCAAGAATAAACAATCAAGCACCAGTTTTGTACTGCAGGTAATTGTGTAATTGATTTTTCCACAGATTTATATAATATTTCGAATTTTGTAACGCCATATAATTAATTAAAAAATACATTACACAAGCGCCCAGATTGTCACTTCGCTCCCCAGCTTTAACTCATGCTTGCTTGGCGTTTGACTACTCGTGTCTTCAGCATTCAGAATGGGTCACTTCGCTCCCCATTAGTGTCTGTGGTAGCTGACTTGTAAATTCATGAATCTTGTCAATTTTACGGTCGACCACTGGGCTTAGTTTGTTTTTTTTTACGATATATCGTGAAATGGGAACTAAGACCGAATCTGTATTGTTTATTATACGAAATCTAAAAAATAGACATGAAATTGGTTAAAGGGTGGTGGGCGAAAATGACTCCACACAATAGGGGCATAAAACCGTGTAGGAAATGTTATTATTTTAATCATTTAAATTGGCTTACAAGGAAATGTTGACTAAAAGAATTTTCAAAGACGGGCATATTTTCTTCGAACTGCGCAAATCATACAATAATTTAATAGCTAACATGGCGGCGCGAAATTCAGATATATTGTTGCCTCAGAGATCTCACTCAGCGTTGAGCTACTTCTGAACCTTTTCAAAATAGAAACGCAACATTTTTTGCTTTAGGATTATATATGGGCAACACAGCTGACCTATGTCTAGAAAGTAGGGCAATAAGATTTTTTGGAGAGAATCTTTTCACACAAAGATATTCTAACCTCCTTGCATTTGTATTTTTCCAGCAGATCGACGAACGGCCAATTCACGTAGATATAGTGTCTATGAAATTATGACAGTGCGCTAGGGATTATTTCTTTACGCCGCGGTCATCTACAACACACGAGTGAGTACCTATTTATCTAAATATTTCTGTAAATCAATAGAAAATCTATCGATTAACCTTATTTCCGGTGTATGTCACAACGAACATAAAGTTGCTTATTGTTATTTAATCTTCTGTAGATAAAATAACTTAAACGGGACAGTGCAATGGCGGCCATTTTTACACAAATAAATTGTGAAATTTAAGTAGTGTCGCAACGGAGCCTTCATGGCATGGAAGCAGGAGGTTCCCAAGCGGGAACTGGCTAAGCAGCCAGTAGCCGCAGCGCCAAGAGCCAATTCAAGATGCAATAAAAGAGGGCGGATAGGAGTACATCCTCGTTTAAGAGCGAGGCAAACACTATTTATCTGCCAGATATTATATGGCCACTGGCTTTATCGCACTATGCTAATAGCGAAATTTCATAAACACGTGCGGCCGTTTGCTTAAACTTCACACACGTATGTTAAGTTTTAGTGGTATTTTTTTGTAATATTTTCAATCTACAACGTTTGAGCTATGTGTATGGCAGGTGACCTATAATATTTTCAGTCTATTCTTGAATTTTAGGGCCGTAAAAAAGGGTAAAATGCATCGACTTTGGATTACCTAATTTTAATGTGTTATTTACGTTTTTCTTATTTTATATGCCTCATATTCTTCAAACTTAAAAACATTGTTAGTTAAAACTTAAATTAATATAAATTCATTATACTATTGAATTTAACATTTTAAATTTATTTATTTTTCGAGTGTGGACATTTAATATCGCATTTTTTTATTACTTTATTTTTATCAAAATATTTTCAAATATTTATTAAAAAATATAACATTATTTTCTGTAGAATAAAAAAACCCACACTAAAAGTATATGAGATATGATTGCCTCTAAACGTTCAGTGTAAACTATCTTAAAATAGTTCATAGGCATAGGTCATTATGCGAGTGAGGAAACCATGATCAATATGATCATAGACCCCAGAGGGCGCAGGCAAGAAAAGATACGGCGTCGATTTGTCGCCGGCGGTCATTAAGGGTCCCGTTGTTCCCTCGGGGACCATCAATGCGATTACCTTCAGCCCCCAGCCCTCCCCTCCCCTCCTCTCCCTTAGGGCCACGAGCCCCATCCGGGCACATCAGCTAAATGTAATCCAATCACGGACAACGGCATTCTGTATGATCGGAACATAACAAGATCCTGTGTTGAGATCGGGTGCCGAAGACACCTGCAAGTCAAATAGACACTGACTGCTTGATTTGATCGCATCTTTAGATGATTCAAAAATATCTTCAAATAGTTATAGGTAAGTTCTATCAACGAAGATATATTCTGATACAAACAATAGATAATTGTTGAAAGATTTTTTTTGTGTTAATAACTTTGCTTAATTAAAAAAAAAAAAAAAATATATTTTAACAAATTGACATTCTTAAAATAATAACTAACATGGTATATAAAAAATTAATGATATAGTTACAATAATTCTTATTATTGTACTTCATTATATACAAATCTAGGCAGTCGATTTTGCGCTTAAAACGTAGACAGTGTCGTGGTTCAAAGTTCTTATGAAAGTTGAATTATCTTGTAATAGTTTGAAGATGTCTTCAAATGTTGAATTATCTTCTAATAATTTGAAGAACGTGAAATTTTTGAAAATAAAAAAAGTATAGATTTTCTACATATTATTGTGTAAACAGCCAACTTTATACAAATCTTTAAATGCAATGCTACTTTTAACGATTCCAAAAATATTTTTGGTGAATTGGTTATTAACTCATTTTTGCAGTCGTAGTGAAAAAATGCCTCACTTCTAAACTTTTAAAAGTCTAATTTTTTCAAGTCTTTCCGTGCAAACAATGCTGTATTTATTTTATTGAATTAAATGAAATCCACCTGTAACGCTTTTGGCTGCGGGGGGTTTTCGACGTTTCTGCATCCCTACTAAGCTCCGCAATGCGTTGAAAATTATTAGGCGTTGTAATTAATTGGCCCCCCAGGCGACTTAGCGCCCGTATCTCAAGCGCACATTAGGAACCTCTATTGTGGTGAGCCTATCAACCGTAGCGCCACAATGCTCATTTTGTGTCCCATTTGCAATGATTTAAAAGAAGAAGTCACATTCACACTCTATCTACATAAACTAATAAAAAAGCCATCATCAAAGTTTCCACAAAATTAACCACAATTCTTAAATTTAATGACTTAAATTTTGTTATTTTCTAAAACTAAGTAATGTCAAAAATAAATTATTTTTGAGGCAAAAATACCAATATTTCAGCTATGTAGCTGTTTCGGTCGTGTATACATTTTTTAAATTTGTAATATAAATCTTAATATATATAAATCTCGTGTCACAATGTTTGTCCTCAATGGACGGCTGAACCACTTAACCGATTATAATAAAATTTGAACACCATGTGCAGTTCGATGTGCACTTGAGAGATAGGATAGTTTAAATCTCAAATTATAGTCGCAATTTTAATTTATCGCTAATTATTTGTCTGTTATTATTTGGCAGTCATAAAACTGACAGATGTCGATACCTTTCGACTGGGTTGATGGCGCTAATGTCTGTTATTATTTGACAGTGACAGTTATTCGACGCAAACGTATTAAAAGAGCCCATCAGTTGGCAGAACAAATTGAATCAAGAAATCCAGCTCAAAGAATCAGGACAGCAGGTCATGCACAAGAATCTCAAGAACAGTGTAACGAACGTCTTCAAGAGAATATCATAAGAACAAGAAAATTATTATTTTCAGTCAAATGCCACCGAAAAAATCTAACCTCAACAACGCGAGCGGCAAACGTCAAAACGCAAACGTCAAAACTACGATCGGAAGAATATATTCACTTACGAGATGCTGTTGCTGGAAACATCGATGGAAATTTAAATCCCAATGACATCGGTAATGCTTTCATTTTACCTTCAAGCTACATCGGCAGTCCACGGAACATGCAGGAATACATACAAGATGCGATGACTTACGTACGTCATTACGGCCGACCGGATTTATTTATTACATTCACATGTAATCCGAATTGGGAAGAGATACAAACTTTACTATTGCCAGGACAACAAGCCATTCATCGTCATGATTTAACTGCACGTGTGTTTAAACAAAAATTGAAATCCTTAATTGATTTTATTGTTAAATATACAATTTTTGGTATCACACGTTGTTGGCTGTATACGATAGAGTGGCAAAAGCGAGGTTTGCCTCATGCCCACATTTTGGTTTGGCTTAAAGATAGAATCCGTCCTGAAGAAATCGATCAAATAATTTCAGCCGAAATTCCAGACCCATTAATTGATCAAGAATTATTTGATATTGTCACCAAACACATGATCCATGGGCCATGCGGTGTTTTCAACATGACCTCACCGTGCATGGAAAATGGAAAATGTAAAAAAAACTTCCCAAAGCCGCATACGAATGACACGATCACGGATATTGATGGTTATCCAATGTATCGCCGCAGAAGTACTGAGAATGGTGGCCACACATTTACAATGCGACTGCCGAACTTTCCAAATCAAGTTGAGTTTGATAATCAGTGGGTGGTACCATACCCACCACTACTTTCAAAAACTTACAAAGCTCATATCAATGTTGAGCTTTGCAGTTCTGTTAAATCAATTAAGTATATTTGTAAATATGTAAACAAAGGCAGTGATTTGGCCATATTTGAAGTAAAAAACATAAATAAAAATGACGAAATAGCACGATACCAAATGGGCAGATACATTAGCAGCAATGAAGCTATTTGGCATATTCTCAGCTTTCCCATCCACGAAAGAGATCCTGCTGTCCAACATCTGGCAATACATCTTGAAAACGGTCAACGTGTATACTTCACTGAAGAAAATGTTCTCCAAAGAGCGTTCGAAGCTCCGAAAACGACTCTAACTGAATTTTTTACATTGTGTCAAAAACCTGATGTTTTTGGCCAATTCGCGAAGACATTGGTGTATGGTGATGTTCCACGTTATTTCACATGGAACAAATCCAGTAAAAAATGGGAGCCACGGAAACAAGGAAAACCACATCCTTCCATTACAGGCATTTTTATTTTTTACCTATTGATTTCTGCTTAGTATCAAGTGTAAGAACATTTTAATTAATTGTGTTCAACGTACTTCCCCTTCAAATCTCAATCCAGTGAATTTGTATACCAACATCAACATTTTCGTCTTTGTTCGTAAATAATTTCATTGTACTAAAGGGTTATAGTAGTAGAAAGTCAAATAAGGAGATCAGCATATTTTTTTACAAATACCATCTGTGTGAAAAAGCATAGTGGACTCCGTGACTGATGTTCTCTTATTGTTCCTCTTAGATTGTTTACTATAATGTATTATAACAAAAACTTTAGCCACAGCAACGCGTGGCCGGGTCAGCTAGTAAATATATAAAAATAATTAAATATAAATAAATAAATATAGAATTTTTAGAATTAAATATATAAATAAATATAATAAAAAGCATATTTTTGTGTAAATTAACTTTGACTACCTAAAGTAGTGCGCAGAAGTTCGAACTTTTATCTCCTAAAAAGTATTTTTTGCTGTCAGTCGTACATTTTCGAGGTAGGGATATTTTATTCGCGCTCCTAGAGGCATTTTATTATTTTAGATATGCGCAGTTTCGCGACGACTCGTCGAAGTCTACGTGCCGAATTACCTCGAAGAGAAACTAGAAAATGTGTCCTGTCCCGCCCTGCCTCCGCTTAACCCCCGCCCTGCCGTCTACCGCCATCCGCCCTACGACACGGCGAGTAAATAGGCCGGTTGATAACAATCCGTTTGGATTGGCTCTATATATCATTTCGTTCCCTTTCTCCAGGCGGTGTTAACTAGGCTGCCTTTCTCTGGAGTAAATCACATGAAAAAATAAAGGTAAAATATATTAGGCGATCGCCTTCCGACACATTTGCCTCCTGGCAGTCTACAGCCCTGCAATTTGTCTTCCACCCGTTCTATATTCAATAATCGAAAAGTACAAATGTGAAAAAGTAGAATGTGTGTAGATTGAAGCCCTTGAAAAACAACCATAACCATTCAGATCATATCATATGTTTAGAGCCTGTTTGAGTAATATAGATATATATTATTACTAGCTGACCCGGCCACGCGTTGCTGTGGCTAAAGTTTTTGTTATAATACATTATAGTAAACAATCTAAGAGGAACAATAAGAGAACATCAGTCACGGAGTCCACTATGCTTTTTCACACAGATGGTATTTGTAAAAAAATATGCTGATCTCCTTATTTGACTTTCTACTACTATAACCCTTTAGTACAATGAAATTATTTACGAACAAAGACGAAAATGTTGATGTTGGTATACAAATTCACTGGATTGAGATTTGAAGGGGAAGTACGTTGAACACAATTAATTAAAATGTTCTTACACTTGATACTAAGCAGAAATCAATAGGTAAAAAATAAAAATGCCTGTAATGGAAGGATGTGGTTTTCCTTGTTTCCGTGGCTCCCATTTTTTACTGGATTTGTTCCATGTGAAATAACGTGGAACATCACCATACACCAATGTCTTCGCGAATTGGCCAAAAACATCAGGTTTTTGACACAATGTAAAAAATTCAGTTAGAGTCGTTTTCGGAGCTTCGAACGCTCTTTGGAGAACATTTTCTTCAGTGAAGTATACACGTTGACCGTTTTCAAGATGTATTGCCAGATGTTGGACAGCAGGATCTCTTTCGTGGATGGGAAAGCTGAGAATATGCCAAATAGCTTCATTGCTGCTAATGTATCTGCCCATTTGGTATCGTGCTATTTCGTCATTTTTATTTATGTTTTTTACTTCAAATATGGCCAAATCACTGCCTTTGTTTACATATTTACAAATATACTTAATTGATTTAACAGAACTGCAAAGCTCAACATTGATATGAGCTTTGTAAGTTTTTGAAAGTAGTGGTGGGTATGGTACCACCCACTGATTATCAAACTCAACTTGATTTGGAAAGTTCGGCAGTCGCATTGTAAATGTGTGGCCACCATTCTCAGTACTTCTGCGGCGATACATTGGATAACCATCAATATCCGTGATCGTGTCATTCGTATACGGCTTTGGGAAGTTTTTTTACATTTTCCATTTTCCATGCACGGTGAGGTCATGTTGAAAACACCGCATGGCCCATGGATCATGTGTTTGGTGACAATATCAAATAATTCTTGATCAATTAATGGGTCTGGAATTTCGGCTGAAATTATTTGATCGATTTCTTCAGGACGGATTCTATCTTTAAGCCAAACCAAAATGTGGGCATGAGGCAAACCTCGCTTTTGCCACTCTATCGTATACAGCCAACAACGTGTGATACCAAAAATTGTATATTTAACAATAAAATCAATTAAGGATTTCAATTTTTGTTTAAACACACGTGCAGTTAAATCATGACGATGAATGGCTTGTTGTCCTGGCAATAGTAAAGTTTGTATCTCTTCCCAATTCGGATTACATGTGAATGTAATAAATAAATCCGGTCGGCCGTAATGACGTACGTAAGTCATCGCATCTTGTATGTATTCCTGCATGTTCCGTGGACTGCCGATGTAGCTTGAAGGTAAAATGAAAGCATTACCGATGTCATTGGGATTTAAATTTCCATCGATGTTTCCAGCAACAGCATCTCGTAAGTGAATATATTCTTCCGATCGTAGTTTTGCCTGGTTGAATCGAAGGAATCGCAAGCGTTCGCTTTCGACCTTAGCATACATATCAACAATGTATTGATGGAACAGCTGACGATATCGAAGGATATAATTGTCTTGATGTTGTCTAACCATTATTCGGTGTGCGTAGTAGTTCATTGAGCTAACTTTATTATTTCTGTAATCACCTAAAAAAATAAAAAATAAAATGCAATACGAAATTAAAATCTATACATACAGTAAGAAAGTAAATAGATAATTGTCAAATTTACCGGTATTTGGATCATACTGTTTGATATTAAGGTGATATTCATCTTGTCCTTGCCAAAATATCAATGGATATTGTAGTGCGTCATATGAACGGTGTAGATCCTAAATCGTACTGACAGTGTTGTCTCGCCGTGTAATGTTTATAGATCTTTTGTCAACTGGATCACCAACCATGATAACAGCAACCTCATCAACAGTTGGAGCGTTGAATCTACCAGCATGTTCACCTAATGGTACTTTGTCGGCTTTTATGACGATTTGATAATTGTCATTTTGCAGTCGTGGCGAAACTCTTTTGATCAATTGAATTAGTTGATTTAGTTGGATAACCATCAATATCCGTGATCGTGTCATTCGTATGCGGCTTTGGGAAGTTTTTTTTACATTTTCCATTTTCCATGCACGGTGAGGTCATGTTGAAAACACCGCATGGCCCATGGATCATGTGTTTGGTGACAATATCAAATAATTCTTGATCAATTAATGGGTCTGGAATTTCGGCTGAAATTATTTGATCGATTTCTTCAGGACGGATTCTATCTTTAAGCCAAACCAAAATGTGGGCATGAGGCAAACCTCGCTTTTGCCACTCTATCGTATACAGCCAACAACGTGTGATACCAAAAATTGTATATTTAACAATAAAATCAATTAAGGATTTCAATTTTTGTTTAAACACACGTGCAGTTAAATCATGACGATGAATGGCTTGTTGTCCTGGCAATAGTAAAGTTTGTATCTCTTCCCAATTCGGATTACATGTGAATGTAATAAATAAATCCGGTCGGCCGTAATGACGTACGTAAGTCATCGCATCTTGTATGTATTCCTGCATGTTCCGTGGACTGCCGATGTAGCTTGAAGGTAAAATGAAAGCATTACCGATGTCATTGGGATTTAAATTTCCATCGATGTTTCCAGCAACAGCATCTCGTAAGTGAATATATTCTTCCGATCGTAGTTTTGACGTTTGCGTTTTGACGTTTGCCGCTCGCGTTGTTGAGGTTAGATTTTTTCGGTGGCATTTGACTGAAAATAATAATTTTCTTGTTCTTATGATATTCTCTTGAAGACGTTCGTTACACTGTTCTTGAGATTCTTGTGCATGACCTGCTGTCCTGATTCTTTGAGCTGGATTTCTTGATTCAATTTGTTCTGCCAACTGATGGGCTCTTTTAATACGTTTGCGTCGAATAACTGTCACTGTCAAATAATAACAGACATTAGCGCCATCAACCCAGTCGAAAGGTATCGACATCTGTCAGTTTTATGACTGCCAAATAATAACAGACAAATAATTAGCGATAAATTAAAATTGCGACTATAATTTGAGATTTAAACTATCCTATCTCTCAAGTGCACATCGAACTGCACATGGTGTTCAAATTTTATTATAATCGGTTAAGTGGTTCAGCCGTCCATTGAGGACAAACATTGTGACACGAGATTTATATATATTAAGATTAGTAATACAGTAATATAGATGATATACTTATAATAATACTAACTAATGAAACACTGACAGTTTGATAAAGCGCTCAATATCATATTCGAATTTAAAAATTTGACCTCACGACTGTTGGAACGTATTATTTATTTATAATAATTATATTTCAATTACTATTATTATCAAATTGAAATATTATGCCCGCGTTATTTTATTATTAGCCGCGCGTCAAATTTGTCAAAAAAATAAAATCGTGTTAAAATTTTTGATGAATTAAAAGAATGTTATGATACCATTGTATATTTTTTTGTTTTAATCTACTCAAACCTAAAAAATAACCCATCGTCGCCTTTATGGCCATCCAAAACTCATATCGAATGGGTTAAAATGTTCGCAGGCACAAATGAAGATAGGATATAAAGCACCAGGGGCGCGAGTAGTCTGGGTGGGAGATGCTGTTAATGAAGCCTCTAGGGCCTAGCTGTAAGACGTCAGGTTCTGGGTAAATAATTTACTGCCACTAAACAATGTATAGAAGCAGTTTATATTATACGATAGCATCAGGGTGCCATAGCCATTCTTATTTTGAAATAATATATAATTACCTTCATTAATTATTAATTATTCCCTAATTTAATTATTTTCCTTACAAAATAATAATGATACATGTTACTAATTTAATAACCATTTTTGGTACTGGTTTGTTCAACGACTAAGGAAATATTTATGCAAACAGGCAGTCATTTTACATATAGATAAAGAAGAGAAAGAGAGGAGATTTTATGCATATTAACAAAAATATATATCCGCACAAAACAAATTGTAATTTTTTCATTTATCTGCACGGCAACTTATTTGAAGTATTATTATATGTTCAATTAAGAAAATGATAAAGCTTTCCTATTAGATAAATAACAGTTTCACTTTCACTGCAACCCCCCTTCCCCCCAAAGTGAATTACCGAAGACGCGACCAGAGACATCTTCAAGGACGCCCAGCTGACTGCTTTAATATTCAGTTGGCGTTCGACAAACAGCATTGGTGGCCGGTAACTAGTGGTCCCGAGATGTCATTATCGGCTTCGGACATACAGGGAATACGCTATTTTTCATCGCAAAAATCTACACGTTTCCCCCAATGATAGAGGTAGAGGTAATGTTACCTATACTTGCCTGCCTACGTGAATACGGTCAAGTGCATGGTTTCGATGGTGGTTTACTTTTGTGGTTAACGGAAATTGTACCTTCGTTATAAAAAAGGTGATGAATAACAAAAATGCTGGCTTGTTATATTTCTTTCAATTTTTATCTAGATTTCTTTCGATTATTTCTGCGAAAGGAAACGAATTTAAAAACCTAAGGATAACAAAACGTCTGATTTTCTAAGGCAGAAGATATTATGAAAAATTGCATAAAACATAGTACGTTATATTAAAAAAAATACTACCACTGTCGCATAATAATATATTAGAACTGATATAAAGTAACAGGTTTATTTATATAAATATATATAATATGAATTAATATATTCAAATATATTTCATATATCTATATTTATTTGTTATTTTTAATTTTCCTTATTTTAGTAGGGCCCGAATTATTTATATAATAGTATAACCAAGTTCATAGAAATTCTTTTTTTTTAAACTTTTTAGGTAAATGGTCTAAATTAACATGTTTTTTATTCACCTTCTTGTTAAACTAATCACTTGATGTTGACAATCATTTATGTATTTATTTATTTATTTATTTCAGGAAACAACAGCTTACATGGTAATTACAATAGAAAAAAAAAAAAAACAATCAAAACACAAAGCCAATAATAGTTTCCTCCAAAATTAGAAACAATATAGAAAACCCATTCGGTGGCGAGGCCGGGACCAGGACGTAGGAGGGGTTGGGGGTTGGGGGTAGGGGACAATCACCAGAATATAATATTAAACCCAATATAATAAAAAATATAATAAATTCTACACATACATATGAAATAAATATACTATTCAAGGGCTAGAGTAGACACTCTCTTGAATGCCGGGAAAGTAGTGTTAAATATATCGATGTCACTCAACATGCTGTTGTAAAGCTTACATGCTCGATGTATATATGAATTCTGAATCATAAAAGGGGTGTTCGTCTTTACAAGTTTGAAGTCATTTTTCATTTGAATTTGAAAGACTCGAAGACTTTATAGATTAAAACGTAACTTTTTTTATATGGATCGATATATTTGAGATTTTTTGAGTATCTAATATCACAATAGGTATGTTGTTTGGTTATGTATGTGTCGTAATAAAAAATATATATTGTAGAGATATTTCAGAGGTTAGCCATATAAACACGGTTTTTATATATGCTTAGGATATATATTATCTTACTAAGTCGACTGAAAACGAAGATATTAATTTTTAAAAATTGGCTGAAAACGAAACGCGACGGTTTTGCAACGCAAAGTTCTAGCAACAAGATGAGACACCGAAAGACTCGAATGCCGTCCTTAGGACCTGTCTGTTAGAATCTCGGAAGTAGGTGGAAGTATTTACCTTGAGAATATAGCTCTTGGCCTAATATAAAAACACTGTAAATCATTTATTACAAACATACAAATTAAATAAAAATAATATTAAATTTTAAATCACGCTATAGGCACATTATACTATATGCTTACCGTAATATATTTGACAAGTTATTATAAAGTATTTTATGCCACGTTGTTAGCTACCTATAAAATGTAAAAAAGGATAATATTAGATTTTTTTTTATAATACACGAGGTTTTTACGTTCATTTATATATTTATACTAAAAACGGTAGTTATAATTCTTTATCGTGCATAAAATTTAAAGAAGAAATTTGCAATACAATTTTATATTATTATATAAATACCTTTTTTTAAATTTTATTAATTTAAAAAAAACATTTTTATTTATTTATTTTTTAAATCATTTTTTTTTGCTATGAAAATAATAATCATTAGTATCATGACATATTATATTCTGTAATAACAAACTTATATTATTATATTAAAACAAACAAAACAAACTAAAAAAAAAAAATCTCATGTCATAAAATATGTCTGAATCTGGCACTCTTGAAGAGTGATATTTAAATGCTTCTGTAGTCGTGCATATACTGTTAGAAGACGATAACAGTTCGTTAAAAGTAGCTCAGCCAATTGATAATACAAACGCAAAGATTATAACTTCTTGAAGAAAATACACTCCTACCAGTAGGGTTCACGAACCCAATACCTATGAACCTGATGAACTATGAACCTGATGAATAGGATTTTTTTATCAGGATCACGGCGGTATGACAACACTCAAAGATCACTCCTCCAAAAGTGGAAATGCAGCCGCGAAGATAAGAGAGACGCCCATCGATACTCATAAAACTATTGACATTAGTTGGAAGCGAATTTCTTTGGTTTCGTCACGGGGCGGCCGTGCTCGAGAGGCAAATGGGGCGGGGCGCAGGGGGCGCCGTTTGCACGGGAATGATCCACTTAACCACGGATTTATGCCATCGTTGAGTAGAATATTGTAAGCTTTTGGTTATAGTCGAACCTCACTTATGCCCGCAGAGGGAAGTATGTTTTTGAAAAGCGCATTCACCTTGACGTAAGGGAATGATTTGAAAGTCAAATATGCTATGTTTTCATGGTTCACTAATCTTTTAAACTTTTATAAATTTACTAGAAAAATGCTAACTAAGAATGCTAAATCAAACTTTTTTTTTTTTAACAACAAACTAATATTTCTTTTGTCTTTAAATGCCAATGACCTTTCTTGATATAATGTATATTCGCATTTTTAAAAATATCTTACCTAAACGATATAGAAAAAAAATGTTCCAGTTTTAATTTTAAACAAAGATTAATAAAGTCACGCGCTACGAATAATGTAACATAAATAACAAATTAAGTTATTTTTCATAAAGTTAACGAAACAATGCATGGACTCAATACATCCGTTGCTCAGCAGTTGTCGCCCCTTCAAAAAAGCAGCCTTTTAAGTGATTTACTCTACAAAGCTCCTTCCAAACATTCTATTATATTTTATTAGGGCCCCCGCCACCCGGAATGTCTTCATGAAAAACATGTTATCAATTTATTATAAAAAAATATAACAAAGTGTCGGGGTATCCGTATAATAAAGTGGGGTTAAAGTGATTCCCCTTTTAGCGCTCCCTCGGGGTGCGGCGCTTCGCGGGATTTTTAAAGTTTAACTTTATGAAAGTATTTTGCGCTCCTTGAATTGATGGCATGGGGCATGTTTTGCGCTGACATCTGACGCGGTCGCTTATGTACTTCTCTTATTTTAAAGATCGAAAGGTATATGAAGCTCAAGGTATTAACATGTCATTTTAAACAAGTAGTAATAAATATATTTTACACACGTAATATATTAAAATAACACACAGTCTGACACAGACCCTGTGATAATGCACAGATCTTAACAAAAAAACAGAAGTACTTAAATATTGAAATAAGTTTTCACTATAATATGAATACCACTGTATTATGTTCCCAGACCTCTTAATTAGACTAAAATCTGTACTGAGAAAGTGTAATTTTCTAAGCGGCAAAAAAAGTTCATAGATAACCCTCAAGTTGGATCATAATTGTGATCAATAAATTATTTTAAAGACTCGAGTAAGTTGTTAATAACATTATTATTAAAAAGAAATACCTAAAGAAAAAGACATGTTCAAATACATCATAATAAGTAGTCCGTAATGTTGATAGCTCTGATAGCATGTATATAGAAAAATTAAAACCGCCTTCCGGCCAATATAAATTACAATATTAACTTACAGTTCTTCGAAATTTTCTATATTTAATATAAGAGAGCTATCGATTAAGTATAGCCCCCATTTCAAAACAACTATTTAATCCTTACGGTACGATATAAATATAGCTTTAGAGGAATGAAAAAAGGTTTTCTAAATTAATTAAAAAAATAAAAATACCATTTCACACTAGTTACGTGGATTATGTGAAACCGTTTTGAACCCATTGGTAAGTCAAATATATAGAGTAGAGGCTTTAAAAAAACGCAACAAACGAAGCTATGTAAGAATACTACTTGTAAGTTCGTCTCGCGTACATTAGATAACTTAATCAAGACTTTCGGAGTACCTTTACTTATTATTACCGACCGCGATAAGGCATTCGACAGTCGAGAATTCCAAGATTATTGTAACGAAAAACAGATAAAACACAAAAAAATCCAGGGTCTTCTCCTAGAGCTAATGGACAAGTTGAAAGGTTCAACCAAGTATAGTAGATTCTCTGGTCACATACTGTTTCCAATTTACCTTGAACCGTGTTTCTCAGAAACAACATTGAACATTTAAAATTCATCGATTATATTTTATTTATATGCGCTGAGCGAAATCACGCTAGGTTTTATGGGTTTAGCTGCTTTCTGATAATCGACACCAATGGAAGAGAATTGAACGAGATTATATTTATTCGTCGATGCTGATTTTCCAATGTGTCATAATATCTAAGAATCGCCAGAAAATAAGGATGGCAGACTAATTAAAACCTCAAATGTTGGTACTTTCACCTCCGACTGCGGTCAGTTCAGATTCTAATGACCTAAAAATTACCGTTTATTTCATTAGAAGAGTTTAGCTTAGGTCATGTTGTCGTACTTCGTTCAAAGTTTTACATTCTTGTCATTTCATTCTTAATATTTCGATGTTATTTTACTATGTGATCGCAGATCACGAAGATGGTAAAATAAGGTACGCGGAGCCATCTTGGAGTACGGAAGTCGTCCGTTCTGGGTCCGGTCACAACAGGGGCGTATGTCCGTAACAAACTGCCTCTGTAATACAATAACGGCCGGAACAAACTGGGCCATAAAATATCGGCAGTGCATAAATCAGTTATTCCACCTCGCCGCCATAACTTACGAGAAAAATAGCCGTGATTCTAACGGCGTGTCTCTGTTAACAGATTCTTTGCCTCACCGAGAGTGCATTTCTCAATTCGGAAATTGGCCAAGGAACAAAACTAATAGATTATTAGTAAATTACTCGCCTAATAGGTTATACAAGTGTATTGCTAAATATAATATTTTCCTTAAAAATCATTCAAAACAGCTTGGTTATATGAATAATGAAATATATAATATATGAAAAAACAAAGCTCCGAGGTCCATCTTGTATTAGACTATTAATCTGAATGTGGCTAGATGAGTAATAATACATCGAGTTACAAATATTTAAATAAATATATATTCTGCAAAAAAAATGTTTATCTTGTAAACAAACAACATTACAACGCACCTGATATTTTTTGCAACGTTAGTGTTTTTTGTTTATGCGATCATATACAAGCATATACAGGCGTATTCACAAAGAATATTCACTGATTTTCTTTTAGGGGGTTAAATTATATCGACAACTAAACCGGTCTTATGAAAAGAAATAATAAAAAAAAAATACACTAATTTTATGTAATTATTTTATTATAGGTATTATTATTAAACTTCGAAGTACTTCGCGAGCTCGGCGGTCGCTGCCCGACCTCACGCCATGCGTTCAACCGCGTTCTCAAACACTAAAATGAATTTCTATTAATTTTGAATTCGTTTTCTTGTAAATATAAAAAAAAACAATATTTTTGGCTGATTAATGTTTGTTTGTTGTAGATCAACCCCCTAATAATAAATCAGTGAATTTAAATACATCCTGTAATTTAACTATTTAATGTAAGTATAATTACAGGGACATTTTATTATATTCGCGATAGGAACGACAGTAAAGTGCGCATTTGAGACCTGTAAATCTTTTGAATAGCGGAAGAAATCTTTTGACCGTAGCGACAGATGGCTCTGGTGTGAAGGGAGTGGGGGAAAGCAAGAGAGCGGGGGAGTCAATCACACCCTCGCCATTTAGTTTTTCGGCGACTTTCGGTCAAAATTTTAAGTACAAATTAATTCACACCGAATCTTTAATGTCGGCTCCATGGACCGATAAACAATACTACCAATTCAGTAGATCGACAGCATTACACCATTTTTATTTCGGTTCATTTTTAAAAGTTTTAGTGTGACTTTGGTATGTAATTCGACAACCCAAAATGGTTTATCATTTTTGTTAGAAGTCAGTTAGTTATAATATTGGAATAGGTGATGGCGGATCGTAATGAATTAATAAAGACGACGAATGAAGATGGCGGATAATGAATTTTCTTGATAAAGACATGCTCATTCCAACGCCTTAACAAACGGTTTTAAATAAAATTTATTCGCATGCAAATCCTTACCTACCTTCTTATTATCGAAAGAAAATATCATGAAAAACTGTATAGAACATAATAAATAATAGGTTTTAATTTTGTGCATAAGACAAATGTTTAATAAAATTATTTAAAAAATGCAATTAAATCTTTTAAATAGACTCACTAAAGAGTTCCCACGATTCGTTTTGCGCGCTATCTGTCCTTTGACGTCATTAGCGACCAGGCTAGAATCATATTACAGTTTCGTTAGAAATTTCGTTTATTTTTTATCCACTGCTTTGCAGCGTCTGAACGAAAATTAAAATGTCACGAATGTAAATTTCAATTACTTTTCTCAAACTTACTGTACTTTTTTCAAATAATTAGTTGGCATTTCCCACGCTTAGTTTCTAGCCCAGTAGTGCGACGTCAAATTGTGGCCTGACGGGACTCATAATACGGATTCACTTGACCTCAATATAGGTAGGTATTTTGTGACCAGGCAATACTCATATTACGTATTTACTCGAAATTCTTATGTTTGACCTACTTCTGAAATGTCTTCCCACGATCGATCTAAAAATATAATGTTAAAAAAATCATCAGCTTTATGAAGGAATCGGGTTACTAAGGCATATTAATTTCAGCTTGACCCAAGAAAAAGTCATTAATAAGCATTTTTATTACATAAATATAATTTTACCTGTATTAAAACACGTACCATTCTGAGAAGTGACTTGTAAGTGTATGAAAACCCGCAATTATTTTTCACCTTTTAAACTAGACGCGAGTTTTCCAGAAGAGATAAAAATAAAGCGCGTATTGGCACCGTGAACTTCCCCTCTTCGTTGACTGCACTGACCCAACCGGACGTTTTGACGCCATAAACGTCAGAGTCAGTGGCGCGGGCGGCAAGGGCGGCAGGGGCGGCAGGGCGCGGGCGGCGGCTCTTTGATCGGATCCCTTAGCTTCGCCGCCCCACGCCAATTGAACCGCTTAAAAAACGAACCT
Organism: Neomicropteryx cornuta; assembly: GCA_020383195.1. Taxonomy (NCBI): domain Eukaryota; kingdom Metazoa; phylum Arthropoda; class Insecta; order Lepidoptera; family Micropterigidae; genus Neomicropteryx; species Neomicropteryx cornuta. The sequence continues at coordinate 12,137,220 of JAHKQU010000012.1, forward strand.
CGACACGTTCGCATTATGTCACGTAGCGCAATTCGAAAACTTACTTATCGAAATAGCGGTTGCTTAAAACCACTAACTCCCTGCTTTAACGACCAATTTTTTGAAAAATATAATTACAAAGAAAATGTAAAATAAATGCACAGTACGTGCAAATCGTTAAGATATAGTAAATTGTAAAAGTTATTTCTTTAAAACGTATTTTAGATGATTTTCAATCTTATTAAATTTTCATCGTTTTTCATTGTTTCATTTTAAATAATTATGTTACTACTATAATGAATGTTTGGCCGTATATATTAAATCTCTAACGTTCAAAACAAATCATGTTAAAATTCAGCTACGAATGATTTTGCAAAAAATCGAAGTAAGCTTTTTCCTCCGGCCGATTTTGGTGGTAAAAGGTAGGAAGAAAGATGGTCGACCGTATTTTATGGCCGATGTCCAGCCAATAAATACTCCCCACTCCCACTTTTGGCACCCACAACGCAAATGCTAAATCTTCCGACGTCCCCTTTATTAATATTTTTACGACAATATATGATTACCGGATTGCAAAAGACATTCAATAAAGAACCGTCGACTTATCTTAAGTGCTTCTTCCGTATTCAATTATTCGTCGGACGCGTGTCCTATTTTAGTACGATCTTTGGCATGTTTTGGAATATCAGCAATGCTTCAAACTATCCATCCGCACTGTTTGCAAATTAGATGTCGCAGGCTGAGAAACACAGAGCTTCTGATTATGTGGGCCTTCGATTGCCTGAGCGCCATTTTATGTAAAGTAGCCTAAATTAAAGAAAGCAGTAGTAAATTTAGGAAAAAAAATTGCAATGCCATAAAAACTATACTGTGACCGCGTGTGTGTGTGTCGTCTAGTAGTCAATGTGTTTGAATGCGAGCGCAGAGCTTACGGGATCGAATCCACATCATTGACACAAGGATTGTGTCATTTATCTTTTCAGGCGATTTACCGCTGTTAATAAACAATCATCAAATAAGTCAAAATTATACACTAATCATGTGCTTTAATTTTTCATTTTTCACATATCCATTATTTTTATTTTCATCAACCTCATACACAAGTCACTCATAAAATCATCTCATCTCACCATAATCCTTTATTTTAATCACATATCCATTATATTTATTTTTTTGTTAAAATATCATCCTTTTCTTATTTCATAATAAGATGGTTAAGATTGGATGATAAAATATTTAAGCTTTCGCCATTCGGCGTCATCTGAAAATATACATATATTTATTTATTTATTGCGGTAATTTTACATGACTATCAGACGCTTAGAAAATTATAGAAAGATTTGAATAACATACTAATACATACTATGACAATGATATATAATATTTTCATACATACTAAATATATACAAATACAAATAAATATTATATAATAATATTAAATATTATACTCAGAATATAATATGTTCAGATTTATGTGTTCTGTGTGTGTTAGGTCAAAATTGATGTAGGTAAGTTGATTTTCACATTCCTGCCTTGTTTTATTAAGCACGCAATTTGACACCAATTGCTTGTTTTTCTACGATGACGTTGTTTAATTGGATTTGACTGGATTTATTAATTTCAGTGAAGAATATATTATGCATTCTGGTTGCTAGAAATATGAAATGCTTTAAACTAATTCCGCTTTATACAAAAATATTTGATAGCGATTCAAGTAAGGCACCAAACTGGTTTTAAAGTAAAATCCAGATTTCCGCTCACTATATAATTGAATTCGCCATTTTAAATTTAAAGATTGTTCCTATTGTTTTCTCATAGAAAGCAATATTTGCCTGTTGTTGGAAGCACTGTGATTAAATACTTTCAGCGTTTTATTACCATACATTACAATGTAGTAATCTACTGAATAATATACTGAAACATATTTTGGTTTTGTCACTTCTGATTTTTTGTTCCCCTCGAAATAATAGTACTTCTGATAATTAGCAAATTTCCTGGTTAAGGGCCATCCTTTCGCACACCTTGGATTATTTGTAAATGTATTATATATTATATAGGTTGTACTAGAGGAATGTAGAGAGACAAGTATACGTATAAAAGTAGAAAGCAATAGTCGGAACTACAAATAATTATGCATCCACTTTACAGTATGATAGCTATTAGCGATTGAAGATGGTATAACGTAGGAAACATTCAATTGGAATTTGGGAATATTAATAGAACCCTAAATCACGGCTGGAAAATGCCTCCTCAATCGCCCCTGAGCTCCCGAATCTGACGATAATATAGTTTAGAAGATAGAAATCTTCTCTGCTTTGGTTTTGCGCTTCGTTTGACACTCTGATATCCCTCACGAATGAACCCTCTAATAGATTAAATATATTTTCTCCCCATTAAATTTATACTAAAAAGTTATCTTAAAATATGCAACAAAATATATTATCTTATTTAAATGCGCTTAAATACGTATAATTAAATTATTTAATTTTTAATGGTTTTTTTTAATTTATATAAAAAATCTATAAACTTCAAGCACCTACATCACTATATAATTATATTCTATAATCGCAATTTAACTTATATAGCCAGCCTCACAGCGGGCCTCTAGGTAAATTTATAGATACACATTTTGTTATGTTATTTTTTTATTATGTTTTTTTTTATCTTTTTATGTTAGTTTATGAAATGTCAACTGAGAATCTATGTTCTACAACTGATTACATCACCTTAGAATAGCAAAATACGCTATAAAGGTGATGTAAAATTAAATGTATTGTTTATATAAAAAATAATAAATAAATGAAATAGGTACTGAGTTGAAAAGATTTATACTGGCTTCTTGTCAGTACTAATTTATTTAAGTAAATAGTTAGTATCGGACCCCAGACCAGGGAAAATATATATTTTTTTAATTTTCCCAATAATTATGATTGTGGTGGGAAAACAAGTTCGTTCTCAACAAATTTGTAAAATGTTTTCAGCACAACCTTGCGTACATAATATCGATATTCCTAAGGTGCTGAAGAAACCCCTAATTATAAATAAATAGATTTGTGTAGCTTTAGGTATTTTTAAATGTAATATATAGATATTAATGAAATGGTGTAATGCACCAGAAACTAATTTATTTTAAACACAAGCTAATTATTTTTTATTCTTGCATAATTTTAACATAACATACAAACCGCAAAAATGTACCATAACATATACTATACAATAAATTCAATTATGCGTACAAATATTTTTTTGTTATAATTATTCTAGCATGTTAGGATTTATAAGGTAAATATCAAATTATGATTAATAAAATATAATAAGCTTTTAATGCTCCTCTGAAAGTTTTCAGTCTGAAATGCTGGCCTTTCCCCGCAATTACGCGGCTGCCTCCTGAAATCGGCTCATCTCGGTTTCCTCGGGTGGTCCGACGTCGGAAGCATTATAAGATTCGACTATGCCACAAATAAAATCAACCACAATCCACTTACATGCACTTGAAGTGAGTTCGAAATCGATATGAAGCTCGTATTATGATAGGATTTGACTTCGATGAACCGTGAGGTTTCATTCGTATTACGTTCAACGTATAGGCGCACTCGTTTACGATGGCTGTAGGAGGGAAGGGGGAGAGGGGGGCTCTAACCTACATCCCCCAAATAAGAGTACAGACATGGTTGTGCGTAGATGCCTAACTTCAACAATAACGACTTTCTTGAATTCAACCTTATTATTTGGTTTCAATACGAAAAGAAACTATGATAAAGATTTTTTAGGTATTTGTATTTTAGAATGTATAAATTAAATCCTATAGGTATATAAGATCCCGCATTTAATTTTTACAAGATTTTATTTACCTTTACTCCTCTGTTTGTGCGCAAATCTTTCAATCGATTTTACAACCACTTCCGATAGCTGCCAATCATGCTGTTTTTTATACACATTGGCTTTAGATGATAATTAACACTTTGGATGAAGAATAGTAAACAAAAATTAAAAAATATTAATAAGTTAATCTAGCGTCATTAAGCTGATACAGAGCACAGAGCTGCAAATATATGATTTATTTAAACTAGCGCAAAATCAAGGGGTATATATTGCTACGTGCTACTAAACGAAACATAATGAAATATATAAATATTTTTAAAGCAAGATTTTAATTAATGAACTAAAAAGGTAAAAATTATTTTTTATCCAAGTCATTTATATGTCACTATAAAATCTTAGAGCGCTCAATAGTTTCACAGTTCAATTAATTTAATTCGAATGAAAGGAATATTGATAATTTTTCTCTTAATTCATTCTTTTTATGAGTTGTCTTGAATTTAATTCACTACAATATAATATGTTTAATATGGATTAATTACCTAGATTTCTTAGGTAACAATTATTGATTATTTATTTCTTCGATGCGACACCATGTAAGTATCCTTACGACATGTGAGCGTTAATTCGTTATAGGCTAGAGGTATAGTCAATGGCTCGTTATTAAGAGGTCAATAGCTGTTCGTTATCGCTTCAATTCAAATGAAAGCCGACAATTGAAACAAAGTACAGCGGATTTCGCAACTGCTACGAATTATCGCACCTTTGTTGGCCGTTTATGAATTTAAGCTGTCGATGAGGTGCCGATCTGAAGTCAATCGCACATTTTTTAAAACGTTGAAATTGATTGCTGAACGTGCATTTTTAAATCCACAGATTTTTTTTATGAAACTACAAATGATTTTTAACTAATATTAGTTTTCGTATAAACATTTATTTTATTTTATTTATATAAAAAATACTTACTATACATAATGACAGTTACATAGAAATACATTAATTAACAACTTAAGCCGACTACATGCATCTCCAATTTAACATATGCGTTTAACAGGATCTAACGATCTAAGGATCTAACGAACTAGGATCTAATTTATAAGTGATAATAGTGAATGTTGTAATCTGTGAGTATATTTGGGTGTAGAATGTAAGAGTGTGTTAATGTGTATCTATAATATATATACGTGTGTCGGTGACGAGAATACTAATACTATTATTATTTATGTTCAAAGAGAGTTATTTTTATGTTGAGTATAAAGTCGCCTTTATGCAAATGAAAAATGTCTGTTTCGCTGTTTTACCAATACGCTTTATGACGGTATTGCACTTAGGCACAAAAGATAATTCTCTATTTCTAGTTAGATGTGACGGAACCCTTAAGCACAAATTACTTAGCAAATAAGAGCCGTCTATCTGCTTATGTATCATGTTGTGCAATAAGGTCATATAATTGATTACCCTTCGGTTCTCCAGGCTCACTAAGTTGTGATGGGATAATGAGTCCTCGTTGTTGTTATACTGACGTGGTTGCTTAATAAAGCGGCGCTGCATACGTTCCAGCCTATTTTTGTATTGAGGCGACACAGGTGAAGCAAATTCTAGAACACTACGTACGTATGCGACGTAAAAGGTCTTGACACTTTACACTTTGAAAACTTACAAAACACTTTACACAAACGATTTATAAAACCGCTAGTTCTGTTGGCTCTAAGTATGATTGCTTCAATATATGCGTCGAAGCTGAGTTTGCTATCTAAAATTAAGCCATGATCCCGAATAGTGTCAGTTTCAATGATCATGTTACTTGTAGTTAAACATATCATATTATTTACGTAGGTTTCCATATTAACAATGATTCAATAAAATTAAATATGCGCTTCTCTTAAATTTATAATTTTATTATTATTATTTTATTATTCTACGGTCAATCGGTATTATTATTTTTTTTCGACAATATTTACGAAAACTGTTAGGATAGTAATTCTGTAATTACCGTATTCCTAGGGTTATGATTATAATGTAAATGTCATAACTCATTCGATTAAAAAAAAACTGAAAAATCAAAATCATCCGGAATAAAACACTACGTGGTTTATCTAAAAAGTGCGTATCCGGCATCAGCACAGGGTAATAGTGCAGGTAGTGGTCCTAAACGGCAAAGTGGCCTTGTTGGCAGTTGGGCAGTTCCAACGCCTGCCTCCGTCAGCTGTCAGCTGTCACGCTTCTGCCTCCGACGCGGACGGCGCAGTACACCGGCTGATTGTCTTTATCGACTGGCGCGTCGCACAATCGATATTCTTCTCACCAGCTTTCCATTCCACGCATTCGCCCGCATTTTCTCCCTGCAATTGCCGCCATCATATTGATAAAAAAAGAGTACCGAAATTGCCACCTTTGAACCTTTTATTCTACATATTTGTCTTTTGAAGCGGATAACTTAAACTTAAATCCTCATTTTGTAAAATAAATAAATTTAATAAAAATCTTTTTCGATTACATCTTCAGCAATATTCAAGGATGTTTAATTTTTTGGAAAAAATACGTACAGATTTTTTTTTGTGTCACTTTAAAATAATGATTACCCTCGCCCTTTCTAAATGCGCCACGAGTAGGCACTCTAATGAATGGTACTTTTTAGTATTCTGATTTAGAGTTTTTACGGTTGGCCCTTTGTGTTATAATAAAATGATATTTCTTACATAATTATAAGTTATTAATTGCCGGCACACACAGTCCCAACCGAGGGGAAGTCCCAACAAATAAATACCATAGAATACCTAATAGTAATTGAAATACGAATATAGGTAGTAGCTCAGAGTTTTTGATACTATTTTGTAACGATTGTGTCAAAGCGATGCACTGTTTTGGACACTATTTTGTTCTAGATGTTCATCGACCATTATTATACTTGTAAATAATAATGTATTTTTTAAATATATTTTTTTTTTACACAGAACCCGTAGCTCTAAAAAATTAATTTATTTAGCATCATGTTTCAAATTTAAGTTAAAGTATAATTAATACGCATTCAGTGTTTAATATTTTTATAATTCTGTTACCTTTTGAAATGGTTGAAATGAAATAATTAAAAAAAATATACAATGTATAAGTATCGGGTAAAATGTAGGGGTTAATGGACATATAAGTTAATTTTACGGCATTTTAAAATCCAATAATAACATGAAACAACAAAAATAGCTCTTAAGTATCCCAAAAGAAAGCGAATCATAGAACCCGTGACCTCGTAAATTTCCTGTCACTTACAAATATTGGTCACTATACCGTCAAACATAAAACTAATAGCGTCATTAAAAATAAATTATCATTATTTAATTTATTAGTTTGGTAAAATTTCTGCGCATTGAATATTGCAGAGATTTCGTTTCGGCCCCTGGCCTTGTTTAAATCAATGCTTATGCATTGATTTAAAAGCCTGAAATTATATGCGTTGTTCGATTTTGAAAATTATATCTGTTTATCAATTTATAAATGAATTTAATTTAAAATATAATTAAAATCGATTTTAGGCTTTCCGCTGAACCGAGGAATTTAATAACTGGAAAATTAAATTTCATTCAACATTTCGTGAAAGATGTCTTTGAAGGTGAAGCTTAAATCTAAACGAGTCAGAATAGCTCAAAATTTGAGGGAGAAATGGACGCCGTCAACTTTAGGGGTCGAGACGGACGCTGCCCCGAAGGGCGGGGACGCCTTGCCCAAAGGGCGAGGACGCCTTGCCCAAAGGAGCATATCTAAGCCGATCGCATAAGATAATAACAAATGTCGGCGTGGATCGCAAGGGTCACATTTGCGCCGAACGGCCTCAATGTGTGGTTTCTGACATTTTTTTTTGTTCATTTTTATTATTATGCCGAAACCGTAAAAACACAGATGCCGTCCCCTCTGCGCGGCGCGGCGGGTGCGGCGACACCCCATAACGCTGACCGTTATTACCTTCATCTGTGAGACCTCCAGTCCGGCCGATATAAAAGTCCAGGCAGTAATAAAAAGCAACTATTATAAAATAGTGGCGTCCGCAGGAATGCCGACACACAACCCCTCCGCCCTTGCCCCCGCCCCCGCCCCCGCCCCCGCCCCAGCCTCTGATGACGTCGCCTTCGCGCGCTTTGATTCGAAATGATACGATTACGTATTCCGCACGATTGTTCTGATGCAATTTATGGGCGAGCGTAGAGCCGAAACTAAAACGATTGATCAGGCATGCCTGATGCAGTACGTACTCCGGCAACAGCATCACAACTTATTTGTAATATTGGAAATATATTGATTGCATGACTTTAGAAAGCAAAACTAGTGTTATAAATTTAAAACTGTATTTTATTTTTACTATTAGCAATAAGGAAAAAAAAAACAAATTTCGAGTTGATTATCTCAAATTGAGGAAGCCATTTCGTGTATTTTTTTAACATTATTTATGTATATTAACTACCTTAATCTACAAATGTAGCAATAGAATTAATGTTCATATGGAGGCGGAACTGTAAAGTAAAAGTAAAAAGTTAAATAAAAGTAACGGTTGTATTTTTACAGTTTTCAAACATTTTTTAGATTTTTTCCGGGAACTTTTAGCATAAGAGAGGGCACATATTTCAACAGTGCGTTTCACTGATTTAACGTTTTCAGTTACACCCTGTTAAATATGGCAGCAATTCTTATCAAACCAGTGTATTTCCAATTAAACTATTCAGCAGATATAGACAAATCGAGAATAGTAATTAAGTACTAGACATATTGTATCGTCACGGTTTTCCCTGAATTTAAATTGGAAGGGCTAAAAAATACAATTATTTATGGTATTATTGCCATGTCAAAAAGAAAATGTATGCGAGTAAACATGCGAAAAATGAGCGTCGCTGGGCATTTATCCATCGCGAAGCTCGTAACAACATCTAGAACTACTTTCATACGAAATATTCAGTGCTCTTATCAGTCTCGAAACAAAGATAGAATCTCCCCTAAGAATTTAGAGGATACGAGTATCGCGTAAATTCTCGCGCCTTGGAAACAACTCAGAAAAAAAAATAAGCACCTATGGCACCTACCCTACAACACGTTTTCATACAAAGTTAGTAAAAATGGTATGGTGGCTTGCGAAACCTGATCAAGCCTTTTTTTACAAACATACAGATTAAAAAAACCAACAACCGATGTAGAAATAAATACAAGTAATATCTTATACGAACACGAATATATATATCGTATTTAAGTTTAAAAAATAATTTTCACCGTAAATAAAATTAAATATAAAATAAAATAATTAAATTATTATTATTATTAAATTATTAAAAATAAAATAATAATATAAAATTAAAATTATTAAAGTACGGTAAAACTTCCAAATAATGTAAAAAAAGCAAAAACAATAAGAACAAAAGCATAAAAAGTTTTAAAAATAAAAGTGTGTTAAAAGCACATTTTAGATCCGATCGGGCGATGAACATCAATACCGATAGAAATCGAATTTAACAAACTTTTCCAATTTTACTTTACTTGTGGAGCAGAAATGCAAAACGCATTTTTGTTTTTTTTTTTAATTAATGATGCTTTTCCCTGCATGATGGAAAATATTATAGTAACGAAACACCTCTAATCACCTTTAAAAATTGCCAAGAAATTTAGGTAGTCTTGTAAATCATCTTTTGACCTCGTGTTTGTAAATGTAAAACGTCGAGTTTTCAAAGAAGTAACTGCCTACCCGCAGTGAAATGCATTGTGGCCAAAATCAAATGGTAAAACTAACCATGGATGTTTAACACAGATTTTGTCCAAAAGGTATCACTTTTAATAGTGATTATAAGTAGTTTATCTGATTATGTTACCCCAAAAACCCGCATATAAAAATGTACTTTTTAACCGACTTGAAAAATAGAAGGAGGCTCTTAATTTGATATGCATATTTTTTTATGATTTCTAATATTTTTTTGCGTATGTTTTTTACATTACCTCAGAGGTGGTACTATATTTGTTTAGTCAAGTTACGTCTAATTTAAGCAAAGAAAATAAGAACTTAAGGAATTTAAGGTAAGAAATAATAAAAACAAGTGTTACGTTCAAAATGTTTTTATGTCAATTAGGTTTAAGCGTTTTCGATTATTATTCTTGCAAATTGTACCCAAACGCTTATACTTGCTTTACATCAAAGTTTTAATTATAAGTTACTTCTTGTGTAAGAGTTTAATCAACGTTTATTTGATTAATATTTAAAAAATACCATTTTTATACCGAAAAAAATTTGTAAAACCTACTTCAAAATAAATCTACTGCTAAAAAACTGAGATTTAATACGATAAACGTCCTATTGTTGATAAACAATAAAAAAAAACTATCCATTAAAACGTTGAAGTGGGCGCAGAGACATGGTTTATAGTTATACTGAAGAATGCGGTGTGCTTCCGGTGTATTTATTTATTTTACAGGTTTCCCTATGTACCTACACATTTTCTTTTTCATAATAAAAGAATACTAAAATAATAATTCATTAAAAGAAACAGTAACAGTAAAAACAAATATTAACTATAATTAGAAATGACGCTCTCAGACGAAAACTAACAAAATAATAACTAACGCTGAATCTCACAAAGTTGAGTAGAAAAAGGTAGGAAGGGTAAAAGCAGCGAGCTCTTAAAAAGAAAATTAACATTTTAATAGGCAAACATTAAAATGTTAATTCTTTGAAAATGTGTATAGGCGTCCAACAATGAACAAGCCCTAGTGCAAGTTTCCAAACGAAACCAATTTGTCAATCAAAGTGAAAGGCCGTCTGACATACATCCAGTCTCCAACCCTGGACCCGCCCTCTCAGCATCCCCTCCCTCTCCGTTTAACCCCACAGCCATCTCCATGCTCAATGCCACGCTCCGTCAAATTAGTGACGTTACAGTTATGATTTATATTACAATTAAACTTGACATCGTTCCTCGGAGGTGGGAATAACCGGAAGGAAATAACATGAAATTAAAAACTTTAAATAAACGGCTATTATTATGTTCTATTAATAAAGTATTATTGTTTATTAAAATACCCGAGGACAACTGTTATTAGCATATATCGATTTTTTTTTATATACTTCATCTTGAATCGTTATTTCATTATAACAAAATAGAAATAAATTTAAATTCAAGAATTAATCAAGATACAAAGCCATTAATTTTATTTGAGTAGAAATAACACTTTATTAATCTACAGGGCGGTCCCAAGGTCAATCCCAATAAAAAAACAGCTAATAGGTCTTATGATTCCTAGTGTTATTTGTTAAGAAACTGTATCAAACTTCATTATGGTATTCGAGAAAAAAAATGTTGAAGTTTCTATTCTAAATCGTGTAAAACAGATATTTTTCAATGGCTCCTCCCTCGGATAACTACGTCACTGGGTCACTAGGCCGTGGTCAGTCAAGATCGAGGTTAATGACCTGCCACGTTGTTCGAAACGCCCTATTAGGGCGGAGCTAAATGATTGCTGTCAGATGCCACTGGTCGAACAGAGGTCGGTCTAAGAAGAAGGGTTAACTCCTTTCCCCTTCTCTGGGGTTATAAGAGGGATGCTATTGGTCGACAGATAATATTGATTTATCGATTGATAAGATCAATTTACACCAATTTTATTACAAAAATAATAAATTTGGTGATGAATATTTTTCGAATTTTGTTACATAATTTCTTACTCTTAATAGGGAACTTAAACAACCCCTAAAGTTTGTGGGATTGGTCTTAGGACACCCTGTATATTGGTGGTCTGGATATTATATCCAGAAATAATATAAAATAAAAATTCAATTGGATTTATTTCTAACGATATTTTAAAAAAAAACATGAGCTCACAATCTCAATATTCGATTTTAATTCTATATTAGTAGTACATATATTGCCAGCTATGTATGAAAACCTCTGTGTGCATTTGTTTGTCAATGTCTGTTAGTAAGCCTGATACACATAATTATGTCGTTTCTAGTGCATACATAATATTACATTGCATAGGAATGTCAAAAGTTTAGGTGAAAGCGCAGTTGAGAGTCTTTAATGCGGCTCGGATTATAATATTTACGTGTAAATTGCTTTAAGAAGCTTTCTTCATTGTAATGACTTCGCTTATAACGGGTGTTAAAGAAAGGCAAGTCCTGAACATAATAACACACTTATGATATTTCCTTATTTACCTAATTTATTTTATAATTTTTTCATATCACTTTTATGCGAGGGATGGGAGGGGTATATAAAACAAATTTAAAATAATCTGAAAATCAACAATCGGTTTAGAGCATAAAATGAAGGTTGTTAGAGAAAAATCGAAAACTTAAAGGTCTGGTAAAAAAAAACAAAATATATATATATACCGGCTGTCCCAAGATCAATCCCGTAAATTTAAGGGGGTGTATATGTTCCCTGTTACGAGTAAGAAATTATATAAAAAAATATTTGATACCCAAATTAAATATTTTTTAAACTAAGTAAAACAATCATAATATTACGGCAGCGTTCGCCAGGCAGATTACACTCGCTGAAAACACGTCGGGCGCCACATCGTGAATCCAACTCAAGGTCGTGCGGACGTAAACTCGTTTTACACAAATATATTAGGTTTTAAATAGAAACTTCAATATTTTTTTTCTCGAATACCATAATGAATTTTGATATAGTTTAACAAACAACACTAGGAATCGTAGGACCTATTAGCTGTTTTTTTTTATTGGGATTGACCTTGGGACACCCTGTATAAATTTATCTGAACTGAACTGAACCTGAACTAAATTGAAACGTCGGCAAAAACATGACATATGAATAGAAAGTAGAGCGGTATATCGAGATCTCTATTATTATTTTCGACGACCCGCTATTGACTGCGTTTATTCTGTACATGCATATTTAATTTCAATTTACTCAATTCTAGAATGCATTATTTTCTCAATACACATTTAAACTACTGTGATTACGGATCATTTTTGCAAATAGGTATTCGTATGCGCCTATACCGTGCGTTCTACTTGTTAAATTGTGGAAAAACTTGACCTCTTAGGCCATTTTACAGCCTTAGGCCAGGTAAGGCAATTGCTGTAACTTTCGGTAAAAATTTTTTTTCATTTGTTTTTATTAACATTAACATAGTTTAAAAAATCAGACAGGTAGACATATCATTGTCGCAAGCCCGAGTATAAGCATTAATTAGAGAGCCTAATTCAATTAGAGTGAGTATTCTAAGTTCGGGTCGGCCTCCGCAAGAGACATTTTTATACGATAGTTTGACAGAGGGGAAAGGCGGCAAGTAACTGTAACTTTAAACGACTTTATTTCTGCGGCTTTAGAAATTTATTTATGTGTTGAAAACGGCGTTAAGCACTCATTGACTAAATGAGTGACTGAGCCCTTCGGACGTTCTTTCCTATGGCTTCCGGCTTCCAATCGATCGCAATGGGATAATCGCGATCCTCTTAACCCGGCTCTGCAGCGGAGGCGCCTTTAACCCACACTCATATTAATAGCATTAAAGCTAACACTAAATTATGTAAAACAAATTGAAAGATAACTTCTAAATATATAATTATGATGCAAATAACATCGAAACAAAAACGTTAGCGCATTTAACCTTGCATATGTAAAAAAAACTGTGTATTCGAAAAAAAATATTAATAGACTCTAGTATTAAAAACGGTTTCTTTAGTATTACAATATTAAGTAAGTTATTTCCTATATTTTGTTGATTAAGAGCCAGTATATCGTGAGGTGACCTTGAAATTCGGCTTTTGCAAATGGTATCGGTTACATGCACTTCGAGCATCCGGTGACAACATCAAAGAATGAACATTTGTTAGTTTTTATTTATATTTAAAATATAAGGCAATTTTAAAAAAAACTAAGTTAAAGGTTTTCTGTAGAATTTTATTGCGGACATTTCTATGTATAAATTAGGTTTACGTCACATATGTGGTAGTTTAGTTTATGAGAATTTTAAAAAATAAAACTTAACAATTTCAATATTTTTTTATGTAAACAGGATTATTTGTTTAAGCTTAAAGGTTTTCTAGAAATACGTTTAGTTAATCTAATTATATTTTTTATATATGCCTGGTATGAAAAGCTATCTTGGCAGTAGACCTCAAAAACATGAATAAAATGCAATTCGAGTGCGTTATGGCTCTTAAGTAAATAAATAATAATGTTTACACATTTCAAAACAAAAGAACGTCGGATCGCGAATCTTACTGTTTAAATTATTGTTTATAGTCACATTAGTCACAAGTCATATTGAATTATTAGTATAGTAGTAGAAAAAGGAGGGAATCAAAAATATTCTAATTTTTTTCAGAATACTAGTGGCAAGATTTTTGAAGCTGTTGCTTTAGATTTCATATTGTTTCTAAAATATAACAAACATTACAAATACAGTTTTTCGCAGTAAAGCCTTTTTTAATCTGATCCTATATTAATATTTATTAATCCATTACATAAAAAAAATATTATGTAAATTATAATCATTTTGCATTAAAACTTTTTACCTATGTATAGATGTATTCAGAGCAAATATTGATTGATACTAACAGCTGGAATATTTACATTTTAAATATGAAAAATATAAATTAATAATCTTTTCGAATGTACAAACGAAGAGTAGTAAAATCTTCATAAACTATGGCTATTCCAGCGATATACATCTTGGTAACTTTAATTTACTGATGATTTGAATTACATTTTTGGTACAGGCAAAAGTTTCACCTATCATATCATTGCTATTTACCAAAAAAAACTGATTTCCTGGCCTCTCCGTTAAAACTGCATTTTTTGATCGAGCGACGAAGTTTGCCAGGCGGTCATGAAATGACTACTCTAGTGTGACACGTGCTTTTGCCTAGATGGCACCCTAACATAAATGACTGGAAAATTATGATAATTCCAAACAGCTAGAATACTGTGTGATATCATAATGACCAGTGACGTAAATCATGCAAATGAAGCCAGAAAGAAGCTGTTTTTTTTTTTCAAAAACAAAAACTTCCCTTAGCTAGGGGTGCAATACTGCATCATCCATAGCAGGGTGATTATCAGGCAGGAGTATGGTGCACCAGTGAATACTGCTAAAACAGCACGCACTTAATTCAGATTGTTAGTATATGCTGCCTCAAAGGCTTCTAGTAAATTGATGAAATTAATTGTAAGTACTAATATGAATGCGGTTGTGGGTGGTAGAAAGGTAGGTTAGAATTGTACCGAACTCGTCAGGCGCCATTGTTTGTATACGGTATAATTAACAATTAAAATACAATGCTACACCATAATAATAACAACAATAATCAAATGGTACAGTACACACGTGAACAAGTTACATTATCGTAACTAAGTTACAATGTTTTAAATAAATAAACTGTTCTCGTATGATAAAATATGGCCTAAAATATTCTCTGACACCAACAATGTTTAAATTACAACCTAAAATTGCGATCTTAAAATGCTTTAGGAGTAGTGTTAAGAAAAAACCTAATTATGTTTTAAGACACTATAAAATTCACGATATCGCAGGAGGTACATAACAAAAAAAAACTAATTACCTAAGTAACATAGGGAAAACCTATGTCCTTATTTGTCCCAGGGCGTTCGTTCTTTTTTACTCTTTCGTTATTGCTTCCGTTGCTCCCTTCATTTTGGAAAACGCAACTCAGGCTGCATAGTCGCTATCGCTTCTCTAGACAAACAAGCTTGAAATACAATTTGAATTCCTTTATAATTTCATATTTATATATATTATGTTCTTGATATAATTTTTTTTTTATTTTTTGCGATTATAGGAGCATTGTTGCATACAGGTTCGTAAAAGGGTTTTCTTTATTATCTTGTCTAATATTTTATTGTATATTTGCCAGATTTTAATTTAAATAATCCGCAAAAAACAATTAAAAAAATATTTTTCTAAATAACGATTTATAAGATTCGTTTTTTTTTATAATAGTTAAAATACTACGGTAAAGTAAAGATTTTTGACACAACCCTGCATGGGAGTGAAATCTTTCTAGCAGTCTGCAGTTTATTCCTTAGGACTTTTATTTGGGTTAGGTAACCTAAAAATAAAACAATCCGCTTCAAATGACCTTTTAGCTACTAAGCGAAAGTAGCATGGAAACATAAATATACCTAACTAAATACGTTTGCCTGCCGACAAAAAACTTGATTTCTTGGAAAAATTGCAGTTTTACATTTATTATTTAATTAAATTCCTAGCAACGGACCACAAAACATGCAAATATTTTTCTTCGAAAGTATAAATAGTAAATAATCATTTTTAAATTTTCTCTGTAAACAGTTCGTCGAAATGAGGCACATTTGCCATTTCTCGCGTTTATAATATTCTCGGAACATTAAATGGCAAACACAGAGCTAGACGTATTTTAACAAAGCAAAATGTTTTTGAAATATTTTGATTAACGTCGAATTAAAAAAAACTATAAAAAAATGCAATGCTTCCTTAAACAATCAAAAATTTGAAATTTATTTACCCAAATTATACAAATGGTTCGTCATTAATCAGAAAAATGCTTCTTTGGCGTATTGCAATTATTTGAAAAAATATCGTTTATCAATTCTAAATGGTATATATATCAAATTATACCACTCAATGTTTTTCAATGTTGTATCATAGTATCGTATAACTTTCTACGGGGAAATAAAACTATAAAAGTGATATGTATGGTAAGTCTCTCGATTAGAGAAAATAAAGTAAAATGAATAGTTTTTATTACATAGGTATGGGGTTTAGTGACGGGTTATAAAAGGTAATAGCTTCTAAAGCCACCAATATCACAGCGGTCTACCTAACGGTGTCTATCTGACGAGTAATTAGGAGGTTCTTTGCAGCGATGAGATGATTTACAATGTTATTATTAACAATAACACTATCGCGATTGTTAATAAAAAACGTTATCAAATAATTTTGATGTTATATACCTACATATTGCGTCAGTCCAAAGCATCAGTTGAATTGATCAGGCAGATGTTCATTTTGAATGTTCAAATGAACATCTAAACATTCAACATTCATGAGACTGTCAGAGTAAAAGAAAACAATTGAATTACGAGCAACTAAAATATCCACGCGATATTTTTTGTGTATAATTATAATTATTTTATTACCTAAATATACAACGTAAAAATTGAATATAGTGTTGGGGGAATTCAATCTCGGATTATAAAATCAGTAACATTAGTAATCCAGACTACAATCAGGTACCTGCGAGTGAGTAGCTCCAAGCCAAGTTATACAAAGTTTAATTTCTACAGCTCTGAGGAAACACTCACAGACGTTACAATATACGCGAGACTATTTTAGTTAGTAGAACAATCTAAATGCTGCGTCTATTAAATTATATCAAACCGTATTAAACCAAAATATTGAGTTAGTATAGCTCTCGTTTAAAAAAAAAACAAACTAGCCAAGGGTAAAATAGGATAATATTGGAGTAGTTCAAGGGGTAATATTTTTTTTATATCGAGCTAACTTAGAGAAATGCCATCCGTCTAGCAGCTTTATGGTCTAACAAAATTCTACACATCAAGAAGAAGTAATAAATGACTCGATATCGTGTTCTCGTTTTCGTGACATTTCATGCGATCAACTATATTTTGTCGTATTCGTAAGGTTTGTAGCATACCTAACATATGCTACCTGGCCTGTCATAAACGTATTTCCTACCATTTATTACGAAACCGCAATAGTGACATAAGCCAAATAATTATTTCCCTATGTCGCCTATATAAATAACCTAATCAGAATGGAATGACCGTTAGGACGCATTAGCCACTCGTTTACATTATGTGTTCTGATAAAAATATAATTTAGTTTATAACTTATTGCATAACCTCCCGCGTCGCCCTGAACCATTCGACCAATTTTCAGCCCTTAATCGGTCTCGAGATGTTTTGGTTCTGTGGAGCGAAAGCATATCGAACAAAGCCGTCATCAGCGACCGCTGCAGCCGAGCAAAGCTAAGCAATCCGTTTTAAATTGTATATAATTGCGTAATTGTATGCGAATCTTGCAGGGCTGCCGCGACCCGCACCGCACATTCATTGTCATCATTACAGAAGAGGCGACTCTATAGTAATTAACGTGGCGCAGTTGCGATACATAGTTTACGAGTGAATAGTTAAATAAATCCAATAATATTTGTAACATTGCATCTACAATAAAACAATAATATAGACAAATAATATACAAAAATACATTGTATTGCTCATCAATCATATGTAAATTAACTCATTTCTATGATATCTGTAAAACAATTCATTTAATTAAATTAATTTAAAAATAAGAAACATGTTTGATACAAAAATATACCAAACCACAGACCACAGACCAAATTCTATGCACCAGACTCAAAAGTGAAACGTAGAATTAGGCTCAGCAAGCAAAATTTTGAAGCCTCCATTTCAAATTTGAGATTTTCATATCATCGAGAAGTTAATACCTAGTAAGAAAATATCTTGCATATAACCTGCATTGGTATTGACAACAATATTAGTTTGGCTCAGACGACGTTTACGATGAAAGTTTTTTTTTCTGTTGGTGCCTTGACTGGATTTGTGTTATCATATTTTTAAAAATAATTTAAAATGTAATAAGTAAATAAATTCCATGCATAGTATAAATTACAACAAAAACCAGTCGCCGCATGTATAGGTTGTTCCAAGACCATTCCCGAGGACTTGAGGGGGTGTTTATGTTCCCTATTACGTGTAAGAAATTGTATAAAAAATGCGATTTCATATTAACACCTAAAGTTCACATTTTTTTTACTCTGACATCATGATGAATTTTGATATATCATGTTTGAAATCGCAGGGCCAATTAGCAGGATTTTTTATCGGGAATGGTCTTGGAACGCGGTGTTTACCTATACGGCACTCTACCAAATAGGTGAGCTTAATTGTCCATGAATGTAGATAAGCATGTTAACAACATTTTATTCAGATGACAGGGAGTCTATCTGCCCATTTCGCGTGTACCAGCCAATCGGACTTTTCCCAGGAAGAGCACGTCGCGTCGCGGCACCAAGCTTGGCGCCACTCGGATATTTTATCGCATGTTATCCTTTTACGGGCAGTCGATTCGTTGAACTGCTGCTGCCAGTGATATTATTTTCAGAAGGCTTCCATGTGCTAAACATATCAAACCTTTGGAATATCAATGTCGCCGCCACGGGATGTTTACTTTCACTCTTTGTCTTAGTTGTGTGATGATAAACGGGTAATTTGATCCGTAAAATGTATTTATTTTTAAATTTCTATTTTTAGATTACTTTTTCGGTACTAACCGAAAAATGACAACGAATGTTCATTTATTTATTTATTTATAAGCTGACCTGGCGAACTTCGTACCGCTTTAGAATCAATAAATGTTGTGTTAACTTATTAACTGAATTAAATTCAGTTTTTTATTAAGAATACTTGAATTAAGGTCAATAAATGTACAAATCAATCCGGTCTCAAGATATCATCAAAAAAGCCGTTCCATACAAAATGTATGAGAAAATGAATTTTCTTCATATTTTTTTTCGAGAATTTTTCTACGTTTTAAAAGTTACTCTGCTATTCGGAGCGCAGACAAATCCAACAAATCATGTTCTTGAACTATAAATGGTGTAACTAACCCGATTTGTTTTATATATAGGTACCTACAGATATATCACCGCCCGCCGTGCAATCAAGGTTGAGGCAGTGTTAGAGATGAAAGCAAAATAATATTAAAAAAGTGAAAGCACCAAGTTCCCATAGCTTTAAAAAATATTACTAAACAGAGAATACTAATTATAAAACCTCACGAAACCTACCTAAACGTTTTTCAAAAGATTTTTTTTAATTCCTCTTCATAAATCACAATGTTATTTTTTTTAAGATTACAATATTTATATTTAAATTCACCTAGGTCCAAATTAATAACTCAATAAAATGCGGTAATAAATAGAAATACATAATAAAATTATTTTAACAGCTTTTTCTGTAAAAATAATTTGTTTAATATAGTTGACCGCCGGTTTCAGTATTTGTGATGTTTTTAAAAGCCGTTCTCCGTCGTAAGAAATGGAAGTCGGCACAAGTCTGTGATTTGCATGGCTGTTAATATAATCATCCCTGGCGTGTCTACCGCCCCCTCCCTCGCGCCCTCGCTCGCCCCCCCCCCCCTCGCGCCCTTTTTAAGCATTTTTACGCAGCGGAAGCGCTGAGGAAGGTATTAACTTTAATTGTAATCTCGTTTTATATTATTATTCGGCTATTTTCCCGCCACTTATTTCTCCTTCTCCTTCGCTCGCCGCATTTTCCTACGCGATACCAAACTGATCCCTGAAATGTCTTTCGCGTTTGTAATATCTATTAACTTTTTAACGGTCTAGAGCTGAAAATTATCATTAGCACAAGGGAACTAAGTATGAAAACTATAATAAATAATTTAAATAATATTAATGAAACATAAAATAAAATGGATTTTAGGTGGATGTTGTTTTTTTTTTGCGTTAACAGTTTTATATAAAATTTTCACTGTGGGTTATATGAATAAATTATTAAATATTTAATATATTTAGAGGTTGCTACACTTGCTACCTGCATCATAATATTACGTATAATGCTTATATTCACTCAACACTCCGTAGGTACTTGTGCCCTACCCTGGCTCATATTAAATGGAAAAAATGCTTTTTTGAGTCGATTTATGTGACCTATGTGTAACAAATTTTATTAATCTGTAGTAACATAATTATCTATTATTTTACTAACAACTAACGATGGACGATATATTTATTTATTTAAAATAATCTTAAATAAATAAGGTCCTTCAAATGTTAATAATGTGTAGGTACTCTTGTTATTTTTTTTATATTGTTTTAATTCTGTATTAATTTAATTCAGTTTCCAAGCGATTCATAAAAAAACCCATTTATATTTTTTCGATGTTTACACATATTCCGCGGGGGGAGCGTTTGCACCCCGCGGCAATACGAGTCGCGGATACTTTTATTTCCACCGCAATCAAGGTTCGCGAAACGACGTTAAACGCTTTACGTTCATCCTGCGTCGAGTGCCGCCTGCCTATACTTTACGTCCACGTACCCGGATGGGGAGATTCTTTGAGGCGACGCCTGGCGGCGCGGCGCCGCGACGCTCACCCATGCGTCCAAAATCAAATTTCAAACAAAGCTCGATCGGAATTCACCGCGTACGACGCGCGCCTGTATGGAATCTACTATTCTAATAGGGGTGGGTAATTGGTCGAATTTAAGGTGAATTCTCAAAGAATGATTTATTACAACCCTATGGCATAACGTCGATCACTATTTATGCATGTAATAGTGCATGTTTGTCTGGCCTAAGATAAGAATCGATAAAGAGAGATGCCACTCCCATATTATCTACGCTCTGAAAGTCCTAGCTGTGAAGCCCGATTGAAATCTAGCAAGATTCAAAAATAAAAACGAATATGTATATTGTTAAAGCCGTGATATTACAATTTCACTATTGAAATTATAATAATAATTATAATTATTATTACTTTATTTTACAGAAAAACTTACAGCTAGACAATTATTACAAAAAAAACATTTTATCTATAAACATACAAAGGGAAAATGTGATGTTACTTAGATGTTATTATAATTCAAACTACTAATACATCTCATCTCATCTAAATAAACATACACCTCATCCACACACACAAATACATAAACATACACTAATACATCAACATACACTAATACATCTCATCTAAATTGCACGGTTTATTGTCAATCGGCCTCATTTCTTACAATTTATTGGCTTAATTTCAGTGCTATTGTAATTTCACGGGGTCACTATAGTAAAATTGTTAGAGAATAATATTTTGTCAATTTCACTGGTTTTTAGATTATGATACCGTCACTGATTGGTCCGTTTTCGAACGTTAATAGTGCAATTATATTTTCACTAGTGAAATTGTAATATCACGGCTTTGACAATATACCTGCGACATATACAAATTCACTGATATCCTTTTAGGGGGTTGTCTATATCGACAACTAAACCGGTCTCACGAAAAAAAAATCTAGAATAATCATTTTATTTAAAATTCTTTGGGTCCGCTACTGCAACCGCGTTCTCAAACATTAAAACGATTTCTATTAAATTTGTAATTCGTTTTTTCGTAAATCATTTTCCAATATTTTTTGATGTTTATTGTTTGATCGTTGATATAGGACATCATTGAATTTAAATACACGCTGTATAATTTCATAAAAATATGTTGTTATTAGTCTGCTACAGCTAGTGCCGTGCCACCACTTTGACCAACCAATACTTGAAGTTATATTTTCAAGTATTGAAGTTGGTATTTTAATTTAGGTAAAGGCATTGAATGCTTTGGGTATCAACATTATCTGAAGACACAAACATTGTTTGGATGTATTTAACTCTTAAATTTCATTTTAGCTTAACTAGTAATGCATGCGATAGTTTGATTATTAATTTTTGAAACAGTTACAAATAATTTGTACAATAAATGTTGCGGAACATTAAATGTCAATAATGACAGTCATTGCTATTCTTATATTCAATATATATTTCTCAATATACTCGTACATATGCAACGCCAACGGCCTTTTAATCAGATGTTGCAAATCTCCATATCAAAGGTTATCATTTGATACTTGAATATTATAATTTGAACCTGAGCGAATGAGCGTATCTATCATACAATGTACTCATATACCCACGAATACATACCGTTGCTAACCTCTGTCTACCATCCATGAAATCACCTACTTTGATCTTTAATTTTAAAAAACACACGCCACTGATAATGATGAACCAGTTAATTATAATAAATAGTCTGATCAATGTGAACCAGATGAGCATAATGAACTCGTGTGTATATATTTATTAAAAGCTAATAATTTTCACACTCATCCGTATGAGATATTAAACAAGAAGATCCAATGAAAACATGTTTTGTTACAAAACCGACACTCAAAAATATATCTATTACCATATCAACAAAAAATGTTTTTTTTTTTGTTTTATTTATCCCATTGGTTAATACATACTTTATAATTTATATTAGTTTTTATATCACAGCTTCAATCATTACCCAATGACCTCATTTTATTTTTAAAGTGGCTGCAGATAATGGATATTCATATACACACAGAATGTATTTAAAATCACTACTGTCCTTTTAAGAGATTGATCTATATTGACAACTTAAACAAAAATAATCATTTCGAAAAAAAACCATAAGTAAAAAATAATTATATAGTTTAAAAACTATGTTTTTTTCGAAGAACTTCACTAACCGCGCGGTCGGATGGTCTTAGTCTGATCTTGCACCGATTTCTATTCAATTTTGAATTAGTGTTTTTCGTAAATGGGAAACCTTTTTCCAATATTTTTATTAATGTTCGATTGTTTATATAGATTAAACTCCTGAGAGGACAGTAGAGATTTTTAATACAACTTGTATACAGGTGTTTCGGAACTATTGTGCTTCCTTGAAGGGGGTGAAATAGCAGCTCGAAATAAGAGGCAAGCAAGCGATTATCTACATACTCCTACCCCTAAAAACCCTGCCTGCCTGTGGTGCTAAAAAAAACATTGAAATGTTATTTTGTCATTCTTTACAAATTCTTTGCATGTTAAGAAATCTTTTTGAAACAAGCGCATCGGTATTAGCTACGCTCAGCTTCGACCCAACTTTAAATCCTAACAATGGAACGAGAAGTTAAATCAGTGAATTAAATAAATAGACGCTCATCAAACGTTTTCAGCAAATTTTTCTTATCTCTTATCTTATCTTAATTCAAAATAATCAATGGTTTCTCATTAACCCCCTACCCCACCCTACCCTACTCGCCTCCTCCACCTTTTCCCCCCGTACCTTTTAATGTGTTTATTTAAATATAATGGATCTTATAAATCTACCTCAAATTTAATAATTAAAAAGTACAATAAAGCCACATATTTTAACAATATAATGTAGATGGTCAAAAGTGTGTAGATACTTTATTCAATAAAGCTGATTCTCTTCTTATCGTATGCATTAAAAAAATATTTAAATTACCAAAACAGTTACTTATATAACATAGCTTAAATACAATTGTCAGTGTTTTTTAATATTATGACACGTAGTGTTTTCAGCCGGTGTGTTTAACCGTCTGCCCTATGTAATAGCTTACGAGTCGGATATTCCATAATTTATTTATCCGTCATAATAAAAATATATAACAATCAGCCATACCTTACTAGGGACAGCGTGCTCTAAGGTAAACTAAATTTGCCACTAATTAGGTTTTTTAAATCATTATCATTATAAATATTATATACATTTAGATTACAAATGCAATTAATATGTATTAAATAGTAAATAATATATATTTTTTTTTATTTTCATAATACATACATATTTCATTTCGCAATATTCTAATAATTTCCTATTTATCTCTGTCTTTATGTTTGTCGTGCAAAAATAATTTCAAATTGGATTCCTATTCTAATTTATTTATTTTTAGACGGTACCCTAACAAAATATTGAAATACATAAGTTAAAAAGAGTTACATGCCCCTTAAGCCGTCGGCACTCGCTATCCATGATCGCAGATTGTCATATACAGGTTTTGCTCATTTTAAGACGAGGGTTTTGTCAATAGAGAGGATTTTCAATAACTCTGCGTCGCCATTTTCCGTCGCGTTAACCGCTGAGAGTACTTCGAATCGTAGACGCGATCGCTGCAGCGTTGTACAAATAACTTTTTGATTTGATTCGTGCTAAGCCAAGTGCGGGCACTCTCATTTGAGCAACCCCTCTAAACAGCTATAGGTACTTTTTTTTTTGAAAAATTAAAACGTAATCTTTTACGTAATGCATGTTTTTGCACGCGTTCATTAATAAAATTTAAAAGTGTATAGTAAGTTTTAAAAAAAACGTATTCCTCAAAGGTTTATTTTATATGATGGAATTGCTATTATATTCTATCTATTATTTTATTATTATTATTATTATTATTATTACAGGGTCGGTTCAATTTTAGTTTCGTATGGCTACGAAAAAACACGAAATCTAAATTTTCTTTTCAATGTGTTTTAAGTTGAGATGTTATTTTTTTTTTATTATTTTGTAATCTGCTCTAAAACCCTTTCAAATTATGCTATGTTGCTGCTCTAGTTCAATGTTTTGTTTATTGTTAGTTGACAAAAAAAGTGAACGCTTCTGTCAGATGTGTATCTTGTCGGCAATACATTTGAATCATTTTCGATACACTCTACATGTAGTGGATAGGAAACCTGCATCATTCTATGAATACGAGACGAACAGTTTTTAGTTGCTTTGCGAGTGCGACTGTACCTATATTCTATCTATCTATTCATCAAAAATCAAGTAAGATTCACTTCTGCGAATCCTCACAATACAAGCAGTTAACAATAGTACAATTATTGCCCAGGTGTAAAGTATTACTTTCTTCGATCAATATTTGTTTCATAATAAAATATGTCCTCTCTTATTGTATGTTTCCTTTTTTGTTATAATCCTAATGAGAATGAGATATTATTAATTTGTGTTATTTGTTAGAATTAGAGTTACTTATAGTACCATATAAAATCTAACTTTACATTTATTTTTATTAAAGTACCTATGCACTCAGTTGTTACTGAAAAATATCTTTGAAACATTAAGGTTTGTTTTTTCAACATCCTTCAAAAACGTGAAGCTACATATATCTTATACATTTTAACGTACTTGTTATATATATGTAGATTAACATATTATTAGGTTCATAGTAATATGTTTGTTTATTTTTAAAATTAGTAAACTATTTTATTAAGTGTATCGCATAGTACACATACTTGTTTACGCTCTGATACATCGGTGACGTATGTATTTATATTCACTGGTTCCTTTTTAGGGGGTTGATCTATATCAACGCCTATACGGGTCTCACGAAAAAAAAAATCATACTAAAATAATTAAATTGTTAAAAAACTTTGTATTTCTTCGAAGTGCTTCGCGAGCCGCGCGGGCGCGGGGTCATTGTCCGATCTCGCACCGTGCGTTCAACCGCCTTCTCAATCATTAAAACAATTTTTTTTAAATTTGATTTCAATTTTTTCGTAATTGGGAAACATTTTTCCAATATTTTTTGCTCATTAATATTTGAATATTGATCTTTAAGTCCCTAACAGGACATCAGTGAATATAAAAATACACCTGTATACGAATAATAAATAAATATTGAATGACACATTAAAACAAACAAATTAAAGTACGAATAATAATATTAAAAATAATTTATTTGTTATTGTATTTACACGTTGTATTTTCACAACGCCCTTACTAAAACGCCCTTATTATAGGATTAAAATGCACTGAAATTTTTAAAACCCGGAAACAAAATAAAAACTAAAAACCATTTAGGCTAACTACGAATTATGCAACTTTTTTTCAATTAACGGATGAATAGTCAATTAGTCATTTTATGTTAATCTATCATCAATATTTTAATTAATTTAGTAATAATAAATATTTTCTCAATAATATCTCTTCTTCGGAATAATAAATCAGTTCAGCTGCATTGAAACATTTTATTGGCCTTACTGTTATTTTAATTATATATGCTTACATACTATGTCACGCTGTTCATTTCTATGATAAATAAATCTGAATAAGGTCGATGATAGTAATAATAATTAAATGGGAGTAGTTATAGAAACCTATCGCGATGTAGGTACACATTATGCATTCATAAACAACTTAACGAATAATTTAATACAAACTATTTTATTAATGAATAAGTCAATAATATTATATTGGAATATAATTATCTTAAATACTTATCAATAATACTTATAAAATACTTATCAATAATATTATATTGGAATAATAATAGCAGAGGTATCAGTGACACTTGTAGCCTTCAAAATAGGTGTAATGAGACGCGCATAGGCGAGCAAGTGGACAAATTCGCGAATGGGTAGAAGAAGTCGACCCAGCTGTGAGCTGACCCACAGCACTGCCGAGGTTCAGCCAGAGAAGTGGAAGGGAGAGGGCGAGAGGGCGAGAGAGCGATGCCCTACAATTTATTTCTGCTAACTAATGCTAAAGTTGCAGACATATCGATTGGAAACTGAACCCAGCCTCTAGACTGAGACGAATCCAACGAGACAGAGGCGTTCGTAAAAGTGAACCGTAATATTACAATATTATTAAATTAAATATGAAACATTTTAATTCAATAATTTAGTTACTTAGAAAAAAATATTTTTGTTAGTATATTCAAAAATAATCAAAAGGCACACACACACACATTTTAACGTATATTTTCCTCACTTAAATGTTAGTACTTAGGTACTATTTACCAAACCTTATAATTATGCCCAGAACTAAATAAAGTTTAATACAAAAGAATCATCTTTTATATTATTCGCGAATGATCTCATTGTTATAAAATAGAAATGGATCCGTTATCGCGATATTTGTTTACAAAATCTACCAACCACATGTATTTTTTCTCAGTAAATAATATAAAATATATTAAATGCGTACAATGCCTTTCACGTTGCTTTTAAGAAAAGGATTGCTATTACCAAGAGGAAAATTTAAATACTATTTCTTTTTAGTTTTCATTTCCGAACAGAATTGACTAATTATGTATTACCTTTTTTAGACATTTGCGAGTAACTAAAGAAAATAATAAGAATTTTATACGCGAGTGACATTTTCAACTTTGATTTGACGTAATAATGTATCTATCTTTCGATGTCTACACACACACACAAAAACTAAACTAAGGGCACGTCAGGCCTTCACTTTGTTTCTTACGCGTAAACGAGCAAATTCAATTTAACAAATAATATTCTACTTGTAATTGGTTACTCAAAAAGAAATTTATATGTTAAAGTTCTGAGGTGTGAGATACATACAAAAATCACATGTTTATTATAGATGCTTACCCACATATAGATAGGCTATTATTTGAAAAATTAAGGAGGTTAAAAATCCTTTACTCGAGCACTGATGCATGCCACTATGAGAACTAAAACACATGAGAACTAAAACATGCCATATAATTTATCAACTGTGTTAATTATAAAATATACCAAAAGTTTATTTTATATCTTGCCGTCAAACTATAATTCACATTAAAATTATAGAAAACTATTTTTATTTTGAAGATTTATTTTCTTAACTCATCTTCCACCTGAGACCAGGGTCTGTGTTGCGCAATATCAAACTATATTTACCCGTCGTGTCTGTTAAAATAAGTGCTACTTTTGTAAGAATAAACGAGATTGCAATCAATATATTTAATTTTAATTGAATTGTCTTTAAACAAGGAGGGTTAATGAATAATCATTACAGCAATAATCTCATATCCAAGTTTTTCTATACAAACGTTTTAATAAATATTCATAACAGCTACTACATAAGAACGGAAAGCTTTTTGCTAGCGCTGTACACGAACCGCAACATTAAAGACACCATGAAGGGGTGCATGGTGGGGTAGAGCCGGAATGGGAGGGCGGGGGGGTTGGGGTCGGGCGCACTGCGGAGTCAGACTATTCCGGCGCTACTGGAGAGGCGCCGACCTTGTCACTACAAAAATCTGCCGACGTATCATCACAAGCGACGGCAGAAAAGCTGGAAGCACCATCAGCATTTGCCGTCTGAATGGAAGCCAATCTCGACCGATACGCAAACGGCTCTCAATAGCTACTATTCTATTGACCACATTGACCCCATTTCGACACACCTGCCAGTGAGTCATTTGAACATTTTATTTTAAGTACCTATATTATATCGTTTAGGATTGCAATATTAAACATGCTAACTGGCTATCGATATTTTTGAAATTAAAGCAAAATTAAGGCATTTAGAACATTAGGTATTTGTTCTTTTTTTGGATTAAACGTAATTTTACAAATTTATACATTAATCCCCATTTCGTAATAGACCACCATAAACCACCATATACTTTCTATTACAAAGAGCAAGCTAACAAAGCACGATTGTCTTAATATAGGTAGGTCTGTATTGTTTTGAAGTAATAAGTTAAGTTATATATAAATCAGATCGATACAAGTATCTACAAACATAAACAATTAACCAACATTAGGTATGAATGACAATATAAAGTGGTAAAGAGACAAATTATTATTTCCAACAAACACCAAAGGTATTTTTCACATAAGAATGAGGATTTTACGTATTTTAATATGTCTATCAAATTATTAGGTAAAATATGACAACCGGAAGCAGTAAAAAAAAGACAAATGCAAGCAGTACATATTTATTATCGTATTTTACACATATATTTACGGCGTTTGAGGTAGGTAGGTACGTACTTTAAACTTTTAGCCTTATTTGACTTTGGCCTAATAATAAATTTGAAAGAACATAAAAGTAGACAATTCCAAAGGCATATGAAATTGCCATTTTGAGAATATTTACTAAATTACACTACAATATCATAATACGCCTTTTATATTGCGATTAAACATATTTATTGTCCTATCTTTAAATTATTGGATCAGGAAGTCTGTTTAGCCAGGTGTGTGATTTTGGTACGAATGATATTTCACAATTTTGTTTGGGAAATGTGAAAGATAAAACGTAACACCACAGTAACAGGATGTGCGTACGGAAATACAGACATCTCTTTCTCTCGAGAGACGGTCGAGTGGGCGTGGCTTCATCACGTGACCTGGTCGGAAGCCAATGGGCATGGGTGGGAGGCAGGCGGAGGTCGGAAATACAGCCTCCGTCTAACCAGTACATCATAAAACGTGTCACTATTGCCTGACTGAGAATATCCTGCGTTCTTTCCTCTCCTATGTGCTTGAAAGTCTTCTTTTACACTAAAGATCTTCTCTAATGACAGCCGGATAAATTATTATTATCATGCCCCCCCCCCCCCCCGGTAAGGAAGAGGTCTTCCTATTGTACCCATAACATAATGTCGTAAGAAAACAACATTTACCGGAAAGACCACTTAAACATACCTATCTATAGCTTTAGGAAATCAAACTTTATTTAAGTTAGAATGTATATATAAATGAATTGAGGCATGCTCGAAAGAACATATATACTACCCATACATATATATATATATAACCTATATAACTACCTATTCATATACATCTCTATGCTACTAATATGTTTTGAGACTAGTAGTCGCCCAGTAGTTCTTTTATAACACTATAATGAAGTGAGTATACCTCTTTAATCATTGCAAACATATATTTTTAATATTTTTCTATTACGTCAGTTGCAAGCGTCAGTTGCAAATACGTCATTAGCGTGTGTTGTTTGCCTTAATTCCTTGCAATACCTAAGAAATTTAAAATTTAAAATTAGTAACAGTTGAAAAAAAAACAATTTCAAAATGCTAAATTGTATTTATGAATATTTAAAAAAAAATAGGGCTTTCTTGTTATTGAAGGTGACTTTCCTATTATATAGGTAAGGCCAATATGCTTTACCCTCATGACAACATGAAGAGAATGCAGTTTTTCACCTAAAGTGACTTCAGATCCGAAATATTTTGCATTGCAAAACCTGCATTATCAATGCATTAATCCACAATTAAAAGTAATAAAATTTCTTGGAATGTCATTTAGTGCTCATGTAAATGTATTCCTCAAAATAATTTAATAATTTCGTTATTTAAATTTGCATTATCCTATTGGCCTATTATCATTTCAACTGTCAGGTGAATATTTATACCTCCTTCATCTTTATCTCTTCAACGCGTCAGTTCTATATGAAGGTATAATGGAAGATAGGTGTTAATATCTGAATTAAAAAAAAAATACATTACTGAAATTAAAAATTTAACATGTAAAATTAAATTATTGAAACTAAGATTAGA
This sequence comes from Neomicropteryx cornuta, assembly GCA_020383195.1. Classification (NCBI taxonomy): domain Eukaryota; kingdom Metazoa; phylum Arthropoda; class Insecta; order Lepidoptera; family Micropterigidae; genus Neomicropteryx; species Neomicropteryx cornuta. The sequence goes on from JAHKQU010000012.1 coordinate 12,167,902, forward strand.
TAGAGTTTTATTGAAATAAAAAATATATACTCACTTTTTTTAAAACTTATAATAACGTTTTTTTGCCTTGACACATTATTATTGTGATATTGACATTGACAGATTATTGAAATTAGGGTGTATTTAGAAAGAATAAGTTTAAAGTAAGTTTTTCTGACATAAAAATATTAAAATTAACTGAATATTAAAGTATATTTTATATATTGTATTAAAAGCTAAGTTAATTTAATGCTTAATTTAATTAATTATGTTCTTTTTAATGCTAAATTAGTTTATTTTTGTGTAGGTAATTTAAATGTGTAAAATAAAATGTTCGTAATACACTATAAAATTTAAAAATATTAAAAATGTAAGGCCATTCTTATGTATTAAATTAATCATAGAAAATACATAAATAAATAAAATTAGGTATTTATTATCGATTTACAAAAGTTCGATTAATGAAAAAAAAACATATTTTATTTATCTATTTTATATTACTACAATACTAATTACTACAATTATTGCACAATTTTATTAAAGACTAATGAGTGTACCGATCGATTTAATGGTACACAGTAGTTTTAAGCAGTTTTCAAATGAGTTGATTATTATGGTATTATAATATGAAAATGTACGTTTTTGGGAATGTTTTTTGATTGTGTGTATATGGCGTGGGTGTATTCATATCTGTTGTAGGTATGATTTTTTTTCGTCCAATATATATATATTGAACCGATCTATATGCACATTGCACACACTATTTACAAGCATGAGCTAAATATTTTGGTAACCTTTTTGTTCGTAGTATTCGTATTTTATAAGTTACCTATTATATCTACCTATTATATCAAAAAACAAATTGTAATGACAATAAGAAATAATAATAACAAATAAGTTATAATAAAGTGTAGTTATTAAAGCTAGCTTTCTTATATTCAAAACATTTTTTTCTGAAGTAGAAATTGTTTATTACGGTAAGCAAAATTGTACAGATTAAAATTACAGGGTTTTTATTTATTGCCATAAACATTACATTTACGCAAGCGTAGCTTGTTATACTTTTATTTTATTTCAAAAGAGCAGAAAGCTAAAATTATCTATAATATGTGTTATAAAACATTAATTAAAAAAAAACCTCCATACATACGTAGACAGAGCATTGAATTTGGTGTGATTTCAAATGATCCTATTAGAATTAAGTGTCACTCAGTTGAACTAGGTTTCAACATACCATCCTAATATTAAAGAATTATTATTTTTTTATTTTTTTTTTTTTTGTGGAATATAAATTGGCCGATGAGTACAAGTCTATAACCTTCCTAACTAGGTAAGAGTTACCTGTTCTAAGGAAGGTTATATATGAAGTGTTACAGTGAGCATACAAGAGACATTTGTTTTCATGAAGTCCTGAAGCTAACTAGCAATTTACTTGATTTTGGTTTTGAAGACCGGTATAAAGTTGTCTTTATGTTTATTACATTTATTAAACTCTGACATTGAAGAAATTTATCGTTTAGTGGTTTATATTGGTTAATAATAATTTTACAAAATATATCAAATTTTCAAAACTAAAAACGTCCATTTCTTTATTTTTCTTCCGCATATCATCAGTGAATGCCTTTTCTGAGGAAAAATTCAGCTGAGAAATTAAAAAAAAGTTTGACCAGAATCTTACCTCATCATGTACCGCCCTGTACCGCCTGTACCGGCTGTACCGCCAATATATAAAATAAAACAAAATAAATGGTAAAACCAAGATTTATTTGAAATAAACAATCTTAAAAAAATATATATCCAATATGGCAAACAGTAACGTTATATTTTTTTCTGTTGTTTCATGTAACAGTTAAATTTTGTAGTGAAGAGACTTAGAGACAATACATTGAAAAGAATAATAAAATACAATATATTATATTTCTTCTTAATAAAACATAATAATATTAGGGATAAAAAAAACACTTTTTAAAAAAAAGAATAGTAGGTTAAAACATAACATATTTTTTTAGTGGATAAAAATTTCAAAAGGATAGTGTTCTATAAAAATATTACTTTTTGGGTTATTTTAAATTTACATCATAACATATTATTACATGTTTTTTAAAACATATTGTAAAAAGATTAACACATATAAGCATATAAGTAGTTAAACGGTAATAAAAAATACTTTTTAAACATTCTAACTTTTTGAATAATAAGAAAATAGAAATAAAACAAACAATGAGATTTAAAAATAAAAATAGTCAGATCGAGCAAGGTTACATTTTGAGAATTGTTTACATTAAGATTGTTATTAATATGTGTATAAAATTAATCTATATTTTGTACAACTCCTTACATCTTTTTAATACTTTGTGGCTCACTTAACACAAAACTTAGGTACGTGTATACAGTTACTCTTTTATGAGCACTATCATGTCACTCTATGTCACTCTATGAAGACACGAAGAACTTTGATAAACCATACTATAGCCGCCCCTAAAAATTCCGGAATCGCTTGCGGCTGACACATACTCGTAGCCACCTCCGCCTGCGTCAGTTGATGCATAAACATTGGCTGTTGGTGAATATACGCCAGAGCCATAATAGCTACAACGCTGTTTGAGGGATTTAACCTCTTGCTTGGCCAAATCCAATTGCGTTTTCACTAGAACGAGTTCTTTTTGCAGCTGTTTATTTTCGTTGATAAGTTTTGTTTTTTCCATCTGTCGCTTCTTACGGCAATTTTCTGCATATCCACGATTTTTGAGCATTCGTCGCCTGCGCTTCATTTCGGCAATGTTGCATTCGGGCATTCCTTTTAATTTCTTGTTGAGGTCCCGTACGGGCATAGCCTCTAGCAAAGCATCGTCGATGCCATCGTTACACGAATCGCCAAATCCGCTGTTTTCACCAAAAATCGAGTTATTCGTTTTGAGAGTATCGAATACCTGTGAATACATCGGCGAATTAATAGGGCGCCAAATTTCCGGCTCCGGCATGGCTAAGGCCAAAGAGTCCCTTGGAGACATGGGTCTCTCCATTACTGCTAATCCATCCTGGTTTGTTGAGGGGCTTACTGTATTGTATGGGCCATTGTAATGCAAGTATGTGCGGGAAAGAATTGGATCTTGACCGCTCGTTTCAAAAAAGTTGTTGTTTAAAAAATTTTCCTCTTTTATTATTTCTTCCATCGCGAATGTGTCAAAAGTGCTTTCCTCAATAATTAAAGTATTGTTTACAGATTCATTGTCAATAAACATCGTAATACACGAAATATTATTTATCACGGTAGTATATTTACTATAAAACAGCCCATCGACGCGTCGACGTCTGCCCGTGCCGGAAGGTTTGAAAGCGACTGGTGTCTAGACAAGTTATCGGCGCGGGCGCAGATTTAGCTCTAAGAAACTAGTCTAGTGACGTATAAATGATATCGATATAATGTAATTACTAAAACAATATAATTTTTTATGAATAACATAAATAACATAAATCAACTAGGATGAAAATTGAAGGACCTCACTAGTAACCTATAAAATTATTTTTTTTGAATGTGGTTTATTAGATATACGTTTTGTCTCATGCCTATTTCATTGCAAACGTTTCTTATAAAAACAGAGAACAGTAGATTCGGAGGAATGTGTGGATTTATTTTTTTTTTTGAACGCGCTCAAATATTAGACCCTACTATCGAAAAGCAAATAAAGTATTTGTTCTGCCAGCAAATAAAAAACCGATTTTTAATACATCAAACTATTGTCCCCTTCATTTTTATAATAATTATTTAACAATGTTTGCTACTGTTTCCCTTTTTTGACACAGAAACACTCATTTAATTATAGACTTGCCAGATGGTGAATAGTCTGCTTACAGAAACAACATAGTAACTAACTCACAGTCCAAACGATAAATAGAAAGCTATAGATCCCCCGCTCTTTATAATAGTTATGTTTTATCTAAAGTTTATAACAATCATAGACACATATTCATATAAAAGTTTGTATGAACTGTGTTCACACGTCCGACGTTTCTAAGCCATGATGTTTTTTTACCTGAAATTATTATTCCAAATATGTATGTAACATTCCAATTATTTTTTTCAGAAATATGAATATTTTAGTGCTAAAACTTGATGGCGTTGAATATTGTCTTATCAGGCTTGGACTATGCTGACTGACTGTAAGGTTATTCTTGGGACTCCAGCTATCTTCAAGCATAATACATAAGGCTAAACGTTTTTCTCGTTAACATCAATATACACACAACAAATCAAGTTTATGGAATTTTAGGTTTTAAAGTTAAAACGTGAGGTCACTAGTAAAAACACAGGAATGTAGTGAAATTCTAGGCTATATAGTTCCCCTATTTTTTTTTATTTTACACAATATGATAATATAAAAGCATTATTAGATATAGCCTATTAAAAAATCATAGAGTATTTTAGAAATCAAGATTTTATTACCATGACCAATTCATCTGAACCAAACCACCACTCTAATCTTGTAGGTGTCGTTTGTGGGTCGTGTAGAGTTCTTTTTAAATATTTTTTTAAAGATCAGCATATCTCTAAATATTACTCTACTTGCACACTCTCACGTGATAATAAATCATTCAGAATTATTTTAGGTCAATGTACGACAATAATGTATAGTATAAAATTTTGTAAAAATATAAGAGTAGGTACTAATTACCTAAATAGGTAGGTAATTGAATATACATTACTAGTCATTACCATATAATAATAATAATTGGGATAGGTATATATTACAATAAATAATTACATATTTATTACACTTGTCTGAATGCTACCTGTATTTTTGATATATAAATTACTATTCTAAATAATTTCGAAGGTGTGTGAAGGGATAAAGAGACGTTGTATTTTGCCTACATTTATATAAAAGTCTAAAATATATTTAATTATTTATTTATATATCTAATTATACTTCATAAATATCGTAATACTGAAGATTTGACAAAAAAAATATCAAAACTTAATATATAAAGTTATAAGGATTTCGAATACAAGAAAAATAACTAATTCTAGGAAAACACACCCACGCCATAAGTGTGTTTGTATACGGCCCCAATTGTATACGGCCCCAATTGTATACGGCCCCAATTGTATACGGCCCCAATTGTATATGGCCCCAATTGTATGCGGCACAGTAACAACAAAAGCCTGATTAATTCTCTAGAACAAAAGGAAGTTTTGAACTACAAAACGTAACATAGATTAAACTGATTTGCCATTTAAAATACATAATCCCGCTCCGATTCAAGAATATTACACATAATCTATGAATCCCTAATTATTTGCTAGTACCTAGTGCCTGGTAGTGGACCGGCATTAGTATATGTTTAGATATTAATTATTTATAAAGAAAATTTCGGAGATATAACTATATTTATTCATTTTCATTTTATTGCTCCCAATGGATAAAAAAAATATAATCTTTTGTTTATAATATATTTATTAATTGCAGTACTTTTATGTTATGTAAAATGTCCGAAATAAAGAAAAATGTAAAATATAAATTTAGGTCAAATTTTCATTTTCGTCTAACCGTTTAGAACTTATAAACATCTGGCTTACGGATTGATAGACCGACAAAATCACCAAAAGGGCTCTGGTTTAGTTTATTCTTTTATTGACAGAAATATAGCTTAACATACAAATAGTTAAAACACACGAAGTGAACGATCAGCGTGATAGCTTAATGTTAAATAAATACAAAATGATTAATCATTATGAATTACGAATCATTATTGAAGGCACAATATAAACATGCATACGTACCTACTTACCAACACACACATAGCCTTCTTTAATTGTCCTCTTTTCACATATACCCTCCACATAACACTTCGCAGGACCATTTTACCAGCCTTAAATAAATTTTAGAGCCTTTATTAGAACGGTTATGTGTATTTTTACTTTCCCATTGTTACCCAATTGTAACACCATTGTTATATTCATTTGCGAGCAAAGGTTATGGTTAAGGGCGATGGAAATCATATATAGTTTATTTCTCTGGGTGTGCAATAAAATGTTATCTGAATGCATTTTTATAATCTGAAAATTATGAAATATTTTGTAAACCTCAGAATAATAATTAATAATACTAGTGACTAAATGAACCTGATTTACCTGCTAATAATATAGCAATTACATTTCTTTTAATTATTTTTATTTTGGTCCTCTATCGGTAATAATGATATTAATGACTGTGTCACATCACTAGATATAAATAATGTCACTATTGTATCGATGATGCAATTTAACTGCAGCGGAACCAGAAGTCAATTTTAAGATTTACAATAATTATAAATAATATAAATACATTGTTTTTAAAAATTAAGTGATATTTTCCAAAAATAGGAAATTTACGAATAATACGTATAATGCTTTTTCAGCTTTTGTAATTTTGTAATTTTAATTCAAATTAAATAAATTAATTGCATTACATTATCTAATAAGCTATGGTATTAATTCCGTAATGATAATTAAATAATTAAAGATGTATTAGTTGTGTAAAATATGTGTGCAAATATTGGCAACATTTTATTTATACTGTATAAGCTGACCCGACGAACTTCGTACCGTCTCAAAATCAATAAATGTTGTGTTAACTTATTAACTGAATTAAATTCAGTTTTTTTTTTATTAAGAATACTCAAAATGAATTAAGGTCAATAAATGTACAAAAATAAAATAAATTACATAATGAAGCAATTTTCGATGCGCGCACAATGCGAAATGTGATAACCTCACAATGTGAACATCTTCGAAGGCAACTTACGGTTTGAAAATAGATACCCACAGAATACAAAGCCGTTCCATACAAAATCTATGAGAAAATGAATTTTATATATATTTTTGTTCCGACGTTTTAATTTAACCGACTAGCGAAGACCTTGAATAGACCTCTTTTACAAAGAGGTCTATTCAAGGTCTTCACTAGTGGATTTCCACCTTCATTTTTGATCCTATGAAACACCTTTATTATAGAACTCAAAAATGGACGCAAAGGGAATATGGTATGCATTCGTCCGGATCATCAAAAATTAAATTGGAACCGTTATTGATATAAATCACTTATTTTTTTTATTACTTAATTTTCGGTGTTGTCTGCAGACCTACAGGTAAGGTGACTAAAATAGACAGTTATCAACTTAATGACAAATATGAAAGTTTAATAAATGTATAAAAATAAGTGTATAGAATGCTACAAATAATTACATTACATTAGGCAAACCATTTAACCAAAAACAAAATACGTAAGATAAAAGCAATTTTAATAATTTATGCACATATGTCAATATTTACTATAATATTTTTTACCTACCTACTATTTACAAATGAATAGAATAATGGGATAATGAATGGAATAATTCAGGTTTATAATTGTAGGTTCCATTATAAATAATCTGCAATTTTTCATATATATCTATAAGTATGAAAATATGTTTAAAAGATTAAAGCAGCATGGTGGATGTTGATAAAAAATAGATAAAATTAAAAAAATAATGGCCTTTTAACCTGGTGAAGTAGCGGTGTGTTTTAACCTGCTTATAACCTAAATTCCATTATGCCAACGACTCAGCCAGGTTCAAACGCCCGCGCCGTTGACGTCCAGCCAGGTTCAACGTCCTTTTCTGAACACCTTCGAATGAGTCTAGGCACTGATTTCAATTTACAATTTAGTTTTCTAGTTTTGCATTCCACAACAACGATAATATAATAATAGCCGCACTTAAATGGGCCTACCTCGAAAAATTTATATATATTTTTAAAGGTTTTTTTTTAAAACATACGAATCGTGATCAATTATTTATTTACATTTAATTATAGAATATACATAACGTAAATTTAATTTGTTTTTAAAATTAAACACAACCATTCGACTAAATAATAAAACATATGTATTTAATAATAATATAAAAAAATGTAAAACTGCTTTCCACTACGAATTCATTAGAAAAACCAATTTACAAATTACGAGTTTTTTATACCATTATACTGAGGTTTTATTACCTACTTTCTTTGGTAGGTATTGAAATTAAATTTTTGAAACATAGTATTTAGCACCTAAAACTCAATTTTAATAACGGAACGACCTGAAACTTGCATTTTAAATGTTTGGGTACCTATACACTTTCACAAAATCATTGTCATATCGTCACAAATCACAACTCATTTTTCAGAAGCGCGACCAATTACAAGATGATCGCTGTTGCGAAGGTATCTGACGTCAGAGAAAGTATTCAGATGATGCGTGTGAGGAGGGGGGAAGGCCGTGAGGGGGGCCCTGCTGAGGACCCATTCGAGGATTGGCAACGACTCCGACGCCTCCCGCCATCTGCAGTCGCTGCTTCAGCACATCGCGCTCTTGGATCACGCGAGAGAGGTCTTCCTTGGCGCGTTGGAGCTCGTGGTGGAGAGATCGATTTGTCAACTCTAAGTCCTTTCGCTGTAGGAGGCGCTTCTCGCGGCAGTTCTGTGCGTATCCTCTGTTCTTGAGGGTTCGCCTTTTTTGTTTAAGGCGAACGATTTCTTCGCGGGGATATCCGTGCAGCCTCTTATTGAGTTCGCGAACAGAAAGGGTCATGAGCATTTCATCGTTAAGAAGGTCATCGCCCGAGGACGGGTAGAGCGACGGCCCGAAGGACATCCTCGGTGACAGGGAAGTCAGAACGGTCGAGCAGACACTGTCAGGACGACCGTGCGCCTCGTGGTCGCGCCATTCGCGACGCTCCCACTCGTGGGCGTCGTGAGATGGCGGCGCGCAATGTAAAGGTCTCAAATCGAGGGGCTCCTGACGCATCGCCTGCGGCAGCCACATCATATCATCCATGAGGCCCGGGCGACAGGGGCTGCGTCCGACCGGCGGCGTCTCGGGAGGAGTGCTCGGGTCGGGCCCGGGGCCCGCGGATGCTTGCTGTGCATACTGTGCCGGTTCGGGCCAGGGACCGCGGTAGGCGCGCGCGCAGCTCGCCGGCGGAGGCGCGCCCACCTCGTGCCAGGACATCCTGATGGGCTCTCTCTTGACGGAGTCTTCGAGGTGATCGAGAACAAAATCTTTTACATATTCGTCGGCCAGATGGTCCTCCTCGATGAGTTGCTCTTGGGGCTGAGCGCAAGACGGGTTCCTCAGGTTGGGCGCGGGCTGCATGGCCGCTCCTCGCTCGCTCTCTGAGGCGTCGCCCTGTTCCACCATCGAATCGGAACGACGACGCCGCGTCCGCTCGGGCCGCGTCGCGCGCTTCGTCTGCTGCCGCTGCCGCCGCCGCTGCCGCCGCCGCCCTTCGCTTTCTGGCGCCGTTCGCCGTCGCCTCGATCGCTACGCCTCGATTGGACTTGCGCTGGGCGGTCAAATCGAGACTCCGCCCAGACTCTTTCATTGGTCCGGACGCTCACTATTCATTTGAATTTTCATATACATTTTAGGAGTATGATCAGAAAATATTATTAAGCATAAAAACTATATCACATAATAACGCCCTTTACAATATACACCTTACAATACGCTTTACAATATTTACCTTATTTTTAGCCTGGTACAGTAATAAAAATTGATGTTACTATCTCATGTAAAATAAATAAATGATAAAGAATGGATTCGTACACAAATTTCATGTTTTATTAAAAGTAAAGTTAATATATTGTATATTGGATATTTTAATAAATAAATAAATATATTTATTTACATGAACACTTTTATAAAAACATAATATGTAATTTATTAAATACATTAAGACAATAAGTAGATACCCATCCAATAAAAAGATACAGATTTACTAGGTAAAAGACTGTGTCGAAATAATATAATTTGTATGTTATTTCGAATGCGTTTATTTTGAGGAATTTCAAATTATTTTTTTATGAAAGTAATTACATAGTTTTGACTAAAAATAGATAAGTAATATGAATTTAAATAAATAAAAATACTCATTAAATTACAAATACTCAAAAAACAAAAATATATTTCTAGATATTTAACTAAAAATAAGCATAAAAGGTTGAGCCTACGTTTTTTCGTTTACTAATTCAAATAATATGTTAAAAGTTACGTTTTAACCCTTAATTTAAAAAAAAACGAGCTTAATACTTCAATTGATTCGATTTTAAAAGGTATCTAAAGGAAAATCCAACATTGTGAAGTGACAACATTGATAACAAAAACAAAAATGTTACATCGAAGTATTTTTAAAAGATTTTAGGTCTTTGACAAATAAAACTAAAATTTAAATAGATTAATAGTATTTTCAATAATAATTATTTAAAATGAAAAAAAAACAATATTTTACGATGATTAACCATCTATCTTAACTATCATGTAAGTTTATATGTAGTAGTTATATGTAATTTGAAACTGCATTTTATCCTGTCATAATGATGACAGGATATGGGTAAGGGAGAAGAGGGATTTGTAAGTTTAATTAATTTCTGTGAACGTCATTAATTTCATGACAACGTCATTCAGACTATTTGTGGACCATAAAATAGTTGATCGAAATAGTAATAAAAATTTAAATTATGTTAAAAAGCACAAATGAATAAAATATCTTTTAAAATTTATTTTTAATCTTTTTTTATTTATAAAACGCTATATTTAAAAATCATTTTAAAACACATTCACATATTTTAGTTGTTTTATGAGACATTTAAATCATTATAAATTTATTGAAAAGCCAATTATTTCACTTTGAGATTGTTGTAAAAAACATTTGTTTTTTAAATAAATATTAGGTCATGAAAAAGATTTAAATCTAATTTTGAAGCCTTTTTAATCACCAATTCGTATAATTTAGTTTTGCTTTACTATTTCGGTTTACTATTTTATATTATAAAACTACATATTTTGTTATATAAACTTTTAAAGAGTGCGACCAAAATATGTAGATTGGATTATAAGATTTTCCCAGGTTCTTGTCACCATCGTATAAGTGGCATATTGTATCCACAGGAATACTATTTTATATGAAATTTCTAATTATTGTCAGTGCCCTGTATAATATTGGAGCACCTACAGTCATTGTAACTAACATCAATATATTAATAATTGATATAATATATATCTCTCTCCCAATCCCTTCTGTTTCTTAGATCTCTTTAATCGCGATGTTTAACTTGAATTCAGTTGGTTAAACAAGCTAATGATCTCATTATAATACACTTCTACAAATGAGAAGGGGTTAACTGTTAGCATTACCAATAATTGCTCGGATGTGTTAGCATACCCTGACGAGGTCATTCCGTGTAAGGGTGTGGATATCGTTACAAGGCGATGAGAACAGTGAAACAAGTAAATGCTTTTTTAAATGGCAATGATTTGTAATAAAATATTTATATGGACTAAATAAGTAGCAACAAAATAAATATCTATTAAAAGTAGATTTACTAAAACCTAGATAATTAAAATGAATAAAATAATGTTTTGAATAAAATTATTAATAAATTAAATAAATATATATATCTAATAAATATGCTTACAATTTCAGGGTTTTTTTAATACAACAAAAAATACACAGTATTGTAATAATATATATAAATTTTAATATTTTACTCATATATAAATAATTTTGAAAAATGATTCCTGCGATAGGTAAAAATCATGGACAATTAAAGTTTAATCGACTTATTATAATATTTGTTCCATCCCCAACACATTATTGTTATTTTTAATGTATGAATAACCAATTTATTGTGAAAATAGCTTGTTGCCGTAGCTATAATGAAGTATGTAACTAGGCCTAAAAGGAAAGTTTTTCGATAAATTTATGAACTAGTGGGTTATGTTAAGGTACTTAGACGATCTATTTAAAAAAGTTTGTAAATACAAGTGACTATTATTGTAGTCAATTAAAATGTTGTAATGGTTATATTCCAATTTAAATAATTTTTCTAAATACGTTTCAACATTTAAAATATAGTTTTACTATTATGATCAATTTTAATAACACGCATGTAGTTTAACATATACATTCTCGATACGTACCTAAAATATATGTGCGACACAGCGAATTTTTTTTTTCAATTTTTAGGCAATTTCCTTACAAATTGTAGTCTAAAATGACGCAATGAAGCCCGAAACGGTCTAAGTCGGTACAAAGATTGTGTATGCGTGTTATGTGTGATTTATTGTAATTGAAACATGCAAAAACACTAATTTACGCATTTAAAATAAACATTTCATCTAAATGCTATATTTAACTAAATACGCTATACCTTTGTCGAAGCCTATTTGAACAACATTACACGGCCCTAGTAGAAGTTCATGGTATAATCATGGGTTCATGGGTAATCGTTTTCACGGAATCCTGTATAAGCATTTACATGTGATGTTAATATTATGACAATGTAACAAAATAAAATTTAATTACGGTTGATCTACGAGTCGGCTTGCGAACTACAGATATGGCTTCTTCGGCGCGATCTCTCGCCGCCGCGCCGCGCCGCCCGCGTCCGCCGGATGGCGTTTCGGTGCGCAACCATGTTCTTATCCTTATGTCGGGGGTTCACTTGCTCATTGTGTAACTAAAGCACTGAGCGAGCTTAAATTGTATAATCACGTCATTTCGCGGTAGACCTGACCAAACTCAAACAGTGAGGGGTTAATAAATATAACCAGTAATTAACATATTGAATACATACAATACATTATTCTATGTTATTTAATAATCAAATTTAAGAGTTTGAAAAAAAAATGTTTATATGATTTATATTATTTTATTATTTTTTTATTAGTATTAGTAATATGTTATACCACTTTTTGTGTTGTAAAATTAATGTTATTTTATTACTTCTTTATGGCACGAAGAATGTTACATAAACATTTAATCTTTCACTGACTTTTAATATTTAAATTATGCCTTTATATTATCGTGCAATATTCCTAACGCAAATATTATTATATATATTACTATTTTTGAATGTCAAAAATCGAGTATATTATGTAAGATTTGACCCACGTTAATAATTTTAATAAATAAATATTTTACCCACTTAAAATAATCTAAATTGTTAACTTCCAAATCTTCTGTAAGAATATTCTGTACAGTCATATAATACCTTTAATATAATTTGTTGTTATTCCGGATATCCGGATATCCCGAAATATTTTATAGCAATATCAGTTTAAAAAAAAAATAGTTTTTTTGCATCTGCTAAATGTTATTTTATACCTGTAAAATGTCTGTATTTTTCCCCCGCGATCGTCTTATTGATCTTCAGCTCTACAGGAAGTGTAGAGAAAGTGTGTATTAATTCCCAAAAAAAAACAACATTTTAATGGGTTAAATATAAAATTGCATCAGACACAGTAACATTTGAGGTGTTTTAATTCAAAATTCTTCGATCTGGCAATACTGAAAACATCATATTTTTTTCAAATCGACCCTAAAAGCTAAGGATTATCCGAAGAAATTGCGTATGCAATGTTGTTTCAATCGTTTGTTTCCGGTATTGACACATCAGATGATCGGCGGGCCCTCATTGTCTTCTGTGCCCTCATTCTGTGCCCACCCCCACAGAATGCTTATGAGCATTTCATTCTCCCTTCACATTCAACTCGCTCCAATCTTCATAATAGGAACTTGTCCATTTAATGTTTAAAAATGTCTCGTTATATTTTTTCCCTTCGTCATTTTTTGTTTTTTTTTTCACAAATAGCACGCTTCAATCAATGTAACCAGCAGAGTTAAATTTTGAGAGGCAATTTTATATCTTGCGCAGACGGAATGACTTGTAATTCATTCTATTCCTTGAAAGGGATTATCATAGGAGTAACTAGCCATCTGACCCGGGATAAACCTGTCAGAGCGACTTGGGATCTTTTAAAAAAGAAAATGAATGTTGATGATAAAAGACAACAATTTTTTTTATCAAAGCGTTTAATATCGATGAAACAAAATATATCTATAAAATAATTTTTACTATACCTAGAAAGTAAACAAATAAAAACTATGATTTTTTTATATAAAATAAAAATATATTAGACAAACGATATAGAAATATCAAATACATTTTAAACAAGAATGGCTGTAACACCTGTAGCTATAATTCAATATTAAGTATGTATGGTACTATTTAATTATTTAACCAGAACCTTACATCTTACAGCTAGGTCCTACAGGCGTCATAAAAGGCATTTCCCTGCAGACTACTGGCTTCAACTTCTGATAGGTTGAATAGATCAAAATTTAAAAAAAACAGGTACAATGGTATGATGACATTCTTTCAATTCACTATAAATTTTAACACCATTTCTGTTTTTTTTGTAAATTTTGAGGCGCAGCTAGTAATGAAACAACCCCTCTCCCCTTTCTATTTACTGAATTTGTGATTTATTTAATACAATTTCTCCCAAATTGACCTTTTTTCAATAACTCGGCAAAAGTCTCTCAACGCTGTCTATAATACCAATACTATACCAATACAAATTCTATTTCCTTGATTAAATAAATAAATAAATAAGAATGCACAAAACCACGGACAAAAGTCCTAGTTTAGTTGATTATTAAATGACATTATTTTCATGTTTTGTGACATTGTTTGTCATGTAATCAAAGTTTAAATTGGTATATTTCATATTAGTTTTATCTTTTTTTTAAGTTTAAAATTGTTATTTTCAATTTATTTCATCTTATTTAAATTCGTTTATTATATTTTATATTTTAATATTAGCTGTATTGTGTACAATTTCTGTTGGATGTTTCATTTTAATGTGTTATTTGTATGGCTCGGAATAATCAATAAATTATGTATTGATTATTTGTCGTTAAAATATTGAATATGCAACGGACGAGTTACGCCGAATAAACGCGTACTGCCACGCCACATTGTGTCATCGCCGTAAAACAACTGATGGAAAAAGAAGGAACGTGGTGTCTCCCCCGTGTTTGTGGTGGTGTGTGACGTGTGGCCAAACAATATTTCGTGCGCGTTGAAGAGGCTATATTGGGTGAGTCCGTTGCAGAAAATAAGTATCTTAGAATATTGGTTTAATTTCGTGTATGTTAGAAACTAAGAGTTGATGCAAATTATCATCAAACTGCTTATTCATAACATAATTTTTTGGTCCTTCGAGCGCAGATAGTGTGTGTGACATAACCAATATTTTGTGTGTTTTAATTACGTATTTATTTTCTGTTTACAACAAGCTTCTCTAGTAAGGTGCTGTGCGGAACATTTTCCACAGAATTCATAGTGTGTGTGTGTTTTTTGGCATAAAAAGAAATATTGATTTTATATTTTTCAATAAGCAAGCCGATGTCAGAACAAAACAAAAGCCGGTAAATATTTGTACGAATTTCGAACAACATCGATTTAGTCGTTTTTGCAGAGTGAGCAAAGTTATTAAAACGCATTTTCCTGTGTCAAAACAAAATATGTAGTGATTCATACAAACGGTTAATCTATATAAACTTTTTCTTTATAAAAGAGTTTATTTTCTTGAAATTCAATCAATTCAAAATGAGCGTACGATCTTTTGAATCGCGGCGGAAGGCGGCCGTTAGACGACTTGATAGGTTATTGTCGACGGCAAATGCCGACAATTTAAACGAATTTCGTGTCAGATTTTGCGATGTAGAGGTTATACGTAAAGAATTTGAAGATGCTATGGTATCTTTGGAGGAATCATTAATTTTGTCTAAAAAACAAGTTAATTACGACGAATTAGATGGTTTTAGAGCATCCTTTGAAAATACTTATTATCAAATTAAAGCTTTGGCTATAAAGTTGATGCCTGACGAATATTCCCAGCCGAAGGTTCAACAAAGCAACATTCGGTCAAATCAAAACAATGTTAGGTTGCCGAAGATATCATTACCTATTTTCTCGGGCGATTATAAAGATTGGACTAATTTTAGTGATTTATTTACTTCATTAGTCATCAACAATACTACTTTGTCAAACATAGAAAAGTTTCAGTATCTTATTGTGTCGCTCAAAGGAGAGCCTGTGCAGTTAATCAGGTCCTTACCAGTCGTCAGTGATAATTTCGAAAATGCATGGGATATTTTAAACACTCGTTATCAAAATAAAAGAGTGGTAGCTTCAATGCATTTAGATGAAATTCTTAATTTGCCAATCGTATCAGATAACTTGCAACATTTTAAGCGAATTTTCAGTATTGTGAAGGAAAATACAGCCGCTTTGAAGGCATGTGGATTTCCAGTACTACAGTGGGATTTTATCCTTGTGCATATATTACTAAAAAAAATAGATTCGAATACTCGAAAACAATTTGAGTTGTCATTGGAAATAGCAGAAATTCCAACGTTGAATCAATTTTTAGGTTTTATAGAAAAGGAGTTTCGTGCTTTAGAGTCCATGGCTACCAACCAGTGTACTATAAAAGGATTAAAAACCAAAACAACCTTTCCATCTACGTCATTTGTTACGAATACAGGATCAAATGAACAGAGATGTGCATTTTGTCAGTCAGATCATCATCTTGCCAAATGTGCCAAATTTTTGCATATGACTCCACATGAGCGTGCGAACTTTGTGAAACGTGAAAAAATGTGTTTCAATTGTTTACGATTGAACCATACATCAAACGCATGCCCCTCAAAACATTTTTGTAGGTTTTGCAAGGGTCGACACAACACATTGTTACATTTTAAAAGTTATAGTGCTCAGGATGCGTCATTGAGTACCATAAAGCAGTCTGAACAATATTCAGACTCAAATGAGGTCAAAGGTGACTCAACAGTAGTTACATTGACAAGCTTGTCTACTAACACACAAACTGTGCTTTTATCTACTGCCCTAATTGATATTGAAGACGTCAGTGGAAACAATCAAACTGCACGAGTGTTAATAGATTCTGCTTCCCAATCATCTTTTATCAGTGAAAATTGTGTACGTCGTTTAGGTCTTGAACGCCGTAGATCATCCGTGCCTATCCAAGGCATAGGTCAAAAACAAATGAGTTTATCAAAGGGTTTAGTAACTAGTTATGTCAAACAGAAGAATCAAACAGAACCAAGGCTGTGTGTGGAGGCTCTTGTATTACCCAAGATTTGTAGTGATATGCCAAATGTCGCACTTTCTACTAGTTCCTGGTCGCATATTAAGAATTTGAAACTAGCAGATCCGTCTTATCATATCCCTGGACCGATCGATATTCTTCTAGGTGCTGATGTTTATCCGTACATTATGCATGGTGGGCGGATCGTTGGGGACAGTGGTTCACCAGTGGCACTTGACAGTATCTTTGGATGGTTATTGACAGGTCGTGTTTCATCAGCTTATGGTGAGATTTCATCTTTTGTCGTTAGTTGTGAAGATAACTTGGAACAAAATCTTCAGAAGTTTTGGGAGATTGAAGAACCACCAGTGTCTGTTCTTCGTTCAGCCGATGATAATTATTGTGAATCAAACTTTGTTGAAACTTTTTCTCGTGATGATTCAGGTAGATTTATAGTAAGAATGCCGTTTAAGGATCCATATCCGATTTTTGGTAATTCAAGAGGCCTAGCGCTAACTCGTCTTTACAGTTTAGAGAGAAAATTAGCGAAGTCTCCAATTCTTCAAAATCGTTATGTGGATTTTATGCAGGAATATATAGATCTTGGTCATATGGAACTTATTACCAATCAAACACCAGCTGGTCAGCAAATGTATTATATTCCTCATCATTGTGTTTTAAAAGAATCGAGTTCAACGACAAAACTTCGTGTTGTCTTTGACGCATCAGCAAAGACAAGTTCTGGTATATCGTTAAATGATATGTTATATCCAGGTCCAAAACTACAAAAAGATATTATTGCATTAGTGTTAAACTTTCGATTGCATCCAATAGTGTTTACAGCTGATGCTAAAAATATGTATCGTATGGTATGGATTCATCCATCTCAGCAAGATTATCAAAGAATTTTGTGGCGTAAGTCAGCAGATCAGCCAGTACAAGATTACCGCCTTAAAACCATAACATATGGTGTGGCGTCATCACCATTTCTTGCTCTCAGAACTCTTTATCAACTAGCTTTAGAAGGTGAAACAATTTATCCTGAGGCTTCTCATGTCCTAAAAAATGACATTTTTGTAGACGACATTGTGAGTGGTGCTAGTTCTGTATCAGTTGCATTAGCACTTCAACAGCAACTGATAAAATTAATGCAATCCGGTGGTTTTCATTTGCGAAAGTGGAGTAGTAATCATCCTGCTATTCTCGAGAGCATACCAAAGGAGAATCAGGAAGTACTATCATCCTTTTCACTGGATGAAGACAGTGTTATAAAAATTCTAGGTTTAGAGTGGCATCCAAAAACTGATTGTTTTTCTTATCATGTAGAACAAACAATTTCTGTTGTAACCAAACGTTCAATATTATCAGGTATAGCTAGAATTTTCAATCCACTTGGTTCGTTGTCTCCTGTTACTATGACTGCAAAAGCCATTCTTCAGCGGCTTTGGACATTAGGTCTAGGGTGGGATGAAACCCCTCCTGATGACATCTACAAGGTATGGACAAAGTTCATTGAAGAACTGCCATCCTTATCAGCAGTAAAGATTGTGAGGCATATTCACTCAATGGATCATGATTGTGAACTTCATGGATTCAGTGACAGTTCAGAAACTGGATATGCAGCTGTTATCTACATTCGAGTTACTGATAGTCATGGTGATGTTAAAACGCATTTCGTGCTCGCAAAATCGCGAGTCGCCCCACTCAAACGTGTAAGTATACCAAGGTTTGAACTTTGTGGAACCTTGCTTTTAACACGACTGATCGATTATGTGAAAGGAGTTTATGCAGGGAAAATCA
The DNA here is from genome assembly GCA_020383195.1 of Neomicropteryx cornuta. NCBI lineage: Eukaryota > Metazoa > Arthropoda > Insecta > Lepidoptera > Micropterigidae > Neomicropteryx > Neomicropteryx cornuta. The sequence goes on from JAHKQU010000012.1 coordinate 12,186,645, forward strand.
ACTTTAGTAATGTGTACGCTTGGACCGATTCCACTGTAGTATTAGCTTGGCTTAAAGCGTCACCCCACATTTGGAAAACTTTCGTAGCTAATCGTGTAATAGAGATCCATGAGAAGGTCCCAACTCAACATTGGCATCATGTTAAGTCAGCAGAAAATCCAGCTGACATAGCATCTAGGGGTATTTTACCAAAACATCTTGTGAATTTCAAGATGTGGTGGGAAGGTCCAAAGTGGCTGAAACTTCCACATTGTGAATGGTCGTCTGATTGTGTAACAAAGTGTGATGAAGACGTACTTTTAGTTGAGAAAAGGAATACAGAAATTCTAATGTTAATTACTTACGCAGATCAGGATTTCGAACTTCTGACTAGATATTCGTCTCTGTTGAAATTAAAGCGAGTGACAGCTCATGTGTTGCGTTTTATTAACAATGCTCAACGCAAAGAACGTCGATGTGGACCATTAACTTTGGTTGAGATTAGGCAAGCATTAACATGCCTAATTAAATATGTTCAAGTATAGTAATATATTTACATGTATGTATGTTTTATATTGTGTATATATGTGTTTGAATTAAGTATTCGATTTGTTTATGTTTAAGTGTGTGTTTATGTTTTATTATATTTTGTAGACATATTGCATTAAGTTGTTTATTTTTAAAATCAGTGATTTTGGTGGGCGGTATGTTATGTATGTTTATTTCATTTTAATGTGTTATTTGTATGGCTCGGAATAATCAATAAATTATGTATTGATTATTTGTCGTTAAAATATTGAATATGCAACGGACGAGTTACGCCGAATAAACGCGTACTGCCACGCCACATTGTGTCATCGCCGTAAAACAACTGATGGAAAAAGAAGGAACGTGGTGTCTCCCCCGTGTTTGTGGTGGTGTGTGACGTGTGGCCAAACAATATTTCGTGCGCGTTGAAGAGGCTATATTGGGTGAGTCCGTTGCAGAAAATAAGTATCTTAGAATATTGGTTTAATTTCGTGTATGTTAGAAACTAAGAGTTGATGCAAATTATCATCAAACTGCTTATTCATAACAGGTATGATGACATTCTTTCAATTCACTATAAATTTTAACACCATTTCTGTTTTTTTTGTAAATTTTGAGGCGCAGCTAGTAATGAAACAACCCCTCTCCCCTTTCTATTTACTGAATTTGTGATTTATTTAATACAATTTCTCCCAAATTGACCTTTTTTCAATAACTCGGCAAAAGTCTCTCAACGCTGTCTATAATACCAATACTATACCAATACAAATTCTATTTCCTTGATTAAATAAATAAATAAATAAGAATGCACAAAACCACGGACAAAAGTCCTAGTTTAGTTGATTATTAAATGACATTATTTTCATGTTTTGTGACATTGTTTGTCATGTAATCAAAGTTTAAATTGGTATATTTCATATTAGTTTTATCTTTTTTTTAAGTTTAAAATTGTTATTTTCAATTTATTTCATCTTATTTAAATTCGTTTATTATATTTTATATTTTAATATTAGCTGTATTGTGTACAATTTCTGTTGGATAACCACAATAAATACATAAATATATAAATAAACACGGACATAATATTTCAATTTACAATAATTATAACGTGGCACTGAACATTCTTTTACATATTTCTATTTGCGCTCATATACAGGGTACAAATTAAATATTTTTTAAACTAAATTTGTGTAAAACAATCATAATATTGCGTTCGCCAGGCATACTAAACCCGCTGAAAACGCGTCGGGCGCCACATCGTGAATGCAACTCAAGGTCGAGCGGACGTAAACTCGTTTTACACAAATATATTAGGTTTTAAGTAGAAATTTCAAGATATTTTTTCTCGAATACCATAATGAATTTTGATATAGTTTCTTAACAAATAACACTAGGAATCGTAGGACCTATTAGCTGTTTTTTTATTGGGATTGACCTTGGGACACTCTGTATAAGTTTAATAGAATTATTCTATCCGGCCAGTAATAATTAAAGCGTTCCAATAGCTGCGCTGTCATACATTTGATAAAAGATCGTTCATCGCGCCTTATTGATTAGTGCTATGTCAGTTTCATACTAAAATAAAATTGTTGACTTTAATTTTAAATATCTATATTATCTGACGAGCATTCGATGTGATCTAAACGGCTTTGGTTATTTTTGTTGGGTATCTCAAACTACAAACAAAAATTCAACTCTTTCACATTTGTATATTTCGAGTTAAAAGTTGCAACAGACGGACAGACGGACGGACTTCTCATACATGAAAGTATGTATAGAAGCTAAAAATAGACTAAATAAATGGACGGTTTTAATTATAATACTCGTATTTCGGAAGTCGATATAAGTTAGGTTATTCCTGGGGGGTGGGCTACCGAGGTCTGGGGGAGGGCGGCTTGACCCCCCTATAGTTATACCGGTGGGGGTTATACTAGGGATTATTTGGCAAAAAATTATGCTTTTTCAACTAGGGATCAAAATGAACGGTTTTAATTTTTCAATTTTCAAGTGCCCAAATGGGACTAGATTTTTACAATATTTTTTTTGCAGAAAATCGGTAAATATAAAAAAAAATCCTCAAACCTCCATAACTTTGAAACCATTCGTTTTCGACCCCTAGTTGATTAAACATAATTTGTTGCAAATAACCTCTAGTATAACCCCTTTCAAGGAATAGAACGAATAACAAGTCACTTAACTTTTTTAATTTTGTTATTCATGTTAAAGATTACAATAAATCTTATCTAATCTAAGATCGTAAAAAATTAAATGGAGGGGTTTAGGTTTTAAAGCAACCGTTCGTTGAACAATCCAAAACCAATTTAAATTATCTGCTGTTTTATCTTTTATGAATGTAATAAACGTAACAAAATGTGAATACACTTAACTGAAATCACACTCAGTTAATGAAGGACTTAAATTACCCTCCGTGATGTAAATTCAGGAGAAATGTGTTCGTTAACGATCTGCGTTCTATACTTAGCACCATATAGGTAATGTTACCCATTCGTTCAGTATTATTTTAGTTATATAATTGTTTCAAGCTTTAGTCATTATTTAATATTGCATAATATCTATCCATGGTCATTTAAGTTTAATCATTTCTTTTTGTTTGTTTAAAATGTAAATAGTAACTAGTGTATTTAAATAAAAAAAGGACTGTAAATTAAATTGAATCGATAAAAACCATAAAAATTAACAACCATAAACCATGTTGACATTCAAAATTTTGAACGAAAGACATAGTTTTTAATTATTATTCCAACCTTACACTAGATGTAACTCAACTAAGATATATTTCTTTTGTTAGTAAATGATATAAAGAAATGATCTTATACAACTTCACTACAAACCAAGTATGCGCCGACTTCAACATTTTGGTGGATCTATTTTTATTATTATTTACAAATAAGAATTTGATTGTATTATTTCTAACATTTTTTGTTTTAGATTCATTTTGAAGTAGGTTTCATTATTTTTTTATTTTAATTTTTTTATGGAATCAACATCAAGCTTTTCAGTGTAATAAGCAATAATAATAGTCGAAATCGCTTAAGCCAATTCAAGATGGAAACATCTAGAGTGGAAAACATATATTTAGATTTTTTGCTACATTGCACTTGACGTAACTAATCAAACTAAAATGAGAAATTCTCTGTCATGTAATAAAAAAAACATAAAAAAGCCATACCAGTCGAAATGAGAATTTCGTCCTTTTTTGAAGTCTTAAAATTGGGTTCGGTCCACCTCTGAGAAATTCCTACATGTAGAATTCCTATTCCTATATGTATAAAGTGTAGGTAAGCTTAGGCCTAATTAACTATTACTCTTGTTGTATGTATCTTTTTATTGTTATATTGTTTTAGTTACTTTTTTTTTTATTTTGAGTAATGCACCATATATATACAACCCTACGAAGGCTGGTACCTTTTCCGTAGGTATCTTAATATACACATTAAACAATTAAACACATTGTTCTTATGACTATGGTGACACTTTTCACAACACCTTAATTAAACTAAAATTAAAACACTGCGCGCTGACAGCAATCCCAAGTAATCCTTCCTTTATACAATATAATGCGTATACTTTTATTCTTTTGTCTGTCATCTGTCTTTTTTTATACACAACTGCAAAGTTGTTTCTTGAAATAAATATACTGAATACTGAAACCTACTTTTTAGCTCTATAAAGGGTGAAGTGTGCGTCCCCAAACAAAAAATACAACGGATCCATTTTTGCTACTAGGGCTTTGTGTGGTGTAATTTTCGTATAAAAGAGGGCCGAGGAATTCATTTATGCAACAGCTTATTAACATTTTCATACAAAAAAGTTATTATATTATGGTCTGAATCTTTTTAAGTTCTATGTGGGAAAAAATATACCGACCTACCTACTTAAGAAACTTACTGGCTCTTCCTAAATATTCTACCTCATGTGGAACAATCCTCCAATATAGTATATATCCGGGCCATCATTTGCTGCAACTACCTGCAGTAAATCACTCCAATACAGCTTTCACAATATAAATATATTTTTTTTTTTATTTATTTAAAAAAATATAGATACATGGTAAAATGTAACCAACAGTTAAATGATTTAACACATACAAACCAACACCTAGTTCTGTATTAACATGTCTATATTAATTTATACCTACTTACTAATATATTTGTAACGGTATTTTTTTCTATAATTTGAACTATGTGTTTAAAATATCATAGAATTCTTGTTCCTGTTTTTAGATTAAGCTTTTGTTCAATTACTGTATTTTTACCAAATAAAATTTTAACAAAATTACGTTATGCAACACAAAAAAAAAAATAGTCCAATGCAATATTTTTTGGGAAGTATGAATCTACACCAGGAAGTCATTAGCCACGTGAAGAATATAGGAATTATCTAAGGAGTTTGAAAAATGTTCAGACAAAAAACTGTTTAACAAACAAAAATGTTTATTTCCTTTTTTAAAACAAACCAAAATAAAAAATATATCATAAATATTGCATTTCTTATATTTCTAACGATTAAGGCACCTTATAGTCTTATCTTTTTTAACAATGAAATATGAAAAAATAAAAAAAACTAAATCAATGAGGTTGTATCCAAATATGCAGTTGGTTTATAGAACGATTTTCATATATATAAATATATAGAAAAGCAGAAAAAAGTATAATAAAACCTAAAACAGTCTTAGTACAAAAATTTGGCAATTAGATAATATGATTTACCTATCACAGAAATTAAACAAATAATTCTTAATTAAACATGCATTTTACACTTGGGCGCTTAAGCACTGATCAATTAGCGGAATCAGAAGGGGAAATAATTTCTTATTATATCTATTCTGGGCATCTCAAATAACACCTATCAATTTTAGTCTAAATAGTAAAATTAAACCTTCAAAAAATTCTTAATTTTTTCCATGTTTTCCCATTCCTTAATTCTTTCATTTTATTTCCTATTTTAAAATATTTATATTATTCAGTACTTAATTTTCCTTTTAATTCCCGTATCCTTGTTCCCGGGCATGAGCAGCATAAGCAGCATGAGCAATAAAACATTTCAACTCAAATAACAGAATAGGTTAACTAATTGGAAAACTTTTAAAGGATATTTTTTTTTTATCAAATATAGTTGTGAGCAATCAGATTGAAAAGTCAAAAACTTTACAAAATTACTATTAAATAAAAACATGTTTTTGACAAACTTGACTAAATGCGACTGAATATACACATAATCTCTATATAAAAATACTATTAGTTGGATATTATTTTTTTAATAAAAATAAACATTTAAATAAAGTTATCCATGTTACTGATATTCTAAATTATATCATTCAAAATTAAATATCAAAATATTATATCACTCAGAGTGTGGCCAAAGAGTAAAAATGACTGCTAATTTTCTATTATATTATATTTTCAGTATATTTAATAAAATGGTTAAGATTTATGAAAAGTTCCTTAATTCATATGAATGAAAATAAATTTGTTCAATTTGGTAATATCATTAATTAACCTACAAAACAAAAACTATACAAACACTCATAAAAAAATATAATAACGGTGTAAAATCTCATGCTTAAAATAAAAAAATCTGTGAAGTGGTAGTAAACGTTTATAAATACACATTATAACAAAATATACAAATTTAACTAAGACTCTTCATTAATGTATGCTTCAAATATTAAGTAAAATAATTCCATTAAAAGTATCATAATTTATTTGAGAATGTTTTCCTTACAATATTATGCTTAGAATCATATTTTTTTAAGCCGGGGAAAAGTTTGAAAGCCCGGTGAAATTGAAGGGTCTGCATAGCAATTTTAGGCCTATAGATAGGTATATACAAAGGGTCCCAGGACGATTGAGCAAGCATCCTTAAAGGGGATAAAATGAGGGCTTCAAATATGCATAGTCCATTTATATGTTTTACTATTGTGAGCGACAAAAACATAAACATCTTTGGCATGGCGAGTGTACGGTCGAAAACATGTTCCTCACTTGCACACTCATTAATCAAGGTGAGTGAAAGGGACGATAATATTTAACTTGATAAAGAAGCCATTAATGGAAAAAATTATCCCTGAACAACATTTTCCCTTGAAGGTAACTTAATACTACAAAAAAAAATATTTTTCAGCTATGCATTAATAGTAAACAGATAACTGGCCTATGCATATTTGAGGGCGCCATTTCACTCCCTTCGAGGATTCTCAATCATCAAGTAAATTTACCCACTAAATATAAAATTTATATGCATGAAAATACACACCAGCTACCAACTATTTATAATTTAAGTTCTCCCCCTCTCTCACCCCAAATTGGCAAGTGAAAGCCCAAAGATATTTTTTTAAAAATGCTTTAGACTGGATTAATTTTTCAATTTTACAACAATCATTGTTTGATTCATACCTATCTTGATGGACAGGCGGAAAAGAGTACGCAGGGTTTTGTAGAGATTTCAAAAAGCTAAGTCGTAGCAATCCATAGCATGTTACATTTAAATTTGAATACGCTTCTCTTATATGTCCAATAAAGTGATTTGAGTGTAATGTGATTAATCAGATTATTGGTTCTAGGGAACTTAAAGTTGTTGGTGAAGAGAGTGAGTTTCGATTATGTGCAAAATTTCTAAGTTTAAGACTAAATCAAATAGACTAAATCGAAATAGAAATAAGTGCAAGCCCACTTATACCTATTTTATATTTTCAAATTATATTATTATTATGATTTATTATTATTAACATTTTATAAAAAAATAGTTAAAATTGCAACCAGGCCTGTAAAAACATTTGGAATTTTCAATAATAGATTGGCTACTGACTAAGACTTAATATTAAATACAACACTGGGCTACTGACTGAAATTATTAATAAATACAGAAAAAAAATCGTATAAAAATTTGGTGAAATACATTTGCAAAAATCACAGTTTCTTTAATATAAAAAAAAGATTTAATTTTACTCACATAATAAAACGTCTTTGGAATGTTATACGAAAATTTCAATCAGGATTGATTTCAATAATGTTTTTAAATCTAACCAATCAAAATTTTAATAAATTAATTTATTTTTAAATGAAAATATCTACCTACTGGATGTTTTCAAATGGTGTTAAAATTTTACAGTACAAAAAAAATATAGCCTATTTGTACAAATTGCTGGTAATATTATATTATTTAATTTGAATACTACTGTTATTCATCCAAAGTATAATGCTCAATAACATAATCGTGGTAATACATCATAATGGCAAGGGGCTGACCCAAAATAATTGAACTCCATACAATGATATTTCCCCAACGGGCTCCATATGACTTTTCAGCAAAACGTGCCACAAACGACAAAGGAATTTGTGCCATCATACCCATAAAGGCCCACACTTTGAAGGTTTGCAAGGGTACACTAACCTGCGAAAACATAAATAAAACATTTAATTCCTGAAAAACTGAAATGGATTTTCTTTAATAACCCACCTCGCAAAAATATGCATCATAAATTTTTTTTTTTTAAAACCAAGTACTTGATTTTAAATGATCTATTTACAATTTTTTATTTTGGGTCATAAGAAAACCAATAAAATAAGACTTATGAGAATGGTTTAAAAGCGTGAAGCGTTTAGAAACGTATACATCATTGCGTATTTAATTTAAAAACCTTCAAGTTGGTACAAATTTTCTGCGTTGCCAAAACCACGACGTTCGCTTTAAGAGTCATCATTAGCAAACTGGATAGCGATAAGTCTTCTTCTTTTGTTATGATCTGGACAACGCAGATGATCTATAGGACAACTTTGTAAACACATGATATATTTTCAGAGATGGCTATTACTTTAAGCTTGATCCGGTTATAAGATCAATTTCTATTTAATTTATTATACAGGTTTTATTTTAAATCAAGCCAATCAAAAACATAATTCAAAAATAAAATAAACCAAACAAAAAAAAGTTTCATATTAAAATAAATATATTATAAATAAACTTTTATTTTAACTGACGATTAATATGTCCGTAACGCTACGTTGTGCCGACCATCTAATACTAAGTTGAAGTTGGAAATGTCCAGTAAGTACTCAGTACCACTCCCTCAGCATTATTCTCATAATTAGAAAACATTTTTCCAATATATTTTACTAATTAATGTATGAGTGTTGGTATAGCCTCCACTACCTCCTGAAAGGACAAATATTTTTTTATGTGGTTGTCAAAAGTTCACAATAAACAACTTAATCAAAACCTAGGCATACTACAGTCCTAATATTTCAAATCTTTTCAAATTTCAAAGAATTTCGAAATTACAGAAGTAAAATATGAGTACATTAATTTTATCGCATACATAAGCATTTTAAATTCAATATAAGTAAAATAAAATAATAAATCATTATTAATTAGGGTTCCAGACCAAAATGGTCAGAAACAGGAACCCTTATAGAGGGACTCTATTGTCTCTCTGTCCGTCTGCCCAGATAGTTTAGTATACAGGTAGAATGGTGAGTAGCGCAGATATATCATAGATAAATTAATCAAATCATTGTTTTTGCGTCCACTTAGTTATAAAGTAAAGATTAAAGAGACTTAACCCAGTCTTTTCTCCATACAAACGCTGTAGTGTTGTGGCTCTTATTTGTAGATGTAGAAGAAAATTAATATTAGGTATCGTTTTATCTCCTAAATATCTATAATATGGAATTAATAAGTTAAATTTTTATTTTGGCTAAAAGTTAAATGCCTCAAAAAGTCTGTCTTTTTCTATACATTTTATCAAAAGTTTAGACGTAAATATCTTATTAACTCAATAAAAGAATCGAGAAAATAAAACTACAGAAGCATAGTTTATTTTATAAAGATGCAAATTCAAGTAAGCTCTTATAAAACATTGATTCTGTTTTTCATAATTAACCAACAACGGTACAGAGTGTTTATGCGTTAGATGAGACAAAACGATTTACAAGCACGCGCAAGACAGAGAAAAGCGCATTACCGGAAAGAGACCCTTTAAACATATATTTTATTTATGTAATTTGTGTCATATTGGTGGAAAGAGCTCTCTTAGAAGATTTTAAATATATTTTTATTTTATTGTTGTGATACTCTATTACGAGTTTTTTCAATAAATTGTACCAAAAAATTGTCCTTATCTTCAAAAATACGAGGTTTACAGTTTTGAAAAAATCAGGAAAGAAGAGAGATTATAGTGAAGGTTAAATTATCACTACATTAACGTCTATCTGTTAGCCAACGTAGAATATGTGTAATGTGTAATATGTGTAATGTGTTATAGAATATGTGTTAGCAATCATAGAAATATGTGTAATAAGTACATGTTTCAAATCTATTATATCTATTTTTATTAATTTCATAATACCATTACTGAGAGATCTATTTATATGCCTTTGTTATTGTCCGTCGGTTCTGGAGTGACAGTGTCTATTGCTCTCTCACTCTTTTGTTTCCATACTATCAATAAGCTAACCTATAAAACTGTTAGTTAAAAAAATATGGTGATATTTCAAATATAATGAAGTATTCTAGGAGAGACACATACTTGGCTATAATGCCACTAGTTTAATGTCTAGTGCCTACCCCCCCCCCACCAGGTTGTTTTTATAAAAGAAATCATATTTTTACTTGACCAAATAATTTCACCTCAATCTACAATTTTTCCTCAAATAATTAGTTTCTAATTATTATTAAAATAATATATTAACACATACCAAATATTCATGGAAGAATGCAGAAATGAAGAAGACAGTGGTAGAGGCAACTGACTTACTATAGCCTGACTCTACGATAGGAACATACAAGTGACGAACTGCCCACCGGTGAACTGGCATATTCCATGTCCTCCAAAATGTGTCAATATTATTGGCGTTCCACCAGTCGCAGTAGAAATTTCGATCGGCAAAATGAAATATTTCTCCCATTAAATTCAAAAATGAGTGAAAATTGAGATAAAAAGCGCACAGCCACATTAGATGATTCGGCACCTAAAATAAATTTAAGTGTGTTATATTTCGGTCATTTTTGTTTTCATTTTTGTTTTGTATTTTATTTTTTATTGTTTTCATATTTACCACAAACAATATTTAAAATATATGCTTTTTATTAGGTATCTATGTATCTATATTTTATTTTTATTATTAGTGACATTAGTTCTATTTTTGCTTCTATAATATTGACATGTTTTATATTCCATGAAAAATAAATAAGAATATAATAACATTAGAATTGTAAAATTATGAAGTTAAATATTCTTAAAATTGATTAAAGTGGATGACGTGCCAGCTGATCAATGTTTAATGACCGCATTCCTACATTGAAAATCTGAATAAATGTGAGTTAAACAATATTCCCTACAGGATATTTATAAAATGGACCTTATTGTAAAAAATTAAGATATATTTTATAAAATCTCAAAAGGCTAAAAGAAGAATGTGTGGGTTGACATGTATATAAAATATGCACTTACATATAAATAATACTCAGATTATGTAATTTTACAATTTATATTATATTATATTTATATTATAATTAATTATAATGAACCGGTATATACATTACGGATGTAAGTACAACCGTCTCATCCAAATGTCTATTTATTCTGTCATGCTAAGTATTAATTGATACAAAAAGTGTAACGGACTGTTTCTCAAATAGAGATTGAATTTATGGTTGTAGGAACATGCTTGCTTAGCTCCTTTAGGCATTAAGGCATTAAGGCTCATTAAGGCATTCGGTTTCAGTGTGGAGAGCAGCATACATATCAGCGCCACAATCAGATGTCTCTTACGTAGCATCTCACCACATCTACCATATTATGAAGTTCGGTGTAGTGTCCACCCGTCTTTTCAACGGATGCTACAGGTTTATCAACCAACATCTACTAACCGCCAATTTCAATAGTCTTTCTGCACATCTGATATAGTCGAGTTGCGAAAATGGCACCAAAGAATTCCTCACCGACGGTACCATCCATTGTTGAAACAGGGACATAATCACATGAACGCCCAACAGGACTTCAAGAATGCGCTTTATTAAGAAGCGCTTCCTTATCCTACAATCAATTAATTACATTCATAATTAATAATGTTTAATTATTGAATTACTCTTTTTAGAATAAAGTAATGTTTCTCACCGGGTTGTCTTCGGGAAATTTAGTTCATAGCAAAGTGTAGGTGCAAACAAAAAGTAATATAAGTCTCGTAAGGTCAGATTATCTGGATATTGAACTATCGTGAGGTAGTCATCTGGGTCATCATGATCTCTACTTGTGTCATCGACTGATTCTGAAAGAAATGCATCTATTCATTGAACATTTCAAATGATTTGGTTATCTACGAAGAAAAGTGTTAGGTCATGTGCTAGTTATTAATATTGTAAAATATTATGCAAGACTGCTATTATTAAGTAGAAAATATTTTTTTCACCCAGATCCATAACCACTTCACACCACAGTCATAATCCTTCATATTTCATTATTTACAAGCGTCCAAATAAACCTCAAAGCATAATAGTTAGACTCATGCTCTAAACAATACTTAAACTTACGTTCATACCCATCTGTATTCGTCTCTGCTAAATGCTGAACTGAAATGTAACAGTAAAACACAAGCTTAAAGTATAATATGAGTTATTTTAATTAATTTCCTTACATATTATAAAAGCAGTTATACATATTAGGCTAAAATGAATCATAGAACTACTAAATAAGCCAAAGCCGGAAGAGGCATTAATTTCATCAGGTAAAAAACCGAGAGCACTCTACTAGAGCACTAGCTGCAATCCATTAAGGCACAAACTAATAGAAGATTTCAGAAATATGTCAGATTTTACAAATATCATGCAATGTGATATTCACTTTCCGGCTTCAATTATATTACTTAGTTTCACGGACTCAGTATAACCAACATTGACTCAAATAATGAAAAAAATTTGATTGCCATACATAAGACTTTCCGAACTTTGTTCTCTGTGTTTAGACGCTATAGTGTTCACAGGCATACAGAACCCAAAAATGGTCAAAATGGCTTTGAGTAACCTCACAATTAAATAGTTGTAGAAAAAGTGGGCGTCAATTTAGTCTGATAACAACTTATGGGGTTCGGAAAGTAAAAATGATTGTACTAATGTGTGCACTCTGGCACACATTTATTAATCAGTGAAAATGGTGAGTGGCAATTAATTTCAAAAAAAGTATTTATGTATATTATATATGCAATAAATTAATTATGATATAATGTTTCATTCATGACTTTTGAGATTTTGGTTTATATGGCCAATTGCTAAGGTTGAATTTTAGGTGTAGACTAAAATGTTCTGCATATTATGTTTAGACGCAAGCAATGTTTAAACTCCTGTCATTGGGATAATTTCCACCTGCCTAAAATTTTGCTAAAATTATGTTTTTTGGGAAAAAATATAGTTACTTTGAAATCTACAAGTTTTATACTTAAATTTATATAAGAAAAAATGTCAAGTTATTGAATTTGTAAAGAAAAACTTTATTTCAAAATTGATCAAATAAAAAAATAAAACGATGGCACCTATTTGTTGAATTTATTTATTTTCTTATATATGAGAAACTGGATTTAAGTTTCTCAAATATTCTATATCTATAGTTTTCATGATTAAAATAATACTTACTAGAGTGAGGAGCTGAGATACTTTGTCTCCTAAGCCTGTTCTTAGTTAAAAGATCTTTTTGAGCATTACGACACCAATTATTTACTTGAACGTAACTCCATAACTTTAGAAAGAGTATGAGATAGATCATACTAACAGACATTGCACCAACTGAAAAAAAAAGTGATTAGTTATTATAAAAATGGTATTATCATTCAAAAGTGGAAGGGAATGAACAAACATAAGTTAAAAGAACATTCTTGGGTAATATTATGGCAAATGTTAAGCGTATCACAAGGTCGCTCAAAGTATGCCAACTTTTCAGAACTAAAATATTATGTAGGTCACACAACCATCAGTATTCAGTCTAAAAGATAATTATTGCAGAATATCACAGAAGCGACGGAGCGTAGTATAAAAGGTGTGACCTCTCCACAAGAAATATAGTGAAAGGATCAATGACAACACCAAGGTGAAGTGTTTTTAATAATGCTGCTCATTGCAAGAAGTTTAGGTTGCTAAAGTTACATAAATAGATTAGCTGAAATTATATTGTAATTGATTGTGATTGATTGTGTGTATTGTGATTGAAGTCTTTATTTTAAAGGCTTGAAATGTTCATTTTACATCCCATTGACAGCGAGAATCATATTAACACAATTCAATCTCAAAATGAGACTCTCGAATGTATTTTGGTCACAGACTCCCTCAAAAGTATGGTATTGGCAGACATGTCGATGGTAAAAGGATAAACGAATGTTCGCCAACGTGATGGATAGACTAGATAAAAGAGGTCACCCATCCTATCATGTGTGGTACCAATGAGGGACCGTTTTAGAAGAAAACTATGACATGCCGCCACTTCTTGCTAGGAGAAGAGTAGATAAAGCAGTATTGGAGCGAGACAGGAGGTATTTAATGAATGTAACCTATACATTTAGCCAATTTTATTATGAAAAAAAATAGGCACCATTGCAAAGAGAAAGCCTCAAAATATCATCTAATTGCAAAATTCTCATATTCTCATATGTAAACAACATAAGTGTAACAATATGAATGTTTTTAGTTATATAACAAAAAAAACTTACCGAGACTGAACTGCTCTCCCTTCAAATGGATGATAATCACAGGTAGAGTCACTAAGGCTAAAATATTTATAATATGACTCCATATTCCCACCTTATATACAATAATTTGCTGCAATAAAAAGACAATAATAGAATTTTATTCAAATTAATTATTTAAATATAAATATAGATTCATATGCAATTACCACAGCTAATCCTTTCTCGATGAGTAAACAAATCACAACAGGAACAATTGAATCTAGAAAATATAAATATTTAAAAATAAGTTAAAACCACAACTTAAACCGAAACCATTAAAAGCCATTCCTTTTGGTATATTTAAACAAATAATTTAGATCTAACTTTAGCGCTAAAACTAAACATAGGAAATTAGGGATCCAACTTTTCCTATGTGGGTAAATGAGGCAATTGCTAAGAGAAAATTATGCAAACTTCCAGGAAACTTACAGGAAAGATATGGGAGAAAAATAAGATGATTTGGGGCTCAGCTGGTCTATATACAAAAATATTTAAAAACCATCTCTGATCATTAAAAATAAAGCATTGAAGCATTAAATATCATTGAAGCATTGAAAATAAACACATTAGTAATATACTGAAAAATTCCAAGGAGAGAAACCTTTAAACGTAACATATTTCATTGTAAGCAATATGGCGTGTTTATGATAAAAGATAGGGTCTGTAGCTGTCTCAAAAGGTTATTTACCCCATTTTTTATGACTTAAATCTGTTTAGAATCGTATATAGTTGCGATATTTTTAAGACTACACTCAAGTAGGAAAATACCTAATACCTAATAGGAAAATAAGAATGGCTATGTCATTAACGGCATCTTCCTCACAGACTACACCAGCCTGTGGTACTTTTAACCCATTCAATGTGCATTTTGGAAGGTCTGAGTAAATTAAAATAAAAAACACAATGGTGTGGGGTTAAAATAGTGTTAAAATTTATGAATCAAAAATTCAACTCTTTTGCATTTGTACTCGAGTTAAAAGTTGCAATGGAAGGACAGAGAGATGGCCAAAGGACGGGGATAGTAGATCCTTATACATGAATGAAGCTAATATAAGAAATTTTACCCACTTTAGGTAAGTACTCACATAATATTAAAATAATAGATGGATGTTCCGCACCGCCTTCATTTTGTCCAGTTAAAACGACAAACCATTGAATTGGATCGACCCTAATGCCGTATCTACAATTTAAAAAAAATATTTTGAATCATTCAAATTAACTTATTTATAAGGCCAGTTTAGTTATTATATTTACTTCAAGATATTTTCTAGAAACAATCGCACACCACCGATGGATAACATTAAGAAACCCCAATTGACTAATCCCGTAAAGTTATCAAATCCTGAACTCCATGAGAAGAGTGAATCCCTCGGTCGGTGACATCTGAAAAAAACATGTGTACTTAAATAATTTTCATGTTAGTTTCAAATAACTAGAAAAGAGCAAGATGATTACTAAGTCTGTGCAATAAAATAAATATTGAAATTGTTGTATCTAGTGGTAAGATAACGAAACGGCATGCAACTACTAATCTGACTTTGCAGGTTTGAATCTGTACAAAGTCATGAAGTTTTTAATGACAACACCACTATATATCTCTTCTAACTCTGCTTTAGGCAAATCAGCTTAGTTGAACGAGGACCAAAATAATTTTATTTTTTTATTCTTGATTCTTGACAGCCTAAATTAGCGGGTGCATAAGATCCCAAAATGAGCAGGTTTAAAAATATTTTAAAAAATAGATTTACAGTAATAATTAAACAAAAATGGTATGAATGTCTTCGCCGCATTGTAATTTTGAAGTAGGTTTATTTATTTTTTTTGTTTTTTATTTTTCATTTACAAATATCCATTACATTACATTCACACATTAATTACTCTGGAGTGGCTCCAGTGATTTTAAATATTTTTGTTTGCATATGATAGAGAATTTCTTAGAGGCGGTCCAATTTTATTTTAGTTAAGTTATGTCTAGTGTAAGGTGATACAAATAAGCAAAAATTATTATTTCCTTTATTATTTTTGTAAATTGTACTGGAATTCATGGAGTTTTATTAAGTTACGCCTAGTAAGTGCTGGATAGCATAATATTTATAAAGGTTCTAAAGAGGTCCTGTACTTGAGAATGCAGGATGTCGGTTTAAACCCAGCGCTGAGTTTTATAAAAATGCATTTTTAACTCCCACCTGTCCTCTTTAGTGTAAAATATTGTCAAATATTATGTAACCATCTAATTAGATGAAATAAGGAAAGGATGATATTTTAACCAAAAATATAAAGATAATGGATATGTGATTACGATGAAGGATGATGGTGAAATGAGACGATTTTATGAGTGATTTATGTATGTAAAAAAAAGTTGATGAAAATAAAAATAATGGATATGTAAAAGTATAAAATTATAGCACATGATTTGTGTGCGTATTATTTATATAATTGTATAATTGAGTCTAAAGTTATTTGACTAATATTTCATGATTGTTTTTTAATAGTGGCAAATCGCCTGAAAGATAAATGACACAATCTTTGACAATATTGAAAAATTTTCAACAATTTTTTAATTTTTTGATAAAGTTCTGGATAGCATAATATTAATAAAGGTTCTAAAGAGGTCTTACCTAATATTTAAAATCACTTATATATATTATATGTAAGCAAATAACAAAATAAAACTAACGGTTTATCGGGCTGAGCTTTTCGAATGAGTCGCTCTTTTTCTCTTATGTGCTCTGCTCTGGTCACACTTTGAGCACGTCGATAGCGCAAGGCCTTCTCATCCACTTCGCTGTTCATATTCTAAAAGATAATTTAATTACATTTGCGCTACATTTTTAACAAGCATGTTGACTATGACTGAAAAAACCAATAGACTTTTGGTATTTATTTTTAGAATTATGAAACCTTTTCGTAATTTGCAGTCAATTACAATGGTTTACAATTAAATTAGTGAGATCATTATTGGAGTTTGGCTCAGTAATTTGGAATCCAAGTTACAATAATCATAGTCAACGAATTGAATCAATTCAAAAAAAATCTCAAGAATGCTGTCGTTCAAATGCGGAAAGGGAAAAAATTTAAATAAATGGCTTTAAAACGACTTAATTTTTTCAAATTAATGCCACTTTACCAACGTCGGATCATACATAGCTGATATCTTGTGCCTCCACAATTTGCTTAAATAATGGCTAAAATCCATTGTGCTGACTAACAAACTAAGCAAAGCAGGCAAACGTATGTAGCGACTTTGCTTTATACTATTTATAGATGGTATCAAAGGTAAATAGGTATATGACAATATTTTTAATAAAAACTATTTTCTTATATAAATGCATTATTAAAAATGTATCATAATAATATTTAGAATTATTTAATTTAAATTTTAATAATGGAGGATGCTACCAGTAAACAAGATCAGATTATTATTTCACAATATTTTAGACTAATCTCCGGTTCTAATGTTTAGTGAACAACTCTTTATATCAAATTATTTGCATTTTTGGAAATTTAGCCAAAAATGCATAAAAAATATAGAGCATTCTACTCTATCAATATATCTAATAAAACTATTTAAAAAAATATAAGGTCACAAAAAATACATTAAATAAATTATGCAAAATAATTAATATGCTTGTGTTTCATTAGTGCAAATATAGGTGTAATTTTATTATCATTTTATTATTATTATATTGTCACCATCTATATTAATAATATTTAATAACTAGACACTCATTATGTTTTCACATCCAGTCACACTAAAGAAGGCAGTATGTTAAAACAATATTTTAATAATACCTCATGGATGGGATTAACATGATCTTGTAATTTCAAGTATGAAAACTATCATTTACCTTTTGAATTATCCAATCTATTAAAAATTTAAATAAAGATATTCTCAATTTGAAATATTAATTAATAACTTTTATTAGTTATCTCATTTTGGCAGATTTATTGCTTTAATTTAACGTGTTATCATCAGCATATTTAATGGTTAATCTGTGGTGGTTTTTTATTTGTAGAGAAAGAGAGATCACAGCTAAAAGGAAAAACGGGGATGCCATTACAGAATGCAACTGTAGATCTGTGAAGATCAGATAAACAGTCAAGGTCTAGCTGCATTTTATGCAATCGTCCGCGTTAGAGATTACTGAATAAATTTTCATGTTGTCAGCGTAGAGGTTGTGTTCGGAAATGTAAAAACAATTATTACAGTGCAATGTTAAAACACTTTCTTAGTTCACAAATCAAACAGTAATTTTAACCAATATTGAAAATAAATCAAAAACAAATCCAACTTTACTTAAAAAAAATTGTTTCATACCACAAGCGGTGGATCTGGTTTAAAATCGTAAAATATTTAAAATGTTACTAGAGTTCTAGGACTGAGGTACTGTATGTAGTAAGAGCCTGCTGCCGTAGTGAAAGAGTGGAGGCGACTTCCCAGAAAAGTTGGTAGATTTTTTTATAGTGGAGGACATGTTGAAGACTGTAGGACAGATGGGGACGATGATTTTAACGTGGAACATATATTCATGAATACAAATTTAAATTATTCACTCTCCTATTCACTGGCTAAAGTCACACCACTTGATTTCGTCAGTAAAATATCCGAATCTCATAGTATAAGTGTCTAAAATAAAGCCAGTGCACTAGTGAATTTAGGGCCTCTCACAGGCCGGGCCAACATTTCAGTGCAGTAATATAGTACGAAGTTTCAGTAAATAAGTCGAAAATGATCAAGCAAAAATGTACACATTATTTCTATAAAATGAAGGTATAAAATAAAAAATGTTCTGAACTTTCAATTAAAAAAACTTTCCTACCTGCTTATTAGAGGAAGTTGTCAAACTTGGAAGCGGCCGGCTCTCCGTTCGTAACTGACAAGGGCAAGTGACAGGCAAAATGGCAATTAATTGCCAATGGAGGCATTGCGTTTGATAACTTGTGCTGAGTGCGACGCTGGAGAGTGGAGACCGACGGAATCGAAGTACGAACGTGACGCATGGCGATTATCAACACCCGATTACATATAAGCCGCGTTTCCTTTGATTCAATTGAATGTACATTTATAGCGTCGATTCCAATTTATTTCATAAGAAATTTATCTGTTCAATCAGCACTTAAAATGGAGTTTTTACAACTTATAAACCTTTAGATTCGTTCGAAAAGTTTATATAGTATGTATCTAAAGAAATATATAGATTAGTTTCATTGAATAATGTTTATCTGACTATGTAAATGGAAAACTCCAGAACTACTTGATCCATTCACTAAAACGGCAGATCTACATTTCGTGGCCTATAATATTTAAAAATTATTAAAACTATTAAACCACGAAGCTACGATCGAGCTTCATGCGCTCGCTCAATGCTTATTTTACCGTTGTTATTTTACTTAATTTCTTATCATTATTTTTATTTGCCAGTTTTTTATAATTTTATTTTTGTATGTAATTGTTTTATTTTTTTTTTCTTATAAATTCGTTTTTTTTAATCCGGAAATTTTAGTAAGAAATATATCGTTTATCCTGGCAACTGCGTCTTTCACATAATATTTAATATACCTTTTTTTTAAGGTTTTTTTCATTTGTTTTTTCATAAGAAGAAGTTTTTCGTTCTGCGCTGTCGTCTGTCGGTCGGATGGGCTTGTTTAATTTTTGAGGTTAACTAACATTGGTTACTTGAGACTTAGGTTATGTAAGTGTGTAGTCAGCGGTGCAATTTTTCAAAAGATCTTTTATTCATAATATTAGTTGTTAAGTATCAATTTTTGTTGTTTGTTTTATGGTACCAAAGAAACTTTTTTTTATTGACATATGTGCTGGTGAAATATTTTATATCGTTACGAAATAAGGACCTGTTGAAACGATGTCTTGGTTATTGGGATATAACACTAAACCACCGCAGCCCCCTAATCCTCCAGACGGCGGCGAGGCAGGAAATACTGCCCCTGTGGATAACTTATCTAAATCCGAGAAAAAGGTTATGGATGCGTACAGATTTGACTCCAGCGCTCTCGAGCGAGCTGCGCAAGCGGCCCGAGAACTAGAAAAGTCCAGTAAGTACTTAATATGAAAACATAATTTCACATTTACATAATTTTACTGGTTTACGCAATAATAGAACTTCGTAAATCAGAAGTATTTTATTTGTATTTATCCTAAGGCTTGTGTATGGGGAGGCACTATTATGTCGATTGAATGGGCATTTGTGTACGACTTAGAAAAGGGAAAACCGTTTTTGAATATTCTCAATGGCTTGAAAGTTACCTGGCCGAATTCTACCCGCTTTGGTTGAATCGAAGACCTTTGAATTAGAAGCGAGCGTTTATTAGCCTATGCCAACTATACTCAACCTTTTTTGTCTTCGGGCCACATACATATATTTGTAAAGCTACGCGGGCCGCAACACTATACTCGTATGACAAAAAAATATGAAACCCCCCAACCACATTTTTTGGAAAACAATTTGTGTTTTTAAAAATTATAAACTAAAACTAAAATCATGTTCCTAATAATAAATGTGTTTAGGGCCACACAAAAAAGCTAGACATGCGGCCCGCGGGCCACAGGTTGAGTATGGTTGGTCTACGCCATCATGCCATAACAACAGTGGAATTATGGCTACATACATACGATAATGATTTATAAATTAATATAAATATTAGATAGATTATTGCAAGTATTTGCTAAATTTAAATTTTAAATTGTGATGACTACTTACCTACTTAAATAATCTATGATTTTTAAATCAAGTAAAATTCATAGATATACTTAGTATAATTTTATCATCATATCTAAATTGAAGGGAAAAGATAACACCAGAAAAGGCACTGTCTTTGTAGGAAAACGGAGATGTAAAAAAAGGCTAAATAAGGGAGTTACAATTTGTTAAAGTGGTTTTACAATTTCCAAGGTTTTTTTTGGAAGAGGGGATCAAAGAGGTAGGTCATGATATGAAACTGCTTAAAATTTTGACAAAGATATGATGGTGTTTCGGGAGCAAAAATTCTGAAAAGGAGTGACAAAATATCTTTATTTGCATAGTACAACCATTTCAGCTCAGTTCGAAATTCAGAAATATATACTTAATGCACAGCTTTCATAGATGTTCAACCTTATCCAGAAGGTCCTCTTATAGGTTGACATTTTTAATTAGACATTTATACCGGAAACCGATGGTGTGAATTGCAATCTGGTTACAGCGGTTGTAAGGGCCTATCATAGAGAAGGAGAGGCCGATATTCAATTACTAAGTAACTAACATTTTTTTTTTAAATTATTGCTATACCTAGGTCATATACAATTATTTTGGGCCCTACTCAACTAGGACAAATGTGCATGTGCTAGAGTCAGGGGAGATGGTAGTAATGAAACATTAAAAATGGCCTACTTCAAGCTCCCCGCATGGTCCTCCATTAGTGAGCAACTTCAGAAACCGTTATATATTGGACGAAAGGACCATTCTCACAAACTAAAGGAAATTTTTAGGAGAAAGAATGTAGGATTTCATTCTTTTTTTCCACGCACCATTAGAGAGTGGAATAGTCTCAACTGCAGCGTCTTCAAGCCATTCCCTAAGACCCCTTCCCAAGAGAAAGGATAAAAAACTTGGCTTTAAAATAACTTTGTTGCACCACCTGCCAATCAGCTATACCACCAGAGGAATGGTACCTCCAAAGTATATGTAATTTTTAAATAAATAAATTACCGCGAGATTTATTTATTTTATCAAGGAAAAAAGTATGACCATGTGCGGATTTGAACCCGTGACCTTTGAGTAGTCCAACGCCTTAACCACTAGACTACCACGATCTTTTTTTTGTAATCAACATATATTTCATCTAGTTTAAATTATAACACTCATTCATTAAAGCATTTAATTGACCTAATTTTTCTAATCAGCATGTAAGTTTATGCGAACTTAACCCACATCCCACAAAATGATTAAACATTTATAGTTAAACATTATTAATAATTTATATTTATACTTTTACTTAAGTACTATTGTTTACGACAAAAATACCTAAGGGTATTTTATAATCAAAATCAATATTTAATAGTATTTAGCTGTTAGATATAAATTACACATAGCCATTGTTAATCACCTTGTTCCGTTTTCATTTTAAATTTATAATATTCATTTCATTCATTTTACTGATTTTTGCTTTTTATAAACTTATTTTATTTTGAATGAGTACCAAAATCAGTTTGTTATTACAGGCGCCTGTTGTTGATAATCACAAGCACCATATATCCTTATATTAACCTTCATGACAATAAATTCAAAGGCTTGCACTTAGCTACTTAATGTTATAAAGGTGTTTTTTTTAGAGGCGTGGTTTTCAATCTGGCACTACTTTTTTCGCAGTTGGTGTTTTTGACAGCTGTCACTTGATTTATGCTCAGTTTGGTTTGCCATTTCATAATGACTTACTCCTGAACAACGTTTGCAAATAGTGCAAATTTAGAAAAAATCACTCTAAATTTTTTTTAAATCACTCTAAAATAAAGTAAAAATCGCGTCGTGGGCCTGTGGCGTGGCCTCCAAGATCGTGCGATTTAACACCGCTGGACTATTTTTTGTGGGGTTATGTGAAGTCGCTTGTCTACGCAGATAAGCCGGACACGATTAACGCCTTGGAAGAGAATATTCGGCGTGTTATTGCTGACATACGGCCCAACTTGCTGCAAAAAGTGGTTGAAAATTGGGCCTCTCGGCTGGAATTTGTTCGAGTCAGCCGCAGCGGCCACTTACCCGAAATCATTTTTAAAACATAATGGCAAACCCTCATCTTTATAATAAAACTAAATTCTTAGCCATAACATCAAATTATATGCGTTTTATCTCTTCTTGAAAACCACGCCTCTAAAATCATCATCCTTTATAAAAATATTTTTTGAACACTAAATTTTGGGATCCGGCTACGGACGGATAGGGGAATAGAATTCCGTTCAATGATGAAAGATACCTTACTTTATAATTGCTCAATCTTACAGGAATACTTATATGATGTAATTTGGATGGGATGTAATATAGAGTTACTGACCATAGGAATAAAGAATGTGAATATTCCTACGTTCCCACACTACTTAAGTATAAGCCAATTAATTTCAGATCTGAACTCTTAAGATAATATAAGAGTAAGATATTTTTCTGAATTTCATAAAAAACACACTTTGAGTAAACATTCACATTTTTATATAGTAATAACAACTCTACAATATTTTAAACTTATCTACCATGTTATTTAATTTATAACTTTTTTTCTGGTAGCTAAGTAATTGTATCAAGTATCTAAACTTATTTTATTCAATTGGCCCAAAATGATTTTAACAATAATCACTTTTTTTCACTGTGGTCACTCAGTTTCCCACAAAGTTTCATTAAGAACAGAGCTTTTGATAATAATTCATGTTCTTTTGCTCTTAATATAGACTGGTAAGTCAAGTGTGATTGTGGCAAAAGTCAGTCATTTTAATGAGGTCTAACTGCCACGAAAATATTCTCTTAATAATAGCACCAATAAATGTATTTGCTTATAGGAGTAGAGAGAAGAAAAAATATATTTTTAATTTTGAACATTCTAGAACATTCCAAAGAAGCCCTAGAGCTGAGTAAATTGCAAGAGCAGACAAAACAACATGAGTACCAGATGAAAGCTAAGGAATATGAAGCTCATATAGAGCAATCCAAAGTAGAGCAAAAGAGAATTGATCATGAGGAAAGGAGAAAAACTTTGACGGTGAGAGCTGAAACAACTTTTATAAGCATCTAACATTGAATAGGGTGAATGTCCGCCACTTAAGGTTTCTTCATAACTTTAACATTTAGTACAGCAGCGTTTTTAGAAGAAGACGTTATTTTAGAGTTAGAATAAATTGTAAAACTCATCAAAATTATATTTTAAAACTTGGAAAGTTTGTATTTACCGTACTTTTTTTTAATATAAAAAATATTTGTCTAAAATAAAGGATTTTGCCAATTGTCAACCACAATTATCTTGTTGTCGGCCATCAATACTCCTTTTGACGGCCGGGAAATTTCGCATAGAAAATGGGAGGGAGAATCTATTTCAAAATCATAAAGGAATTTGCAGGCAAATTATTATTTTAAATAACCAACACGATATGAACATAACATGAAATGAACAACATTACATAACATGAAATGAACAACATGACATAACATGAAATTACATAAAACACCTTCTCTGGCAGTTTCAGCTATTTTACAAAGTTCCCATAATATATTATATAGTCTTAACATGCAGCTAGAACATAAGGTAATTTCCAATGGCTGGTGCATCTTAGGTGATACCATCTCACACAACCATTATTTTTTTAATCTTCCTCTTCTGTTTAAGTGTTTCCTGTGTCTGTTTTCTTTTTCTCTTCCTTCAACCGGTAATAAAGACTCCATGCTTCAGAAGAAGTAGCGCTTGATAATTTCCTAGATCTTTTTTTAAAATTAGTATCAGGTTTTAGTCCTGGAAATTTATGATGTTTTTGAAATGGGTCATTCATTTGGACGTTAATGTAGAACTTTTATCAACCTGCATTGAGGACTGATGAAAGCTCACCAATGGCTTATTTTCTTTCCCAGATGCCCCAGAATTGCATATAAAGGGATCTACAATGTCAATGATCGCAGTCTTTTGGGTTGCTATATCCATCTGCACTGCAAATTCAATATTTGAAGAAGTTTCCAAAATGAAACCAAAATCCTGGTTGTCATCATTTATCTGCCATTGTCAAGCACGTTGAGTCATTTTCTTTTTCTTAGTTTAATATGGGGATTAGCGGTGCATTTTCTTCACATTGTATTTGATTTTCAGCTCGTACCTGAACATCAGCATATGTAATGATAGAATTTACTAAAGATTTTACAGTCGTGTTATGAGACGGTTCATTTTGTACGGGTATGGCACTTTATCAGCGCTGTCGGTGTTGGCCGAGTTCAAACTCTGGTCAATCACGGCGCTCTCCTATGACACTATCGCGTCCCCTCTTTGTGGGCGCAATTGCCTCTGTGTGCTTGTAGCCTCTGGAGCGCTCGATTGCCGGCCGTGTTTCTCATTCGCTTCGCGTTTGTGGCGAAGTGTAGGTATGCACCTCGCTGCTAATCATCACTTGGGGCACTTGGAGTGCATTATGATGCGTCCTGTATTAGGGAATAGAGTACGCCCGCCGAATACAACCTTCAATTTATTGGTGCTTCAGTTAGACTGCCCACAGATGGGCAGTTCCTAAGCCGGATGATGTAGTTCCTAGGATCTGCATGCATTGGTCGCCGTTTAGATGAGTAATGGCGCAGTATGATACTATGGGGCGACCTTTGATGTAGTAGGCCGTCATCCCTACGAGAGGCCTAGCAACCTCGCATTGGTCCGCACTCTGCTGTGTGTGGGTTGAGCGCGCTGGCTGTTTGCTAGTGTTGGTGGCCCGGTCGCTCTCTCGCTGCGTCTGTGTGAATGCACTGTGCTGGCATGAGCTCGCTGCACCGGTGTGGGTCAGCGCTTACCGGCCATTTACTGGTGTTGGTGGCTCGGCGCCATCCAATCACTGTGCTGATGTGGGTGTGCTTGGTTTGTGACAGCTCTTTTCTAGACTTTTATGGAGATGGTGTCATAGCCGGGGCAATATGAGGAAATAAATAAAAGGGAAAACTAATTATAACTTTGCTACTAAATAAGATATAGGCTTATCAGCTATGCTGCCTGCCTATTATAAATAATAATAGTAATAAATAATAATAATAATAGTATCAATAAATAATAATAGTAGTATCAGGTGGTCAAAGAAATACATTAAGAAGTCCTACTTTACATTTGATTTTAGGCATTTTTTCTAGCATTCCGGTAGTTTCAATTACCCTTCTCAGTTTTTTAGTGTCAGAAAGTTGCATTTTGTGTATACCGAATAAGAGTTCTTATCGTTTCATAATTAAGCACAACACGAGTACAGCTGATTGTCAAAAACCTATCAGTACTACCTATATGTCATTCATCATTTTGTATGTGTACTATGTCAATTATGTTTATATTCAGTACAGTTCTAATGTTGCTGTTTCTTATACCTCAACAAAAGAAATATATTCAGCACCTCACGAATTATTGTTAATTTATAATTTTATTTGCAATGTCGAAGTTACTGAGAACTGCTTAGATTTAGGTATATCAAAAAATGTTTGTTTCACAATTATTCTGGATCGTCGCTGGTGTCTGTTATACTTCTGTTTTTTTACTATTACCCAATTACTACATTACGAAATTGTATTTAACGTCTTAAGGTTCCTACCTAAATATAACTGTATTGCCTATATAACCTCAAATACGTATTACATCTCATTTAATTCTTTCTTTGAATATGGGCGCTAATGGTTTAAACATTTTCTATCAAAATTGTAATGGACTTAAAACAAAACTGGACGATCTTTACATTAATATATTAAGTAACAACTACGATATCATTGTTCTTACAGAAACTAATTTTAACTCAAATATTTATAATGTCGAAGCGATAGATGCCAGGTACACTGTATTCAGACGAGACCGGGATTCTCTCACTAGTCGCAAGCAAAGTGGCGGAGGTGTGATTGTTGCGATCTTAACAAAATATATAGTTTCAAGAAAGGCCCAATGGGAAAGTAGTTCGGTTGAGGATATCTTCGTATCAGTAAAAATACCAACCAAAAAATCAGAAAGCCTATTAATCTGTGCATCCTATATTCCCCCTCTTTCCCCGCTTTCAATGTACGAATCTCAAATAGCAGTATTAACTAAAGTATACACAGATTACCCTCACTCGCACTTACTTTTAATCGGAGACTATAACATTCCCACTATAGACTGGTCTGACAACAGAGCACAGGTTATGACCCCAATAGCGCGTGCTTTTCAGCAAATGCTATCTTTTACCAACACTATTTCCTCATCGATATTCCTCATCGGATATTCCTCATCGAAATAGACTACCTAGGTTTAATTTCACCGAAGTTAGTAAAAATTTAGATTTATTATATTCTTTTTAATAATTTACATATAATAACAACCTAAATAAAAGGGATACTTTTTCTTGTTTGTTCCAACTTTGCTATTTCCTGTGCTAATTTGCAGGTAAAATACTATTTATTATAATTTTTTTACTGATAAAAATAACATTGTTGAAACATTATAGGAAGAGACCAAACAGCATCAAATAAGAGCTCAATATCAAGATCAATTGTCAAAGAAAAGGTATGAAGAGCAACTCGCAATGCAACAGAGAGTGCAAGAAGAAAATATCAGAAAGTAAGATTTAACAAAATTCCTTAACTTAGTGCTTCACCCCAGATTGGGCTAATTGGGCATAACCCAGCCCAAACAAACATGCATATTCTCTGGCACATTAAAATTCAATTTCTTCAGCAAATTAATCAAAGTAAAATCATTTAAGCCACCTAAACCTGAAGATGCGTTTTTCTCATATTTCCTCTAAATTTTTGTAGATTATTACGCCCAAGAAATACTTAAAATTCTTCTAAATCTGATTAAAGTAATTTTGGATATTTCCTTCAAAATATATAAAACCTTTGCTGATATCTGGGAGAATTTAAAACAGTGCATTGACAATATCGTTGGGATTTTGAGGAATACTCCATAGATTTAAATATTACTGCACTTCATTGTATATTTTAAAAAAGGATTTTTTTTATTCAGGCAAGAAGAAAGTGTAGCAAAACAAGAGGCAATGCGAAAAGCTACAATAGAACATGAAATGGAACTGAGAGAGCGCAATAAAATGAAGTTATTTGAGGCAGAAGCAAAGGCAAAAGCTAGAGCTGAACGTGAGAACCGAGACATCACTCTTGAACAGATTAGAATAAAAGCACAAGAGCAAAGAACTACCGTATTAGAGAGCATTAAAACAATGGGAAGTGTTTTTGGAGCTGGAATGAATGCTTTAATTACTGATTGGGATAAGACATTAGCTGCAGCTGGGGGACTATCACTATTGGCTCTAGGTGTATATACAGCTCGTGGGGCAACTTCCGTCGGGGCGAGATACATCGAAGCTAGAATAGGAAAACCCTCCCTGGTGGTGGACACATCCAGGTTCTCTTTTGCAGATGCAGTATGGAAACCCGGAACATTATTTAAAAGAGTGCTTGAAGTGATAAAAGGGAAAAAAGGAGATGCTTTAGCCGGAGTGGTCTTGGAGCCATCCTTGGAACAAAGACTTAGAGATGTCGCAATAGCCACCCGAAATACACAAAGAAATAAAGGTTTCTATCAAAACTTTCTTATGTATGGGCCTCCAGGAAC
Organism: Neomicropteryx cornuta; assembly: GCA_020383195.1. Taxonomy (NCBI): domain Eukaryota; kingdom Metazoa; phylum Arthropoda; class Insecta; order Lepidoptera; family Micropterigidae; genus Neomicropteryx; species Neomicropteryx cornuta. The sequence continues at coordinate 12,215,183 of JAHKQU010000012.1, forward strand.
CGGAAAAACTTTGTTTGCAAAGGTATACTATATTAATTATTAGCTTGTCCATAGGATATTTAAAATATATTTTATCCAGTATAAATATATATACAATATAAGTCAAATAACTTTACAACTCAATTATAAAATTATATATCGTAGTTTTTGCATTTCATAAATAAACCAATAACAAAAAGCCGAACGACCAAACCACAGTTTATCCCATCCATGGTGACCGTAGTAAGACCTAAAGCAGCCCACCATAGCGTCATTTAATCAGAATAAAAATTACATGAAAATACCCAAATCAAAATCAAACGTTGACAAACATAAAAACGAGAATAATATAATTTAATTAATTAAACAGTCAATTATAATCCGCAAAAATAAAAAAACCAAAAACCAAATATATGTATACGAGGTGTGTTCAAAAAGTAAGGTTGACTTTTCAAATTTCGCGGGCAACGTATTTTCAATTATCGTTTTTTTTTGTTTTGTTATGTTGGTACACTATTCCCGAACATCTGTACCAAATTTCAAGTGAATGGCATTTTTTCTTTGGTTGTGAGAGGCGTAAAGGTTATAAGTGTTTTGCGTGCTCGGCGATTATTTGCTATCGAAAAATATGGATCAAAGGATTTGCATCAAATTTTGTGTAAAAAATAAAATTAAGTGCTCCGTAACACTTGACAGTGGCATTCGGTGAAACTGTTCTGAGTAAAAAAAATGTTTACAAGTGGTACAAACTCTCAAGATGGCCGGGAAGATGCCAATGACGAGCCTCGCTCTGGACGCCCAAGCACGTCAACAACTGATGAAAACGTTCAAGCAGTGAAGAAAATTGTTTTGGAAAATCGTCGAATCACTATCAGAGAAGTTGCTGAGGATGTCGGTATATCGCTTGGCTCGTGCCATGAAATTTTTCTAACGTTTTGGGCATGAGACGTGTGTCAGCGAAGTTTGTTCCGAAATTGCTAAATTTTGGCCAAAAGAACCGTCGCATGAGCATCGCTCAAGAGCTGTTGAATGACGTCAACGTTGACCCAGATTTACTCAAAAGGGTGACGAATCATGTGTATATGGTTATGATATCGAAACCAAAGCCCAATCGTCCCAATGGAAGCGGCCAGAAGAGCCAAAACCGAAAAAGCACGCCAAGTTCGATCAAATGTCAAAGTTTTACTCACTGTTTTCTTCGATTACCATGGTGTGGTGCATCAGGAGTTCTTACCATATGGTCGTACGGTTAATAAACAGTATTATCTGGAAGTTATGCGCCGTTTGCGAGAAGCAATACGAAGAAAACGTCCAGAATTGTGGAAAAACAATTCATGGCTTTTGCTTCACGATAATGCACCTGCTCACTCATCTTTGCTTGTGAGAGATTTTTTGGCCAAAAACAAAACCACAATCATGCCTCAGCCACCATATTCACCGGATTTGGCCCCATGTGACTTTTTCTTGTTCCCAAAACTAAAGAGACCTATGAAAGGACGGAGATTTGCAACGATTGAAGAGATAAAGACTGCATCGCTGGAAGAGCTCAAGGCTATACCGAAAAGTGCTTATGAGAAGTGCTTTGAGGATTGGAAAAACCGTTGGCATAAGTGTATTGTATCTGAGGGGGATTACTTTGAAGGGGACAACATAAATATTGATGAATAAATAAATATTTTTTCTTAACAATACAAAGTCACCTTACTTTTTGAACACACCTCGTATATATATAGATTGGATGATACATTATTTTTTAACTTTCGCCATTCGGCGTCTTCAGAAAATATATGAAAGATGACGTTTAAAATGCAACCTTCGTAAATTCGAAAATCGCATTTTCAACTAAAAGATAAATATATCCAACCACTACAATTATTATTATATAATTGCAGTTTTGCTAGATAAATCAATCAGTATTATGAAATGAAACTAATTTCTTAAAAGAATATATCAAGCAGCATGCGGTAAATGCTGTTAAGTTAGTTTAATTTTTAATTTATATATATATATTGCATTTTTTTTAAAAAAAACACATTTTTTTCTTTTGTCAAATAATTGTCACTTTCAAATATTTATTAGATATATACACTACTTTGTTTAACTTTTCCAAAAAAAAGATACAGTTAAAAAAAAACATTTTTCAAATGGTAAAAAATTGATTACGCCGAGTATTTGGGGATGATTATAATGAATTTTTATTGTCTTGTTCAGTTTTTCTTTCTACAGCGAATAAATACTCTTTGTGTATACTCTAATATCTTATATTTTTTTACATTTTTTAAAACTACACGTAGCACTCCTATGTGTAACACTACATTAACAGAGGTAACACTATGTCCTTGTTCTTGTTCAATATATAGGATATATTGTACAAAAATATATTTTTCCCTAACTAAAATGAGCACAATGCTATTTTTTTAATTAGGTAAAAATGTGTACTGATATTTAAATATTAGAGGATTGTTAATAACTACCCTATTATGCTAGAGTGGAAGTGTGACTTCCCCGAAGTACAACCTACAAGCACAACCGAGTAGGTAAGAAATTATAACACGTAGCGCCGGTTTGATGTGTTAAATGCGAACCTTATAAGGGATAATCACTAAAAAATATTGGAAAAATGTTTCCCAAATACGAGATAATCTAATCAAAAATTCAATTAAAACCATTCAAATGTTTGAGAAACCGAATGTCTCAAAAAGTAAAATCAACCTTGAACTAGACTCATTAAAAAGGCAATTTATAGAGGGGTGCATAGCATTGTTTTTTTTATCATGAGACCTGTTAGTTGTAGTTTTGTTTAACCTCCTGAAAGGAAATAGTGATTTTAAATACACCTGTATACATGTATGTTATTGTATGTTGTTTCTATGAAAAATGACAAAATACTTTGCTTCGGCAATTATATTTGAGTAACATTTTAAGTAGTGTTTTAAATATTTTGTAAGGTTGGCAACATTTTTATGGATTACATGCACTCGCATATACAGGGTTGTCCCACGACCATTCCTAAAGACTATGACAAAGACCAAAGACTTATATTTTTTAACAGATGGTATTAATTCCGATAGCGAATTCCGATGCCGCGACGATCGATAATGGCCTTGACAGCGTACAAGCGATCTTTTACTATTTTCAAGTAAAGTTTACATTTTTTCTCGGTAACCATGATGAATTTTTATATAGCGTCTAAACAAATAATACTAAAAATTGCAGTACCAATTAGATGGATTTTTTATCGGAAATAGTCTTAGAACAAGGTCTAATTCTTTGTCTCAGAAGTTAATATTAAGTAATATTGTTTAACTGTTCAAAAATTTGTGAGGAATTCTTCCAGAAATTGGCAAAACATTCAGGAATGGATTATGCTATCATGACTGGTGGCGATGTGGGACCAATGGGTAAAGATGCAGTTGCTGCAATACACAAAGTTTTTAACTGGGCTCAAACCAGTAGAAAAGGTACATCATACTCGCTATTAGACATTAAGTAAATTGTATGATTTCCTGAACTGGTGTTTTGTGGCAAAGCGATACTTAGTCGCTTTACCGCATAATGCAACTATCCATTCATCTCATATCTTGTATTTTTAGCCCAAGCACTGCATTACACAAGTCTGATAAACTCCTAACAGTCCTGATATGGCTCCTTACCTATTAACCTAATTGAAATTGCCCTTGAAATGAAAAAACTGAGGTGGTTAAACCTGGGGCGAACTTGAGGGAAGAGCAAAGGATAGATCAAAATGGTGATACGTAGTAGAGGCCTATGCCCAACTGCAGGGTGACCACTTTAAAAAAAGTTCTCCGCCATACCGTGGTTCATACAATTTGACCACGGACATTGCCATGCTTGTAAAGTACAGTCCTAGTAGCATGAACAGCTGCCAATAAGACGTTTTTACTGTCCAATCGGGTCACATATTTTACCATCTGACAAATTATCCCATGATTTACTAAGTTACTAATAACAAATAATTAAAGCTTAAAGTAAAAAATATATTTTTATAGGAGTTCTCCTGTTTATTGATGAGGCTGATGCATTTCTTCGAAATCGCGCATCAGAACGCCTCAGTGAAGAACTTCGTTCGGCTTTAAATGCTTTTCTATACCGTTCATCTGAACAGAGTAAAAGATTTATGCTGGTCTTAGCTTCCAATATGCCCCATCAGCTGGATTCGGCTATTTATGACAGGTATATATTACTTAACAAATATTTGAAATCATGCATGAAAATTTTAGTTGATCTTATATTTGTAATGTATTGCTCGCTGAACCGTATAAAATGTTGTTGCAACCTCTATCTATATAGGTAATAATATATATAGGTAATAGTAATACTATGCAAGTAAAAATCAAAATATTTTCTTATTTTAAAGACTATCAATCGAAAGAGGATGTAATTCGTTTTTATAGTATGTATTATTTTTATTTTTCAACTTATCTTTTAACTACTTTAAAAAGATTAACAGGGTTTAAGCAGATAGACTAAAATGTTTTTAGATGTTATTTTCTTCAGAGAAACGCATACATAAAGAGATACATTGTTAAAAATGTAGGGTTTATTTTTATCCTGATAACTTTCACTTAGTTTTGCTAAAATCTAATAAATTGTAATATATAGTTTACACACTATTAACTGTTGGGAATAACAAATATTGGTTTTGTTGCTTACAAATCTGTTCTGATATATTTTCAAATATTGTCATTGTTTCTTTTGTGAAATTTAAATATGGTATCAAAATTTGGGACAAGTAAAGAATTTCTTAATTCGTAATTTGAAAAAAATAGATTGAGAAACAAAATAAAACTTATTAAAAATAACAAAAAACCAGTAGACATTTGAAAAAATTAAAACCGTCAAGATTTAAAAAAAAAAATACTGGAAACACACAAACTGTAATTTCCATTTCTGTAATTTCTGTTTTAATAACTATCCTACTTAGTTTAATATTTTATTACACTTAAAATGTATTACTACAATATTTAAAATGTCAAAATGTTTTTATGATGTATGAATACGAGTAACATGGATGATATACAATGTTTTTTTTTTTCAGACTTGACAAAATTATTGAATTTGAACTTCCGGGAGTGGAGGAAAGGGAAAGATTAATACGTCTGTATTTTGATAAATTTGTTCTTCAACCTGCCTCTGAAGGGTAATACATATTTATATATTAAAGGGTGTACATATCACAATATTTTTTTGAATTATACCCACGTCATCTACATACATATTTTTTATCGGTATAAATATCTAAAAATTTTCATTTTATCCATTTTCTTCTTTTTGTGTAATTAACTTTAGCCATTTGTGTAACTATTTGATCAGTGTAAATTACTGTAACTATTTCTTGCCGTTATGAACCTTTTATAGTTATAATCCTGTAATTGCTCACACTGACACATCTCGGTGTCCGTGGTACAACAGTTGCATGCCTCAACCGACGCATCTCGTCATGTCCAAACTTAGGCATAAGTCGCTATAATAATTCATATATTTATTAGCGGAAATACGTTTTTTACTGGGTACACCGAAAAATCTCAGTTTTTTACCTAACTAAGGGTTAGCCCATCGCTAACCATTTTTATAGATGATTTTGTAAACAAATTCTAAAGTGTCATTTATATATTTCGTCAATAACCGGCATTTAGAGTAGCTTTATTAGAGCACCAGTATTTATTTTTATGAGATTTTTGATTAAAATCTAATTAGTGCATATATTATATGAAAATAACAGTTTAATCTTTGGTGTTGTGGTTATAATTCTTTTTTTGTTAAAAAAAGTATATACGTAATTCCATTGTTCCAAAATTTTAACATCTTTAAGGCTTCTGTCATTTCATAATTTCATATTCTATGGAAGTATCATATTCAGATGTTTACATTTTTGTTAGTGTTTTCAATGATAAAGTGCTCTTTAAAAACAAGTTCTTTTCCTTTTTGCATTTTTTAAAAATATACTATTTCCAGGTATCTACAAATTTCAAAATTAAATAAATTTAGCAAGTATAAAAGCAATAAAGGTAAAAAAAAAATATTTGGCATATAAAATTTAGCTGAAATTAACTGTTACGGCACCTAAAAGAAATTGTATAAATCTATTGATAGATATTATATTTTGTGTATTATTTTCATAGTAAAAAAAATATAAAAAAACTTTAACAGGTTATAACAATAATTACTTTATATATTTTTAAAAAAAAACATTGTATTTTTCACCATTACATAGGTACATAGCTCTATCTAATTAGGCAGTGCCCATGGCAAGGTATACATTAGAGTTTTGAGAAATATTTTAAGGTAATGGAGAGCCTTCAGCAAGAATTCCTGTTTTTCAGTGCTCACCGGTTGAAAGGCAAGGAATAATAAGTCCAATTAATTGGAATTTATAATTCCATTAAATAAAATAAATAAGTTTTTGTATCTTATCACCGCACGCCCTGCCACGACCTTCTACAGACGCGACGTTTCATTCACATATCCATATTTTTGAGCATATTTATAAAATGGCATTAAAATTAACCCTTAGACAAATGTGTAAAACTTGTGCAAGGAAATGTGCAAACGGGTTATATATTTAAATTAATTTGGCTTAATTGTTTATTTGGAATTTATTTTATTGAATTAAGTCTAATATGATATACATTAAAATGAAAACTTTTAAGGAATATATATGCTTATTTTAAGATGCCATATCACACCCTTCTATTATACAAAATATATTTTCTTACACGTTATATTATAACTTATAGGCGATTGAAAGTGGACCAATTTGATTTTGGAGCTCTGTGTTCACTTATGGCGAAATCCACTGAGGGCCTCTCAGGCAGAGCTTTGAGTAAGTTGGGTGTCGCTTGGCAGTCCGCAACTTATGCATCAGAAGATGGACGCCTCACTTCACAAATGGCTGAAGATATTTGCAAAGAGGCTATCAAGGAACACAAGCAAAAGGTTCAATTTTTTATTTATCCTAATAAAAATATTATAAAATATCATGAAACTATCAACAAGTTGCCTAATGAATGTTAACAAAACAATTATAAATAAAATTCCTATTAAACCATACAAGCATGATATAATCCTTAATGCGCTCACAAAATAAGTAAGGGTCTTATGGAAACAAATATCTAACGACCGGTCGCATAACCACGCTCTCAGCTCCTCAAGATCGTTCGGCGCTGCAGTGGATGCCGCCACCACTAAGACATGCAAATATGAGAACGTATTAGGTAATTGCGTTTTTGCTGCATTTGCTGTAGAAACTCTGGGTGCATAGTCACCCGATGCGTTAAAGTTTGCAAATTATTAAGAAATAAGTTGGGGGGGTGCGGTATCCTACTTTAACCTTTTGACCGCCACTGTGGTAAAATTACAACACTACAAATATTGTTCGGAACAGTTCTAACATTTATAAATCCTATAATTTCCTGCTCCTATGTCTCCACCTTTACAATAAAAATGTACGCTCCGTCCTGACCTTAATAGCAAATATGTACTTTATTTGGGGGTAGTTTCGAACAAAGCCAAAACAGACCGCCAAACGGAGCCAAAACAAACCGCGTGCGACCAGCCGCCGCCGTAAACGGTGTGCGTTTACGGCACCGCCGTGGACTACAGTCCAAAGCACTTCAAGAGAATATTTTGGTGAAACGGCCATCTAGATTTAACAATACTGAAACTGAAAGTTATACCTGTACTCTTTGTGATGTTAGACCTAATGGGATTTTCGGGAAAATAGCAAGTAAACGGGATTCGCCGTACCCTGCACGCCAGTGTGGAGATAATACCACAGGTAGGGATGTGCATTTCCAATATGCAAAGTCGATTGATCGACAAAGATGTAAAATGTGCATAATAATAAATACACTTCTGACATTTTATTTTTAATTTACATGTAAGTTAATAAAATATGTATAAAACCTAATTAATTCTGAAAATAATTTCATCAAAAATATTCTCATTCCAAAAGTGGCATATTGCATACATTACATTGTATATTGTATTATGTACATTGAAGCACATTCAACAAGATAACAACTAAATTGCTGATTATTAAAATGGCTATGTTATATTTTGAACTTTGCGAGATATTAAAAAAACTGATTCATTTCTAATATAGTCACATATATTACAAATTAATTTGTTCATTACAAAGTTAGTGTTCCTCTTGTATATATGAGCTCTAGTTAAGTTTTTCTTCTGTGAGGAAATGAGGCTTTCTTTTGTATTTTTGGCCATTTTCTCTAAATTTTATTTAAGGAAACTCACGCGAACTGAACAATAAAGAGATCTAAATGAACTCAAGCTGTCAAATGAAGTGTTTTCAGTCAACCGGACTTTTTTTCCATTTATTGCCATTAGATTTAAGAATAGGGCTATTAAATGTCTAGACTATGCAAGCCGATGAATCTTAGGATAATTTTAAAAACGTTGAGATTATTGGAAAACAGTAAACAACACATTCGTAGGGAATGGAATTTTATTTATGGATAATTCAGACAAAAAATCAGGGAAGAGGGAATTATATGGACACACGAAAAATATATGGTCAACTGATCCTACTTTCAGTTGACAGACACACATAGGAGTGTTTACCTCATTAATTTTAAATAAATGAGCGGGGACGCTACAATGGTCAAATCTTCATCTACAAATTGAGGTGATCTGACTCCTAGAGAACCGAATATACCAGGGTTTGCTTGGTAAAGTTGAACAGATTTTTGCAAAATGAGTTCCGACTTTTTTAGACGAGGATAACCAGCGAGACTGCCATATTTCCCGTAACTTGATTTATTGAATTAGCACCAGTAATTTCCGGGACAGGGTCAGACTTAGAAATGTCATCAGAAGAGAAAATTGATGGTTGGAAATAGAGAACACTAAAAGGTGTTTCTACACCTTTTACTAATTTTCATTCACTGGTAGGAGAGAATTGTCCTAATCACAATAAATTCTTTACTGATGGTTCTAAAACAGAAGAAGGCTGTTATGTAGGCGCCGGTTTATATGTTTATATCACGAAAACTCTCTTTTCGTCATGAAATTTAGGCTTCCTTCTGAAGCATCCATATACTCTGAAAGTACATCAATTCTTATGTCACTTAAGTACATTCGCCGAGAAAAACTTGTTGACTCAATTATTTTTATTGATTCTCTGTGAAATTTACTATTAAGTTCAATTTATTCATTGTTGTTATTCTTTCTAATAAATGATTGAAATGCTAAATTGTACAAATTATATCAATCAATCATCAGAACATTATTTGTCTGGTACTGTCCCATTATATTGCAAAAAGCAAAATCTTAGCCTCAATAATAGCGTCTCAATTAAAAGGAAAAAACTTTTTTGGTATCCAGATGACAAAAATAAATTAAGTGCTGCTTTATATCCTATCTTAGATAAAGAGTATAAAATTTAAAGCAAATTCGGGAGACTACTCGACACACTCAACGCCGATATATCGATTTTGATATTTGCTATATATCACCGGGTATCAAAGACATAGACTAATCGGGTTTTTTTTTATCTCAGTTCGGTTTTGACAGCCTTGACTAGTTTTGTGTGAAAAGGGCGCGATTGAATTGAAAGTGTTTTTGATGGATTAGATGTGTTTCACTTCTAGGTAGCAGTCATTTGTTTTATCTGCTCGAAAGTGACAATCGCAGGATAAAAAAGAGACAGAATTCAGCTTTCCAGTTGCTCCATTTTATAATCAACTTCAACATCCGGTTAAATTGCTGGAGGTTAATTTAGTTAAGCTGGAGTTAAGTCCCAGACGGGCTCCCAGAAACAATATATATGATTAAAAATGTAAACAATAATATATATATAGTATTGAAAAATTCCTACAAATATGCTTTCTTCAATTATCATGCATATAATAAATTGCATATAATAATTTCTTCAAATATAATGTCAAATATAGTGTGATAATGTCTAAAATACTATGCAATATTAAAAATGTATAGATCCAATGTAAAATTTCTGGTGTTTTCATTTTTATAGTTGACCAATTGTCAATACGAGTTTTTTTGTTGTATTTAATATCATTTTTATTGCAAGACAAAATAAAAAAAATTGATGTGCCTAATATGTGTCCAACTTCATATTTTATACTTACTGTGGTATATTGTTTTTCAGGTTGCATGGTGGACAACAGAAGGAGGTTCAAGTGAACTTCCATATTTACGTGGATTGAACCAAGTGAACCAAGCTAATATAAAAGATTTACCCGAAAATGAGTTTGTTGATCGATCATTGAAAGAATCATCACTTAAGTGACACATGGACATTGTTTCATTGATAGAGAGCGTTTATGTTCCTACAAAACTCAGTCAGTTATCGACGAAAACAAAAAAACTGAGGACATATAAATTACAAAAATTCGAATGGCCTTCTAAAAATGTGTTAACGAATCTTGGGAGGTGTAAAACATATAAAACTATTAAGTTTGTTCATTTGTCAAATGAACAATTAGAACAGTTAAAAAAACTGTCACAACCAAAACTTCAATGATGTTTTATTAGTGCATTTAATAATATCTACTAGGTAGAATGGATATCAATGTGTATTAGTTGTTATGTAGAGTTTGTGTTGAATCGGTATAAAACGTTAGATCAAAATGTTGTTGCTGATTTTTATTCTTTTTGTTAGATTTGTCACCCTTCAATGTAATATAGGGTAACCACAGGCCTAGACCTTACCTGGCACAAATGGAGCATTGTTTCCAAACCAAGTGTTTCCCTATCATTTCAACCCACAGCTCATTATCCCAAATTGAGCCTTTTCAGGTCTATTCCGATTTTATTTTGTGGTATTTTTTAAATAAATATAACATTATATAAAATGTATATTAACCTATTTGTTGCGGGCAACGTATACAGGTGTTTTGAAATTTACGACACTCTCCTTTTAGGAGGTTGATCTATATTGAAAAAATATCAGAAAAATGTTGACGGTGAAAGCTGTTGGCAGGGTGAAGAGAAGCGCTTTGCCGGACGCGGGAAGTATCCCTCCCCGCAACTATCTACCCCTCTGCTCATAGAGCGAGTAGTGACCTGTCTGCTGCCCCTCGCCGCTAGCCGACCGCTTATTCATTACATCGAATGCAAACTCGACAACACACATAACTGACAGTTGACATTTTGTTTTTTCGTTATTTGCCATCACAAAGGGTGCGAACATGCATCTTTCATATCTGGCAGCGGCTTCACGATAAACAAATGAAAAAATGTAATTACCTGGTATGCAGTGAGACTCCGATCCTTCGATGACGACACTTAATAATAACACACAAATTAAAAGTTATCTGTTACACACTGCACACACATACGTCACACACTCAATTGACTTTATTTTAATTTGCTAGACACATTTCAAAATGACGTCCATTCTTGGGAGTCCATTTAAATCAGTTGGGCGGGTTAGATGAACCATGCATACACGATTCATCGATCGATACTGACTGAAGGGATAACCTATCAACCCAAATATGCCAGATTTGGCCTTGAAGCACCGCCGTGTCTTTGTGCTACAGTTAAAAATAAAACTTTGAAAACAATATAATTAATTTAGTATGAAACAATTTTTTATCATAATGATTTTATTTTTTTGTGTTACTGGTTTAGATATCAATATAGATCAACCTCCTAAAAGGAGTGCCTTAAATTTCAATACACCTGCGAACGAGCACTGTGCGAGCTGTCCAGGACTTAATAGTGTTCATTTTGCACATCCAATCACTGGCTTGAATTTTTTACAAGTCAATAAAGCGAATATTTTTTTATTTTATTATGGAAAGTACACCGTGAAGTTCAGACTTGTCTCTGCTTGATGGCCAGTCAACCAACGCGATACTCCCTTTCAGACCAGAGGATCAGGAACCATTTTTAAGAGTTGTTACTGTCAATTCTCACAATTTACGATTCCATGATCGTGACTTTCATCAATAATTTCCATTTTTTAATCAATTTTCGTCGCGAGTGGTCAAAATATATTTTTGGTGTGTTACTTTTTGGCTCAATCTTTACTGTAAAATCTCCTTTACTGTAATTGTATCTTTGCAATATTTGGTTACATTACAAAAATGGAGACCGCCAATATATTTTACCAAATCTTTATGAATTTTTTTATTACTTGACTGCTTGACGATTCTTGCATCTGGAACTCTTTGATGTCACCTTCAATATATATATTACACAGAATCATGTATTCTGTGTAGAATTTCATGGAGTAATTAAATTACTTCAGTTCATCAAGATTCCTGATCATCATTATGAACACAAGGCGATTAAAAAATATGAATATAAAAAAGTTGTGAACTTTGAACTTCAAAAAATATTATAGCACATACAGTTTATTCAAACAGTGTAGAAAGAAAAACTGGACAAGAATACAGATATAAAATTATCATCATCACTGCATACTCTATGAAAATTATTTAATGACACTTCACTTTTTCATTTGGATTTTTTTAAACGTTATACTTGGTAATATGTATAATGTTTATATACATCTAACAAATATTTGAAATTTTAAAAGTGGCTAATAATTAATAAAAGTTATCAAAAATAGTGAAAAGTTGGATGAAAACATGAAAAAATTGACAAAAGCTGTTTAGTTTCTTTTTTTTTAAATGTACCAGATAGATAGTGACTATAGCGATATTTTTTCTAATAGAGAATTTGGCAATTTTGAAACCAAATTTGTGGTAGTTGACGTCCGGTTCCACAGCTGATTTTTCTTTACGGGCGAGTTTTCATATGTCTTCATGTAGAATTTAATTTAATAGAAATTCAATAAAAAGGTTAAAGAAAGGCTCTAAAGAGGTTTTTTTATTTTATGTTATTAAATCCTACGGTGTGTGTCAAAGTAGCAACATTTCTCAAATTCAACACTTTTCCAAGCTCTATTTCGTCTAAACTCCGTGCTACAGATAAATAACAAAATCATGGCTTGATTCCCTATAAGCAATCTCAATGCATTTTCTTGTTTTCTTACTAAACATAGCTAAAAATAATTTAATAGTTTGCTTCAAAATTCATTATTTTTAATATTATTTTCTAAAATATATCTTAAAATAAAATCGATTTCCAATCGGACCATCTTGATATAGTCAGTATATGAAATATATATTCTTCGCAATGATCGAATAATGCCATTCTGCCTTGGGCTCTCAAAGCAGAAGCACGCTTTTTCATGATAAATTATTATTATGTTGAACTTCGCCATACATCTGTTTTGTCCGTCATGCAAATATCAAACATATTACTTTGACCATTTAGGACCAGTGCTTTAAGTTTACACATTTTTAAACAGTAAACTTTTAAACTTCATAGAGGTGAATATCACTCATTTAGTTCTTCAATCTTTGTTTTCTGCTGTCTCAGGTCTAAATTTCCCCTTAAATGCCCTCCCTATTGCGGTTAAAACTGAATTCTGCCAAGAAATGTTAAGAGTGTTAACTCTTAACATTCACCTCTACAATAAATGTGAGTTATGAACACTTTATTTTGATTTATTTTCTACATCGAATTAACTGGTTGTTATTGAATAAGTTTGTTGTTGGTACCCATTTATTTTTAATACTCATTTTACAAAATTTAATGTTAGACGCACGTTAATGGCATTAAAGTGTAGTTGGCAGCATAACAATAAAACAGGAAAAGAGGCTCATTTTATATATTTTTTGTTAACTTTCTGCAATGAAAAAAAAATTTTTTTTCTATTACTTCTTTTTCAAAGTCCTGGTTGGCAGATTTCCATTGTGATTGCAAGTCTCATTTAATTACAGAAATATACTTTACAAAAAAAAAAGGGGGATTCTAACAATAAAATTAACGGAAATATAAAAAGAAATTGCAGGTATTCCCTACCTATTATAATATTCTACAAAATTATTAATGACATATCATTAATAATACACATTTGTTATTTAATGTTTCATAATGACAACTAAAAAATACAATAATGATCTGACCAGCAGAGTACATTACTAGATTCAAATAACACTCGGTAAGGGTAATAAACTATGAAGCAATAAATACAAGCGGAAAAGTATAATTGAAATTGAGTGCTCGTATTTTTTTTTTATTGGAAAGTGACTCAAAAAACATCAAGTGATCATTTTAATTCAATTTAGTGCAAAGCTTTATTTACAAATTAAGACCAAAATTATAAAAATAGGAAATAATTTAATCTTCCATTGATTGATAAAAAAATCATAGGTTATTTTATTACCGATCAATCAAAATATATACCGATGGTAAAAAATAATTATCTAGATTTTTGATAGTCTTATAAAAATCACAATAACATTGAACTAATCATCTGGAGGATCCATATTTCAGCTTCGTTGATTTGCATTAGTCGCTCTAAATTTTTGCAGGTCATCAAGGGTACTCTTTGCTTTTGAAGAAATATCATCCATTGATTTTCTCGCAGTAGTCGTGATATCATCTAAAGATTTCTTCGTATGTGAGAGGATTTCATCCGTGCTCTTGCAAGCTGAGCTAGCCATTTCTTTCATTTCAGCGTCTATTTTACCGATGACCCACTCAATAGCCTGTCGTCCTTTGCCTGCATTGCTTGAAATACTGCTGGTCAGCACATCCTCCATGTAATTATTTAGTGGCACTCCCTGAAGATAAAAAAAACAAAATCCTTAATAATCCGTTTTTAAGAGTATTTAATATTCTTATTACTATTCAGTTAATATTCAGCGGGATAAAATATTCCTTATTTAACATTGAAGCTGTAAAGATATCTTTGAAAAGTTGTAAATCCTATGTGTCGGAGGGATTTTTTGTTTTTAAATTAAATAATTACGATATAGAGGTTACTTGCCATAAATCACTGACCAAAATTAGGCCATCATTACTTGAAAGGGTCAAAAGGAATCAAAATAGGAACAGATATTTATGAACCTTAACCTTAGACCTAAGGACCAGTCCCTCCTTTTCCCATGTCCAGGTATCGAATCTATACATTCATGTATAAGAAGTTACAATCACGTCATTTGGCTGTCTGTCTGTTTGTTGCAACTTTCAACTCGAAAAGTACAAATGCAAGACATTATATTGAGACGTTTAATTGTTTAATGTTTAATTGTTAAGATACCTACGGAAAAGGCACCAGCCTTCGTGGGGTTGTATACGGTGATTACTCAAAAAAAAAATAAATGAGTTGATTTTTTGTGTGAAGATGCTCTTGAAAAACAACCATAGTCGTTTAGATCACACCGGAGGCGGTCTGGATATAAAACGATAGTCAACAAATTTCCAGAACTAATAGATGAACTTTGACAGTTCGATAGAGCGTTATCATATTCGAATTTTAAAAATATGACAGCAAGGCTGTTGGAACATATTATTTATTACTAGTCAGTAAAATTAATACACTCATGTGAAAGAATTTTTAGCGCAACATTATAACCAGGTATAAATTAAAATATTAAGTCCATATTTTGAATAACCTATACATTCCTAAACTAGAGTGGCCCAACTGACTAATAAAGATAGAGGTAAAAAGAATAATATTAAAATATATTAATCCGTTAAGGTTGCGCGATGAAAATACACGTCGGGGCGGCAAGCATCCTCATAGCGCTCATTCGTTGGTTGACGTGTATACACGTCAAGGCACCGTCATTCATTTGAAAATTGCCAGTTAATTATTTGTTCATTCAATTGCTTTACCGTCTATGCCATTCGATTAGCAATTAACCAATCACTGGCTAGATACTGATAAAAATTATAATCATGATCATAACTAAATAATCTATGGAAAGAATTTAGTGACACGGCGGCGTATTCAAATTTTCATCATTTAAAAAAAAAAATTAAGAACTGTACCTTTTTAACAAGTTATACATAGAAATGTATACTTTATACATCTAACAAATATTTAAAAGTGTAAAATTGGTAAATAGTTAATAAAAGTTAAAAATAGTGAAAAGTTTCAAAAAAATCCAACATGAAAAAGTCGATAAAAGCAGCTTTTTTTTTTAAATAAAGTTTAAGACCTAGTAAGCAGAGTGATATTTACTAATATAATTTCATAGTGAACCAGATAACATCAAATCTTTGACAATTGGACGTCCCAGGCCACCAAAGCTGTTTTTTCTTCACAATTGTGAGTTTTCATAGAAATAAATCACTACGTACGCATTGCACTCCAAATATTTTTGGCGGGAAACATTTCTAAACGGGTTAACGAAAATTTGTTCATTAGTTTTTTTCTCATTTTTTTATCTTATTTAAATAAATATGAAAAAAATATTTTACATTTAAACAATAATACAACAACAATATATTTCCATCACAATATATAGCTTAAGCGGGGCATCATGTGCAGGCGGCAACAGACAAACAAAAAGTCTGAAAATACACTTTTGGTTTGAGTCTATGGCGTTGCTGCCATAGAAATCACTGATGTAGGTCAGGTTCATCATGAATAGGTAAAGAGAACATAGCATAGAAAAAGATGAAGGATATTTGGTCCTTGTCATTAAAAGATTAAAAAAAAAACAAACTGCAGAAAATGTAGAATATTTTACATCAACATTCATTCTACTGACCAGTCTCTCTTACTTAGATGTGTAATTATGCTGCCAGAGCGGTTTTAGAAGCACTTTCTAAAATAGTTTATTTGCTTTATGTTCACCTCAGAGCTTTGTAGGTGGAATTATTTGGTTTCGAGGCCTACCTCGACCACATAATATAATACTTTTAAGCAGTTTACTTGTTGGTTGAACTTAAATGTTAAATTTATTGTTCTGAAAAGTTTGTCTTTTCATGGCATGGTTTTAACATAATAATACTAGGTCATTAGAATATAGGGTGTATGTAATATAGTGGGCATAAGTGCTTGCCGGTCATGGGTGTCCAATTTATCAATAGGAAGAAGAGAGGAAAAACAAATGTTCAGACAAGACTTGTGCATCAATTGTGCTTTTGGCATTCAGTGCCAATCTAGACAAACATTGACAATAATTGTAATTGTATCTATATCTTAAATTTGAATGTTGTTTTTTTTTTTTTTGAAATCTGAAGAAATATCAATGAGTCCATTGCCTTTAAACACTTTTCGAGATCCCGCCTAAGTCCAGTCGAAGTGCAGTATAAGTTTCTAGTAGTTTTGAAGCTCACTTCATGCACAATCAACTTCACATCAATACATTCTAGTTGAAGATTACCTGAACTGTAACAACTGCTTCTTGTCTTAACAACGTCTTGGATGGGTCAGTTGGATGCGGAAGATATTTAAGAGTCTCATCAACTGCTACAAACCTACAAAATGTTAAGTTGGTAGTTTTGAGAGTCATTTCCCTCATATTTGGATCCACTTCTGACTTTTCACTAGCATAACATACTTTAGCAGAACCAATCAACTGAAAAAACAAATCTGATTATAGCATCCTTATAAATATAGCACATCCTTTTATTTTAATTTGATAGACATTGTTAGAGAAGTTATTTTGCAGTATACAAGAAATCGTTTTTTTATTGTGATAGAGTTCCCGTTTTGCCTTCTGAGGATTGAGAAGTTGATAGTAGAATTAATGAGATATGTTTATCATGGCAGCAGGAATACCTTCTTACAACAACTACAAATGTACATAGAAATGACATGTATCAGGGTGTGCAGCTTTGTGATTACAAAGACAGAAAATGCTCTTTGGTTGGTTGTTCCGTCGAACAAGACAATGAGAGTGTGTTGGAATACATATTGCTCAAAATTACTTTTCAATGGAGAGCCAGTGGGAAACAAAATTCACCTATAAATTGAAAAATAAACCCTGTCATAGGCACCTATCAAAAAATTACTTTATAATGAGCCATCATTTGCTCAATTTATCTGCAGTGGGAGCTTGGGAAATGTTGCAGACACATATTTTTTACTCACTAAATATTTATAAGGTATAGTGGTATACAGTGGAGTGACTACCTATAGAAGCCAAAAAGCCCGGCTTGCCTTGCTTTTTTAATGAAAAGAAAAAACAAATTAACGCATGGATTGTTTTATAATTTTCCGCGCAGTAAATTTTAGAAGTTGTGGGCGTTGATGCGCGCCGGCATGCGCTATCTATTATTCGAATTAGAAACTTGCTTGCTTCGTTCGTGGACGCGAACACCACCATTGGCCGTGACGTGACAAATCGCGCACATACTCATGACATATAACTATCTCGTTTTCTCTTAAAGGTTTCGGTTGCTCTATTCGCAGATAGGCAAAATCAAAGAAAAACATATAAGGATGTACCGGTGCAATATGCGTTTTTAAGTCGTCCAAAAGCTGGGCTTACAGGGCAAAGTTGCAAGCGGAGAAACAAACGTTGCTAATTTCACTTCAGTTTGTGCGGTCAAGACATTGTTTTCGCTTTCACAAAAGAGTTTTGAAGGTTATTTTTTTTACAAATCCGTGAATTAGTTCAGTAGTGTACATTATTGTATAAAAAAATGAAATGTGTCAATCAGAAATTTAAAAAACTTAAGTTAACTTTTGTGTAAAAGTTCGGCAAATAATGTTTTCTCTGTTTGAAATAGAGAAAATATAATTTGTACACAAATGTATAATAATCGCAAATAGAAGATAAATAAAATAAAAGAATTCCATAGTTGTTGTGGACACATTTTAATTCCTTTATATGATAATATTTATTCATTACAAAAATAATACCTAGAGAAAAAATGTTGAATGCTCTCAAACTGGGTTTAAAATGGTGTTTATTTAAATAACCGAATATATATCCTCTGAAATTAATGATAAAAAAATTAATATAGTTTTTTCCGGTTACTTTGTTGTAAACATTATGAATAATATCAGTCGAATTTTTGTAAAGATGACCTCAATTTTGCCGTAGAAAAATATTTTGGTAATTATTTTGACAAAATAATACGCCCCCCCCCCCCCCGCATATGGCTTGCCTACTATACAAGTTCTAGGCACGCCACTGGTGGTATAGTTAAAAGCTTAATTTTACTTAGCAGTTAAGTGTTACATAAGATGAAAAAAGGGAGGCCTGTTGTGACCAGGACCAAGATACATATGGCTGGATGGTCGGTATGTAACTGGAAGAACTGACAATCACGGCAACTAAAAGAAATAAATATCTTCTGACTTTCACAATGCAGGCACATTTATGCCAACGTTACATAAATTCAAAATTATTATTTTTATGCACATATAAAACAACCTACTGAAAAATTGAATTAGAATTTCCGAATCACAATTTTAATCAACTGCGCTACGATTATAATTCCAAACAGTTATAATTCGAAGCATTTTTTAGAATTGATGGCTATTATTGATTACAATATTGTTTTATATAATAAATATGATAGAACAACACGAAAAGTATATATAACAAAATTGTGTATTGGTATGATAAAAATTCAACAGCTATGCCAACTAACTGAATGTCAACATGCCCTTGAGATGAGCAAATTATAATTTAATGCACTAAACTGAAGAAGTAGTAAACGATTTAGGTAGGTGATGACTTAAATACATATATGTTTTTTATAGAAACTTTTCGAAATACTTTTACTTTTGTAATACAAAGTGCAAACTTACCGCTTGGGCCCATTTTGGAAAATACCATTTCGAACTAACAAGCCTGTGAGTGTGCAGTATGCCGTCCACAACTTTTCTTTCGACTACATCGGTTCCTATGACAGCTGGGTTAATCGGGTTCGGATATTTTCTCCATGCAGCTTGGGCGACTGTTTCCCAAGGATGGCTAAAATACAATTTAGGTTTCATTAAATCACATGAATAATGGACTCTTTATTTCGCAACACAATTGTAACGATAGTAATACTAACTTGAAAGTGTGCTCAGATGTCCAAATTCGCATCTTGAATAGTGTTTGTAAACTCAAGTTTCAAAAAACTACAATATAATTTTCGGTCGAACAGACTCTCAACCTCCGTCCGTCATACGTTCCGGCAGAAATGCAATAAGGAAAGCTAGCTAATAAGAATTAGGAATGACAAGTCGAGGCCTAACCCGAGTCCCGAGGCCGATGAATGACATCCATGAAGTTTTGACTGACTGACATACGCAGTTGACGCAACTAAAGGAATGTTTACATTAAACGCCAAAAACAAATCTGTCGAATATGAAATAAGTGGCAATGAGTTTTGTTGTCAATGTCATCAAATAATTCAAAATAATCCACTTATTGTACCTATGCTCTAAGTAATTAAAATCTAATGCTCTAAAATCGAGCAATGCTCCTTTAGCGTGACGCCTAAAGTCTGACAGTTCTGCAAACCCAATGGA
Source organism: Neomicropteryx cornuta (assembly GCA_020383195.1). Lineage (NCBI taxonomy): Eukaryota > Metazoa > Arthropoda > Insecta > Lepidoptera > Micropterigidae > Neomicropteryx > Neomicropteryx cornuta. The sequence continues at coordinate 12,235,455 of JAHKQU010000012.1, forward strand.
TTTCAGAACTGTATTGTACACTGTACTGTGAACTTTTCGTGCATCATTATGCAAGGTAATAAGATTTTGTATTCAGATAGTAATCATTTGAATTTAGCGAACATACTTCCAGCTACAACTTTGCAGACCAGTCTTTATAGACTATTTAGTCTTTATAGATTATTGCGGTATAGTATTGTGACAATAGATTTGTTCTATAGATATATTTTAGACCTTTTGTGTGGTATTGCAGCTATGTGAGTTCTGTATGAGCTTACTGTCTAGTGCATGAGCTAGCAGTGTTAGCGAGAGTACTCCCGTGCGCAAACTTAAAAGGAGATGGTTTCAAAGTCTTGACAGAACATAGTCATGTTCTTTTTGTAACAGCCTAGAGATGTGCATTGCATTTGCCCTTTATTACGATGTCATCATCGGTAAAACCTTGCTGTTTTCAAGCTAGCTTAATTAGGTAAATTTATAGAGTTTCGAAGTACTAACAATAGTAAAGCTCCTCGTGAACATCCTTTTTTTGTCTTATGAGTTTTAGTTAATACGTCTAGTGTTACATTTAGATTAGATGTTATTGTGTATCGATTAGTAAGTATGTACTTGAACTATCTTGCTGTAGTTAAATCTATGCCTCTCTCTGAGGGCCCTAAAATACGGAGCAGATTTCGTCTTTGACCGCAGTGACTACGGGAGACTATATTTATGAAGGTGTTGCTACGGTCCCGCAATCACCACGCCTTGCGGTCGAGAACCTCTGCCATTTGCTAACCGGCTCGGCGCAGTTTAGTCTGGCCACCGCAACGATCTTTTAAAACTTATAGATACGGCATGTCATATGAATCGTTGTTGTAAAAACCCGATACCGACAATTTCCCCCGCCGTTTCGCGCGCTGCTACACTCCGCCATGCATGTCTCGCTTGCTCGCATGGCGAGCAAGCGAGACGTATGATACACGAGGAGTGTACTCGACGCAACGTGGCGTACTTGGCGTGGTGGGTTTTTCATCCTCAGTTGCCGTATCTATAAGTTTTAAAAGATCATTGGGCCACCGCCGTGGCAGTGGTTTGGCACATCTGATCATTCGATTGACACTTTATCGAATGATCAGATTTGCCATTGAAAGAAAATAACGATATGTAGCTGCATAGTGCTATTATAGAATACATGTAATAATCGAACAAATAAATTGCTTTAGCATTTTCTTTACATTATTTGCAGAACTCAAAAAGCAAAGTATAACTTTTGTAGATCACTAAGTTTCGATGCATAATTATAGAAAATAAAACTGAGATCGTTGATTCCAACAGACAACATTGTTACTGTTATCCTGAGGTATTTGACAAGTACATGAAAGTTAAATATTTATTGATTTTGTACCAATTAATGTTATTAAATGTGTAAATACTTATAAATATTTTTTTATTTAGTGTTATCGAAATATGTCTGATATAAAAATACATACGAATACCAGAATACGTTAGGTGCGTATGTTTTATGACATGTAATATATAAAAATATGATTAATGTATATGCGTATGTAGTGAGTTTAAGGAGAGTGTAATGAGTAAGGTGTACATAAATTTTGAAGACCGGAACGGTACACTATACGAAACCCCCTTTTACCCTTCTCTATGCGATTTCCATGGGTTTTCTTTTTCCATATACGTCGCAGGCGAATTTTAAATAAAAGTATTTACATATGGAACTTATTTTATTTAGTTATTACTGTTAATAATAATAAATACTTTATTTGAAATGTATAAATGCACTGCCGCTATTGCCGCAAGACAATATCTACCAGCTTAAGCTAACACAGCGAGGTTGTATAATATATTGATTTCAAGTCAGCAAATAAGAAGTTTTAAATAAAAAAATAAAGAAAATATAATTTTCGACCCCTAAAATGTCTACTTCACTTAAAGCAATTAATATAACCAAAAAGTATATTATAGCAAGTTATTTATATCCGCGGTACATGAATTTTATAACACAGTTTATAATGTAAGTAGTTTCCGGAAACCTTATATTATAGCAATGGGGGGGTTACAAAAATGAAAATGAAAGAAAATGTTTTTTAGTAGATATGGATTGCTTTAATAGCGGAAATCAGATGAAAAGATGAATGCTATAATTTTTCACAATATTATTTTTTTAAAAAAAGTTTTTTTTTTTTTTAAACTTGTATATAAGGCCATTAGCAAAATAATTATAAACGCACTAAAGAGTAAATAATAAGAGTAGTATTAATCTTGCTTAGGAGCTTTCCTAATCCTGACGCAAACGTTTTCTTAAAAAGTTAACTCTAAACAACAAAAGTAAAAGTGAAAGTGTGGCACCTATTTGTTGCCAGTGCTTGCCGTTCAAATGAAATTTAAAGTTTCATATTTTATCCATATTAATATTATTTAATATCGTTACTTTAGATACTGAACAATCATGAACAAGACATCTGCGCTACATTCTGCTCATTGCAAGTCACTCGTGAAAAGTATTTAATTTAAAAAATACTGAAAAAGAAATAGAATCGTTAAAAATACTTCCGAGACATGATTTCTTTACCGAAGGAATATTTGAAAAGTAAATTTAGAAAAGATTCGTTTTCAAGGAATCTGATTATTTTAAAGATGCTGAATTATTAGTGCCCGACAATGCGCAAATTTCGTAACCATTGACACTAATTAATATTGCTAGAAAATAATGAAATGGAACGCCAGAATGGAACATATATTTTTTAAGTTAGACATGAATGGAGATAGCAAAGTATAATTGAGTCACTAAACGATATAAATGACCTAGGTTATAAAATAAAAATAGGTAGGTAATAAAAATCTATTTAACCAATAAATAAATAATAAAGTCCCGCAAGGAAAACTTAGTTTCCCTGCTCTGCCTAAGTTGGTAGTTTTCCCCCTTACCTTTTCTATTTAAATATAAAAACAAAAATAAGCTTGAAAATGATATATTGTTTTCATTATTAAATGTACGAATTTTCAGAATGATATAGAAAAAGATTTCGACTTGCAATTATCAGCCACTTGATAAACCAATGATATTTAGAACGTATTTAGGATTATTAGGATCTCTTACAGTTACACTAACAGTTATAAAATAACAGTTTCTATTTTAGTTTATCTATAGGTATCTAGTTATTCAGTATTGTTGCAACTAAAAAATATCGTAAAAAAGTCATACAGTAATTTTAAAGATTAAAAATATATTACGTATTGATTAAATAATCCATGAATAGGGATATTTTTTTCGATGTAATGGAAACTCTTGGCTGTTAGGTCAGTCAGCCAGCCAGCAGCTCGGTCGGTCAGCCAGCACCGGGAACCTCCCTCGGCCATTTTGTTTCTATTCTTGGCGCAGAGAGGATGGTGAGTGTTCTTGTAATCGTGGTAAATCTTGCCACGATTGCATTGATTTTGTTCATTATTATTTAAATACATTTACTTCAATATAAGTCAATCGTTTGATTGGCTTAGTTTTTTTCTTTACAAGATTATATGATGATTTAAAATATCTACATTTATGGTTAATTTCTGAAATACCATGTTGCACAACTAGGGCGAACTGATACTTTTCTTTTTGTAGGATTCACTTAAAGTTTAATCTTGCACGATCTCTAAGGTACTGTTTTCTATTTCAGTCTCATCGTAAGTTTTCTGCACCTCGCCATGGGTCTATGGGGTTCTACCCCAAAAAAAGATCTCGTCGTCACCGCGGAAAGGTAAAGGCATTCCCAAAAGACGATCCGTCTAAACCTGTTCATTTGACTGCCTTTATTGGCTACAAAGCTGGCATGACTCACATCGTCCGAGAGCCTGACCGCCCAGGATCAAGTGAGTAAATAGTTTAAAACTGCCCTATCCATAATGGAAATGGAGCAACTAAGTAAAATTTTTAGTTTATGTGGTCACTTTAGCTTCACTCGTATGTACTAATGAGCTATGCACATACTAAAAAATTGGTATCTTTGCTTAGTGATTTTTTTTTCTTGTAGAGGTTAACAAAAAAGAAATTGTTGAAGCTGTAACGATTTTGGAGACACCGCCGATGGTGGCCGTAGGGGTAGTTGGTTATATTGATACCCCACATGGCATGCGAGCTCTGGTTACCGTTTGGGCAGAGCACATGTCGGAAGATTGTCGGCGCCGCTTCTACAAGAACTGGTATTTTTTCATACATATTTATGTCTTTTAAGTGGTTTCTTTTATTATACAAAATTAATAAATAACATAACAGCTCTCCTATCCTAGAACGAGAGTATTTTCAGACCCTTGATCATGTCTTGGGTGGGGATCCTAAGTCTCCGCTCCTAGAAGAGACTTTCCCCCTTTTGTTTACAGCCGATGACTTGCACGGTGTCACTATTTAACAGGACAGATTGTTGTAATTAGTTTCTTGACTTAGGTACAAGTGTAAGAAGAAGGCTTTTACCAAATCGAGCAAAAAATGGCAGGATGAATTGGGTCGCAAATCCATTGAAAAAGATTTCAGTAAAATTATCCGCTATTGTAGTGTGGTTAGGGTGATCGCTCACACTCAAATGAAGCTGTTAAAGCAACGCCAGAAGAAGGCTCACATCATGGAGATTCAACTCAACGGTGGTAAGATTGAGGACAAAGTTAAATGGGCAAGGGAACACCTCGAAAAGCCCATTCCTATAAACTCTGTCTTTGCCCAAGATGAGATGATTGATTGTATCGGTGTCACCAAGGGAAAAGGATACAAAGGTGAGTGCTGTTGTTTTTATATGATTAATTCATATAATATGTAGTATGATATCGAATAAATGAGATTGTTTTTTTAGGTGTAACATCTCGTTGGCACACAAAAAAACTTCCACGCAAGACGCATAAGGGGCTGCGTAAAGTTGCTTGTATTGGAGCGTGGCATCCTTCGCGAGTCTCCTTCACAGTTGCTCGAGCCGGTCAGAAGGGATACCACCATCGCACTGAGGTCAACAAAAAGATATATCGCATTGGACAAGGTAATTGGTAAATTGATAATATATATTTTTACATATCGAGAACCGCCTTGATAAATTTCCTTAATGTGTAATTTAATTTTGTGGTATATGAGGTAATAACTGTATTTCAAACCATTTCTCGAATAACTCTGCATTCATATCCTGATAATCAGCACTCGAGTTTACAATGTTTTTAGCCAACATCATATCCTGATAATCAGCACTCGAGTTTACAATGTTTTTAGCCAACAGTAACAAAGCACCAGAAATCCAACCTCTGTCACAACTGGCGTGTAAAATTATATTAAGAAAAACAATGTGATACGATGAGCGACAATGATAAAGCGAATGCAAAACACACACCCCTTACTGCTTTCAAAATGTAATTATTCCAAAGCTTAATGGGTGTTTTCCAAAGCGGCTCTAATTTCTTCTTATTTATTCAATGTTTATTTAACGATAATTCTTAATGATAAATGCTTAACTTTAACATATCATAATATGTTTATCTACCTTAATTTCATTAGTTCTGAGTAAATATTTAATTTATTGGAAATTGGCATAACCTAGTATGGACATTGCGTAAGTTAGGTATAGTTCAATTAATATACAATTGCAAAATTAATATAACCAGACATGAACATGAAAACATAAAGGATATTCAATATTAGTGAGGAATGAGATATTAAGATTTATAATCTACGGCACACCGCTGATACATTGCTACTATGTCAGTTCCTAAAGATGGCTGCATAGTCGGTAAGAATAATGATATGTGAAGACATATATATATACATTTTATTACATATTCAATATTAACATATAACACTTTTAACATGACGGTATCTATCCAGACAATCTTTAATTGTTTATTTATAAAACTACTACTGTAATATATTTTATTTCCAGGCATTCACACAAAGGATGGCAAGGTCATCAAGAATAATGCATCTACTGAATATGATTTATCTGAAAAGTCTATTACTCCCATGGGTGGCTTCCCTCATTATGGAGAAGTGAACAATGATTTTATTATGATTAAGGGATGTTGTATGGGACCTAAGAAGAGGGTCATTACACTCAGAAAGGTGAGAATTCCACATATCCTTATGGGCAATCCAGTTAGTTTCTAGCTGTTCCAGCAAGAGAAGGTTACCAAGGAACAGGTCGTATTAATCAGTAGGTGAGGTAGTATCGGTAGGTGGTTCATTAGGAAAGCTACCTATTGCAATGGGTACCATGTCATGGCACCTTGGGAAAATTTAAACATATCTTCGCGTTCTTCAAAAACCCATTATTTCAAATTAGTTTAAAATTAAAACACAAATTTCGATGTGGATTATGAGGTGAAGCAATGCAGGTTTTTGCAGTGGCTCATGCCATAAAAGGCAAATAAGAATAGTTCTTTTTATCATTATTATTTATTTTTGTCATGAATTATTAGTCGTGAAATACTATAACTGCGGTATCACATGATGCTGTTAGTTATACGAAGTAGTACATTGTCTTCGTGTATTAATAATTAATAGAAATATTACTTAATTATTTCGTTCTTTTTGTGGCTGAACTTGAATTAAACAAGCGATTAAATTTGAGCTAAAAAATATGGAGTATGCACACAACTTTAACACTGATTTCATTTCATTTCATTCCTGCTATAAGCAGTTTCCAGTGTTTTAGTCTGACTCTCCTGGGAATATTGACTTATTAAACCTCTAAAAACCCAAATGTAACCAATGGTTGGTTGCTCAATTTTTAAATCATCTGAATTTCTAAATATATAGAATTCTGTAGATAGAAAATTCATACTCTAAGCATTTTATTTTACAGTCGCTGATGGTACACACGAAGAGAGCAGCTTTAGAAAAGATAAATTTGAAGTTCATAGACACTTCATCCAAGTTTGGTCACGGTCGCTTCCAGACTCCGGCCGACAAGACTGCCTTCATGGGTACAATGAAAAAGGACCGCCTGCGTGAAGAGGCTGCCGCGGCTGCGGCAACTGCTGCTTCAGCTCACGCTTGAAATTCCTTTTCTTGTACAACGAAATCTCATCAATAAAAAGATTTCTCGAAATGTTTTTTTATTTTTAAAAGAGGTGACTAATATTAAAGTTTTCTATGCAAAAAGGTGCCCATGGCTCTTTCAATTTTACTGATTATCTTATGGGTGGGTGATTCAGTCATAATTTATCTTGTGTGTAAAAAAAAGCACAATAACATCTGGTGCTTTTTGTTAACATATATTTTTTTTAATTATCTAATTTGTGGTAAATGTAATTGTCGATTCAATGCTTGAAGAACCTAATATTTAGCTACTAGTAAGTTGTTAGTAATGTGCACCTTGTCCAAAGACCGTTCCCGATAAAAACACCAGCCAATTGGCCTTGCGATTTTTAGTATTGTTTGTAAAGACTAAAAATTTATTATGGTTGCCGAGAAAAAAGTTTTAAACTATGCAAAAATAGTAAAAGGTTCATGAAATAATGTCATGTGAGCGCTCAGCTGTCGCCGTAACGGTATCAAGGTTATTATCAATCGGCGCGACATTGAGAATCGCGCGCTGACCGAATTTACACAATCTTCAAAAAAAATATAAATTTGGGGTTGATTTTTTTTTACATTTTATGTCATTGTTACCCAAACACGCCCTTCAGTCTTCGGGAATGGTCTTGAAACCGCCTTGTATAATTTATAGGTATTGCCAGTTTGTAATAATATATCATATGAATGAACTATCCCGCTTCACCTGAATAATGGGTCAACTTGCAGGACACATGGGAAAGACTAAAGATAGTTCATTACGGTACATACCTAGTTCTCTACCGATATGATCTTTTTCTGTACATTTTTAAGTGGATACTTGTTTTAGAGAATTAAAAAGGACCCAGTGGACAGTTTCAACCGGTTAGTTTTGACAATCTTATAAATTACTAAATGAAAGATAGGAAACAAACTTCCTGATTTTTTAAAAATTGAATGCTCATTGTTATGATACTTGTCATACAACTGTTATACCATGAAAAAAATACAACAACCAAAGGAGTTTCGTATCAATAGTTCTTAATCCACAATATTTTATTTTTTCTAAACAAATGTGGTACTACCTTGTTATTTTATATTTTACTAACACAATTCTACATTCACGTTTGTTTGTTCAGGGTCAATGTTGAGATGTTTACTTACTAGTTATTTAACATACATATTTGTATCTAAAAATATTTTTCTAGTACCGGTAGATAGCAGCGTAAGGTATAAATTAACATTAAACATTTGTGATAAAATGGAATAGTCCGAAAAGAGACATAAATAAACAATATACACGCTAGATCAGTGTTTGCCAATCGTCGATGGGCACCAGGTAATGTGACGATTTCTAATTCGTGTAAATATTTTGTATACAAAAGAAAAATGGCCTGAGAATGTGTTTAAATTGAAGAATTAAGTACCTACCTAATCGTTTTCAGAAAGAAGAATCAAGTCGTAAAAAAAGCGAAGAAGGTAAGCTAGATTGTTTCGTAAACAATATTTGCTGTTATTTTTAAAATATAATTTTAATTATTATTATTTTTTTAAATATTCTTTATTTATAAACAAAACATACAATTTCTACTTAATTTAATTGGATTTAAGCAAATATTATTACTATAGTATAATAAAGTAAATATGTAGGTATTTAATACTTCTATTATTAAACACATTCTATTGATTTAAAAATAAAACAATGTATAAAAAAACAACTGAAGTAAACATATTAACAAGTAAATATATTTATGTCTAATGTTGAATATTTAGATAATTTTAGATAATGATGTATGAAAACAAGTAGGAGGTGTAAGTGGTGAAAAAGAAAAGAATTAGGTGTTGACGTTTTTGTTTTATTTGATGCATACAAATATAAAATTAATAAAAAATATTTTCATCAATGGCCATATAATAAAACGAAGAAAAAGGTATTGTAAAAGCGGCTGCTCACACATCAAGGCAATTTCGGTATATGACCCTTAATTGCATCCTTATTTGCGATGTATATAGGAATGCCGGGGCAATTTCGAAGGTAGGACAGCAGGAGTGCGAAACTTCCCTAGATCGTCCCAGGCGCGTGTGCGCGGCAACATTGCGGGCCATTGGGCCAATTTTCATTAAATTCGTTGATGACTAGCGCGCGGAGTGTACCCATGTTACTCAATGTGGATGATGAAAAATGTGATAAATTTAAGATTTATTTATAAAATTAAAGGAAATTGCAAGTGTAAAGAATTACATGTATGACTCAGTGTAATAAAGTGTGCATGAGTGTACTAAAAGGTTGAGCTGGCGTATGTGTGTGCGTGTGATGTGTTTAAACCAACGTGCTAACTCTCTCATTATCAGACTTCACAAAACTATCACACCTTAAATGAAAAATGACAATTTCCCTAAAATTACAATTGTACGTAATTTCGTGAAGCAGAGAATTTATAGCATAATTTATGTTACATTTAAACACGTGAAAAAATTGAGTCTGACGATTGCGCCAAGATGGCACACGGAAGGAAATTTTAGATAATATATTCGGTGCGTCCAGACGATTGTTTAAATTATTGTGTTATATAGAAATACCATAACAGAAACAGTACGTCTCTAAGTAAGAGACATTAAGTTAACATTATGAGACATTAAACTGTCTTCATAATTATCAAAATGCTCATGTAGGATAATTAAGATACCATATCGGAGATGCAAATTCACGCTATTGTCAACGCGTATCTTCAGCGGGACCCCGACGCAGATTGCTCCTGCGGCACGTTTGTGAGTAGCCGGCTTAAATGTAAACTGACAGTTGACTCTGTAGCCGCCTTACGCCTAGTCGATGCAGTCAGTCAGTCGAGTGAGTGGTCTGTGACAATAATTTGCTGTACAGCGCGCGTGTCGCTACAATTATAAGATTATTGGCCTCTATTTTAATATTCTGTTTTAGATTTCATTAAAATTGCTTAAACAGTTTAATGATGACATCGACTATTCTTCGTGTAAAAAGACTATTGGACGAATCTCCTCATGAGGGAATATTACTTCACTGTAAACGACAAAAAAGAAACAGTGCTCCAGATATCGAACCTTCACTTTTCATATTTTCTGGAACTGTCAGCGATCAGGTAATTTGTTATGTTTTTGGAACTATGTAATTTACTTTCCATAGAAAGTAAATTACATAGTAAACTCCATAGAGTTTATATTATTATTTATGTGAACTAAACTAGTTATCAGTGTGTTGAAGTTGAAGCAAAGCAAAGCCAGAAATTTTAGTGACAATGTATTAAACCGTTTTAGTTTAGCAAAATTACAGAAGTTAACAACAATAGAACACGCCCTGAAACCATTTATGAATACAATTAGCACCTTATTGCGATTTAGCGCCGACAATCTAAACAAAAACAATACTGGACACGGAACCACACTGGAATGGGACAATACAATTGTATGTATTTTTAATAGTGTTAGTTTATATAGAAGGTTCCTTTCATTTTGAATTGTCATAAATCTATTTAGCTATAGCCTACAAGGTCTACAAGGACTAGCCTGCAGAGTAGTAACTGGAGCCATGGGCTCAACCCCGACTGCAGCATTAGAAGCCCTGCTGAACTTGACGCCGCTCCACATACAGGTGGAAAAAGAGGCAATGGCGGGCATGATGCGAGCTAACACGTCGAACGGTACAAAAAATTGGCTCTCGAGTACTATCAAAAGGCTCAGAAAACAAAAAATGCTCAACCCAGTAATGGAAATGATCTCAGACAACATGAAAACTGAATATAACTTTGTCAGAACCTTCACCACGGATATACCAGATAGAAACATATGGGACAATGAAGGACCCAACTTCGAAAATGAAGCAATTGTATGGTATACCGATGGCTCCAAGAACGGAAACAATATAGGATCAGGCATATATGGGGCGATGCCCAGACTAGAGAAATCAATCAACCTGGGGTTGCACTCCACTATATTCCAGGCGGAGCTATATGCCATCATTGAGACTGCGAAAGCATCGAAAGATCCTACAAAAATAAAAACATATACATACTTTCAGACAGCCAAGCGGCTCTGAAGGCTATTAACTCGAATGCCATCAAATCAAAGCTAGTGCTAAACTGTGTACATATACTCAACACCTTAGCATCACACAACAGGGTCACACTTATGTGGGTACCGGGACACTCAGGCATTGATGGCAATGAGAAAGCAGACGATCTGGCAAAGAAGGGTGCGAGCATGACTATGATAGGCCCGGAACCGGCCTGCGGCATAGCTAAAAGCACCACCAGCAGACTGCTGAAAATCTGGGCTTGGAAACAAAGCCAAAAATACTGGCAGGAACTGCCCGGACAAAAGCAAGCCAAAGAACTCATAGTAGGATTCTCGCAAAAAAGACTCTCAGAGCTACTGAAGTTAAGCCGAGACCAAATAAGGATCCTAACCAGAACCTTAACTGGCCACTGCAAGCTGAACAAACACCTGCACAAATTAAGCCTATCGTCTGACGACAGGTGCAGGCTTTGCCAAGTGAGCCCAGAAACTCCGTTACACCTACTGGGAGAATGTGGGCCCTTCATGAACAAAAGGTACCAGCTTCTAGGCAACCATCTCCTCAAGCCTGAGGAGATTAGAACCATCGCACCTAAAAAGATACTCAACTTTATCTACAGTACGGGACTAGAGGGCGAACTTTAAGTGGATTTAAAAGTACAATAGTTCTGGAAAGGACGCGGTACGCGGGGACAGACTCCCCACATCCACTAATATACATAACATAAGACACTTTCGAAAAAGGCACCAGCCTTCGTGGGGTTATGTACATAGTGCATTACTCAAATAAATAAAAAAATAATTAGAGTGAGATTGAATAAAAGCAGTTGATTAGTTTATTTATTTATTGAAAGAATTATAAACAGTGAAATTGAACAAGTTTACAGCTAATATTATATATACATAAAATATGGCCAACAAGTATAATTCAAAGATCAATAGATTATTATCGTATAGTTGCTATGCATTTATAGACTCGAGAGAAGAGTGAATAATTGTGAGATATGTGAGCGTGTGAAAGAAGTATATAGGTAGGCGAGTAGAAAGTGGAATGTTGATATGTTAGGATGAGAGACAAAGCCGCATCGCAAAGTAATATAGGTATTTAATGATTTCAAAAAGAAAAGGTGGTGGTATAGTTCTAAACAACATCACAGACAGCCTTAATAAAGTGGTGACTGCTAAGATGGAATAAATCAATGCTTTCGAAATTTTTATAATAGGTATCCTGAATTCTATTAAGCACGGCATTCTGTGCGTAACTTGAATTACATTTAGGCAAATGAAACAGGTATGGAGTGCGTGGAGACGGGTATCATTATAATATATCCTGCTTCGATCAATACCATTATCAACAATGTACTAGATTTTGTGACAAATGTTGCATTGCGGGTTCTAATAAAACCTTCTACAAGAACATAAACTTCTAATATACCTTGACTCCTGGCCCTACAGAAACTGCTTTGTGCTGATTGTACACTTATAACATGTCTTCATTTTTCTTTTTCGATTTTCAACATATTTCCATCAAAATAAATAAAATACTTAGAGTTAAACATCTCTTTTTTCCGTAGGTTTTTAATGTATATTAGTGATCACCCAATGGTCAAAAATCGACCGCGATTCATTACATTTTTAAGTTTGAGCGTTATTAGGGTTCTTATATCTGTATAATAAGGTGAGTGTACCTCTGTAATCATTGTATATATTTTCTTTGAATTTCATTATATTACATCAGCTAAACGCTCAACAATTCTTGTGGATAACAATTTTTTGGAGATCAGTTGACTGAAGATGCTAAAATTACTCTATGGCCAACATTATCGGCATTGAGGTTCAATTCTACATAATCTATTTAATTGTTTTGTAAACTTTAGACCTAAGACTTTTTTGATTTTGTCGAATGAAATGTAACCTTGTTCCCTCTATTCTCACCTACATGTCAACTATCCCACTGCAGAAATAATATTTGTTATTGGTGCAACATGCTAGGATCATTAATTATTTATTTATTTATCTTTATTAGAAAAACCAACAGTTTTACACAGTAAAATATTATAGTAGTATATTATATTTCTAAACATCTATAAAAAATATCTTGAACATACTGTTTATTGTTTGTCATCCACTATCATCCACACATGTGATTCATTAAAGTTATAATAAACTAAATTAGGGTTTTAGGCATGCATATTTTATAATTTCTATCTTTTTCTCTATATTTTTTTTTTATAAAAATGCTTACTGAATGATTATAGTTCAAAAGTTTTAATTTACCTACTGTAATTGTATGAAAGTTTAAAACGAATATGGCAGACTCGCCATTAGCGAAAGGCAAAACAAAAATATTTTTTATTTCAATTCTAGGGCATTTTAGGATCAAGAAAACACTTTTATATTATTTGTCACACTTTTTTTTAGTAAATTCACAAGAACTATGTATTGTGTACTTACATTTTATTTCCAAAAAGAGCACGATGTAGCACAAAAAACACTCTGTCAACACTATAAACAATGACTGAAAAAGATTCTCAAATATTCATATTTTTTTTAACGTGCGTAATAACTGTTTCAACTATTTTTGTTTTCAGGAATATAATTCAAATTTTGATAAAATTGCTTCTCATTCACCAAAGAATTCTGCTAATGGTAAAAGAGTTCGAAATATTTCTTCAATTCTGAATAAATTGCGGGATAATCATGTAAAGCAGACTGAAAAAAGTAGATTTCAAATTTTGAATTACAATCGAGGAATTAGTATTAATTCTAAAGAGGATTCAAAAAATGAACATCAAATTACCTTATTGGACCTTGAACGTGAACCTGATGAATCGACTAGAGAAGATATACAATCAAAATACGCATATGACCTTTATCTGGCCACCAAGGACAATGCTCATGACGATGATGTTATATTAGATGAAATTGTCAGGTATTAAACATTTGTATAATCACAATAATGCATAATAATACAGTGCATCTTCTTCTTCTCAGCATATATTTGTCCACTGTTGGACGTATGCCTCTTGACTAGCTCTCCATTTTGGTCTGTTTGTGGCGGTTCTGGTCCAGGTCGGCCCTGCCGTCTTCTTGATATCGTCCGACCATCTGGCTGGTGGTCTACCAACACTTCTACTTCCCGCACGGGGCCTCCAATGTAGAACTCTAGTGCTCTATCTCTCATCATCTCTATGGCATACGTGTCCCGCCCATTGCCGTTTAAATTGCTCAACTAGTTTCCCAACATCGGTTACTTTGGGTGAATGGCTTCATTCCGTATTTTATTTAAGAGAGCACACAATGAGAGATGCAATGCATACTCACAATATAATACAAGATGCATTTAAGAATAATATGAGGTGCAGAACAAGCATTTATGCTATGCCATGATTTTCCAATGGAACAAACAATTACAGAAATGATTTTGCATAGGTTTACTTCCTTTTTTTAGTTTTAAATAGATGGACACATTAACACTAGAAATTTGATCAGTGAAGCCTCCAAAACGTCGATGAGATACTATTATACCGAAACCGCATTTGCACTAGAAATCACTAGCCGAGATCAGGCCCATAATAAAAGAGTTTGAGTTGCTCGAGAATTTATCGATTTGACCCAGCGTTCACCTAACTGTCCAGTCTAACCTTTTTAACGGGAAGGCAGACATAGCTTCCAATCATTGGGCTGTGGCTAAATTTGACTTAGACTTGGAAAAGTAAGTAAGCAATATCTGGTAGAACGAGGAAACGACAATCTTGAAAGTATTTATTTGCTTTCTGGCCTACCTCTGATCTAGGAAATTGTAGAAGGATTTTGGTCAGAAGAACAAACACACCTACCTCTACTACATATCAGTGCACGTTAAAGCCATTCATACTGATGGTCGTTCTATTAATTTAAAGAATGAAATACCAAATATTCATACATTTTTACAAATACACAAATTTTGTCTTGAAGAGGTGGTACTTGAGATATTCTATTTTCATGAAATGTTCAATATAGCAATAATGAAATATTTGCCGATATTTTGTAACAACCCATCATTCATCTTGTCGAGAATCGAGACGAGAAGCAAGTTTTTGTTTGTATCAAATTTGTCACATTGATAAAATAATGGGGTGATTTTGTCATACCTTTTTGAGTGAGTGACCACTTACTGGTCGGTTATAAGAACAAAACATTGTCACTCTTGAATGTCTAGTGACCATTCACGGAAAACAAAAATATGCATGATACGACTGGTTGTACAAGACGATAAATAACAATGAAAGTTTTAACTGTTTTCCGTGGAAAAAAGTTTCTGGAGTTGGTGGAGTGTTTAAAAGAATGCTTGCGTAAAACAGCTTGATTGATGTTAAACTAATGAGTGCGGAGATACAAAATACTCATACTCATGGCAAAGTTACTCTTTTTATTACGTTCCTACAACGCTCGGCCTGCACTCAAATACCACACCGCTTTTCTTCATCGCTTGGCAGAGGTACCCGAATTGGGTGCCGGTATATTAGATTCACGATAGACATTAAAAGACAAGACATCGATTTGATAAGTTATCTATTATGATTTCCAACTATTTACAATAACAATTAAAGTGGATCGACAACGCGCTTTTCTAATAAATTTTCAACTTTCTTCTCCGATTATATTTTCTATCAATCTGACAGCCCATGCAAATCGAATAACCCGGCCAAAGCTGTACTAGTTTCAACATTCGAAAGTACAGAACAGTCCTGGCAGTTTCACGGGGCTGCCAGCGTTGTGACAATATTTATATATTTTATGTTTTTTTTTTTCTTGCAAACTATTCTTATTTCTCTATAGGTGCATTGACGGTTTGACATTCATAGTTGTAGCACAAGAAAGCAGTGCCTTCCATAGTACAGACATGGTCTAATAAAGAAGGCAGGGCACAAAATGTAGCAGTGCTAATCGCTTTCTGTGTATTTTTAATAGGATATACATTTGTAACCGTAATTTACTGTACTACATTTTGATTTGTTTTGGAAAATTCAATATGTCACAATAAATAAATAAATAAAGGGTTAAAATCATTTGAAGAGGTTGCTGATATACATTATATGTTTTCAGGATTGATTCCTTGGATGCCGAGCTTGTATATACTGGTCCACTCAAGGGTGATGATGAGAATGCATCTTCCATTGATAGTGATGATTCAAATGGTGAAAACAATTATCGTAATGAATATCCTGACACTCCTGATGGCAGTATAGGTGAAGATGAGATGGTAGCAGCATTTGAAAATTGTGCTCTTGGTAAATTATTATTTTGAATTTTATATA
Organism: Neomicropteryx cornuta; assembly: GCA_020383195.1. NCBI lineage: Eukaryota > Metazoa > Arthropoda > Insecta > Lepidoptera > Micropterigidae > Neomicropteryx > Neomicropteryx cornuta. The sequence continues at coordinate 12,251,784 of JAHKQU010000012.1, forward strand.
TATTTAAAAGCAAGTATATTATTTTCATCTGGTTTGTTGATGGCCGAAAGTATGAGGTTAAAATATGTAGTAACAGGAATAAAGTGAACAAAATCCTGCTTTGAGAAATCTATCAATCTGGAATGGCATAGTATTTATATTTCAGTCTGAGATACGAGGTGTGTTCAAAAAGTAAGGTGACTTTGTATTGTTAAGAAAAAATATTTATTTATTCATCAATATTTATGTTGTCCCCTTCAAAGTAATCCCCCTCAGATACAATACACTTATGCCAACGGTTTTTCCAATCCTCAAAGCACTTTTCGGTATAGCCTTGAGCTCTTCCAGCGATGCAGTCTTTATCTCTTCAATCGTTGCAAATCTCCGTCCTTTCATAGGTCTCTTTAGTTTTGGGAACAAGAAAAAGTCACATGGGGCCAAATCCGGTGGATATGGTGGCTGAGGCATGATTGTGGTGTTGTTTTTGGCCAAAAAATCTCTCACAAGCAAAGATGAGTGAGCAGGGTCATTATCCTGATGCAAAAGCCTTGAATTGTTTTTCCATAATTCTGGACGTTTTCTTCGTTTGCTTCTCGCAAAAGGCGCATAACTTCCAGATAATATTGTTTATTGACCGTACGACCATATGGTAAGAACTCCTAATGCACCACGCCATGGTAATCGAAGAAAACAGTGAGCAAAACTTTGACATTTGATCGAACTTGGCGTGCTTTTTTCGGTCTTGGCTCTTCTGGCCGCTTCCATTGGGACGATTGGGCTTTGGTTTCGATATCATAACCATATACCCATGATTCGTCACCAGTTATGACCCTTATGAGTAAATCTGGGTCGACGTTGACGTCACTTCGCTGACACACGTCTCATGCCCAAAACGTTGGAAAAAATTCATGGCACGAGCCAAGCGATATACCGACATCCTCAGCAACTTCTCTGATAGTGATTTGACGATTTTCCAAAACAATTTTCTTCACTGCTTGACGTTTTCATCAGTTGTTGACGTGCTTGGACGTCCAGAGCGAGGCTCGTCATTGGCATCTTCCCGGCTATCTTGGAAGATTTTGTACCACTTGTAAACATTTTTTTACTCAGAACAGTTTCACCGAATGCCACTGTCAAAATTTCAAGTGATACGGAGCACTTAATTTTATTTTTTTACACAAAATTTGATGCAAATCCTTTGATCCATATTTTTCGATAGCAAAAAATCGCCGAGCACGCAAAACACTTATAACCTTTACGCCTCTCACAACCAAACAAAAAATGCCATTCATTTGAAATTTGGTACAGATATTCGGGAAGAGTGTACCAACATAACAAAACAAAAAAAATCGATAATCGAAAATACGTTGCCCGCGAAATTTGAAAAGTCACCTTACTTTTTGAACACATCTCGTATATGATATTTTTGATTCTGTGCATTTTATAAAAACAAATATTTACATATAAAAAGATATTTTCTTTCCTTTTGCTTTATACTTTTCATATCATCCTTTGTTTAATAATTTATAGTGGAAAATGTAACAAAATTCATAAGTGCAAATTACACACACCTAATACTCAAACTGTGGTACAAAGTGGATATAATGGACATAAAGTGCAAAATAACCACTCAATGTTTTGGTTATTATCCTTTGGTAAGTGTCTGCGACAGCGAACATAGCGACAAACATAATTTCACCTGGATTACTGTACTGTTACCATAACACCACCTGGGTACTGTTTTAAGGTACTTAGGAATTTTAGTCAGATGTTATCAAGGAGCGTTGTTGCGTGCTGCCTTGCTGACAACCCAAAAGCTTGTTCCACAAATGGTATAAATTGCTCTACATGGACTTTTTCTTCCAATAAATTGCTATTGAATGATGCCAAGATTGATTCAGCTGTTAGATCGTAAACCACTTCCATATAGCCTTCACCATGTAAAATTGCAAATATGTAGATAAGCATGTAAGTCCGCATTTTTAAGTTGTCTTTTGAAAAATCGGCTTCGATAATGAATAATAATAGTTTTTGGCTTACGGATACATGAGGCTTAAACTTAATCCTTCGAAGTACATTTATCTTACTTTGTGGCCTTAGTATGCAATTATTACGGTAGAATGCTGCATAACTCTTGATGGACTGAAATTTTAAAGGGAATAATATTATATTACATAGGGTATATGTAATCCAGTCTATGTAGGTATAAGGCCATGTTACCCCACCTGATCTTCAATAGTTTTGATGCACAGTTTAGCAAAGATTTTATTTTTACAATGCAATGTCATTTTTACACTTATACAGGTGTCCCAAGATCATTCCCGTAAATTTATGGGGGTGTATATGTTCCCTGTTTCGAGTAAGAAATTATATAAAAAAATGCAAAAATATTTGATACCCAAATTAATTGATACTAAATTTGTGTAAACCAATCATAATATTACGGCAGCGTTCGCCAGGCATACTAAACCCGCTGAAAACACGTCGGGCGCCACATCGTGAATGCAACTCAAGGTCGAGTGGACGTAAACTCGTTTTACACAAATATATTAGGTTTTAAATAGAAACTTCAACATTTTTTTTCTCGAATACCATTATGAATTTTGATGTCGTTTCTTAACAAATAACACTAGGAATCGTAGGACCTATTAGCTGTTTTTTTTTTATTGGGATTGACCTTGGGACACTGTATATTTTGCTGTTTTAATTTTTTATTTAGACTAAATATTATACATATGTAAAGACAGATAAATTAAGATATTTTGAAAGTCACAAGTATAGGTACTTTTTAACAAATATCGAATAATACTGAATTCAATTATTAATTCAACATATTTAATATAGGGAATGATCTTTCAAGTGATGATGGAGAAGAATTTTATGTATATGATGAAGCACTCTGCACAGGCACTTCAAAGTTAACACTAAATACAGATGATATTGAAAGATTTGGTTTAGGATATGCGAAATATAAAGCCAAATTATCTGCCTCCGATCATCCTGTAGAGCCGCCCCAAAATAGACTGTCATCGAATTTCGTTTATTGTATTGATCAAGATGAGAACTCAAATCATTCCGGATACAAGAGCGAGAGTGATGATGATTTTTGTTATGGGAAAGATGATAACATAGACTGCGAAGGACAAGCCAAAAAAAGAGATATCTCGGACAATGACTCATCTTGATTGAGGTCAATCATTTTTGAAATAATTTAATTATTTTTGGATTATTTGCCAATTCCATGTTTCTTATTTTATTGTACATAAAAAAACAATCTGAGGTAAATAAAAGATATTTGTGAATATTAAATAATTGTTTTACTGGTAAATAATTTATTGTATTGGATACATTAGCAATAATATGTCTAACTTTATCACTTGTAATGTACATCATGGTATATTACTCAATTAGATTATACAAGTGGAAGAATAAAAGCATTATATCAGGAAGTACTATATCAGGAGTACCATTAGGGGAAAATGGGTAATCCCCATGGTAAAATGGGATTTACTATCAGGAGTACATAAAACGTAACGTAAGCACAAATCATTTTTGCACTTATGTCAGTGTTGTGACAAATTCTTAGTCTAATTTATTTGATGAAATGTTGCCTTTTACCTGAATACAAAGTATCAGGAGCACAGAATGAATGAGGAGGTATTTACTATCAGGAGTACATAAAACGTAACGTAAGCACAAATCATTTTTGCACTTATGTCAGTATTGTGACAAATTGTTAGTCTAATTTATTTGATGAATTCTTTTACCTGAATACAAAGAAGTATCAGGAGCACAGAATGAATGAGGAGGTATTTACTATCAGGAGTACATAAAACGTAACGTAATCATTGAGGTCAATGATTTTTTAAATAATTCAACTATTTTTGAATTATTTGCCAATTTTATGTTTGTTGTTTTATTGTACATAAAAAAATCAAAGGTAAGGTAGGTTGATAATATTAAACAATTGTTTTACTTGATAAATAATTTATTGTCTTGGATAACATTAGCAATAATATGTCTAACTTTATCACTTGTAATGTACATCATGGTATATTATTCAATTAGATTATACAAGTGGAAGAATAAAAGTACATTTTAATTGAATGTTTGAAGCGCAGAATGGATGGAGTATTATTAATTCATTCCATGCATAAATAAACAAAACAAAGTGTATCCAATATAAATTCATAGGATTTATACACTTATTTAACATGTTTCTATGAAGAGTTGTGATTCTACAACTTATTAAACAGTTTACTATTAATAAATGCAAAAGTCAGATAATCCTAGCGATGCTTTGGCATAGGAGAATAATTAATTATAATATAACATCTTAATTTAATGCGTTTACTAATAAATGTAACATTTACCAAAATGCTAAAATCTACATAACAGCAAAATGCTAAGTACTACATATTTACATTGATCGTAAAGACATTAATAGCTTTACGTACGTCTGTAGTGTTAAAGTTTAGAGTAGGAAGTCAACCCTTTAAGTAAATATTTTTTTTTATTTGAATTTAAGATACGTCCCTATTTTTACTGCTCGGTATTCTTTATTTTTTGGGTGGATAATCCTATTTTACCTTTCTGTTAAAATTGTTTAACCAATTCACAATTTTTAAAAATTTTATGTACTCTCAAAGAGTTTTAGTTTTGGTTTTCGGTGATAAATCTCAATTTAAGGGTAAACATGGAGATTTTATAGGTAACTCTGTTTTATTAATTCTACCTATTTTTGTTAGACTTGATTTTTTGGGTGGTCTTCTACAACCTCCAAAATGAAAATTGGAACTCTTTGCAATGAGGTGAAATGTCATGATTGTATAAGCATAGAAACTGCAAAAACGCGAAAAAACTACAATTATCAGGACTATTGTTTAGCTACCAGGAATACATAAAGCGATAGAAATACAATTGGAAACGCTACGCGAAGAGATATGCGATTTTAAAGTTAATAATTAAATATACTTTTTTAAAATAATCTATCAAGAGTACATAAGGTGTAAAAAGTCAAATCATTTTGCACTTGTGTCAATGTGTTGACAAATGATTAGTCTTAATTTATTTGATGAAATGTAGCTTTAAAGATTTTTGTATGTATTCTATCAAAGAAGAATGTAAGAAAGTTTTTTATATTAATTACTCTTGAAAAGTGGAGGAGTACTCCTAATCAGTTTTTCTAAAAATGTTCTGTAGAGTATCTCAAATTGAAATCAAAATGAAATGAATAGTCTTAAAGTAGAGTTGACTTCACATTATTATTCTATTGAATGGTATTTCATTTTTACTTAATACTTAAATAACAGACTGGCCTATACATAGATTCTTAATAAGAGATTTCTTTTAGTTATGGCTGCATGTATTTGCATTTTCTTAGACACTATCATTTTATGATATTGCTATACCCACAAATATTGCACAGAATATGTTGTTACAATATATTTTAAAAGCCACATTTTGTGAAGAGAAGCAAAAATAAAAATAAACAAAAATATAACAAATAATGGAATAAATTCAATTAATCTTTGACAATTTTTCAAAAAACATTTTTCCATTTCTCAATATTTTCATAATTATTTAAATATTTTGTTATAAGAAAACAAAATAATTACATTAAACTTAATTTTCAATAAAGTAAATTGTAACAACTTTTTATATTGCATACTGTTATTCACAATTTAATAAATATAATATTTATATTTCAATTCAGTGATGATAACAGTCGCCTGTCTCATGACCTCACACCGTTTGTACTCATATCTCAGAAGGATATGTGTGATTGCTGCTGTATTCTAATGATATGTTAAATAAAAGATGGTATATTTATGTATTTAACATTGTGATGAAATGGCACAGGTCTTAAAAGTAAATTTAAAAGCATTTTACAGTTGGCGATGGAAAATAGTAATAAATAATAAATTATTTTTTCTTTTAAAAGAAAGACAAACGGAAATCTTCAATGCAAAAATTATACTTGATAATGTTTATCAATAATATAACTATTTATTTTATTGATGCATATTGAGCTGTTTATTTTATTAATAAAAAATATTGATATAAAAATGAAATTGCAAATATCTGATAGAAGGAAAAAATAAGTTTTCATATTATTTACTCTTTTTTATGCTTAGTCGCTTCATTTCCATAAATTTCTAAGAGAGCCAGGACGCTGGTTCTACCAATGGGACAAACTAATTTTGACTTAATTAAGTTTTCAAAATTATTTTTATATTTTTTATTAGCCACATTAGGATAAGAATTTTTATAAATTTAAAGTACATAGGTACTATCAGACTAGTTTATTTTCATGGCTTATGCATAGTCGTTCTGATAAAACATACATATATCGGTATCAGTCTACTAACCAATTAGTAAAAATGAAGAAAAGAAAATCGGTATGCATAGACAGTTTTACTTATTTATTGGTATTGTTAATTTAGTGCATGTGACAAAAAACATTTTAAAATATACTATAATAATGCCAGAAATTACACTTATACTTATATATTAAAATATACCAGGTAAAAGTGAGAATAAAAGTAAAAATAATGTAAATTATTGAAACTATACTATAAAAAGGTAACATTTCTATAGTACTTTATTTTAGAAGCTTTCTTACTTGATAAAAGCCTGCTACAATGACTATGGTCTGTTTGCAACTTATCATTGAAATAACGTGTATAATTTTGTAGGAACGATGTATCCAATCAAGTGTTTTTACCAGTAGTTAAAGGTAACAGTTTAAAAGTCATTTTATTACAATATTAGAGATGTTATTGGTTACAAATTTGAAAGCTGCCATGAAAATCACTGTTGTCTGGCCCATAATAGATAATATTAGTGCAGAGTATGAATGGGAAGACATTAGAAGATAAGCTACATGGTATATCTTTTCCAAAAATATTTTAGAATTCTTCACAAATGTTTTAGAATACACTTTTATCCTACTATCAGTTAACCTTTCTTATCAATCAGATGTCGAAAGAGACTGTCGGGGCGGTTTTCAAAGCAAACAACAATATATTATATAAGTTGAATTTCTAATACTACCAATTCGTTTCACAAAAGTATAACTTCAAAATGTCAGCTTTAATGTTAATTAGTTTCATAACCAAAAAGGCTATTTAGGAGCCAAAAAGGCTTAGCATACTTTTAGGTTTGTCTATGCATACACATTCACTGGTTCTATTTTTGTATATTAGAGGCTTCTAAAATAGACTGCATGAGAAGTTGAGGCTTTATACAAAGTCAATAAGCTTAAGTATCAATTTTACCATAAGAATAACCCAGTAATTATGACTATGCATATAGCCGTTAAAGTTTAAGAAAGAGAGCTTAAAGTCAAGATAGTAGTAATACATTATACATACAATGATTTACTGTACCGAAGCTTCTGTAACTCTGCTATTTAGATTATTATTTCCAGAAACATTTTCACCCGCGTGACTTGAACAGTAAAATTTTTTATGTGCAATAAATGTTGATAAATATTTAAAAGATATGTCACACGATTTACAGTACTTTGGTCCAATTTTCGAAGCCGCTTCAAGAATTTCGGCTTCAGTGTCATCCATTTGTGGCTCCTTCTGGTCTTCGGTTTTTATATTTTTCAAATTGAAAACATCTTTGGCTGAGTCTGATTCCGTATTGGTGACATCAATTTCAGGTTCTATCACTTCTTGTTTCACAATTACACCTTTATGAGAGTGCAAGTCATCGGGGTGGAGTGAATTTTTCACTTGATGGTTCTCAGTACCATTTAAGACCAGTGATTCATCACCTTCTCCTGTCAACGAGAGGCTTGGGGATTTACTACCACCACTGTGCACGAGTCTACAATGTCTAACAACATTACCTTTGTAAGTTGAGCAGTAATTGCACAACTCACAAAAGTGTAGCTTATCAGGCCGCCCTGAATCTGAAACAGGTGATGTGGATGAGGACTTTTCCATCGGGGTTGATGAGATTAATGACTGAGGTGGTGCTGATGTAGTTACCAGTGTAGATGTAACGTCTGATAGACTCTTCAAAGCATCATCTTCCAGAATGCATGAAATGAAGTTTTCTTCCTGAAATTAGATTATAAAGTGAAATTTACATTTTTTATGTTTAATGAATTACTACATAATCTCTCGCATTTTCAAACATTATTGTTATTTTGGTAAAAAAAGTTTGTTAAAAAAAAAACAAATCCGACAACAAATATAAATCCGACTACATTTAATAACTTTTTCTGAGTGAAGTTGGAAAATGTATAGGGAATATGACCTAAATAATATATTTTATCACTAATATCGAAAATTGGCTATTTTTTTTTAAATAATTGCTATGACCTGGTCATATTAAACTCAAATTCGACTAGCCAAATTTTTGTTTAAGAAAAAAATACATTCAGAAAAAAAACAATTCCGAATGAACTGTATCGGGTAAAGATATTTTAAAGTTGATTTGGTCTGAATGTCAATAATAAATTGTGTTTGAGGCAATAATATCAATATTTTAGCTATGTAGGTATATATATTTATTAATTTGTTTTATAAAAACCTTTTAAAATTAATCAAATCTTTATTCAATAACATTATAAAAAAGCCAAAAACTTATAAATTCCTAATACTTATTGGGGAAAATACCCGTTTATAAATACCCTACCCACTGGATATTTACCCGACTTACGTCAATAGGCATGTCTAAACCTCGATGGGAGTAAGAGGCAAGAATAGCTCCTTGTGTAAAACAGACTTTTAAGGCCGAGTTTAGCTCAACGAAAAAAAAATGTATGACACAGTTAATGTAGAAATAAAGCTAAATGGAGATAATATGTGGCCGAAGATATTTTAAGAGCTGATTTAATTTAATTTAGGTCAAAACTAGACATAAAATGTATCAAAAAAACATGATAATCACCTGCAAGTCCATTACTCTTTTTTGGAAGTGCATTCTGATATGAGTGCGCATGCCTCGGAGAGTGTTCCCTTTATAGCGGCAAATAGTACATCGAAACGCTTTTACTCCAGCATGTGTATCCATATGCCGTTGTGCTGCACTAGCCGTGGCACTGATGACTTCACAACAAGGACATTTCCATCCACCGGTAGGTATAGCCAAGTCACTTCCTGTTGGGCACACATGGCCTGGCTCTAAAATACCTTTACATTTACTGCATCTTCTCAAATCTGTTTCAAGTGACTTAGCATGCAATTCGTTCCTTTTAAGGCAGTAATAGGATTGATGTGCAGTCAAGTTATCAAGTGAAGTAAATTTGATTCCACAAGCTGCACATATCAACTGCTGATATTGAGCTACAGGGCTTGTCTTGCCTGTGCTGCCACTGTTGGGACTTATTGGAGGGCTTATACCAGATTTTGTGGAATCACCATCATCTTGGCCTCGCGAAGAACAATAGTGCTTTTTGTGCGCCAAGTAATTTTCATACTTACAGAACACTATATTACATTCTTTACACTTTGAAACCCCTTGTTTAACCAGTACTTGAGGAGAGGCTGGAATCCCTGGCATTTCAGAAGCAAGTCTCAGAGCAATTTCTGAAGTAACCGCTGACCTCATTAAGAGCGGATGAAGAGAAGTAGGCATTGGAAAAGGAATTGCTGAGCTCAAAACAGGTATTGGCGTTTTGGTTTCAGGACTTTGTTGAAAACTTTCATCGGAATTTGATTGAGGAGTCGTTCTTGACCGTTTCGGACTATTACTAAGAGATTCATTATATCTACGTTTTGGAGAATTACTTAGATTTGGAGATGTTCCTTGCCTGGGCGAAGGCGTGAGAGATGGAGAGCCAGGAAGTGACGGCGCACAGACTATTTGTTCCGGAGTAATGGACTGTTCCAGACGATTTTCTTTTTCTTGATCATCCAGAATTTGTAGCTCTGGAGATCGTCTCATGCTCAAATCAAGAGGTATCGTAGGATCTCGAGGCAAATGTATGTCGCGAGGTTTATTAGCGGACTTCAAGACTTCAGTATTGGAAGACAGCGATTGCGGCCTAATAGAAATATTGGTGAGAGCCTGAGTCATAGGTTGAATGGTGCCATTCGGTAATAAAAAACAGGGCGCGTCTGGTGTTGGCATCCCGGGAACAGTCGATCCTGCGAGGACGCTTGCTCCCCGAAAGAGCGAATATGGCACAATCAATATAGGATTCGTCGGCAACGCTAAAAATGGCTGCTGGGCGTTCGTTGCCGCGGACGGCGACGGGGGCGTCTTACAATTATCGTTTGGCGACGGCGGTGATGATCCAGAAGTACACGAAGAACCACTTCTCATAGCAGACGCCGTTTGCATTGACATCGCATTCGGGTTCTGCTTCACCACTTGCCTCGTGCTGCAATAGTGCATTTTATGGGCTCGAAACGTTTTCGTCGAACTGAAGCGTATATCGCATTCAGTGCAGTATCGATCGTGGACCAGCGCCGGGGAAGCTGAGAGCTCGGCATTGAGGTCGCCATTAGAAGCGCCAGATCCGGGTAGCGACGGACTGGGCGACTGCGAATGCATTCGCATATGTCTGTTGAGACTCACTTTTTTATCTGCGCTGTAGGAACAGTGAGTGCAAGTATATTGCTTTCCTGTCCGTTGAGATTTGTTTGGATTGTCCGAACCGGCGTCGTCGCCATCTACCGAGGGATCTGCCGAAGCGGCCTTCCCATCCTCACCATCCGCGTTGACCTTCCCTCGTCGGTGCGAGCAGTAGTACGTCTGGTGCGCCTCGAGAGTGCTCAGAGAGGAGAAGCGAATGCCGCAAGGTTGGCATGCGTAAATGGGATGCAGAGGCGGCGCCGGCGTCCTGTCCGCTTCTGTACGCGATGTCACCGGCAGCGGGAATAGGCCGCTCGCCAAGGCTGTACTCAGCGCTGACGGCAATGAATTGTGATATTCCCTGGCCGCAAGGGCAGGCGATGCTTCCCTTTCAACTTTGACGATGGTCAAGGTCGGATGCAGGGCAGGATCCGTCGCTAAGCTGGCGTTGAGTCGCAATCGCGGCGGGCCGGGGGCTGACGGCGCATGCGCCGGAGCCGGCACCGGCGCCGGCCCCGGTGATGGAGGGTGACTGGACGCACTGGCAGCGCTTACTGCACTGGCTGCGCTGTGCGGTCTTCCCGGGCTTGCCGGAGAGTTGCTCATTGCTGCTTCTGTAGGTAAAGTTTCCGAATCGTTGCCCCATTCCTCATCTTCACCTGAAAAAACAATTTAGGATATTTTAGAATGACCTTCACTATACATACTTCATACAGATTCGATAACTTATCAATACAGGCAAAAATTGACAATGATACAAATGCAGTGAAATGTGTTATGTTTAGGAGTCGACCAAGAAAGCTTAAGTGACGAAACAGAAAAGTGCGGCAATATTTTACTGGTAAAAAGAACTTATCTAAAATATGGTATAATATTTATCTTCATTAATATATTCAATCTTAATTAATTAATAACTATTCGTCTGATATCAATGCAACTTTTAACTTGTATATATTCATGTATAAGAATCTCCATTCTTGGTCATTTGGTTGTCCGTTAATCTGTCCGTTCGTCCGTCTATCATTTTACAACTCGAAAAGTAAAAATGTGAAAGAGTCGAATTTTTGTGTGTAGATTAATGCTCTTGAAAAACAATCATAGCCGTTTAGATCACTTCGGAGGATGATTGGATAATATAGATATGGAACATTAAAGTCAACAAATTTTTAGTTAATTAAAGTCAATTTTAGTAGATGAAACTACGAGAGAGGCTGTTGGAACGACTTATTTATTACTGGCCAGATAATATTAATACAATTTCATTTATGTATGCATATAGAAACGTGTAGAAACTTGCTATGGGTTGCTTCAATGCCTTTGTCTACTTATGTCTGGACGTTTTGGATGGACAGTGGGTATTTTTTGGGTTCGAGTAGATTAAAATAAAAAAATACAGACAATGGTATCATGATATTCTATCAATTCATGATAAATTTTAACATTTTACTTTGTTTTTTTTTTTTAAATTTTGACGCGCGGCTAGTATTGAAACCATCTGCTGATTAAAGTTTGAACGGTTGAGATAAGAATCTTTAATTAAAACACGCAATGTGATATTATCTGATTAAGATGCCGTGCCAGCATCGAGATAAGTACTAAGTTTTATAAGCTCTACATCTATATATTATAATATACATATAACCACATTTCATCTGAATATTCTTAAGTGACCAGCGTTTAAAGAAGGTACATATTTTGAAATTGCGATCGTTATCACTATAGATAAAGGAATTATTTTTAACAGATCTAACAAAAAATATCACTAAAAAATAAATATCTAGCATGTTACAATTTATTGATTTTAAGACTATCATGGTTAAATTGTTTCGTGAATAATCTATTAAATGAAAAAATATATTTTTCGAATTAATATATGCATAAATGGTAAATATAGATGGCATAAAAACCCGATACCTAAAAGTTCTGTTTTATTATTTCTATAGGTTTAAAAAAATTGAGGTTCAATATGAGTAAAAATAACAAAAAATAAATTATAACGCTTTTAGGTTTTATACACTCATATGTAAGAAGCCGTATATTTGTCCGTCCGTCCGTCCGTCTGTCCGTCCGTCCGTCCGTCTGTCAGTCTCTCTGACTGTCTGCCCGTCTGTATGTTGCATCTTACAACTCGAGAAGTATAAATGCGAAAGAACTGAATTTTTGTCTCTTTGATGATGGTCTAAAAACACAACCATAATCGTTTAGATCACATCGTAAGCTAGTCGGATAATATATATATATATATATATTTAACATTAAAGCCAACAATTTTTTAGTACTAAAGAAAGAAACATTGTCACTTGGATATAGCGCAGCGATATTTGTATCATATTTTAATTTCAAAAATATGACAGCTCGGCTGTTGGAACATTTTATTTATTATTGGACAGTAAAAAATAATAATACAAAGTAATCTATGTGATCAAAAGAAACATATAAACGAATGTTCAGTGCCACATTATAATTAAATAAAATGCGGAATTACATCTAAACAACTTACATGTGGAAATAAAAAATAATAACTTCTAACATGGAGAGACAATCTAAAAACAAGAATGATTTAGATTAAAACAGCACATAATATAACAGAACATAAGTTAAGCAGTAAACCCATATTAAATAATATTTGTAGTTTTCAGATAATATATATTTTTTTACATTATATAACAAACCAAGAAATCTCACCGACATACAGCGGTTTGGCCGCATTAGCGACGATATTATAATATAGTACCTAAATGCTAGTATAGTACGCAAATGTAAACGCTGTCACCTTAGTAAGGCTCGATGCGCACTGCGCAGGCGCGTCGATCCCCTGCTGCGTCTGACAACTGATTAACGGTCAATATTAACAATATCAGAGGAAAGAACCGTGGAATTTCGTTAATTAATATTCGATTGCTGAAAAACATTCAAACAGCGCGATAAGGTTTCTCATGCGCGTTTGGAAATAGCAATTATTCTCTTGATTGCATTTTAGCGATAAGTGATTGAAATTTACAATCGAATTTCTTGAAACAATAGCGATTATAAGTTGGGATATTGGAGGTAGGCACGTCAATGGCGAACGATAGAAAACAGTTCTGACGAATAGTGTCGGTTAGAAAAGTGAGGCTTTTACACTTTCCTACTTTATATTAAAATATGCATACTGTTGGCGACCATCGACGATTAAATCATTCGTTATGAAATTTAAAAGAAAAAAAAACTCAATTGCATAAAACAAAAAACTTATAAACTAGTGATGATTATTTAGGCGGGTATTTAACTCCAGAATGTAATGTTCTGTTATAGCTATTGTGTGTGTATGTGTGTAAGGGTGTGTTAATACGTGCGTGTGTATAATACACACGTACACAAACATATAAATATAAAATAAACAAGAATGGCTAAGTCGCCGTGTGTGTATAATATCAACTGCTTCAACATTGTTTATTAGTACAGCTAGACCAATGCAAAAAACTACGGATAAAATTCCTAGTTTAGTTCCTGTATTAAGTATATCAGTTTTTGTTTAGCTTTTATACATTCGTGTATAAAAAGATCAAGTCGAAAGCGGGTTGGATAATAAAGACATTTAACATTAAAGTCATTATTTTTTTAGCAGGTTTTGAACAATGAAACATTGTCACTTCGATAGAGCGCTCAATATAATATTCGAATTTCCAAAAATATGACAGCACGGCTGTTTGAATGTTTTCTTTATAACTAGCCAGTTATATTAATATAAACACCTATGAGCGCACATAGAAATATGTAAATAAATATTCAGTGCCACGATATAATTATTATAAAGTGAAATATTATGAGTGTATATTATTTATTTATTGTGGTTACCCAACAGAAAGTGTACATACTATTGGTAATGACGTAAAAATAAATAATAATAAAAATAAACAAAGTTAAAAAAGATAAAACAAATAAAAAAAAAGCGATTTTAAATTTAAAAAAAAAACAAGAACATAAACACAACAATTTAAGCTTTGATTATTCAAACATATATAATTAAAACTAAGAATGGAAAACATACTTCAGAGCATCATCAGATCTTTTTTGTTTTGTGTCTGTGGGTGTGCCTGTTTGTTCAGTAAAACAAAACCTTGTTGGAATTAAAAGGGTGTCATACTTTTAAATCTTATAACTTCTGAGCTGTTAACTAAAGTTTAGTGGTTAAAGAGTTTGGAAATTGACCCAAAGTTTACGGGTTCAAATCCGCACATGGTTATCCATTTTTAACGCAACATCTTATTTATTTATTTTTTTTCCTTGACTCTAGCACAAGTACATTTCGCTTAGTTGAGTATGGTCCAAAATAATTGTATATGACAACTCTTTTTCTATAAAATAAAAAAAATAACAATATACAACGTACGTACGTAAAACAGTAATATTTCAGAATGTATTCTCCAGGGACTTGGGACTCCAGGTTTGCTGGACAGCACATCAAATTTGAATTGAGAATAAATCCAATCCTAATGTAGCGTAAATTATGACATCATTAAATATTTTTAAAAGGAATAATATGTGTAATTTTTTTACACATTTTAATTTTAACGCATTGCAAAATAAGATTTTAGTTTTGAAATATTATTTAATTTATAATAATAATATTGTTTAATAACACTTAAATTGCTATTTTCCTGCTGAAAATTGTCTGAAATTAAACCTAAACGCATACGATGTAAACGGCTTTACTGGGTTCACATATATATATATATTTAACAGGTTTCTCAATGTGCCTTTAATAATATTAGTAACATAAATTGGAAAAACACATAATACGTGAATAATGTAGGACCTTACCTATAGTAAGTACGATGACAATTTTAATCTATTCAATCTTGGTATTTTCATCTGTTTCTCCAGTGGACAAATTTCTGTACCAACGAAGGGATTAATTACGTTAAATTTTGACCAACATTTTTTTAGAAAATCATACAGTTACTGCATGTAAATTGGAACCCAAGACCTTCCAATTTTACAGACACAGAACGCGATGCTGTAAGTTCAGAAACTATTAAGTTTCAACATGCATTTATTGATCTCCATTGTTTCTCTGTGCGTAACATTTTTTTTACATTAAATTATGTATTTATTTTATCATACAACCATGCAGTCATTATATAAATTAAAGATATTATATACACTAACCAATTCAAAATATCCATAAAAAATATTACCACTAAAATACTATCAACATTTTCATCAACGAAAGAAATAAGAACGGCTAATTAATACTCGATAACTGATTACGCTGAAGTTTATTATGGGTGTTTGCGGGAGGGGTTTGAGATTTTGTGTGAATAACGTTCAGCAGTTAATAAAAAGGTTTTTACTATTTTTATTAATGTTTTTACTATGTATAATTACTATGTATGACATGAAATAATTAAATACGTGTGTGGAGTGAGAGTTTGATGCAGTGGTACAAGCAAGCTATAATAAGGTTCACGTTTTATATGGCATTGTTTTTTATGCTCGTGTAAAGACTTCAACGAGCAGTCGAAACAGAAGGTTTATTTTATTTTCGTCCACCTAGGTAATATAATCTCTGCAATTTCCTATTGCTATTGCACCTATGATTGATCACTAGATTCACCAAATATACAAAAGGTTAGTTGTGGAGGAGATAGAAAAGGAAAGACAAGAGAATAATTCATTAAAATTTTAGTGAGACTATAAATCAATTATTTTTTGCGATGACATAATTTTTAGAAAATCGTATAAACCATTTTTTAAATTATATCTACCTATATATATCAAAAAGAACTAATGTTATGTATTTAATCTGTGATAGCTTGTGATTATTAAACTGCTAAGCTTACGAGTATAATTGACCACTACTTATATATTTACACCAGCCACTTTTGTGGGACTTTTTTGAGATTTCTTTCGCTGTGTCTTTGCGAAACAAAGGTAGGGCATTATTTATTCCCCCCCCCCCAACATAAACGATCGTAGAGGGGGGGGGGCATTGCAGTGGTCACCATATTCAAATGCAAGAGTTGTCACCTAGTTGCTTTGGAACCTGATAATGCATACCTAGGTCTGTTTAAGGCTGTAACTTTATTTACAACCCTAACCATTAATAATAAGCAAAATGATTGGAGGCTTTAATTGGCCTTATTATTAACCCGTTGGGAAAATTATATGCTATTAATAAATAAATAAATATAGATATATAACATTAAAGTCAATAAATTTGTAGTACTAATTAATGAAACATTGACAGTTCGATAGAGCGCTCAAATATCATATTCAAATTTCAAAAATATGACAGCACGGTTGTTGGAACGTATTCTTTATTACTTACTGGCCAGTTAAAATAATACAAAGTAATTTATGTGCGCAAATAGAAACATGTAAAAGAATGTTCAATGCCACATTATACAATTACTATTTTTATTATTAAATTGAAATATTATTTTCGTGATGTTTCATTACTAGTCGCACATTTACAATAAAAAAACTAAAATGGTGTTAATATTTATGTTGAATGTCAATGTCAATGTATGTTTTTTTTATTTTAATCCACTGAGACCTAAAAAAATAACCCACTGTCGCCTCCGTGGCTATTCAAAACGCGCATCGAGTGGGTTAAAAGTGCCGGAAGCACAAATGGTGATATGAAATGAAGCACCTGATCATAAGTTGGTACCTCAGGCGCGGGCAGTCTGGGTGGGAGATTCATGACTAGGGTTTTCATGACTAGCTGTAAGACGTCAGGTTCTGGTTAAATAATTTACTACTACTAAACAATGTATAGAAGCAGTTGGTATTATATGAAAGTTACAGGTATCATATACATTCTAGTCGGTTCCTGATGTTTTAAGGCTAAATTGGGTGTTTAGCTTTCTAAAAACTTATAAAAAAAATCAGTATACATTTAGCCAGCGAGAATAAAGAAGAAATATGCCAACTTTGCATGCATTTTTGTTAAGCACTCCAGACCTGGCTGGCTGGCTGGATAAGGATGCTATAAATTTTATGTTTAAACTAGATAAACCAGCAATATTAAAAGTAAGTAAATCTCACTAGTGGTTCTCGAATTTAACCAAGTACGTACGACATGCAGTTCTACAGCATTCAAACGAACTCCTTTATTATAATACTAGCTGCTCGCCCCGGCTTTTGAATGGAAATATATTTCTTATCTTAATTTTTTTATATACTTGTATGTAGAGTTTAAAGATAAATGTAGCTACACATGTAATCCTGCCTCGATCGACTCTAAACAGTGACAAATTCATCCAAACTACTAGACTTTACTATTTAGAGATATGTATTGCTTTTGCACGTAGAGCACTAAAACAGATTCAAAATTTCTAATATTATGAACACATTACGAACATACAATCGGCATTCTCGAAGAACATAATTGAAACAATAGCTGTGAATATGGGGGCGCACGACTATGTAGTGACGCATTCGCGGCAAGGTGACGACAATGCACGTCATACCATCAAACTCGCAGTAGGCAACATCAAAGACATTATTTACTCTTGCGCGACGCGTCTCGTGCTGATGTCATCCTTTTGCGGTCGCGACGCATCGTGTCAGCGGTACTTTTGTTCCAGGTGCAGCGTTTGCGGTTGCATGTCTGATGGCAACGGGCAAAGTTCTACGGGCGGGACCTGTATTAGGTTTCTACATTTTTTCTAGCCAAAATCTCTATTTCAATAGTTTAAATTTTAATAAACATTATTATTATTCAAACACAAAATAAAATAATTTTATTATTAATGTCCCTTGGATGACAATCCAAAAACTCATTAAATTTTTTTTTTCAAACTTCGTAACATGGAATATTTACTATTGGAAAATACTGAAGATTCACCTAATATGCTCGTATCTAGGAGGACCGTAGAATTCGCAACTATTAATAGGGCGATATTTCTGCTTAACCATGCTTTTCAATTGAAAAGCATGGTTAGCAGATGCCAGCTTATGGGGATGGGGATGGATGGATGCAGATGGTTGATTGCTTTTAATAATTATTAATTCAATTAGAAAAAAAAAATGAATCAATAAATAGTTTAGGCTTTGTTTGTGTGGTAATTTCTAAAACTTAAATATTTTATAATGTCCTTTTTTTTGCTCATGATGCAATGGTTCTCTGTAATGTGATAAATAATAAAAAAATTAAATAAATTAATTTCTTGGTTTATAATATTATATCAATAACTTTTATTATTATGTGGATACAAACATATGAATAAAAATAATTATCTAGTTACTCGAAAGATAAACAAATAACGATATATTTCTACAACGTTATAACAGCTATCAAATTAATCAAACATGTAAAGTAGATATCACAATTGCAAATCAATTAAGCTATATTAATGAGTAATTAGTATAAATTTACAAACAAATGATTCGTTTGGTAAAATGAACTTTTTAATGTTCAAATGCATTTGATACAACGAATGCTGATATACTCGAGCAGATATGAATAACGCAACTTAGCTCAAAACATATCCAGTTTTGTATTTTATTTTCATATTTGCTTAGATAAAGTTGAACATTTTAATGTTGCCTGTACTTTATTTTACAAATTCAAAGTTTAATTTGAAATTGAACTTGTCAGCCTATTGATGCCATTACGTCAGTCTTATATAACAAAGAATGTTCATATTTACCACATAATAGCTGATTTATACAAGTAATCAGAAAGTCAATCGTAGATAATATTACAAATTGTTGTTTCGTATCTACAAAAAAAAAAACAATTAAAATAGCCTAAATAAGAAGTATTTAATACGAATGGAGGCATGTACTCAGGGAGTTTTTGGTTTATGGCTTCACCGTTATCAAACTTAAAATATCGAGCACACGACTGAGAAGGATATTTTGGTTTTAGTGCAATTCTCGCTAACGATCGACTTTCAGTCACGACGATTGATTACATTGCTCAGTCTCTTAGTTAAATAGAGTTTTTTAAATTGCTAGAACTAATTAACTTAACGTACGATAGATTTAATTAGGCACATGGAAAGTGTTGATGTAATTTATTTAATTTTATTATAACATAAATACAATAGCAGAATAGAAAGAGACTTGCTCACCCAGTAGTTTAAAAAAAATATTTAAAAAAAAATGTAAATATCCACGAAATTAAATAATATATTAAAATTTAATATGGAATTAAATATTCTTGTTTACATGGTATCCAAAAAAATAGATATTTAAATAGATCGTATAAATGCAATTTTTAACATATCAGAGAGGCACGGTGGTCGTTTTTAATAGTACTCCGTTTTATATACCCTAATTGTTGTTTTCTAAATAATTAAATTACTACAAAAGAAATACCAAACAAATCCAAACCGTATACTTTCTGCGTACGATTTAGAGTTTAGGCTTTAGTACTTAGGCTGTATTTAAAGTCACTATCAACAATCAAACATTAATTGGTAAAAAATAATGAGAGAAATGTTTCTCAAATGAATCCGCACATGGTCATACCATTTTTAACGCTTTAATACCACCATCTCTCCTGATTCTAGGACAGGCACATTTGGCCTAGTTGAGTAGGGCTCAAAATAGTTGTATATGACCTAGGTTATAGCAATTATTTAAAAAAAATATATATATAAATAAATAAATAGGTCAATCCATAAAAAAAAAGACAGTAGTGATTTTAAATACAGCCGTATATGTCCCATTGATTCTAAATTGGTTGTATTCGGTCGCGGGTTCAAATCCGCACATGGTCATATCATTTTTAACGCATATTACCACCATTTTCTCCGACTCTAGCACAGAGACATTTGGCCTAGTTGTGTAGGGCTCAAAATAATTGTAAATGACCTAGGTATAGCAATTTTAAAAAAATATACTTTGTATTAATTACTAATGAACTAATGAAACCTATGAAAAAAAAAAATGAAATGAAACTAATGAAAACTAAGTAAGAAACCAACGTTTTAATAAAAATGTGTGTATCAGTCCGGTTAGTATTACCTGTCAAATAGGAAATGCTTATTAAGCGGCCTCCAAAACCAAATTTCAGTGGATTATACTAGTTTCTAAAAGTTACAAAATGGCTGCTCCAAAATGGTAGCCGGAAGCGGAACCTAAAACTTCGTGTTTAGTACTACTCTTTAGAATTACTTGTTGCAAATTTTAATTTATAAAGTAGGTACATGTTTCCAAGATTTTAAAGTTGTCCAAAGTAATGGAAGGTATTTAAAAAAATGCTTAGCAGCGTTCAAAACTGCAATTTTTAATCCAATTATAATTGTTTTTTAGCAACTTAACGGTGTCAGATCTCAAATGGTGGCAACATCCCAATGCTAACTTTCTATTTGATTTGACTTGTTTCTCAGAAATCCAGGATGGTGGATGCAAAATGGAGGCTGAAAGTAATTACGTTTCATATAAGGTTTTAAGTGGCCGTTAAACCCCTCCACCCTCCCCCAATGCCAATAAGTAAATTGAAATGATTTAATTCACCAAATATTTATTTTTATGTCCGTCAACCAATCCGTAATCATTATATTTTATTTAATCGCCTTGCTTTAAGTGCTGCTTAATGGGTCTTACAAGACAGAGACAATTTAATTAATATGTTAAAAAGGAAACGTAATCATTTCGCCATTTATCTTTCGACTTGATTGATTGACAGCCAAACGATGGTATGTTTGAGAAATATTGTGTTGGCATTGAGGAGATTATGATCATAATTATGGGCTTATCTGCTGTTGCGTGTGATGTAAGTGTCAAAAACATAAAATATCTGATTTTCCGGCCGCTAAGGAAATAATGGATGTGGTGTGTTAATAAATAATGCAAAAATGTTACCCAACTATTGTTTGTTTCCCTCGCAGGGGGAGTTTGATCGCGTTGGCTGTTGCCGTCGATAACATCAAGTCCATTAAATAAATAGTGACCGACATTCTACAATTATTTGGAAATGATGGTTCATTTACTATTTAAATAAAATTTCGTATAATAAATAACCAAAGAATTAAATAAAAATATGCCTTTACTCAAAGTAATTACAAGTAAGTGTCAGCTCGATTGTTGGATCACATATTAATATAGAGATTTATCTAAAAATAAATATGAATATTACACCTATAAGTACACTTTAATCGTCAATATAAGCCATTACATTAAGCCCCATAAAAGCGTTGTACAGAATGCCTGAAATAATAGGATTTATTCTGGACGTGACAATAAAGAATTAGGTATACGGTCTACGTAAATTAAAATCGGGGTCATGTGAACAATATTAATATAATTTAGTAATATGTTTTAAAAAAAAGTGACGTAAAATCCTGATCCACTGATCAAGGCAAGCACTCTGAGGATATGAGGCCCTCAATTTTCATCCTTGTCGTATAAGAATAATTTTCACAAGTGCACAGCGCATATGTATAATTTTTTCTATTTATATTAATTTTAAGATTTTTAGTAAATAAATTCATAAATTATGTATATCAAAGGTTATATTTTATATTATTAAAATATCCGAGAACCTCGCGCATTCACATATACATATACGTTTGTACATAATATTATGCATTCATCTTCAATTATGATTATTATTAAGCTGTTCTTAATTGATGTTTCGTTTTAGGGCCATTATAATAATGTGTTAGTGGTAAACACCTTTGTATTTGTATTTTTTTTTATGTATTAGTGTGGTAAACAAAATAACAATATTATGTAAGCAGCTAATCTTAAAGATTATTGTATCGAATTTTGGGTCCGTTTGTTTCCTAAATGAAGTAAAATAAAAATAATATTGAAAAACTGAAAATAATTTGCCGTTCTTCGTAGTCTCGATCCTTAACCATCCTCGTGGTATGTGCTTTTATTTTACATTTTTTACATATCCTTTATTTTTATTTTCATTAACTTCATACATAAGTCACTAATAAAATCATCTCATTTTACCACAACCCTTCATCTTAATCACATATCCATTATTTTTATATTTATTTTTAAAATATCATCCGTTTCTTATTAAATTTCATCTAATTAAATTGGTATATAATATTTGACAATATTTTACACTAAAGAGGACAGGTGAGAGTTAAGACATCATTTTTATAAAACTCAGCGCTGGGTTTAAACCGTCATTCTGCGCTCTCAGTACCTTTTTAAATATTATGCTATCCTGCGCTTAATCAAAATATTAATAAACTTTTTAAAAATTTTTAACATTGTCAAAGATTGTATCATTTACCTTTTAAGGCGATATAATACTTATATACAAAACAATCATTAAATATAAGTTAAATTTATATATATTTATATGTAAGCATACAAGAGTGTACAGTGTATATGAAAGAGTCGGCGGTAATGGGCAGTTCATGCCAGCAGTACCTAGCTCGTGGCGCGTCGCATGGACGCGTTTATATGCTTCATTTGAAGCAGCTCCCATCGCAGATATGCAAATGTCCATCCTGATCGTGACGCACGACATTCATCTAACACCGTGTTTTAAACTCTTTCTCCTCATATCTCGAGCGCGCAATGCGACGTGCAATGCGCGACGTGCATCGCGCCGCACGCCGCGACAATTGCACTGCTTTTCTCTGCTCCTGCTAGGTGGTCATAAATGACACTTCGCAGATAGCTTAATTATTATCCTGTGTATTATATAAAGCTCCCAATATAAAGTTATAAAACATATTTTATTTTCTATAACGACGTTGATACAATCGAGATGCGTATAAATAGGTAATACATTTCATTTCATTTATTTATTAATTTTGACAAAAACAATACATTTAATTTTACATCACCTTTATAGCGTGTACAATCATAATCTAAGATGATATAATCAGTTATAGAAACATAGATCCTCAGCTGCGAATTATATACACACATGCTGACATAAATGTGTCCATAAAAATAGATGGGTCTTTTATACTATTATTACGTTTCTATTATATTAATACCAACTTATTATATATAAATATAGTATTAATATAATATATTATTTTACATTCTTCGAACTCGATAACTAAGCAAATTCTGCTGCTTATATTGAATTATACTGAATTATATTTTGTTTTTTTAGAAAGTATTTATTTAATGACACGATAGAATGCAATGGTTCATCAATAGATATTCAATATTGCCTATTTTTTAAAAGTATAGTTACATTTTTTTTAAATAGTTTATTTGCGGAATCTTGATGTTCCTTTGTATTATTTAAAACTTAAAATAAACTAAGTGCGTAAAATGAACTAATTGTGAAAATATGGTGCATATTATTTTTATTATTAAAGCGATAATATTTTATTTATAATTAGGGCACTTACAAAGTAAAGTTTTTCATTTAATTTCTACAA
This sequence comes from Neomicropteryx cornuta, assembly GCA_020383195.1. NCBI lineage: Eukaryota > Metazoa > Arthropoda > Insecta > Lepidoptera > Micropterigidae > Neomicropteryx > Neomicropteryx cornuta. The sequence continues at coordinate 12,275,615 of JAHKQU010000012.1, forward strand.
TTGTTAAATGAAAAGCTATCAATCATAAAGTATATGAAATAATTAAGAGCACGCCACCCGCCCCGTGTGTGTGTTTGTGCATATATGGGCGGGCGCTGCCGTGAATTCGTATTTCCTTTGTGGTTTTCATTAGGCCACTTGCGCAGTGTGGCACAAAACGCAATGTCGGATTCAACATGTCAGATTTCGATAAAAATAATGCAAATATGGAGTGTGTTTTAATCCGCATAATACAAAGTATTGTACCCGAGAAAAGCGGGGCACACGGGGCGCGGATTTGCATGGCTATCTATTCAAAAAATCTATGCAAAAATACAATTTACGATTGGATCGCGTTCCAGGCTTCGTTGGCACTAATGCAAGAAACGCGGTTCCGTCGGCCGGCTGTAACGATCACTTTACTAATAACATGCCTCGCACCCTTCAAGCACTAGTCACCATATCATCACCATTATCATCATCGCCGGTGACAATCTTTTACAACTGAGCGCATTCCTTTGTCATTTCCGTACCCTTAAAAACATTCTGACATTGTGTACTTTTAATATCATTATAATATTTTTTTTCTCATTAACCATTTTAAAGACTAGTGCATTATTTCAAAATACCAGTACGTTTAGTTTTTCACTTTATTATTCATTTAAATATAGATTTAAATGAATAGGAGATACCTGGAGTCGGCTTAAGTTGTTGACATGTATTTTTCATATAATTATCATTATGTATAGCTGTGTAACCGTCATAAGAATTTTTCAGAATTAAATAAAAAAAATATGGTCGTATATCGTATTATTTGTTAGAAGTAATTTAAATATCCTGCAAATAGAAAAACAACTAAATAATAAATTAAATAACGAATATTAATCGATTTAATGTTTTCTTTCATAATACATTTTAATAAAAGAAGTATGTATTTTATTAAAAAAAGATTATCAAATTATTAATTTATCAAATTGAAGTTATAATTATAACGAAATGAATTTAAGTGTATATGTATAGAATTGCATTTAAATATATATAAACAATGTTCTTAGAAATTGGTCTTAAGTTTAATATTTGCTTATGTTATTATAATGTTTTTAACATGTATAACTTAACATGTATAACATGTTTAACTTGTCTTATAACTTTTTTACTTTTTATGAATAAAATAAACAAATAAATAAATAAAATAAATAAACATAGGATTGTAAAATAAATGTACATTATATAACTTTTATGTTTATGTAACAAAAATATCCTGTAAAACCCACCTTAGTATAGGCAGTGCCCAGTTAGAGTTAGGTAGTTTTCATACACTTATTCGTAGTCTTCACTCGTAGGGTTTTGTTTTTTTTGTACCGATACACCGGGTCCAAAGACCATTCCCAATAAAAAAAAAAGCTAATTCGTCCTGCGATTTCTAGTGTTATTTGTTAAGAAACTATACTAAAATTCGTCATATAATAATTTTTTTAAATTTAAATTTTCTAAATTTTTTTAATGTAAACTTTACGTGAAAATAGTAAAAGGATCATTTAATAATTTTGCTGTGGGCACTCAGCTGTCGTTTAGAATTAAAGCATTACCGTATTCGGCCCTTCGGGCGAAACAATCAAAGTGTGTAAAAATCTGGTAACATACGCTTCATTGCTATAAGTAAAATAACATGCATTTTCTATTCCTAATTTGGTGGTCACTTAGCAGTGTGTTAAATATGCTATGCATAATGCTGATGTTTTTTTAATTAAATTTATATTGCTAAATAAACCATAGGACGTTCATTTGTAGAATATGTATTTTATTAGTAAAAATTATAAAGTAAAACGTCATAAATGGCACCAGGGGAGACGTTTACGTAATTATAAAGTTAAGAATCAAAGTCAATTACTGGAAACATGCACTAATATGCTAATGAGAAAAGAAATAAGGTAGGACGAATACACGCACGCGACAAACAGTTCGTGCCAATACTCAAAGCTCACGTTTGCTTATTATGTTGGCAAGGGTCAAGAATTAACCAAGGAAAGCACAGATTCTACACTTTAAAATTGCACTTTCACAGGAAAATGTGAAAATAATAGGTACTTATAAATGTAGAAGTGACGCAAGATAAAACATTTGAATAATAATTAATAAATAATTTAAAAACCAAAATTTTAATTGCCATATTTAGGAAAAACGTAGAGCTACCACTATGAAATTAATCCAGGCTCCCAATTGTAGTTGAGCCTTTAATCGTAACCTTTAATCTTTAATACGCTGTTAGTTATATTTTTGTTAATAGATTTAAGGGTCTAAATTCTTACATAACAATTTCTTTTCCATTTAAAGGTTTTTCTTAATATAATAAATGCGCTTAGTCCAACCGCTAAATAAGGTTTACATGGAGCAAGATTTGTTTGAATCAGAATTTCTTCTGTCATTATTTCATCAGAAAGTCACTCCAGCCGATAAAGGCTACTCAAACAAGATAGGTACCTACTATGCATACTTAGGTAATGATAATAATAACGAGGTTCGCACAGAGCAGCGCCGATAAGAGTCGCCCGGCCGCTACTCGCCACCTGAGGATAAAGTGCGGCCTCAAACTCGTTTGTCTGTTTTGTGTGAGTACGCCTCGTATCCTTTATTAGTAGTAAATTGACGATAAATATTAATCAACGCAACGCGTGAAGAGAGGCTGCTGCAGAGTGCAGGCACGGGAGGGAAATGATGCTGTCCGGCTGAGAGGCCCTCAGCAAGTCTGATTTGCACATGTTGCGCTTTTTTTGAAAGCATTAATGTTTTTTTTTGTTTGAAAAAATATTAATGGCATTTTAATTTATGTGTTTAGGGGGCTCTTCTCGAAAGAGCTCTTATCTTTCAAGCGAGTTTCATCTGCCAGTATGTAGGCTAGTACGTTATAGGATAATATTGAAGAACAGAATCAATATATTTTAAAAAACTTCGTTAAACTTCCATTTTTATGAAATCAACTATTCGTCTTTAGTTTTATTTTCTTAATTTATGTATTAAGGTAAAATTATTATTGTTTTCAGTTAATATATATTAAGAATAATTATATTTTTTAAAACGAAAAGAAAGGATGGTTAGTTTTGGAAGTAAAATATTTTCACTGTGTTCTTTTTAGTGTATGAGAAACATTTTATTAAAATAATGATTAGAAATACTACGATAGGGTTCATATTATTAATTCTAACGGCTCAAGAACTAGAAGTCTGTGAACGATGGGCAGATAGTCGAACAGTAGCTTAAGTGATTCGAATGTGAATCATGTGCTTAATGTTAAGAAAACCCAACCAACCTACCGTGAACTAAGGACACAGGATTTAAAATACAATTTATGAAATTTGCCAAATTAGGCGATTATGAATAATATGAATATAAATATTTAAATCTAAAACCAATTAAATTATGAAGAGAAGGCCTTTCAAAAACATTCTATAATATAATAATTTGATGAATAGGGATTATCGAATTTAAACATTATCTCGGTACCGCTTCAATAAACATAAACAAACGATCGGGCCTGATTCAATTGCAGCTTCGGCTCTCGATCAGATAATAATGGGGAGAACAAACATAATATTAAATTTACGATGATGAAGAAGCGAGGAAAGTGCGCGAGTGTGACCACTTAATTTCCTGCGACGCGATCTGGGTCAGGGCGGGCGGCGCGGGGCGCGGGGCGCAAACAGACTACTATTGCCGATGAATAAATCAAACCGCTAAGAATTGCGTAAGGGAAACACACCCCACCCCACCCTCAACTAGCCCATGGAATTAATTTAATCAAATTAATCCTTTAATTAATCCTTTAATCAAATCACAAAAATCAATATTGAGAGTAATAAATAAAAAGCCTTTCAGGTACCCTAGCGAAGAGCTATTTCGGGATTTTAAAGTACTTGATATTCGACAAATTTATGTTAAAACAATTATTTCTCATTATCATAAACATAAAGAAATGCAATCCGATATTAACCACCAAACCATAGTGACGCGTGGGGTTACTTCAGTGCAGAAAGTGGTTCCTAAAACTAAAACCAAATTCGCCCAAAGGTATTATTCTTTTTTGGCCCCTAAGCTATATAATAAAATAAAAGATATCCTGCAAATAAATCTTAATAGCAAATTAATTAATAAAAAGACACTGACTAACTGGTTAATTGATCTTGGTAGGAAGGACACTGAGACTCTGGTCAATTATATTCCTGTGTAATATAATATTGATCTTTTCTATTTCGCAACTTATTATATATATTAATATAGGTAATATATATATATATATATAATTATATGTATTTTTTTTTTTTTTTATGTATTCGTATTACATGTACGTGTATGTATATCGATATTAATTTTCGTAGTTTTATTTTGTACTTACAAAAAAGCTCAGCGCAATTGCATGTAACCAATCTTTTAAATAACTATTAAAATTAGCCTACCTTAGTACGGGCAATGTCCAGTTAGGTATGGTTATGTTATTCATTATCTAAGAAATATGTAAAAACAAAAATCAATAAATAAATAAATAAATTTATAAACATAGACAATCTTTATACGAGTAAGGAGGTCTATTTAAAAACGAGATTATTCCCACTTCTCTTCATTTTGTGCTAAATTCGGATTACATTGTATGATTTTCTATTGTTTGATTTATATGATAATTTGGTAATAAAGGTACGTATGTTTTTTTTTTATTTTAAATTTTTGTTTTTGTGAATCATTAATATAACTCTTATGCTCTTTAAATTCTCACACGCAGACAAATGCATATTATTGAAAAAATATTTTTTTTTCTATTTTTGATGTTATCCGTTTTTAGTACATGCCACTTACTATTTAAATTATTCAATAATTATTTTTTTTTATAAGTAGGAAAACATTTATAATAATATGATTGACCATATTCACGCTTCCTTTTCTATACGTATATAATTAGCTTCTACATATTTAAGCAGCATTGAAGTTATAAAAAAATCTAAATCGATAATCTAAAAAAAGTTTAATAAATGTGGTCTTATCTAGAAAAAACAATGCATCAAAAATAGGTCTATTTACACGAAATTCAAATATTTACGATTTTTTTCTAATATATAGCTACGCATTTAAAAAAATCGGGATTTATTCAGACCTAGTTTAAGAGTTACCCTTTTATATGTTATTTTTTTATTTTCTGGTGGTATTTGCGTAAGTGCTTTAAATTTCAATTTGAAATGTCCTTATTTGCCCAAAAACGACGAAAGGATTTCGAACTAAACGGATAGCTAGCCATATACTAAGATAATGAACTTCGGTCTCCAAAAGTCTGATTAAAAAAACATACCCGCTTTGTATTTTTTATATGACAATATTAAAAATATTCTAAATATATTTTAAATAGATACATATATGTACATATGTAATAGAGAAATATTTTTTTTTTTTTTAACGCGGATAATCGCCTGACAAAATGAGAGACATAATTTTTGAGAATACTAAAACTTTTTTGAAAAGTTGTATTTATTTTTTGGATAGTGTTGGAATATAGCCATGTAGCAAAATAAAATTATAAAGTACTAAAGAGGTCATGTGAAAGCATATGATGTCAGTTTAAATTAAACCCAGCGGTGAGTTTTATAAAAATATATTTTATCTCTCATCTTTCCTTTTTAGTATAAATATTTCAAACATCATGTATATATTCAATTAAATAAAATAAGAAAAGGATGATATTTTAACCAAAAATATAAAAATAATGGATAAGTTATTGAGACGAAGGATTATGCTTAAACAAGATAAGTGACCTTAGTGTGAGCATAGCAATAATAAAAATAATGAAAATTTATAAAGTTTTAGCACCTGATTATTTCTCTTTGTTTGGTAATATTTTGTAAATGTGCATGGTTTATATTTCTAACATTTAAAAAAAAGCTTAATAAAGTACGATAAATAAGATTAGTAAGATTGTGTAATACAGCTAAGAGATTTATTATTTTTAATGCATTAACCCTAATATTAACAATCATAATATATAGGATGACCCGAGCCGATTCGCGAAGGCATGATTACCAGTAAGAAATTATATTAAAAACATGAAAATAATTCATCCTGAAATTTATTAGTTGTATTAAAACACAAATTTAAATTACTTTTTCCGTGGTAAAACGCCATCGATACCTCTATAACCTTGACTCGCGCTGCGAGTGGATGATCAGCTGGCGAATTGTATGACAAAAACGACGCAATACGTTAAGTTTATAGTTTATTTTTCCGAAACGATGATGAATTTTGATATGCCATCTTGTCAAATCATGTTTGAAATCGCCGAGCCAATTAGCTGGATTTTTTTATCAGAAATAACCTCGGAAAAACCTTTATTTGGTTGGCTTGCTAAAGCAGTTGTACCGTTTTTTAGGTGATTTAATTCTTACCTACTATATAGTAGGTGTTTCGCCAATTCCTTCGCCTAAGCATTTAAGTAATCGCCAGTTGGTCCGAAGGCTTCAAGTACAGCCATGGCTTCAAGTTAAATTACGGTTATGAAATAATATTGGATGCTGCGGATGCAAGACCAATACATTTAGATAGCGATAGACCATTCCGGTCAATCGAACGAATTGTGTTCGATTAGTTACGTACGAGTTTGTCATAAGCTGTTGGGCTGGTGGGGTGGGCCCTGCACTGCAGCGACCGTGCGACGATATCGCTCTGTAATGGAGTCCAGAACGTATCTAAATTGATCAGCGATCTTGTAATGTGTATGTATCGTGGTCATTTATCTTCGCAACTCTTGCAGTGGTCTGCTTCGCGGGTGCGAGCGAGACAACAGCGCAGATGGACGTCATGATAGAGTGATGCCATCGGAATCGCGGAGTCCTTTATTCATTCACACGCATACGCGGTTGATTACTTCGAGACTGCAATTTACTTATGTCGGACATGTACAATAATGGTACATGCTTTTAAAAATTGTAGTTTTTCAATTAAAATAGGTCCAACAGAAAACCGCTAATTGAAATTTCAATTCAATCGGAGCACCCGTTTGGCGTAGCCGCGGACAAAAAAATCAAGGTGTTATTGTCAAAAGCGGTTGAGCTTCAACCAAAATTTAATCAGCTCTTAAGATAGCTGCTTGAAGCTAGTGTTTTAGTTTTTGAAGTAAACCGAAAACGAAGTACTAAGTGGATGACAGCATAGGAAAACGGTACGGTGTACCTAACCATCGTATTATCCAACCACATTACAATATATTTTGAGGAATTGATCCGATATAAGGACTTAATAAGCATAATTAATGCAGCTAAATTTATCAATGACTATTCAGATTTATGGAGAGTATTAAACCAAGCGTGAAAATTTGTTTCTAATCGGAAAGCTCGTCTGCCGTCAGGTCGTTTTGTCATTTCATTTGTCTAGTCACATTTTAATGGGATTTCAGACGTATCCAATATATGTTATTTATTGCAACGCCATGGTAAATTACTCGAAATTTTATGTAGGAAGGATAACACATAGCACGCATTTATTTTTTAACTTTAAAAATGTACAAATATATTTCTTTAAACAACAAATAAAAATCGTAACAAAAAGTTACATAAAACACACTCAAAAAATAGTAAACAATATAAAATAATTGATATTTATTTATTATTTATTACAAAAAAAAAACATTTTATCTATAAACATACAAAGAGAAAATGTGATACATCACCTCTCATCTAAATTCGCACTTAGTGGCATGTCAGAAACTTCACCGTGTCATATAAATACGTATTTAATGCGATTGACTATGTTTTCCTTTAAATTAATTGCTATGACCTGGGTTATTTGGGTTACTGGGTTGGGGGTTATTTTTAAATATTTTGTAACAGTTATATTTACAATATATTGTGGATATAAATTTTTAAAATTTTATTATGCGCAAAATATTTTTTATATTTTTAATCAAGTCTATTTTTTAAATTGTCACTAATAAAAGTATCTTCTGGGGATATTTTTAAAAACATATTCATGAGACTATTCCTGTAACCAAAAAAATGTCCAAAATAAACAAACAAGCAAAGAAAAAACATGAAAAATCATTTTTTCAACGATGCTATTTTGGTCGAAGAATTCATACGGTAGGCATGAATTCTCGAAAAAAAAAAATAACATGTACTGATTTCACGTTATGTCCATTCTGTGCCTAGAAGAAAATAGAGATAAATATCTAGGAAATTTGCCGAGTAGAATAGAAGATAATGGTTTATCAGATAAGCATCCGGTTGGCCGTACGCGCCTATCTATGCCTGCGAAGTACTGCGAAGCCGCGGACAACAATCCGTCGACCAAACGGTGGTTTCGAAATGCAAGGGTTATTAAGAACGTTATCAGCGGAAAGATTAGCGCTAACGATTTCAAGTAATTATAATTTTATCAAAAATTCCCGAGATAAAACCTCACTTTCGAGCAGAATGTTGGCTCATGATGCAGTATGCCTTCGCTGCCGTTATCTTGATAGTTTCTTCTTTGGGTTTCGTCGCTCATTGATACAACAGACAACTCACTTAATTAGAGCCTCATCACGCGAATAGGGCAACGCCTTTAGCCGACGCACACGACGGCTGCCGGCCGCAGCACAAGGAATCGCTAGGCTAGGCTAGTAGCGGGGGAGCATTTATTTTCGAATACTAGAGAGCTGCAAGGCTTGCATCACGAAAACTGTAAAATTAAGGGTACTTACATTTCTAAGCCCCGTAAAAAAAAATAAAAACACTATAAAAAAAACATAATAAATAAATCCTCCTTACAATAATTTGAATAATCTATAGACTAATGGTTACTAGCTAAAAATATTTAAAATATCGATATTTTCCCACCGATCACACTGTGGATCGAACAATACGATAGTTTATACATATACGTTTATACATTTTATAAGCCTAGGTTTTTTATTTAAATATAATTCTCCCGTGTTTTCATTTCGAAAATACATTTAAGTTTCTGTCATGGGTCATGGTGTATAATTGTATATAGATATACATTAAATAATTTGAAATAGGTGTGTGTTGTTAATTAAAGTTGAGCTGGTTTCATACCAGCGGAAAGTAAAACTGCTTTGAACGACCTGTTTGTTGGGTAACAAATGATCATCAGCGGAAACCCTCTCAAACGCTAGCCGATTTTTCGTGCCAACGTGCAAAGCCACCCTAATAAAAGGGAACTTATCTGAACTAAAAAAAAGTTAATTATTACCGTTATGCTAATGCCAAAAAAATGGTGTAACCCGCAGGGCAGATAAGCGTGCTTTTTTAATGTCTGCCGTATATAAAACGTCGGGGAAAAGGCAGATACGATTTTACATTCGGTCCGCTTCCAATACCCGCCCTCCCCATATTAGTAGCAGTACCCACACCCTCGTACAATTTTTACATATGGCTTACTTTCAATAAAAAACACAATAAAAATATAAACTCAAGCATCGTTTTATAGTAAAAGTAGAACTAATTGTGTAAATACTTGAATTTTGAATCAATATCGTATTTATACTAAATAGATCATTATAATGACTTCTGTAAATAATTATTACCTTTATTTATACTGTTTCTAATTTTATGTAGTACTTTTTTGTTTTTGAAAAATTAATATTTTTTAAATTAAGGAAAAAATTAAATTTACAAAGAATACACAAGATATATGACAAAGAATACACAAGATATTTAAGTCTATACTTAAATATCTTGTGTATTCTTTGAATATTTGTGTATTTGTGAAACTAATTTCAAAATAGAAATGAGTAAAATTTAACAAACTCGAATTTACGTAATTATTTCTCTTAAGTATGCTACTAGGATAAAGAAGAGTACATTTTAGGGTGATGCGCGCACTCACTAGGAATGCAGTTACGATTAGCTTCTTAGTATGCACGCATGAGGCATTGGGAGGCAGGCTTGAGCATTCAGTGAAGATTCACACGATTCGAGCGATGGATAGAAGAAGGACTTATCAGTAGTTATCAGTCAGCCAGTTCCAGTTTGTCGGCCAGTGCGGAGTGGGATGGCGATAAGCAGTCGTTTCCTTCCGGCCGCGGACTGAGCGTAGCGAATCGAACTGCTAATGAAGTGGCTCGAGCGATAATCGTCCTGATAGGCGGGCCTGATAGGGCGGCCTGATAGTCGGCACGAATATTTAATTAAAACTCGACTATTCCCATTTCTTTAGCACGACGCCCTAACGTCACGTCTTTGCGCCTCTGGCATAATACGCGGTTGAGTAATGTAATAAGGTCTTAATCAAAATAAAAATAAATATGGCCGCCCTTCTCACGGCACGTCAAAGCTTTATCGCGCTTTTCGACGAATGGAATTAAGCGCCGCGACCGCATACCGCCGTACTTTTTGTGCTCTATGAAATTAATAAGAGCGCTTCGGCATTATAAATTACGAGTTGCGATTATCGCCCTTAGATCGCCAGTTTGTGATTGCTTTTTATTTTAAATTCGAATGAAATGCGCGCCATTCTGCCTTACCTCGACGAAGGATTTGTAAAAATAGTTGATGCCGTTTAATTTTGATTTTATCGTGTAAAAGAACACCGTATAGTAAAATTTTCTTGAATAAATAATGCCACAATTTACACGAAACCTATAATTATTTTATAACGGCGAAATAACTATAATAAAAAAAAATTGTCATAAATTGAAAAAAATAATAAACGTATAGGTAAGTAACCCCGAGGACTAATTCAGCCTTGTCTAGTAAAATACGGGCATAGTTTTAAACAAATATATTAGATAAAATGTCACATAAAACGTTTGCACAGCACTAGTCTAGTAATCAAAAATTAAAACCTTTTTGACGATGTCAATATGATTACGGTACAATTGAATGTAAAATAAATGAAGGGGGATTCGTTGCTATAAGTGTTTTTTGTAAAAATTCTGAGCGATAGATGACATGGTTGCTTAAATGATAAAATTGTTGATGGCGCTCCAATTGTGATACATTCGCGTCGCCTGCGAAACTCTCACTAAAGAGGTGCGAGCTTGGAATAATTGTCCCTATTGAAACACGTTCAGTGTAATTATTGAACTTCACGTTTGCCTTCGTTGGTTTACTTTGGCCGTGGAGATCGGCACGCCGATTAACAACTTGCCAACTCCTTTTACAATGTAAATTATGCAATTAAGTACAGCTTAAGTAGGAGAGGCTGGTCTTCTGAAATGTATTTATAAGATCGCTGATTCGGTGCGCCGCGGCACTCCGAACTGCTCTCGCTCCGATAAAGGATTTATGCATAAGGGTTATTCGATTCACTTGAAAGTTTTAACAATCGCATTTCGACATGCATATCGAATGGATGAAAATCTTTATGTTTCCATTAATTACATACTAACTGTACTATCTCGAGGATATTCAATATGGCGTAGTGAATATAGGCGTTATAAATATTTAGAGAGTTGAGTATCCTCAAACAAAGTTACAAGGCACACGCAATGCAATAATATTACAAATTTTCTGCCATCTTGAATAAATGCTTCACGCCCACAAGGCGCTTAACAGCACATCTCCGACAAACATAGTAATATTCAACATTAGTATAAATACAAGTCATGCTTTTGTATATACAAACATTTAAGAATAGTCTTTATTTTTAAATAATTGCCTCGACCTAGGTGATATACAATTATTATGGGGCCTACTTAAGAGTGTATGTGACCCGTCAGCGAGCGCTTTCGTTTTGCCCGCTCAAAATCTGTACAAAATACAATACAATTTTATATAAAGGTCTTTTCTTTGGCTACAATTGTGTTTTGATTTTTTTAATAACATCATCTTTCATAAAAATAGGATCAATTAGTGTACTAATTGATCATTGTACAATTTTGACTTTTTTTCAGAATGAACTTACTTAAATCTTTTTTTAAATTTACTTAATGTAAATGCTAAAGATGACAATTTTGCCAGTGCCAATCAAAGTAATGGCGGATATTGACAAGATAGCTATTTAGAGCATTCGCATAACATTTAAAATTAGAAAAAGATTTTATTTGACATTTTCAAAATGTCAAATTATTACTTATAATAATATATATATATTTTAATAGCTTTTATATTTTATCAAAATTATGATTTATTTATAAAAGTTTTCCCATAAAACAAAGCACATTTTTGGCAACCTTACTTTGGAAAATTAAAAAAAAATCCACATATTATTGTAACCAAAGAATATCGTGAAAAAAAATTCATATGACATTTATTTTCATATAACTATGCCACTGAGCCCAAAGTTGCACAATTTACGGTAAATGAAGTTTTCTACTTTTTTTGGGAGAGACCAAAAATGTTTATTATTTTTTTAACTAGGTTTTTAACAATATAAATCTATTGAAAACATTAATTTAGTAACTGTCATGGCAATCTTCCATCACAGAAATTATAAATTATAAACTTTGCTGAATCAGGAGTTTCACGCAAAAGATCAGCCGTTCCAAAACTGGCCAGTTTTAAGCAGCTATCCAGTAAGTAATAAATAATTACTCAAGTTGCAAAAATTGATCATTACTTATTAAATAATTTTAGTTTTGTTATAGTTTTAACTGTTGCTCAAACAACCTGTCCATAGCCCATTGTTGTATATTTTTTAACGTATTATTTAGACACTTATTAGCGTTTTAAGAAAAACATTATAAAAATGCTTCTTCTAAAAGAATAGGTAAATCTAATAAATCTAATAAAGTTTTTTCGTAAAAACGTAAAAGTTTATTATTGAGCAAAGGCCGGCCGATAAGAAGAGACGAGAGGGATCTTTCGTCCGCAATCATTTCGAGGCAATAAAAATTAATAGCGAGATAGTAAGAAAAATGCCAGAGGAATGCGCGTCTGTTCGGCCTTTATCGACGGGCGTAACGAAACAGGCGCCAACCGAATCACTCCATCTGAGGAACGTCCGAAGACTCAAGGACGACTCATAAAAACATTTTTTTATGTCGAGATCGCGGGCGGTTTTCTCAAGTCTTCCTCGTCTTACGGCGTTGTTATGCCTGATTAATTTAGCTATATTTTATGTTAAAGCTAAAAGCCAAGCGAAACGCAATGACAAACGCGGCGGTGAATCGCGCGCATTATAATCTACTTCCCTCACAGAAAAATCTTTTTCATTCTATTTATTTATTTAAACATTTTGGGTTCATATTGGTACAGAGACAAATTAATGCAAACTAAGCATATATACAAGTGAACGTTTAATACCGTTCACTGCCCTCGTAAATAGACTTTAAAGTTGTCCTCAAAAAGCAGTTAGTTTATGTGTACTTCGTTTTTATTTTTAAATTGCCAACTGTCAAAAGATAATTTACGTATCCATAATTTAACAATATTTATGACGTTAAATAATAAAAAAAAATATTATACCCAATTGGTTAAATCAAATATAGCTTTAAATGGACTTGCTTTGGTTTTAGCTTTTTATGACTTATAAAGAAATATGGCTTTTATTATAGCTTAGTTTCAGATTCAATAAAAATATTTATTAGTATATATATATATATAAATTCACTAACATTAATATAATCTTTATGAAATGTAATGATTAATTTTAAAATATAATATAATAAAAATATATTTAAAATTATAATTATGAATATTTATTTTAATTAAAAATTTCGTCAATTCAATTATTAATCCAATTCCCTTTTTGTTAAATCGTTAATCCTCTTTTATAAGGTTGTACTTAATGTTTTTTTCTTTCCAAAGCTAGTTTTATTATTTAAATGAGAATCTTTTACTACTTAATGCTCGTGTTTTCAATTTGTGAAAATCTTAATTTGTTTATATATTTTCCTGATTTACAGACGTTTAGATTTTAAATTCCTCTCGCTGGATGCGTTTAAGGTAATCTACTTGTTATAAGTAGGTATAGACGCATGTAGAAGTTTGTTTATATTAGAATTAATGACCAAATACAAATATAAGAGGCTATTTTCCCACAGAAAAATGCACAATCTAAAGTTGTAACTTTTTTGACAGCAGTCAAAACACGGAGGTATTTTGTACCAAAGGAACCGAATATAATGATCACCGCTTAATCGGTGTTTATATAAAGTCGATTTATCAAATAATATTGTTAACTGCGTCAAGTTTACACCGGAAGCCCGTTTTAACTTCTTTGACAGATTGAGAATTTCTCCGGCACGAGAATTGAAAAAAAAAACTGGTTTTAGAAAGGCTATACGTATTGGTGATGCTACAGTGGTATGCTTATCTGTTCGTATGTCAATGTGTTGGCTTACGATACAGTATGTTTAAAATGTCACTTTTATATTCAAGAGCGCAAGAGTTCCTTCCTGTTACGCTAAAAATTCGAATACGACTTTTAGGTTGGCGAAATTTTAATGGGCCAGGTAATGTCACCGCTAGCTCTTAATCTGACCAAACTAATCGTGTACCAAAGTTACCGATCTGGTTTAATTGTGGTATTTTGGATGGTTAATTCATCAAAAACAATCAGATATAAATGCTATGAATAAAATCGGTTAAATCCTAATTCTCAAATCCTTAAATTGGCAAATTACTCGTACTTTCAAATGTAACTTTTAGCTTCTACATATTATTATACTATACAATTCATGTTTAATTTTTATGAAGCTACTATCCCTATCCACTGATGGTCTATCCGTGTGAATGATTTAACGGGAATATTACAAAAGCTATGAGGTTTATTTATATTTGTGTAGATAAAATATCCTAGAAAAGTTTATGGACCTAAAAGGGCATTTGATAAGGTACCATTTTAACGCTTCACCGCCACCATCTCCCCTGACTCTAGCCAAGAAAAAATAGCTTAGTTGAGGAGTGTCCGAAACAATTGTGTATGAAATAGGTTTAAAGCAATTATTACAAAAAAACACTGGTTTGCAAAAGTTGTCAGATCTCAAATATTTCTGATGACCCAACTGAATACTTTGCCATAACGCTGTCGTTCGCGGAAGAAGTTCTTTTATGGACTATGAGAATAGTTTATCTTATTAAAATTTGTTTAATATTTATTATTATTAATATTTATTAACTATCTTTATTAGTCATTCGGGCTACCCTAGTTTAGGAATATATAATTCATAACGCCTGCTATAATTCATAATTCATTTTACCTGTATTGTGTACAATTTATGTTGGGTAACCACAAAAATTAATTCACATTAAAGCTATATTTTTATATAAAACTTGAATATAGCCTATTTTAAGTTTATTTTATGTTTATGTTAAGTGTAAGTTCAACTTGAAAACATAAAAAAATTAGCTTCGTTGTTATAAACTATGTTATCCCGCAATGTAAAACTCTCGTATAGTCGGGGGAATCTCGCTTGACTAGGGTGGCTCACTAATTGGATTGTTCAAACTCTTTCCGGGCCTTATGGATTTAATAAATCCATTATTAATGCATTCGCGATACCGCTAAGTTTCATCAATTTATACGTCTGTCCATTTAAAAATCAATTTGGTCTACGGTGGTAATATATATTTAGATTTTCAAAGATTACACAGGGCGAAGAGGGTGGCGCGGAGCGACTGATGCAGACACGGGCACTGGATAGCGCTGGACAGCATCAGCGGCCATCAAAAGTGCGTTCGTTGATAGAGCAGGCGGCGGGCGCCAACCAATCAGCGGTTTATCTCTAAAATGGTCTCGAGTCGCTCACGGACAAGGCATAAAAGACGCGAAGGGAGTTAAAAAAAACGTTTCAGATACGCGCTCACAACGAATCATTACAGATACACGCAAATGCGATCGCTTTCATGAGCTCGTGTCTAAATTGTAACATTTGAGATGTCTTAACGCTGGCGGTATCACGCATATAGGTAGCTATGATTCTAGAACATAGGATATACTTATTTTTTAACCGGTTTTTACTCAAGGATAGCATCACATTATGGCGCTACAGCACAGGAAATTGGGAACTACATATTTGCATATGTCCTGGAGTAATAATTTTAAAAACATACACGAACGCAGAACACTTTTTTTTACAGTAAAATGACCGTCAATTGACAATTACAAGTACAATTGACTTAAAAATAATTCAATAGCGGTCTCGCTACTCTGCTGTGAGTATATTATTATGAATACAAGATCGTTTGGATTGTAATCCAGTGGTCGTCGGTCAATACTAACTTAGATTACTCGCATAGTTATACTACTGCACTGTATTAGGACTTGTTATGTACGAAATTGAAAATATAAATTGAATTGAGACAAAAGCAAATATTTAAAAAATATTTATATAAAATCCATCACGAAATGTATGTATATAAGAAAATATAGAAAATGAAAAAAAATGTGATTTAGGTGATAAATATCTCTTGATTGTTTAATCAAAACTTAAACAGTTTACAATACAGCCAGTTTAAGATATTAGTAAATTATGATTTTAACTAGCGTTCTTTCATCAATCGGAAATTAACGACCAATCGACTTTGCAATGGCAAGGAAAGCAGTCAAAGAAGCGAAGCAAGTTTCTCGTTTCCTGGAGTCAAAACGAAAGAAGTTTCGTTTGAAGCTGAGTGACGATCAATCAGTATGCGCGGCGACGCTCGTCGGCTGCCGGCTACCGGTCACCGCGCATGCGCGCTTCTTGTCCGTCCGTCCGTCCGTCCGTCTGTCATGTAAATGAGAGCCGAAAACGCCGCCGGAAGAAAGGCAGCCTCGACAAAAGAACGAACAAGTCACGATCAGCGTCTTATCGTTAAAAGTGCGGACACTTTGCACTGAGAATACATATTTCGGCTGAGTAACAAGTGCATCTTAAAATATGCACCCCGAGAAAAGTTTATTGAAAGAAAATGAAGGTCGTACGACGACACGAGACGCTGAAAAAACAAGCGATTTTAACCCATAACTACAAGCGAACAGGGACTGCGCCTCTGTCTCCTGGAATTGATTATAATTCACACCAGAAAAAAATAAATTACCATTTTTTTTTTAAATTTTGATGATTAAAAAGTACCGGCTGTAAGTAGGTAAAAAAAGACTGTTTTTGAGTATTTGTTATTTTCAAGGGTAAACCCAATATTAAAACAGAATATCGTTTTATTTTTGGGCTTCTATTTATTTTTGTTAATGTTCCAACCAAGCATAGGTCTTATTTGCCGGATATGATATTTGATCACTTTTTTCATCACTATTATAGGTATATATTAAATATTATGTGGTAATAATATTGTGGTATTATGTTATTGTGGTATTATGTGGTACAAGTACAAGTAAGTGGTGTGGTGTATTACAAGTAATTTGTAAATACTTCATACTAGTTTAAATAATATTCTATATGTATAACATAACTTAGCAGTGCTGGGTTGTATTATCAATCGGTGATATATTTTATTTATTGTCCAAAAAGGCAAAAGTCATGGTCGGTCACAGGATTAGGTATTATTTAATAGTGCCCTAAAACTTCTAACAAAAAATAAAATCGCTTATAATGTACTTTGGCGATTGAAAATGTGTATCTCAAACAAATTCCTTCTTCATCGTATACTCAACAATTTAAAACAAACATTGCTATTATGCAGTCCAGACTACTAATACCAGAAAAAAATACGAAGGGTTTACTATGAATACAATTTCTTTTAAAATACAGAAAAAATAATCTGGAAATAAATTAGTTTAAATACCAAACTTACGTTAATGTCATGCAATGTAAATAAATATACTATATGCACGTAGGTAGGATAAGGTAAGATATAAAATTCAAAAATATATTTTATCGGTCCCAAGTTTGCTACATATTGCTTTTAAAGCTATTAATTTATTGGGATACAATTTGTGGTAGGTTCGGCCGATAAATATCTTTTTAATTGCAGGTTAAATTACAGCCATTTTTTTAGGGCAGTGAACAGTTTTATTTTAATTTTTTTTATACTTTGGTAGACCTTTGCAATGAGTACAGTCCGCGCTTAGTTTATCTTCTAAGCTGTGCCGCGACGAAAGGGCAAACTAATTTGATAGGGCGTGCCTTTAACGCCGACAAGCGGCTTTTGGATATTTTATTTCCCGCCCTCGGTTTCAAATAATTTCAAAGTTCAAAGCAATTTCCGTCACCCCATTGTTTCATCCGCGGATTTATTTCTCACGTTGGTACATATAGGAGTATATAGTATCTTCCTGAAACCACCACGCGCTTGCGCCTTTAACCGCATCAAACAGATTTTAATCGACTGCAATACGTTTATTCTGGATACGTAATACAAGTCAAATGATTTTGAATATTTTCGCACAATGTATTTTATTTTATAAAATATATTTCGTTTATATATCACGTTCATGTTTCGTTCGTTCATGTAGTTGTACATTACTTAAAATTTGGTAAATTTATTAAATCTTTTTAAAAATATATTATTACTATGTAAAACACCGATCTGCGATCACCGATTATCAACAACGAAGTAGATTACAATTAATATTATACAAAACATATGGACCAAAAAGTATAATTTCCAAATTAACAGATTATTATAGTGTGCTTCCATTTGAAAAGACATGAAATGAGTGTGTGGGAGAACCGTATTTAATGATTTCAGAAATAAAAGGTGGCATATAGTTCTAAAGAATGTTAAGGCTAAGATGGAAGTGTCCTGAACGGCACGGCACGGTATTCTGTGCGTAACTTGAATTACATTTAGGCAAATTAACCATATTCTTGTAAATACAAATTGGATTACATATATTTTTTTAATTTACAATATATTTTTTTTATAAAAAAAAATGTATGTACCTACTATATATTTTATGTTTTGTTGGTTTAAAAAATAAACGACATAAATACATAAAACTAATAACCAGCGTTTAATGGTTTGTATATATATATTATTTGCCTATATTGTAATAACTTTATATGATAAAAAATATTAGGTACACCTTAAGATACATTAGGTGCGCTCTCGCCGCGCGCCGCGCGCCGCCCGGCCTCTGACAGGCCCGCAGCAGGTTCTCAATGACACGACAAGGCGAGATGCGATCTGCGGAACTTTGAGATATTTCGCTATTTGTTCGCGAACATAATAAGCGAACGGACGTCAGGCCACAAAGGCAATTTCGTAGCCTCAAACGAGCGCGGTTTTGCAGAATTTCACGGCGTCCGAGGGTCCGCTTTGCATACAATGCGGCGAACCTTGTCATGCACCACGTCGTTATCGGAAAGCCACTCGATTTGGGAAATGAGAATTTATTTACCATTTAAAGCTGTATTTAAGGGGACGATATATGGCCGCGTCGCTGCAAGCTCTACCGCTTTCACCGATCGCTCCGCTATTTCCTCTTGAGCCGTCGGCGTCGCTCTATTGGCACGGATTATGGATTTATTATAAATTAGATGATATCTGCGAATCGACTTAGATTTGGTGTGTGTATAAGATGAAATAATTGATCATCATTTCTTAAAATAACATATAATTAAAAGGAATCACAATTACCTCGATTAATTAATTATTTATAAAAGTCCAGATACTTTATTTATTATTTTCATTGATAAACTTATTAGGTCCTTATTACTTGTTACAAAGTTAAACAATATGTACATAAAGTGAGAGTTAAGTTGGTATTACTGCAACCTCTGTTCGCTGCCTTCAAAGTAGACTTATCCTGAAGGGGACAGGTTTAATATACACACCATTTACACAATAAGCTTATATGATTTTCATTTTTGCTTCTACGTTAATAGTGTTGTTATTAATTTATTAAGAAAATAAAATAAGTTACATAACATATGCTTTGCTAGTTTTTGTTAAATTTAACAGGTTCAATTTTTTTTTTGTATTTTACGGTCAAATCGAAATATATTCTTTAGGTAGATACGTAGTATTATAAAATTGTTATGTAAGGAATATTGTTGGAATACATTATCTTGACTCATTATTAATATTTCAATTTTTTGTTTTTAAATATATATATAAAAAATAATGAAAATTATAATATAAGTAGGTACATTAAAACTACAAAGATATTCAATGAACATTTGATACGACTGTTAAAATTACTTTTATTTCTTTTACCTTGCTAACCGCTACTTCCATCGGAATCCGAACCATCTTCATCGCCCACTTGTAATATTAGAGATGGGCGAGTCGGAAATGATATTTTTTTAAAATTTAATTTCATTAGTTCAGTACAAAACAAATAAAATTTAGCTTACTGATAATTGGCTTACCCTAGCACAGTTAGGTATGGATAAGTTATACAATGTAATGATTTTAGTCTTTATTATAAATAATTTAAAAAATATATTTATAAATAAAAAAATATAATATCTGGTTCAATATTACGCAGTCCGCCAGTAAGATGTGGTCGCCGTCAGTAATCACAGCGTTCTATAAACTATCCAGAGCCCAATTGATGCATCTATGTGCTTAAGTCAACAGAAAACTAGACGATTAGAACGTGTTGTGAGTTCTTAATTATTTTATTAATTTTTAACGACACTTTCGCCAAATAACATTTCTTGTATTTCTTGTATAGCCTCAAATTTAACATCTTTTTTAATCTTCCAAGTAAACTTTAGCTATTAAGATCATAGTCGGCAATCTTATCGAATGGCATATGTTATCAGGAAGACGCTGTTTAGAGTTCCTAGTTATTACCTTTATGATGCAAGGCATAGAACAGGCACATGATACATAAGGTCAAATAATGCTGTGAGTGTGTTGTGGATGGTGGTTGTGAGTGACGGTGTGTAGGAGAGTGTTTTTGTGTGGGTTTGTAAAAGAAGGGTATGATATGTTTGGCGTGAGGTGTGATGTGGTATGGTATGTGTAGTGTGATACGGGTGTGTGTGTGTTTGTGAAAATCAGGCGGAAAAGTTAGGGCCATATTAGGGTTAACTATATTATGTTATAATATATAATTTTTAGTCGTTGGCAGCCAAACCTGAGACAATTAGAATTTTTTGTATTATGAAATAAATACGTAATATTAAAACAATATTCTAAGAACATACATAAGTAAGCGGTGTGTGCGAGTATACGACGGAATTACTAATTAGCCGGAGCGCTTCTGTGTCCATTCAACTGTTGAAGCAATAAGTTTGGCGCACAGGCAGAGCTGCCTAAGCAAAAGCCTCGCGGCCGATATCTCGCCGCGAAATCGCAATCGCATTTATTCGTGGGCGATATCGGCCGCCCGCCCGCCCCGCCGCCCGCGTCGCCGCCCGCCCCGCCGCTGACAGCCGAACACGTCGCCAATATGTAAGCTGTAAGCTGTTCGTTCGCGAGGCGCCCGCTTCGCCATTGTCAGCGACGCGCTCCTCAATCTTGGCCCGATGCGAAGGCGCGGCGCGGCGCGGTCATTAGGAAGGCATTTGGTTAATAATATTAACACACAAATTCCCAAATTAATGTTTGTGCAAGTAATAGCACAGACATCATATTATAATTGTGTTATTTTATTTTATTATATTCAAGTTCAAAAGAGCGTTACAATAAAATACTTTTCTAGTGCTTTATTTATATGGCCAGAAATATCTACTAAATATAAATATGGTCAAAAATAAAAAATAGTTAAATAAATGTGTAATGTGTGTAAGTGTGTAGTGTAGTGTAGTGTAATTTGTAGTGTGTGATACTTCTATTTATGCATGGAAATGTTTGTGTGTGTATTTACATATAAATATTATATAATTTTATATTATTATTATTAACATATATTTATTACGAATACTAATATATTGGCAAGTGAAATATTTCAAGATCCTACATACATTTCAGATTAAATGTTATAATGAGTTTACAGCATAAGTTACGTAATGCGTAAATTGAAATATTGTTGCATTATATTATTACATTTTGAAACTATATTTATAGATAAATGTCGATACCACCAAACGTAGTAATAAGGTATCACATAATCACACAACTGTTCTAAATCCACGTTTAGCGGCATGTCGGAATCATCACCATGTTCATTTAACTAGGTGCTAAACCTAAGATGGATTATCTATCTACTTCCTTTACAAATGTGTGGATGTGAAGCATAATAGGAGGTAAGCTTATCCTAATAAAAAGTACAGGGTAATATAGTGTACGATAGTGTAGTATAGTAGAATATAAATAAAAAATCGGTCGTGTGAATGCTGCTTATGCACAGTGTTTTAGTACCCTAAAAGTATAAACTCGGTTATTAGATTAGTACCGAAGATACTTTTTGAAAATAAATAAGGTGAAGGCGGGTATGATAAAATTGATTTTTATCGCCCCAATAAATAATTATTTTTGAAATGAAATCAAAATTTGTTGGATGACTCCCTTCGATTAGCCTGCTTCGGTCACCATCCTATATTATAATAAACTAAAGGAATAACAATACGCACCTTTAGTAGTTATAGTGAATTCAGTGCCAGGTTAATAAACATCAACCCGTTTATCAACTTTAGATTGATAATGAACTACATTCATATTAGTAAAAAAAACCTATAATAAATAAAATAAACAATAATTAAATTGATGAAAGACACTGAAAAAGTACGAGGAGTGAAAGAGTAAATTTGAAAGACATTGCGTCATTGAACATCTTGACAATGCGCCTTCGCAAGCCCGAGCGCGTCGCGACGAGTCATTTTTGTGTGGAATTCTTTCGTTTCAGGTCGATAACTAACTTAGCAGCCTGCAGGCTAATTTTATGTATCATGATTTTTTCTGAAGTGTTCTAACTCTATTCGATTTCAAACGTTTCCTATAAATCAGGTAAAATATGTTCAACTTTATTTATGCATACACATAAAATCTTATTTTAATACAATTACAAAGCCTAAACTAAGTCATGCAAGCACTAAGGTAGACTTTATTTGGAATAATCATAATCATTGTTACAACCAAACTTTTAAATTATGAAAAAATGTGAAAAATTACAATTCTGCATTCTGTTTGTTGGTCACGAAACGAGAATAAGTTTTATATATTAATAATAATAATAACTTCTTTCTTTTAAAAAATAATCACATTTAGCATATAGCTCTTATATTATGACCTTACTAAGCAACGCTCAGACTAAGGTCGTCTTTTATTCTCTAGAATTTGTTTTTATTTCTCAAAAAGAAATTCTAATAATCTAATAAATATTCTTGTTTAAATGTTAAAATAAAAAATAAATAAATTTCAAAATACCTATTAAAGAAATATGAGTTTTCTACATGAATATATCTCGTATTTGTCCGCAGGGTTCCAAAGATTCTTTGTGATTTGTTTGCTAAAAGGCCGTCGATAGATTTAACGGAGGCAATTAGGCTTTTGTCGAGGCTCGCGAAGCAATTAATATCGGCCGGCGGTGATGGAGTGGCCGCTGCGTGTCGCCTATATAAGTACATTTTTTCTCCGGCCTGCTTCTAACGGGTTAGTCCTGCTGCTGCGGTTTTGGTAGATATATACAATTTCGCTTTGAAAGGCCAGACGGGCCTTTTTTCTTGGTTCTGCCTTTTTTAAAAATAAATCCAGGAAAATCATTTACGTTAGGTATAAAAATATAATTAGGTAAATAAGAAAAATAAAGTATACGAGTAGTATAGTATAAGGGAATCTTATAATTGCTAAAATTGACAATTTGATTTTTGACGGTCAACTTTTTGTCTTTGCAAAGAATAATTGCAGCCCACATTTTTTTATAGTACCTAGTTTACGTTTAACTTCTTAATACTATTTTATTAGTTTCTATACATTCATGTATAAAAAGCTATCTCTATCTTTTGGAGTCTGACTGTATGTCATCTGGCTGTATGTATGTCAGATAGATATCTGTTGCATCTTTCAACTTACAAATGCGAAAGAGATTTTGTGCGTAGATTGATATTCTTGAAAAAACAGTCAAAGCCGTGGCGCCATAGATCATATCGGAGGGTGGTCGAATAATATAGATATATAACATTAAAGTCAACATTTTTTTTTAGTACCTACTAATAAATAATTCATTGACAGTTCGATATTATATTATAATTGAATTTCAAACATATTACAGCACGGCTGTTATTATTGGCTTGTTAAAACTGATATAAACTAAAAGAATGTATGTATACGCAAAAGAATGTTCTGTGCTACATTATAATTATTACATGTTTTTATTATTAAAGAAATATCTATAAATATATATATCTATCTGTGTTGTTTCATTACTAACCGCGCGTTAAACTTTATAAAAAATGATACCTTTGTAGGTTGTTGTTTTCCATTTTAATCTACCCAGAACTAAAAAATAATCAGCTATGGCCATCCAAAACGCACATCGAGCGGGCTAAAAGTGCCGCAAGCACAAAAGGAGATATGAAATGAAGCAACCCATCACAAGTTGGTACCTCAGGCGCGAGTAGTCTGGGTGGGAGATGCCTTTAAATGACGCCTGTAAAAAGCCAGGTTCTGGTTAAATAATTTACTACTACTAAACAATGTATAGAAAGCACTTGATATAATATGATAGTTACAGGATTTCTTTGTCATTTTAATTTTTATCTTTATTTGAAATAATAAATTCTGAACCATTTTAAAAGTGACAAAACGACATACTCGTATATATGTAGTCGCAAAATAATGAGAAAATAAAAAAAAAAAAATGTATACAGTATGTCCCGAGACCATTCCCACAGACTTAAAGAGTGTTTGTGTTCCCTATTACGAGTCAGTAATTATTTAAAATGCGACAATAAACCATACCCAAATTTATTATTATTATTAAAGCGCTGGTATAAATTGTTTTTGCCGTGGCAGAAACTGTTTTTTTTTTATCGTGAATGCTCTCCTGTATAAACTGTCTCATTATTTTTTGTTGTTTCCCTATTGTTTATTCAGGTATAACGTTTTATGTAGAGAATGAACTAAAATATTCTTAAACAAGAATTTTATCAGCTAGTATGCAACATTAGACATGGTGCATTATTATTCGATGTGAAAAAGAGACCATTAAATGTGGTGACACGTGTAAATATGTGCGACGGCCGTTACGTGGATTCGCTGAGAATTTATTAGACTGCATTTAACTATATTTAAAAATACATTTATCCCCACCTCGCTTCCCCTGAAAGCAATCTGAGTGGGCGAAGGGAGGGGGGCTTTGCCAGACCTGGGCTGGAAACTCTCATAAATTAGAAAAGCTATATTTTCTCGTTGCGACTTTTCTATACCGTTATTGGTTGCTGCGGGTTTTCGATAAAAGGGCATCGACCGCCGCGAGACTTATTATTTGTTTACTGGGAATTTCAAGAGAGTATTAAAGAGCATTTTTTCCCCTTGAAAAGTTGAAATTAAATATGTCATATTAAATATTTTATTTTAAATTTAGGCACATATTATTAATATTAGGGTAACATACCGTTATAATATTTTATAAGTTTTCTATACTTTTACTCGGTTTGTTCCTTTTTTTTTTTTAATAAAAGTAGTAAGTAGTTATCCAGAAAAAATAAACAAAATTTTATTTTTATTCATTTACAATTATTTTTAGCCCTACTCAACAGCCAATGTGCCAAATGTGCTGGTGCTAGAGTCAGGGGAGATGGTAGTAATGCAGTGTTAAAAATGACCATGTGCGGATTCGAATCATAGCCGCTGGAATAATGGTCAAACGCCCTAACCACTTGACTACCTCGAAGTAATGCATAAGGTTATATTTTTCGGTTTGTAATTTATTGATACTGAATATATGTACATTGGAGTTAAAAACGATTAACCCTCTTGATTATTACCTACGTATGTGACTGTTTGTCTGTTTCAGTGTATCATTATTTATTTTTATTTTATGCAATCTAATTATGACTTAATGGTTAAATTTCATGATCATGGAAATGGTGATCATATACGAAATATATCATGGTCAGAAACTAAGCTCTCGGTGATGGTATGCTACATACTTTATGTATTGTGGCCGCAGCAAAAAAAATAAAATTACTCAATATGCTGAGTTACAAAAAAAAAGAGCCAGACTATGTATTGCCATTGTCAAAAAATGACACATCTTTTTTTTGTGATGTTTAATACATTAGATATATTGAGTAATTAATATGTTTAATACATTAGATATATTGATTAATTAATACGGCTGATAAGATGTAGCAAAAGTACTTAATAAAAATGTCTTTAAATAAAAGGAAATAGTATTTGAAATCGAAAGCCATTTTAATGGAAAATTGTTAAGAATAATTGTTCTAAGTCTAACGTTTAGTATATACTCGTATAGTAAAGTACTTAGTAATAAAATCATGTATGTAATAACAACAACGTGTCGCTTAACGAGCATCTTACCAGGGTTACACAAAAGTAACCGAATACCGTGTCTCATTATATTCATTCACCGCCCAGGAAAAATTGTGTGAGGTGCGCCCTAAAAAAGTTTTACATCAACAATAAAAACAAAAATAACTTTTTATTTGTTTTCCATACGATGTTAATTCAAATATAATATTTAAGGTACCGCATTCGACCCACACAAGCAATAAGTTTAGCAGCAATTTAGAACAGCTAATTCTATTCGGGAGGTGGTCGGGAGGTAGTCGCGCAGGGCGCAGGCAAAAAGGCAGCGTAGAGAGCATAACGACGCGATCGACGATTAACGGTCGCCGATGTTAAAAAATGGCCGCCGAACGAATCGAACGAATCGTTAGCGGCCGAGATAAGAGAGGAAAGCGCGAAAATCGTGAGCTTTCAAGAAACCGCAGCCGCGCCAGGCGCCGCCCATTTCCATCAGGCTATGTGCGAGTTACGAGACATTTTTAAAAAAATAATTATTTCAAATGGTGTTTTATTTATTGATGCATGCATTTTGCATATGACTAATAACATTCTTAACAATGATTTTTATTATTATGGCTATAATTAAGGGTTTATCCACTACTGGTATAGTATACTGGTATAGTATACTGGTATATATACTGGTATACGCTGTGGTTTACTAACATCTAAAATATTAATGTAATAGAAAAGGTAAAAAAGTAATTAAAAGAAATATATTAGACTAGCGCTGTCAAATGGGTATTTTGTCTTGTTTAAGTTTACACGTATGAAGCTGTTTCATAGCATTTTTGTTCTCATGTTATTTATTATTATTAGGCTTTTTCGGCCCTTAAAAGTAATATATTTTTTAAATTGGGTAGGTTTGATTTTATCATCAATTTATCAAATGCACATAGTTTATTGTCACTAAAAACATTTACAAATTAATTCAATATAAAATTAATTATTAATAGCGGTTGTCTTTTGTGCTTATTTATATGTTACCGTTAATGTTCGTAAAACAGTTATTATGCGGATTATCTAGTTACTCTGCAGATTAAGTACGCAAGTACGTTAAAGTATGAAAAATGATTTTGCTTCACAGATTACCTAGCTATTATCCAGATGCCCTATTGCCAGATGCCAGTATTATTAATTGATTTAAATATCACATTCGTTTATGATCCTTACTGAAGAGTCATGAACGTCGTGCAATGTGAACGAAAAAATATAATTTAAGGAAATACGATCAATTTACAAATTTCTGTATCCTTTCTAGAAAAACAACGGAGGTAAAGGAGAAGTTTTGGCCAGCTGTGTGATTTGGAATGCCTCAAGAGACGCACATTTGTTCCCCGCCCGTTGAAAGAAACTTTACTTTAAATTGCGATGCTAAAGCTAAATACAAATAAAAAAGGCCACTAAAAGGTACAGCCAAACTTTAAATAGGCAAAACATTGATAGATAAATTGTTATAAGCATTGAAATGTTATATTTATGTTTATGTTCTGGCAATTTTAATTAATGTAAATTAAAAACATAAAACATTTTTTTTAAGCGTAATACGTACGTAACTTATCGTTATTTCTTTTCTTCTCATATATGGATTGACATCGTGACTTACCTGGAATAAAGAAATATAAATATATTTAGTAAAAAATAATAAAAATATTCCAAGTGGTTTATGAATAACATAAAAATAATTTTGTCAGAAAAATATTACATACACCACAAAACATATTTACTTTTTTATTGAAAATTAACAAAATAAACAGAAATTGTAAAAAAAATATAATTTTTGTTATATAGATTCATTATATTACATATTCATTATATATAGATTGCGTTGTCAAAAGAATGAAGCTCCAGCTGCTAAAGAACTGCAAAATTACCTACCAAAAATTACCAAAATTAGCTTACGCAAAATTTGAAGCTCTGGAATTGATTTCCAATAGTAGTAGGTTTTCAGAAAATTTGTTTGTTGTTTACAATTTGTTATTTTAGCGCTATAATATATATATGACGTAATTTTTATCATAAATAATTATAATTTCAATTAATTAAGCATTCATATTGTAACTTCTTTACCATAAAATTGTATATTTAATAACATTAAAAAATACCTTAATAACATATTTTAAAAAGATTTTTTTTATTACAGGCACATATACTATCGTTTTAAAGCTAATAGACGTATAATTTCAGTGTAATTAAAACGTAAATTAAATAATATTTTATTTTTCCAGCGCCGACCGTGCTCAGCGAGTTCAACGCATGGGTAATCAGATTAACCCCTTACCGCATGCAATTTTATTCACTTATGGTGAAAATATATTTTACGAATAATTTTTGAGAAAATCTAATTTCCCATATAAGTCATACATGTGAAATATTAACCTCAGCTATACGACAGTAAATTCTATAATCTAATTTCGTATTAAATTTACTATCTTAAATGTATCCAATATAAAATTGGTTTTTAAATTCAATAGTAAAATAAAATAGTTCAGTGAATGCAGTGCCTAGGGGTAAATGCATTTTTTATCTAAGGTATCCAGAAGCGGTAAACTAGTATTATCTTATCTCTTTTTTCTGAAAAAAAAACCCATTTAACACAGTATGTAGCCTTAGGCAGAAACAACCCCTATTGCATGCAATAGCTACCACCTTTTTGACGCCATAGCGTAATATCCCACATTTTGCATTATATATTGAGGCTCGATTATTTACAAATCTAAAATTTGTTTATCGTCTTCACAGATTACTATACACAAACATACCGATGTCATTCTAAAATGCGTCAAAATGGATTAAGGTGACTTCAAAACGTGAAAAAGAGGGGATCAACTTTTGTACAATAACGATACTTTCCTTCCTTTGGTCATTATTATGTAATTTGAAATGCCATCCTGTATATATAAATTATATATTATTCTGTGCAACGGTGCAATTGTCTAGCATTTGGAAATAAGCCGGCTTTTCCGGGCAATCCCACACTTAACAAAAACGTAAATTCGTCAGAGATTATAAATCCGACCCGAAATGAGATAGTGATGCTGGGCGGCGGACGGGGGCGGCGCTAGGGGGCGCTCGGAACGGGACTAATGCCTGTCATTAGTAAGTGTCCGTGTGTTATATGATAAAATTACAGGGCGCGAGGACAAAAGGATTGCGGAAAATGGACACAGGATAACTTTATAATTACCGGTGCTCACATTTGTAGTCCGTGTAAATACTGAATAGTGGGTAATAAATAAAGACCTACAAAACTTTCAAGACATTCCATTTATCTCATTTATATCTCTATAATTTGCGAACGTGAAATGGTTTCACCATTATAATAAAATGATAATTTAGGCCTTCCTTCTTGCTTTATTATTTTATATTATCCCCAGGTACTTCGATATCTTGGTAATCTTAGGACATTTTACACTAGTTCGCCATCCCACTACATGCTAATTTAAAACAGTTACGCGAGTACGTAAATAGTACATATTGTGTTTTTGACGGACACAAAAAACTGTATATTTGATTGCTGTTATTTATTTTTTATGTACATCCATAGTTGTGTTTGTGTAGCTTGTATATTTTCTTTTGTGAAGTAGATAAATATTCTATTCTAACTGATTAAATTTGTTACATACGCCGATATAATAAGGTCGGATCGGGGGTACTAACGAGTTATTATTTAATGAATAATCTGTGAAATATTGCGAAATAATAATTGACTTTTAATAAAATAAGGGTAACTATGGGCAATCCCTCGCATAACTTGATATTATCTGACAGAATAAGGTCGCGTCTACACGATGTATTAAATTAAAGAGTAAATAAAATATAAGAATACCCGATACGATAGTGTTGGTGGATGGAATGCGTCGGTGGCGCTGTGCGTGCGCGCGAAGCGATAGGCACTCCCACGCGGGCAGAGATATCGCACCCTGGCATTTTATAATATTCGGGGACGGGCCGTCAGATAACAATCTATCTTTCCGCTTGTTTTCTCTTTTGTATATTTTTTCCTCGTATACTTTTCAGGACATTTGCATAATGTACGTACAGTGTGGGCATGTAGGAGCGACTTAACGCCATTAAATATTATCCCGCTCACGCGCCCTCCTTTCACCTCCTTATGCATTCACACAAGCACAACCCCTTACCCTCTCTGCTAATATATTTTATTCACACATATTTTTTTTTATATTTTTGATATTTAAGGTGTTTATTATAATTTTGGCCATTGTTTAGTTATTTGATCTTAAAACTAAATATTAGAATCCCTGTTTTTGTTAACACTTTGTGATATAAAATTAACACCTAATGTATTTTCGATTGGGGTTAATTCACTTGACACCTACAACCCACTAGACAATATTCATTTAGGATGATAAGTATTTAAGCTAACTTTTTTGACAATTTCCTTCCATTAAATGTTCTGTCCGATTTACACGTTATAAGGGTGACAGTTCTCCCTTACAAAAATGTTCTCATATATTATTCAAAAATATATATATAAATATCTAAAAGGGTCAATATTCCATATTTGCTGGCATGTGTCGATATAAAGTAATTATAACTAGTTTCATTTATAAAATAAATAAAAGTATTCGTTAAATTATTATTGCTTCTAGCCTAAAAAAAATAAACAAATTTTGCTTTAATAATGTCAATCATCGTCTTATTACACTTTAATGTACGTCAAGGGTAAAAAAAAATGAGCAAAATTAATAGGTAATATTTGACGTGAATCAAAGTCGTTTTAGGACTTGAAGGATAAATCACGTTTCTGGTTATGTTCTCCTACTAGACACGAAGGGGATAATAAATAATAGGAAAAAGACTGACAGCTCGGTTATGGTGTTAGGCAGGAATTATTGTCTATCCAGAGAGTAGAAAATAAAATAAGAAGAACAAAAAAAATGTAATTTACTGTAAGATTCAAATAATTTTATTTTTATGTTATTGCTTATATAAATACATTATATAATTAGCGATATTTAAATATTAAAAAAAAAATATATTATATATTCGGCATATTCAATTGACCGGACATTCGAAAAATAAAAGAAAATAGTATAATTAAGGGTTGTTTCCTAATAAGAGATATTGAGGTATTTTCGTGGGATTTTGTTTCTTTTGTTTTTGCACAAAACTAATGTATGTTGTTATCTAAATACTTGTTGTGCAGTAAAAGTAAAAAGATTTTTTTACCTACTTCTAAAATTTTCAGTTGAATTATTGCAAATAGAGATAAAAATTTAAAAAATCAAACTGAATGAAATTATTACATTGTAGCGTTGTAAATTATTTTCATAAAAATGTGGTACTTCACTTTTCCCAGAACTGAATCTACAATATAATATTTGTTTAAATTAGATTTTTAAAATGCAAAAAAATATATATAAAAAAAAAATACCTAAGTGGTAACCACCTGTAACAGGTTCTGCGCGCGTCGGTGCGGTGTTATGTACGAGTATATGGGCGGTATTTCAGCGGTAGTGATGTAGGTCTCTAGCTCTAGCTCTAGATGGAATCACGCAATAAATGACGTAAAGCGGTGTTGCCAGCACTCCCCGAAATCTTCCTAATTAAAAGAGCTTAATGACATTTTTATAAAGCAACAATGCTCGCGGAGCACTGATAAGGGAAGGGAACGACGCGACACGGGAAAAAGTTTGTGCGCCGATCATAAAAAAGTACAACCCTGAGCGATAAGGAATGGCGTGTCCTGTGACAGTTAAATATTAAATGGTCTTTGTTGTTTATTATCTTAGTCAAATTACTCATAGTAACGGGGGCACGGGGCAAGCAGAAGATAGATAGATACTACGGGAGATGTTGAATTTCTGATGCTGATAAAATCTTTTTTTTAAAAATATATTTTTTTTAAAACAAGAGCTAGCAAGTAGAAAACTACCGCTTGATGACGCTGGTTTTAATAAATCACATATATTTGCTGCTCTGAACTCTCTATCCGCTTGATGGCGATGGTTTAAGTTATTTTTATTTTATCGTACTTTCATTTTTCATCCAACGTATGTTTATTGTCATCGAAAGCAAGTGTGTATAAAAAACAGAAGATTGGACTATTGGAAGTGGTTAGAAATCGTTTGCAAGATTTGAGCACAGATAAACATAGGAGTAAAGTTGAATAACATCTTGTAAAACGGTCCTCTTTGGCTGTCTCTAGTTTCGTTTTAGGTCATTAGGTAAAGCCCTCCTCCCCCCCCCCCCCCCCCCTATTTACAGGAAGCTTATTTAAGCTCGCGCCTCTCAAGTTGCCTATTCGCTTTTCTAATAGAGTTACCATGTGGATACTCTACCCCAGTGCAGTTTGGGCGACAAGCTTAGGTATATATTTAAGGTGTTGGGTTATTCCGAAATATTTAGTGGTTGGGGTTTTCGACCAGCTAGCTAAATCGATGTAACAAGAATCGAATATCATTTTTAAATATAATTTTGAAATTATCATCTGTCAAATTTTATTAACATTTATTTACCATATTTATTCAAACTTCTGTACATCGTACGCTCAACTGAAACCATGAATGTGATCAGGAAAAAAGTTAAATTGTCTAGTATTATGTGTGCTGGATTATATTAAATTTGAGGTCACATATTATATTATCAAGATCCCTTAAATATGATATGACCTATCCTTTAATATCATCTTATTTGTAATACGATTTTTAAAGCTAGATTATTAGGGATCCAAAAAAAACCTGCATTTTTAGTTTTGGACATGCAGGCGGGCAAAAAAAAATCTGAAGTTTGGTTTGATACTGTAGTCATTACTGGCCTTATTTAATTGTTTTTTTTCCAAGTTGCCCTTTAAAAGTACATTTATATTATTCGTTCGTAAATAAGGGAAAGAGCCCTTACATACAGTAAAAACTAACCTATCAAAAAGATCGGTTTGTTGTTATCTTTTAGATATATTTTTTTATTATTTATAAGAATTAATCAAGTGGAACAACGATTCAAATGATAAATACTTATACGATAATGTATGTAGCATGATACAGATAACTAGGCATTCTTAGGTTGTTAACACTAATATATTGCGATGACAGTAATGATATGGCGATTAGATAAATAATAAGATTGTTACAAAGATAAGCGATGTTTGCAACAAGAACGACAGATAGCAAATGCTTCATTACGGAATTTGAAAATGTGGTCAAAAGAAGCGACCTCAAAGGAAAATTAATTATTTTTTATTGTAACGGATAACGGACCACGTACGCATATCTCATTTAGTATTTGATTTTGCTGTATCACATATCCGATATTAAGCACTTTATCCAATTCCAGTTTTAACCGAAATACTTATGAGGAAGGGGTATGTCGGGGTATTACCAGATTTTTTTCTATAAAGTGAATTTTAAAAGTGTTTATATATTTATAGGTTTGGGATGGGAGCGAAGGTGTTAAGTATTGAGTGTGTAAAGACTTATTGATGGCCTTAAGATAGCGATAGCGAACACGGAAATCAGGCAAAAGTGAGTAATGAGTGAGTGCACGTGTGTTTTGAATAAGTAGCGCATGCGCAAAAGGTAAACGTCAAAATACATAACTCGAAGACACGTAGCGGTTAACACATCATTTACCTGCACGTGAATAAACCCACAAAATTAACCACATTTTGTACTTACTTTTAATATAAACGCAGTCATCTGTTTTGCCATTCCAGAGCTGAAAATTTGCAACCATCTCGTTCTCGCTTTGACTATTTTCAGAAAGCATTCCTTCAGATACAAACAGTAACTTCGTTCATAGTTTCAAAATTAGTTTAGGTGCTTTTAGACGTAACTTTAAAAGTACATAAATGGGATTTTCTTACGTAAATAGTTTAAAACACGATGAAATAAATTAAAACTATACTAGGTTTAGATTAATAATACAAAAAATAATTTTAAATAGGGTCTGACACGTAGAAACGTAGGAACTTTATTACAATAGGCACATGCATGTATGTAGGTTTTTCCTTTATAATCGTTTACAAACACTGTCAGTTAAATAATAATACTTAATATGTTGAATACACTTAACACATTTGGTTTATCTTTTATATATGAACAAAGAAATTCGTTTAAAAACTGCACTTTTACGTATACGTTGATAACATTTTCCAGTTACGCGTTTATTATCGTCGGCTTTCTAGCAATTAAAACCTCATAGTTTTGACTGTAGTTCAAGTAGATTTAAGCATTGATTTGCACGCACTAACAGTTTGTTTATTTGACAGGATTCGCCGCAGTGGGCAGTGGGAAACAGAGAGACGCTCGGCCGTCGCGAGCGCAGCCGGGCGAATAGAGGCGAGGCGAGCGGGCCGAGCTGCCGACTGGCGCTGCGCCGCGCCGTCCGTCCGTCCGATAGAGCGTTGCGCGGCGCGCGGACGAGGCGGAGGCAGATAAGCATCAGCGGCGCGGGTCGCTTATCTCGCCGCGCCTGCGACGCGAGGGCGCACCGTCCTCCGGCCCCTCGCCCCCTCCCCCGGCCCCCCGACCCATTACCCGGCCGAGGATCAATCTTCAATCTTGATCTCCCGCTGCCGATAAGCGACTCGGTAATGCCCTGAGATCGGACCAGATACGCCGGCAACGTTTTCTGAAAAAACTTTTCGGTTGAAATAAAAGGATACACGACGGCCGTTCTCTTGTCTTCCGTAGACGGTAGACAAAAAAGGTACTGCGAAAAAACAACAAATTAGCGCGGACCTTTTTTTCATCAGAATATCCGGTCATTTTTCACAAGGTTTAAAATTGCTCAAGAAATTATTAGTTTTTTGTAGAAAAATTATTTACGGTCATTGATTCTATTTAAATAAACTATACTATATGTATATGGCTATACAAATTATTAGTAGGCTGCTAATTTTGGAAGTGGCTACTAAGCATTCTAAAATGAATTTGTGGTCTATCCGTCAATTTACTAAACTAAGCAGACTAAGAATTCTTCAAGAAGACTTGAAGAAGACATTGTTACAGCGATTGGCACCATTTCAAACAGCACCAAACAGTAACTAGCAGAGTGCCAACAACTATTAAGATGGAAATACTTATTTACGATCTTTATTCAATTCTATAGCGAAAAAAACATAATCTAATGAAATATGTTCATACAATGTAGTCGTTGGGGGTAATGCCAATCATTTCCTACGAATATATTGTTTTATTACAATGATTGACACCACATACATTTAAATGAAGGTAGGTTCTTAGTAAAAGAGCATTATTTTATTACAACAAATTATTAACATATACAAAAATATCAGGTAATAATGTACCTTGTGTAATTTGTAGGTCACGATCAACTGTTCTCTTAAGAAAAATAAAACAACAAACAAACTGGTCTTTTAAGAAAAAGTCAAACGAAACGAGAGTGGCGCATGCCTTAACTGTTATTAATTTCTTTGTCAGTGTTAGGTTCAGAAACTATGATAAAATTGCCAGATAAAAAAAAAATATATTAAAAAATCTTACTTATAAGGCAACATGACTTGGTTTCTTATATTTGTGCGGTGGGCCAGGTGAGGTCAGGAGTGTCAGGTGAGTGCCAACAATACTCTAGCTTATCCTACCTATGTTGTTATTATTAGGTAATTACAATATTTAGGAGCTAGCTCCGGTGATACTGTTCAGTTCAGTTCAGTTCAGTTCAATGCCGTCAACAACGGCGTTTATTTCAACATAGTTTTCTTATTACAAACAAAATGAGCAAGGACCCATTAGTCAGAGACTGTCGACAGGTCCTTTTAATAAGTTTCTTAACTAATAATACATAATTAAAAGGTATAATTAAGTACATGAATTGTTGGACAAGGTAGATTTAACATAACAAGAATGGAACATGAACAGTAGAAATAATATAAAACCTAACATGACACATAGCACAGATGTTATTTTCAACTTTTTATTTTAGTAGTACATATTCTATCCTAATAATTATTTTACATGTGTTTCCGATAGGTATTTTTTAAATTTATTTTTAAATAGTGCTAACGTAGCACTCTCTTTAATATCGCCAGGCAATTTATTGTATAAAGTGGGGACCGCCACGCATGATTGCCGCTTGCCATATAAGTTCTTAAATTTAGGGACAGAAAGCATTTTTTTGCTTTTTTGCGTTTTTTTTTTTTGTTGAGTTTAGTAGGTGAGGAAAAAAAAATAATGATTAGCAACTCGCAGCCTACGCATAAAAACAGCCTTGAAACAAGGAAAAGGATCAAATACTGACCTATGAAGAGTATTCCACTGCCGAATTGTTCTGGAAAGAAACGAATTGAACCCAATGTTCCGTTTTCTCAAGATTGGTATTATCTTGGAAGGATGGTCATTACGGCCAATATAAGGAGGCTTAGAGAGTTGGGATCTTAAAGCAGGCTCATTGGTCTCGGTCTTACATAAACCAGTTAATTCTAGTTAACTAGTTAAACTGAATTCAAAATGCCTTCTACTTAGTGGCGCCCAATTAAGAGTTGAAATTAATTCAGATGGACTATCATATCGACTAAAACGCCTAAAGATATGCCGGCTTGCTTTTCACTAAACTGCTTCTAGTTCGTCTTTAAGACATTGGGTGTAAGGATCCCATACTGATGAGCAGTATTCAAGGGTAGGATGAACCAACGTTTTATATGCCAATGCTCGAGCTTTAAAATCAGCACCTTTAAGACTTCGTATAACAAACCTTAATTACGAGCCTTGTTCCCTGTTTTAAATGTTTTTTTCGACGAAAAGCCAATAACACACTTTGTTAGTGCCAATAGTCTAAACGCGTAGTGCCGATGATTATATGAAAAGTGATAATTTAGAAAATTAATACTTTTTCAATAATAATAAAATGGATACTATAACTTGTATTTTAACATATGATTTTATAACATATGATCCCTTTAACTCGTTTATAATGCGTTTTTAACATTGCCATTAAAACTGTGCATATACGACATTTTTACATTTCAATAAATAAATACTTTAATAACTGTGTAGCTTACCCTATAAGTACCTACCTACGTGCTTTATTAGAGACCTATTACAATTTTTTTTAACTCATTGTGTTATAAATAAACTTTTACTAATAAGTAAATATATAAGATTTATTTCTTTTTTTCATATTAATGTAGATTAAAGTCTGAATTGTAGTTATTTTAGTAGTAGGATTTCCACATTGCATTTCTGCACTATGCGTGACGGGGAAAATAAATATTCCTCTTCATGTTACTTTTTTTACCCACAAAAAATGACAACAAAAATTGTTTCAAACAAAAGTGTAGGGAAATTATAGACCTACAATTAAGGGAGGTATGATTTTTTGAAATCAGAAAGCCCAATTTTCCTACCCGTAGGACCTATGGTTTTAAATCTTATCTAAGCAATAATATAAAACCTAAATTAATTCGATATTTTATATACTAAGAAAGTTATAGTAAAATTTCACTTTTATTTGAAATACGTAGATATGCTTCGGAAGTCACGAAATGGTCTCATTGGCCAATAGCAATAGGTAACTTTCCTAATGAAATCTAAAATGCGTATAAACAGAAGTATTTTTTGGCGTATAAATCTGATGATGGTGATGCGCGGCAAGGCACTGGAACGCGGCGCATTCCGTCCGACGCATTCAGCATTCAGCATTTTCAACGGCGTTTGAGGCCAACTTTTCTACATATTTTTAAATTCTAACAGGAACCTTGAATATTTTGGCGATAAAAAGTAAACTAATCTCTGAAGTCCTCCTCTAGATTACCCCGGACAAACAAACAAAAAAATGCTCGTTTAGCTTTTGGTTGCGTGCAAATAATCATATTATGAACATAGAAGAAAGGATTTATTTCGAAATCACAGACACTTCAGTTTTATTTATATGTATATAATAGATACGTAACACAAACCCCCTTAAGTCTGCGGGAATGGTCTTGGGATAACCTGTATATGTATGTTGCAGTACAGTTGCAGTGACGATGAATCAAAATAGGTAAATTGTTTTTTAATTTTATTTAGGAATTAATTAAATTACCTTATGTGTAAATTAAATTACCTTATAAAATACCATTATGTGCACAAAATAATAACAAAAGCAATAAAGAACAAAATAATAGTTTGTTAATCAAACTTTTGCTGTGATGATACGAGTTTTACTTTGTCCCTAATATTTATTATACGATGCCTCTATACTAACCTATTTGTAATTTGATACGATTCGATAGAAGAAGGCAATCGTCGTTTCTGTTTGGAGACGGATGGTCTTGGATAAGGGAACCATCACGTAGTCAAATATGATAAACCCGTTATTACTAAGCTAGCTTAACCAGTTTGATGTATTTGACACATGCCATCGAACCATGTAATGTTTCACTGAGATACGGCCTCTTTCGAACACATGAATTGCGTAAAAGAAATTATAAAGACGACCGCATTATTTTTAATCTCTGACGTCACACTATAGTGTATCTTCCAACGTGACACAAATATAGTAGATGCTTATTAATGAATATTTTTAAAAACCTCTACTAGGTGCCATATTTTTTCTCGCGTTAAAAGAATTAATACGAATAATTGTTAACATTTTCTCCATAGAACTATTTGCTATGCAATTATTTTGCCCCTTCTCAACTAAGCTAAGATATTTTCTTAGACACCCTAAGAACTAGACATCTCCCAGTCCATTTAAAAATTATGTGATTACGCTTCAGTTTTTTTTACATTTTTATGTCATGGTTTGTCCAAAACAATAAATTGAAAATTATGGGAAATTATAGTATGAAAATCAGGCACTCGTAACATATTTCAATAACGAAATAATATATCAAATCGGACGTAAATAAAATTCTACGTAGTTGAATTATTTTATATTTGTGATTACTTTTAATTTATTATCAATATAAATTGATCGATCGATAAATTGATAATTTTATAAATGTTATCAACGCTGCCATAATCTACGTTTATTAGTTGAAAACAACTTAACTTTGTGTAAGTTTGTCTCTTATCTGAAGATGATTAGTATATATGATAATATTGCATATGTTCTTATAATAATTATCTACATTTTTGTACCTACATTTATAATTGTGTTTTGTGTAAATATGTTGATTGATCACTAGTGCTCTAATAAAAGATCCATGTTTGATGCCAATGGTGGGACCAGGTCAGGGCATCATATTTAACGGCGCTTCTCTCACCGACTTCGAATAAGTTAATTTAGGTACCATACATATAAAATGCTGCCTGTCTGTGATGAATTGTTCCTAGATCATAAAGATTACGACGAAGCAGTCAAAATTACGCTTGACAGCACAACGCAAGCCATAACGAAAAAACATTTTTTTTAAATTATTAATTACAATAAAATTGGACATGTTTATACATTTATCATTATAACTTAAAATCCAACTTTTAATCACAATAATTTACTACAATAATTAATGCTGTTGGGGTATCTATTATAATTTATAAAATACCTAAAAATAGAATTGATACTTATGGTATTATAATTTATAGTACATAATTCACATTTCTTTTTAACCGAACTCATAAAAGAAGGAGATTCTTAATTCTATCTGTACTTATTTATTTATTTTTTTTCATTTTTAAATGTATGTTCACTCATTACACCCAATTACTTAATGTTCTTTTTTTTTAATATTATTATAAGGAATTTTTCGAGGGTGGTCCCATTTTAGTTTGATTAAGTTTAGTGTACAAAAAAAAAAAAAAGTTTTCCGTTCAAAATCGTTTCATGTCGAAGCAAATTTTACCGGAATACTTAACTTATTCCATCGATGTTTCTTTAAGTTGCTTCAAGTGTAAGTAACGTAACTAAAAAAAATAAAATAACAAAACTTTAAAAGAAAAAATAAAACCGACTTATAAAACCAAAATAAACATATATCACAATAAACTTTATATTGTTAGTAAACAATAAAAAAACCTATCCACCAAAACTTTGAAGTCGACGCAGAGATACGGTTTCAGCAACTTTCTTTTGGTTTGTTACTGCGCCGACTTTAACGTTTTGGTGGATCGTTTTCTTTTTATATACCTTTTTTGCCTTTCTTTATTCAAAGGAAGGATTTTTTTTTCTTTATTCTGCTCTTTTGTATTTTGGCTTATCCCATACAGAGCACTAAGCTTTTCCTCGCTTTTGGAATTTTCAAAACATTTATAGATCAATTTTGAATAACAGTGACCAATTTCTAAATGTTCTAATGTCTAAAGAAGACTTTTGTCTATCTACCTATTGTTAAAAAGTATATCTTATTTTTTTTTTGTTAGTTTCTAGTTTTTGTGAATTACTTTTGTGCACTAATTAAATTTTTAATAGTGCAAATATATAAAGGTTAACATTGTAATCTTTAATATATGTTTTTCTATGTATGTAATAACTGTTTATTAACCAAATAAATAAATAAATACATCATTTTTTCACTTAGGCTGCCGGAATAAAATAATGTAATGTATGTATTGGTGGATGTCTATCCGCTTTTAAAAATATATAAATGCTTATAATTTAACAATTTATTGTGTTGAAAGTTTAATAAAAATTGAATCTTACTAGCTTGCTCCTGTACAAAAAATACATAGTAAACATGTCGACTTCAATACAAAATAAAACTTGATTAGTTGGTTATTTACCTTATTATAAGATCTCACTTTACTATTCTTTGTATTAGTGCAGGTATATGATAGAAATACTAGAATAAAAAATAAATATCTTTTACCTATTTATAAATTATTATCGTATATGTTTGCAAGAATAGAGCACATACAATTGTTTTTGATTTCCCAGTACCACACGATATTGATTAATATCAAGCGACATAGATCATTGATACAGTTTTTTTAGGATACAAACTTATTTATGATTTTTTATGACTATACATATATTGAATAATTTAATCTAATCAAAAACCAGCTTTTAGTGAATGTTTGCCATATCCAGTATCTTGAATTCTTAAAAAGTCCATATAGCAGAAAGGTTTTTTTTAATGACTAAGCGTCGATAAGCCTTTTGAGCTTTAATGATAAGATTCAGACAGTTTAAGGCAGCACTTCCCTAGCATATAACACGAGATGGTACTTGTATGTATTTATTAACCAGCGCAAAATAAACTGTTTTAAAAGTTAGCTTTTAAAAACAATAAATCAATTTAAATTACAGATATATTTTTTTAGCGGCTGTAAAAGTAAGTTTGTTCATACTAGAACAGGTTTTAGTCAGTAGTTATACCTATATATTTATAGGTTACTTTTCTTGCGATAGTGATTTTTTTTTATTATTTCTTTAAATAATATTTTTTTAAAAATATATAAATAAGCATTGTGCAGCGTGGAGTGTGGTGAGAAGCTGTTCTACGAGTTGGAGAGCGGGCGCGGCTGTCTTCTCGGAGGCCTGTCAGGCTGTCAGCCGCTGGACCGCGGAGGCTGCGAGGGCCGTCCGCCCAAGAGAACGCCCACCGGCTGACAGAGACAACACTATTCCGTTCATCTCGTTCGCACGAAAGACTGCACATGCCGAGTGGACAACGCTTAGTGGGTTTTTCGATTTTCATGAAAATAAACATTACCTAATAAGCATAAGAAGTAATTATGGATAGGTCATACTCGTACTCAGACTCATTGATAATATGATTTATTTAAAAAAGTTTTAATAAAAAAAAGTTCTTGTAGGATAAATAAGAGTCCGGCATAATGAATAGCACTTTAGAGATATACATATATATACATACGGTAAATAGGTATAATATAATTTAACTATATAAAAAACAATTTATTTATTGCCAAACCGGCAATAGAAAGAAACCTAAACCAATATACAGTTTAACCGTGGAGTCATGCTGAGATAAAATAAAAAAAAAGAGTAATTCAATGTGATAACATATTACACGTATAATTTTATTTCATAATATTACAAATTTTTGGTTAAATCTAAATTAGAAATAATTGATCTAATAATTTAATCTTAATTAGAAATTTTGTCTAGGTATAACAAAACTGTTAAATTAATAGGTAACAAGAGAGCAAGAAGGTGCTCACCAGACGATAAACGAACATTTTATATCGCAAGCATTTCTATAATTTACTTGTACCAATCATAACATTCACTGAGTTTTATTAAATCATTATAATTAATTAAAATATGAAACGCATTAGCAATTCAGGAAAAAGGAGAATTATTTGTAAAGCAACACTGAATATAAGAAACTCTAAGATATGCTTTAAGATTCAAAACACGTTACCAACAAAAAAAGTTACCAACAGTCAGTGATATTTGTGAAGAAAAAGTTAATTTATTAATAGGTTAATAAGCATTTATATCGATCGTTCAATCTCACATACATAAATATAAATTAATTTACATCAGCCCTGTGGAAACATTTCTTAGACAAAATTGCCAAAATTTCAGAGAGATGACAGTCGCAAAAAATGGATATATGTTATTTGACATATTTTACTCAAAATCTATTTCAAAAATGAAACTTCACTGGATTTTGTTATTGTGTTACACGTACGATATTTTTTTTAAATTTGTTACTTTTTTAATGAATAATGTAGAGTGTTTGCAAATATCTATAAATCAAGTTAGCCATAACATTAACTAAGTACTATTTTTGCAAATAAAACCATAAATAAATATAACATCGTTTTAGTTAAAAAAAAATGTTCTTCGAGTCAGATCTTTTAGATTTTAGGAAACGGTTTTTAATGTTTTAGAAAAGAGATCCGTCTATTATGATTTGAACCCAATACTAAAATATGAATAAAAAAATGCACATATATTTGTTGGATAATTGTAATTAGAGATACGAATATTGATTGCAGTATGTGTAAACATTAAGTGGATATATTTTAGTTTACTGTATGTTGGACAAGAAAAAACAAGTTTTTTTAAGGTAGTAAGTACCTTTTCCATAATATTCTTACATTCCTTATATGCATCCTGCGTATTATTGAGTTATAAAGTACCGATAATGAAAGATACGAGAAAGATATTTAAAAGATTTAGAATTGCATGCTATCTCATTGACAGAGTGCTTTATCCCATTACAGCGATAACGTTTGCTATGCAATATTTTATAAGAATCCTAATCGTATTTGAAGTTTGCTTGCAGAAAGATCCGTGGTTCCGACAGAAGATAAGACCCGGGAGAGGAGGGGAGACTTAAGTATTGCTTATCGTGATATGAAGCACTAATGTATTTAGAGGTAGGTAAAACCATTTTTATCGGGACTTATTATCGGACTCACCAGAACGCTTTTAAGAAACACACACACAAGCTCGTGTAGCAAAGATAAAGTCGCATCAGCGCAGAGCTGGTGATGTATCTGCGTGAGTGTGGGGTGAGAGGAAATGGCGCGGGGAACACGAAAAAAGGCATAATTCAATCCCGCCGTATCATCTTTGAGCTGGCGCCGGTCCAGAAGAATATAGCAGGATGGGCGATAACAGAGCAGCGCGTCTTCTGCCCGGATTGTAGCGAAGATCGCACGCAGTGAATTAATTGAGTTTTATTGCGTCCTTTTTGCCATCTGACACTTGGGAGACGACTCCATCGATCCAGGGTCGAGTTAGTTTCACTGTAAGTATACCTACTTCGACCAGCAGTAGGTAGTAAATAACTTTTATGGAATGATTAGGTATTAAGCAGTTTCGATTGGTCATAACGGTTAATTTTATTTCAAACCAAAGAAGAAATCGGTATAAACTATTCAGTTATAATATTACTCAATTTCTATTAACCGGCGAATGGTTTGCTATCCTATGTCAAACAACCAATCAAATAACACTATTTATGTGCGCTATTTATTTATGGTAAAGATATAAAAAAAAAAAAAAAAATTTGACCCTTCTTATAGGGATTATACTTATAATAACCTATAATATTAACTAGTGAGTTTAATACAATTCACACAAATTTACCAA
Organism: Neomicropteryx cornuta; assembly: GCA_020383195.1. Taxonomy (NCBI): domain Eukaryota; kingdom Metazoa; phylum Arthropoda; class Insecta; order Lepidoptera; family Micropterigidae; genus Neomicropteryx; species Neomicropteryx cornuta. The sequence goes on from JAHKQU010000012.1 coordinate 12,319,720, forward strand.
TAAGAATACAAAAGTATCCGCTATGCAAATACATTCAATTATGTTTATTGATAAAATTCTAAAAGATAAAAACTATTTTTTATTTACACAATACAAATAAATAAAAATATACAAATAACAAAAATAAATTTTAAAGTGAAAACTTAAAATAATGACAACGTAGTGAATATTGGAAATCCCAGAATTGATATTCTTCATAGTATAGATGAAACAAAAATGAGATAAGCCATTTTATGAATAGTGCCCGGCCGGCGTTGTTGTTTACTGGGCCAACTTTATGGTAAGGTTTAATTACTGAAGCAGGGTATCGAAAAAGAAAACAAGACAACAACTCCAAAGACAAAAGAAACATGATACCTATTAAACAAAAAAAAAATGAACGGATAGAGCTGAAGAGATAAAACGTAAAAGAAGAATCTTTTATTTCAATAAAGTAATCATAAAAAATACATATAATTACAAATTACATTCATTAATTTAAAATTTAACCAACATCTGAGTGACAGCTATAAGGTTAATTTTATTTTACTGTTACGGATCCCTATGAGTAAAAATTATAAAAAAATAAATATTACTTTACGTCTGTAGAAAATATTACCTTAAAATTAAAAAAATACAATTCTATTGTTGCGCAGTTAAATCGATTTTCATAGCGCTTTTCAGGCCAATCGTGGACCATTTTGATAAAGGCACCAAATTATAATTTAACCACAAGATAACGGAGGGCTCGAATCTGACTAAAATATATACGCCTGCGTTATAAAAGTGGTCCGGAGTTTCATGAATCGTCCGGACGAAACTTTTGCTCGAGAATCGATCTCCGCGTACTTATTGGGTCTATATTTAAAATTAGATAAACAAGATATTAAAAGCTTTTAGCTGGAGTCTGGCCGCGGCGCACTGCGCGATAAGGGAACATACCGACAGAATTATTACCGAGGTTCTTGAACCATTAAGCATCTTCTAAATGAATGCGCGCCGTGCCTATGTACTACGTAAGCAGTGGGCCTGATATGAAGCAGTGACATTGTCTTGAAAAGTTTCTTGCGGACATATTGTATCGGTTAGATCGAGGTCTGGATATAACATATATTTATTAATAATACCAGTAATTATTATATTAACATTAAAATTGTAACATTGAATTAAACAGCTTATACGAAGCTCTGGCATCCTATAGATAGTCAATGGTGATAAGTGCAAAATTATGGAATGAATCGTAGTGTGTGAAATCCTGATTGACCCGGCTGGCATAATTTTATATGACGGGGTTGAAATTCGACGATAGTAGAGACAGTAAAATGCAATTTACTTCCATTTGCGCACTGCTTTTATCTCCAGCACCACGTCAACGTTGAAAATGAACCGTTGAATGTTGAACCGTTTTAATGAATTAATTAACAAGTCTGGTTTATATTTAACGTGAACAGCTTTTACGCTTTTGCACTAAAGTGAGCGTACATTTAATTCGCATAGTTTCTTCTTAATGTTCTATTCCATTATTGATTATATTATAGTTTTCTAAATTTATTATAAATTAGATGTGCTTCAAAATCAATATTAAAACACACTTTATTGGACATACAGTTCAGACGCTCATAGATATTAAACAGTTATCACCCCAGAGCCAGATTTTGTCTAGTGGGGTTATAAAATCGCACCAGCTGCATCTGGTTTACTTTGTTTGAAAAAGCTTAAAATATGAAAAATTATTGTTTTGTATATTCTACTACTTTATTTTTATTTTTTGTTCTATTATTACATGGATTTAATTTCTTGGATTCAATGAAAAAAAAAAATAGGCAATATTTTAGTATTTAGCCAGTAGATAAACCTAAATAATAAATAGCTCATTATAGAATGGAAGGAATGGAGCAAGGTTTAAATTAAGAAAAAAACAAAATGTGGCAATTTTATCATCTGAAGCAATATGCAAAAATTTAGCAAGACTGACTATGGGAAATGTTTTAAATTCGATTACAAGATTTGACGCATACAAAAATAACTCGGTCAGTTAATATAAGCGTAGTATAAAAAAAGTGAAGAAATCGGAACTTAGAACGGAAATATGAATAGAACAAATCGTCATTGACGATAAAATTATATATTAGCCAAAAGTTTACTGAGTCAATAAAGTTTCGTGGTAGTCTAGCGTCTATTGCGTTTAATTATCACCTGGCGGCCGGAACCAGTTTACCATTTTTAACGCTTAAAGTTTATATGACCCAATAGTAATGATTTATAAAAAACATAAATAAATAGTATAAATAAAATAGTATAGTGTAAGTTTATAAATAGTATAGTTTACTGATGGATAATTGTATTGTTTTTTTTTTGTATTTTCTTTAAATAAAACTAAACAGTATGTTTCTGATACCTTATTTTGTATAATAAAAACTTTATTTGAATTTGATTCAAAATATTTAAATAAGCGCTATGGTCAACATATATGCACGCACGTTTCTCGAGCAGATTAAAATTTTAAAGAATTAAAAATAATGCAAAAATCGTTAACATTTTTAATACAATAATCATAATGTCGGTTATAAACAATACAAGAAAGTTTTGAATTTGATTTATAATTATAATTTTAAGAGACAAATTCCAAATTCCAAAGCACACGTTAGATTCGTTGGCCATTTTATGTATAGTGAATTAGATATTTTTGCGGTGCATAATAACGGCCCATCAGAAACTTGTTATATGAAGAGCGTACAAAGTGCACGACGTGTTGCGTCGAACTACAAAAGGCCAAGGAAACTGAACGGCAGTAACGGGCGTCGTTATGAACACTAACGGCGGTCGTTATCGGCCGATTACAGGACGTTACAGGAAGCCGCAGCGGTCAGGTTATCCGCCCTTGTCGACGGCTTAAGCTTTCCTTACCCGCCCTGCCCGTTCAGGTACTCCCGCAACATTTGCACCGAGAGTTCGCTAAATATCGGCCCGCATGGAGAAAATACGCGATTTGATTATACGCTCAATACAAACGAAAACAATCTATACTGTCAAGCTATACTTTTGGACTTTAGATGCCTGAAATTTCAAGGCATCATTTTAATCGTGTTTCTTTATTTTAAAGTTCATATAATTTACTAATAACGTTTTTAAAATAAAAATAAAAATTACATTGAAATATATAACCTCCAAATGTGTTCGAGTATTTACGAATATGAAAGTTTAATTTATTTAAAAAATCTTTATGTTCCAGTTTATCATCTGGATCAATAAACCTATTTCGGTTGGCTTATTTTGTTTCTTTCTGATGACTAGCATGAAAAGGCAAATCAATAAATAGTTAAAACAGCCATATAAAATATTTAGGTTAAGTTTATTATTAATTTCATAAAATAAAATCTATGACTTTTTTTGTTACTTGAAAACCAATACCAGATTATTTGATGTAATTTACATAGGTAGTATGATTAAAAAAAACACATTACTAATAAAAGCACATAAATTTTGACGCTATTTACAAAATATTATTTAATATAGGAAAAAGCAAATTGAAATTATATGTAAGCAATTAAAAATTATATTATATTTTTTTTAACATTAGTGTTGCAAAATCCTAACCAATTCAAAATTATACTCACAGTATCAATCCATTGTTCAACACGTACGATACTGAATGACGTCATTCTACTTCCATCTAAGATATATTATATATTTTTTTTGTAAAACAAAACCTTTTAAAATTATGCCTTGGGTTGTTACTGCAAAATATATTTTTTTTTAATTTTAACGCATTTTTTATTTTTTTTGGATTGGATTGATTCTGCAAAATTACGTCCAATTGTCGGGTCTTTGGGGCGACCACGCTGATCGCCTAGCACGAACATAGCGCGTGACTAAGCATGAAGTTCATCATGAGGTGCATGCCAGTGTACAATGTGTTATAATAAATGCGGTTAAGTGCACTTTGTTTAAAAGAAAAATAATCACAGGGGTATTTTATTTTACTGAATTTAAGCAACAGATAGCTTCACGTATTATTTTGGTGTATTCATTTGTATGTTGATAATATATTCTTTTAGCACACGAGATAGCTGACACATGGGACACTCACCTTCTAAAGTTAAGTCAGCAGGTGGCATTGTACCCATAAAGGCTTAAAAAATACATAAATAAGTTTTCCTTCCATACTGGGCTGATGCCATTCCAAAGACCTTTTACTGTGTTGACAACTGCCAATAATGTTTCGATATTGTAAGACTTGCCTATACGGTTAAAATCTGGTCGATAGACTAACAAATGTAATTAGACGCTTAGGAAAGGTGTACATTGTGGTTTTTTAATGAAAGAATATTAAAATATTAAATATAAAATAAGATTAATATATTTTTACAAGAAATCTTTTTTATGAACATTGATATCATTGGTTGCAATTATTGCAAGTGAAGTCAATTTTAAGATTATTTTTCAATTCGTAAGTAGCAACTTTTTAGATTATCAGAAAGCATGTTCAAAAAATGAAGCCGAAGAAATAAAAGCTTCCTGAAATTGCCATTCAAGCCTCCGGGAGAAAAGGTCTCTCGAAAAGCTATTTTGTAGTTTCCGAGTGGTCCATTCACGAGACGCGACGATGCAGCTTCTTGCAGCTTTTGCAGCCTGCAAACTTGCGACATTTACTCTCACATTCAGATGCCATCAACGATTACGGCAAGGCTGTTTGGTGGGAGATACAACTTGCAGCTAAAACGCGACGCAACTTTGGTTGCTTCATTATTGATCAACCGACTTGAAGTCATTTTAATAATAATAGTCGATTTCACCTATTTGCAAATAACAAACAAATTTTGAATTAACGCTTTTATATGAAATTATTTTGATTTTGACAAACCAGTTTTGAATTGATTTTTATTTAAACTTCATAAAAGTTATTTCATACATAATCTACAAATCGCTTGCTTCAAAATTCGGCTATAGATTTTATAAATAAATAATATAAGATTTTAGAAATAAGGGTTAATTTTAATGGTTATGGTCCTTAAGGGTTTTCTATCCTTTTTTGAGTTAAAGTTCAAGTTCAAGTTATTTTATTTTCCACAATATTTTAAAATATACAGGAATATCATATATATAATACATTATAAATATTAAAATAACTTAATAGAAATATAATAAATTTACATAAAAATAACAATACAAAATAAATTTGAATGTTAAAACGATTAACATTGTTCACATAATTACAAAATAAAGATTTCCTGTTAAAGTATTTACACACCATATAAATATTTTTTTATTTATTTACTTCACATAAATACTTATGCCAATACATAATGGCATAAGTCGAATGCAGGCATCTCCAATTGAAATCTATATTTAATTATATTTATATTTAAATTAACCGATATTTTGAAATACCTAGGCACTACTGGAAACAATGGTTCAAGAGAACAAAGATAAATAATATATGTTAATAAAAAGATTAATAAGGTGTTTTAATGTGAAAGTGTATTAGGGTTTGAATATAAACATTTTAACGGTAATATATATAAAATGGTGTATGTATAACTTCTGTTCTGTGAGAGTTCCTTTGATATTGAGTATTATGTTGTCTTTATGCAAATGAAAAATGTATATTATAAAAATTGTGGTAATATATTTTTCGATACCGGTTTTTACTGAATCCCATGTTCAATATTATTGTAATAATTATCTGCCTTTTAACAGTTTTAATAAGCGAAAAGATTTGGGTACCCAGGGTATATACGAATGTAATGTACCTTTATATTTTTTATAAACATAAAATTTATATATTTCCTACGGAAGCTGAGAGTCGATGCGATATTTTTCGCGAGTCGTTTTTCTTCCGAGATAAGACATGGACAGGGCGTCCATGTAAATATCCACTTCCTTTAGCAGAGAAGCGCCGCGCAGGCCGCCTGGGTAACGCTTTAAGGTATATATATACTTGAGTGCCAATTAGATTTATTATGTCTTGCTAAGTATTTCATCTCATACAATATCCCAAAAGGATACAGAAAAAGGTAGCTCATATGATACATTAGTTCATATGTTACCAGTGGATGGGTGAAATAACATACTTGGACATGGCTGCAGACAATTTCCTAACTAGATATTTTATATAAACTGCACTTCAAACAAAGAGCTGTCATCTGTGTGGGCAGGTAATAAATTATATTATTTCATCTAACGGCTGTTAAGTTCAGCTAAGCTTGTTGAGACACACAATATGTTTAAACAACAACAAAACGCCATTAAATGATAAATTAACTTTTTTTTATAGTAGGGTATGTAACTCGAACCTACCCCCATATTTCACACCTATATAAAAATTCTTTCTTGTTTGTGATGTAATACTTTCATTTTTTAGTTTTATATTTTTCTTTAAAATAAATAAATGGGTATGTGGTTACAACACGCGCGATAGAAGAATAACTTCGGTAAGCATGTTTATTCAATGTGACAGCTGGGCCCGCCGACTTTAGCCGAATGAGCTCATCACCTCCTCGCGTCCTCTCGAGTGTAGTTTAGTTTAGCGAATGAGTATGTCGCGTTAGATTTATTTATTGCCTAGGAAGGATTGTGAGGGTTACGGATTAAGAAGTTTTACTGTAATAATGCTGCCGGAATAGTTGAGTGACCGATCGTTAGCAGTTAAGCATCCTTTCAGAATATTTTCGAGTATGTTCAGAAGGACTGTAATACGATTGATCGGTAGTGGGTTCCTTGGTGCGGCTATGCGCCAGTATGTCCGCACCCTGAAACGCAGCAAAGACGCAATGTACGAAGATGCCATAAACGGTTTGGTCAGATTATCGCCGCGGCGACTAAACGTTATTTATTCTAAGATCTCTAAGATCGCTTCCCACAGTGGTTGCCGTGCACCACGATAGTCATGGTGAGCCAGCGGAAATAATTCTTAGGGATCCTATTGAAAAGTGTTTTGTTTTTAGTGGGATGGGAAAACATTCTTAAACTGAAGCTGGGTACCATAAATCTGAACCTATTTCTCATTTTAAATATCTACCAGTTCAAATGGTATTATTGTGGTCTCGTAGCGGTCGTGAACCATTCGGTCGTTAAAATATAATGAACACTCCAATTTATAAATAAAACGAATTGGAAGCACTAATGAGAAGTTGAAATTAGCAAACCTTGTTAGCGCGTTCGCAAGTTGGCAACCCTGTGGCTCACTCTGTTCATGCGATGTATGGAGGCGAGCGAAATGGTCGCTTTGCCGTGATTCATGAAAGCAAGTCAATCGTATTCAACCATCAAGCTAACAAGGCGCTCACCTCCATAAACGCCCTTAACAATCTGCACTATTATCCACAAAACAGTATTTATTTAAACATTGGTTTCAAAAAAAGTACAGAAAAGATAAACATGAATTCGTTATTCGTTAAGTTTAAAAAAATGAATACTTATAAAAGGATTTTTTTAGCTTCACGGTGTGCATTGAACAAAAAACTCGTTTTTACATACTTTTTATGATGTAGGGGATTAAGTAATCTGTATAATTTAGTATGATTTTTTTTCGAAATTATTTTTTTGTGAGAACGGTTTATTTGTAAGAAAGGAGCGAAGTGAAATACACATGTGTACCGTTGTGTGGCTTTTTGAATGAAAATAAATACCAAGGTATTTAAAGGGGCTACTGTGGGGAAACCCTAAAGTACAGCAGATAGAGTTTTTTTCTGAAAGGAACCATGTCCCCGATTTTTATTTTATGAAACACTAATAATGTTAAATAGAATATATTTATGTAAAAAAATAGTTATCTTACTGAAGCTATTTATTATGTTGTGGTAATGTAACAATTCTATTATTTAAATTTGTTTTATTCCTAGCTTATATGAAGCATGAACACAGTGTTACTAGTACATGATCGTACATAAAATGTCAATTGTCGATAGTTTCTAGCAAATTTAGAATTATGATCACATTTCGTTTGGAATGAGAAAAAGAATTCATTTCAGTAACAAACATTTTTTTCGTTAAAATTCGTTTTTATGGTACTGATAACAAAAAATATTAAAAATGCAGTTTTACATAAAAACAAAATGTAAAAAAAAGTTATTTGTACCCCCGTTAAAAAACTCACCTCTTTCTGTGAAGCTCCCATTACCTATAAAATATTCGTATTTCTTGTAAATTAGTGAAATAAATTATTTCTTATTATTTACTCAGGTATTGATTATTATTATAAAAATAATATTATAAAAGTTATGATTGCAGTAAAACCAAAAACAATAAGCAGAAAGCAGTTATATGTTCAAGAAATAACAGATTTCCCCTTAGGTCGGCAGTTCCACATAAATTTAGATGTAAAGTTTGAATTGTGTCAGCGAAAATATGGACGAATTCCACTCACCGTACATCCTCGGAGTAGAGCAGAAAACTATCAGAGTAATATTATTGAATCTTTTTAGTTCGAGCGTGATGCGAACTCTACTTTTTTATAGCTACCATGGTATGATGAAGTCTTCTGTCTGGCTTCGATAATAAATTGGAAACATATTCCCAACACACATTTTTTTGCGATCAACTAAAGTTGGAGCATGTAATTACGTATTTTAAAAATCGATAATTATTTGAAAAAAAGTGATTAAGTATCAGATTCAGAAATGTGAATGTGTTTTATTTAAAGATTATTGTAATGTATAAACATTACAATAATCTTTTAATAAAACAACGGATCAAAATAAAGTATTTTTTTATTTATAATTAAAAATGATCACAATAGCTCACCTACTCATAATACTAAATTTAAAGAATGAATTTCACATGAAAGTTACATATTATTAGTAGGGAAATATTGTTAATTTGTTATTTCTATGGTTTACAATAAAATAAAATAATAAAATATTTAGAATATAAAAATGAAACAATGAAATTTTACGTAACGGTTGTTCAATGAAAATTGATAGAATAAGTACTGGCCGTATTTATACGCAAGTACTAGGAATAGAGAGTCGAAGCAGGCGACGATAGTAGACAGGTGAACGACGCGGACAGAAATGTTTATTACCGCGCCGGTGCCGCAGGGCGGGGCGCGCCGGTGCCGCAGGTCCGCGTCGATGCGTCCTGCGACGCGACACGGGAACATGCGCATATTTGTAAGCGGCGCGGCGCACTACATAAGTCCTACGGGCGAATGTCTTGTTTGTTTCCAGGGCTCCTCCTTGTTAAAGTGAAGTCTTTACGGTGCACTCGCCTAAGTGGATCCTGTTCTTGGGTTGTTTGAACCGCGCAAAGTGACGGGCAAACATTTCAAACATCGAGCGTATAAACAGTTCACGATCGTTCAATTTTATGAACACCTAGCTTTTATGATATCATACACAAATATTGTTATTTTGTATCCAATATTTATGGCTATAATAATTATTTTGTAGAAAGGTGACAATGATAATAGTTATTGCGCTTTTGTCATAATTTTTTTAACCCTTACCCGTTTGTTTAAAAATGTAAAAAAAAAGCTATGGAAGCAAATCTGGAGCTCCATTGATGAAGGATGTAAGTGCGACTTATTAAACTTTGCAGGTGAGCGAAAATAAATTTATATTTCAATTTTTCTCTCTACTTATCTTAATTATTACAATCTTAATGTTTTTTTGCTACCATCATTTATGGTATTATTTTTGTTGATATTTTAAAATAGGTGTAGTTTTTGAACGTTAACCCTTTCACATGTTATGTTATGTTATGTCTGTTTGTGGATGTGGGGGGGTTTGCCCCCGTGTACAGCGTCTTTTTCAGAACTATTGTACATTTAAATCCACTTATAGCTCGCCCTCTAGTCCCGTATTGTAGATAAAGTTAAGTAACTTTTTGGGTGCGATGGTTCTAATCTCTTCTGGCTTGAGGAGATGGTTGCCTAGAAGCTGGTATCTTTTGTACATGAGGGGCCAGTTAAGGTTCTGGTTAGCATCCTTATTTGATTTCGGCTTAACTTCAATAGCTCCGAGAGTCTTTTTTGCGAGAATCCTACTATGAGTTCTTTGGCTTGCTTTTTTTTGTCCGGGCAGTTCTTGGCAGTATTTTTGGCTTTGTTTCCAAGCCCAGATTTTTAGCAATTTGCTGGTAGTGCTTTTAGCTATACCGCAGGCCGGTTCCGGGCCTATCATAGTCATGCTCGCACCTTTCTTTGACCCTTCCACATAAAAAAGTTTCTCAGTGAAAAACTATTAATTTGCTGTTATATCAAAATATTTTGAATATACACAAATCTGACGCGCTATTTAATAAATGGTGATTTAACATAACTGGAACTATCATTTATATCATTCTGAAAAAAAGGTATACTTGCAGTCATACTGTTATTTATTTAGGAATTAAGACGGTTACATAAAACAAATTATATATAGGCGGTATAAAATAATCAAAAGATAAAACAATGGTACCAACTTACAAGTATAAAATAAAACCAATTAAATATTTCCACCGAGTGAGTATAAAATCAGCGTTTAACCTAAAAAAGTAATGAGAGATGAATAGAAGATTAGGGAGAGGCAAGAGACATTTTATATCATTTAGTTTTTGATAAGAGTTTTGAACAACAAGGTTATTATAAAATATATCAATTTCTGGGTATTTAAAATTTAAGGTTAGGTTTTAATTTTAGGTTTTAGGTTTTAATCATAGATTATATGTATATTTAATCAGAAAAAGTCTTAGACTCTTAGTCGAATTCCGTTTTAAGAACAAAAAAAAAATAGTAATACGAGTATCCTTCTTCACGGCAGCTCCATAAAATATTTATGATAATGGATATCATAGAGAGAGATAGTGAGGATGCTTGTTTTTGAATAGTGTTGTGCGCAACATGAATACAGTAGTATGAACTGTTTCTCATGCACATCTTTGTATGGAGTTATTCTACGCTTAAAACTGAACAACTTTTGTTCTGCAAGTTTTTCAATGTGCTAAAAAATGTAGTTAAAATGAGTAGAAGAAAATAATTTTAATAATGTGTAAGGTTGTGAGTATGTATGTGAAAGTGTGTGTAAAAGAAAAAGGGAATTTATTTGAAGATAAATTAGATATATACGAGTTTTAGTATTTTAGTTTGCATCAGGTTGCGAAAGTATTTCACTTTCGTAATTACTAAAAAAAGTTTTTGAAAGGTAAGGAATTAACTTCAAATTGAAATAAAAAACAATAAATAAATAAATATTTAAATAGCTATTCTTTTATATATAAAACAAATATAAAATTAAAGCATACAATACAATATTTAGTCATAGATTTCTTTTTTAATTCTATTTTCGTAATAGAAATACATTATATAGTACATAAATAAAATAATAAGATAATATAAGAATTGTTTGAATTTACGTACATAAGTGGATGGCATTCATATATATTTATTTGTAATGTAATTGTCATAATATTTTAACGAAATTGACACATAATGTGAGACGGTCGCTATTTTATAAACAGCACTGCTGACTGATGGCCTATGCTATTTAATATAACTGCCCGTACTTTATTTATAGCTTTTATAAACCACTATGCTAATGCTAAAATATCTAATAATCTTTCATTCATTCAAAAAAGTGATTCGCCCGGTTCAACCTCCAATGGCCGAAGTCACACCGTATCAGATCTCGCTGGAGACATTTATATGACAAGCGGAAATCTGCATTTTTATTGCAAGACTATTATCGCCGATAACACACAGCCTAAAGCGCAATTCTTTCTAATCTGTAAAATTGAGTCCAAAGTCTAATGGAGTCGCAATTAAGAACATAATTCTCCGCCCACGCAACTCTCGAAGATTCGGTTTCTCCACCTCTTCTGTATCTCAACGATAACCTAATCGTTTAAATAATGGAAGTTAATATAAACTCGGACAAGACTTAAATTAAATTGAAGAAATAAATTCAGTTAGTACGAAATTCAGCAAAACTCCTTTACAGTTAATTATATGAATGATTATATAATGTATTTAATTAAACAGCATGGCCAAGTAAAAACATTCTTAAAATATGCAGTAATAAAGCCAAAAATTAAACTTGCGAGGTTTACTTGATAAATAGCAGCAGCAAATTAAAAAATATAGAAAATGGCAAAAAATAAAAATGTATCAACGAGAAAAAAAATCAATAAATTAATTTCTGTAATGACCAGAACTCGCCTGCGTGTATTTGGTAAGCGTGTTTTTATGTCCCTTGTGTGCAGGGCCAGACTTATGTGGGTGTTGCGGGACCACTCAGCACATTTTTTTATCTCTTCTTCAAAAAAGTCTAATTTTAAAATCATAAAACAATACATTTTTTTTTAATACTATAGGTATAAATACATATGCGGCAATGAAAAAAATATTTATAAGGTTAAATATATATATGATATTTCCGATTTCAATATACAATTATTATCAATTAATATTATCATTATTTTAATAAAAAAAAATATTTTAACTAATTAATTAAATGTATTTAATAATAAAATTTTATAAAATAGAAAAAGGATAAGTTCATACACAATAAAATAATAGAATTAATATATATAAAACAAAATATAATTAAATAATAGCTAAACATATTGTAATCTTAATATGTTAAAATAAAAAAAAATATGTATCGCTTATCGCCTATTGAACTGTTGATACAAATAATAATATAATTTCATTTAGATAATAAGAGCAAGGCGTTTTATAGATGTATCAGGTAAAATCAAAAGTACAAGTTCTTTAAAGTTTAAAGAATGCCTATGAAAACCGGAATGATTTCTACCGCGACACGGCTTTGAGTTTTCGATATTGATCAACCAATATTTAATATAAGTTCGTTTGTATTGTTAATGTATTTAAGCGATGTATGTTAATACTATCGATCTAAGTAGTGAGTAGTATAAAATAGGAATCTGTTTCATAATTAATAAAGTATTCACTTTTTTTCTTCACTTGTACCTAAATGTAAATTTGTCGATTAGTTCAAAATTATTTTAGTAAATAAATTACCTTTCCATTTGCATAAAAAAAAATGGCCTTTAAAATGATTGACAATGACTGATAGTTTTGTAATGTAAAAGTAGTTTCTTTTTATTATAAGAGTTTTGTCCTTCATATATATATATATTTATAAGATTTTTGTCATCAAATAAAAGTATCCGCTACCCAATAATTGCATAGCCAATAATTTCTAAATACCAATAAGTGCAAAACGATGACCTTTACAAGGAAAAAACAACTATTGTCATTTTATTATACCCTGAACGATTGTCAGGTTTATACGGTAGACCAGTTTAAGGACCTAGGAGTAATTTTCGACCCAAAGCTTAGTTTCAATCTACATCTAGACTATATAATTAAAAAATCTCTGAAGCTATTAGGGTTTATATTACGGGTGACAAAACCCTTCTCAAACTTTAAGGCGGCTATCGTCCTTTTTAATTCGTTAATTCGAAGTAAACTCGAATATGGTTCTGTCATTTGGAATCCGGTATATGTCACTCAGATAGAATCGAGAGAGTCCAGCGCCTTTTCTTGCGCGCGTTGACCTATCGATATTTTCGTGGAGTCGAACTAAAATACATCCCTACCGCGATAAAGTTTTACGAATGTACCTCCCTGTACGACAGACGCGCGTTGCTCGATCTGCGCTTCATAAACGCCGTTTTCAACGACACTATTAATTGCCCCGATCTTTTGAAATCCTTTTCGATTAATGTACCGTCGTCACATCGCACCCGTCATTACAATGTCTTTAAAATACCTTCATGCTCCTCAAATAACGCTCTGCATTCGCCGATACCACGGATGCAAAGTTATTTTAATGAAACTGTTAACTGCTTCGATAAATTGACTCTGAATAAATCGCAATTTAAAGTGTTCAGCAACGATCTTTTGTGTAAAAATTAACTGTTCTAAATTCGTGTAGTAGATATGTATATATATAGATATAAAATGGTTTTGTTATTTTTGTTATTAACTTTAATACTTTTTATTAGTAGAATCCTATTTTTAGTTTTACATAGTTTTTTATCGTTCCATCATATGTATTTTTTATTTTATATGTACTGTGTAAAATTGTTGGTTTCTCCAATAAAGATAAATAAATAAATAAATAGCTGTGTTTTGAATCAAATAATAAATATCATTATTATTGTTAGCTGTGGCTAGGGTTAAAACAAGGTTCAAAGCTCAACCGGAGAGTGTTAAAGTTGGATTGAATGTAGACTGAAGGATTAGTCGTAAAGTAGGACAAACCAACAGTGCGCAAACGGTTACGAGCACGCGTACTCAAATAAATCGCCCGGCGGCTGCGGCACCTAAATTGACGGCACGGGCGCGCGGCCGCGTCGCGCTGCTAACCGCGGAGGCTGATAGAGCACGCTCCATCCAATACTGCGCCGCCATAATTGGGCCGCGAAGACAGAATCATTGTTTTAATGCAAGTCGAACAGAATTTTTTAAAGTAAAACATTATAACCCATTATTTCCTGGTCAGCAAATAAATCTAATGCGACACGCTCATTCAACTAAACTCGGGAGGACGCTCGGAGGTGATGTGTTCATTTATCTAAAGTTGCTGCGCTGCACCCAGCTGTCACGTTGAAGTTCTTTTTATATAAAGAGGCGTCTAGACGCGTGTGGTAATTTTGAACATAGATTAATGCATTATTATGCAGTTTTGACAATTTTAATCAACTTCCTTATAAAATTACTTTTAACGCGCGTGGTGTAACTATACACACACACTGTTTTTTTATTTTTGTAAAATGTCAATAAAAACATATTTTTTTTATTTTTTATTATTTTTTTTTTGATAATTGGTTTTTTATTTATTTTTTTAATCAAGCAAAAACAACGGGTACAAGAGGTATGGGTTTATTAGTTAAAGACAAAAGAAAACTAGATTCAATATGCGAAAAAACATTCTATTTCGTTTGAAGTAGTAATTAATAGCAATTACTAGATTAAATTACTTGCAATGTGCACAGTAAAACAGCCTAATTACCTAAACACACGTAATTAGATATCGTAAGCAATAGTGAACAGAAAATTGTAGATTTATACATGTAGGATGTGTCTGTATGTGTGGTTTAAGAGCGTGTCAATGAGTACGCGAAATTAACGTGTGTTAGCAATATTCAGTCATGAAGCACTTTTATGTTTAAATGTGACCTAAAAATATTTAAAATAATTATAAAATAGACTCACACTTCTTTACAACAGACCACTTAGGTCAACTAAATCGACCATTGTGTATTCGTATAGTCACGACTGTGTATGATTATGAGCATTATTGAGACGTCTTGACTACGGAAGAGTTGTTCAATATTTATGATGACCTTCGATTAAATTAAACGTTTAATAATGATTAAATATAGTTAAAATATATATATATATATCCGTAATAAAATTTGAGACATATTAATTTTCAAATCATTTTAATTTTCTTGTCTAAAAGAAAACTTAGGTATAAACAAAAGCAAAGCATGCAAGAGCTCCTATTTCTCATTCCATTCGAGTAGAATTTAACCGAGAAAATCATGTTATAAGGCTTTAATAGTCCCGTAATAGTTACATACTTCCCGCGAAACTAAATATCTAGGAAGACGGTAGATTAGGATTTTCAATGCTTGAATAAAATTGCAATAAAAACGGCTCTTGCACCGTGAGCGACCCGTCGGATACTCAATTGAAACTTACACAACAGAAATAATATTAGAGTATTTTGATCACCACCATATATACTATACATACTCCATACATACAGGTAAACAATCTTAAATTCATACCCAATACATTTTCTAACTACAACACATACACTCATTAACATATATCATTTTATTTGTTCTCTTGAGCCATTGTAAATTTTAAAATAGCAGTAACATTAAGTTACATCACACTAGTGAAGTGAAAAAAAGAACTATTAAGGTTTAATTTGGTAAATCGGGGATTAAATAGGAAATAAATAAATAAAAAGCATTACTATTTGATTGCCACACGTAAAAACTATGTTCCAATACTTGAAAAATCCGAAATAGATTTATGGTTATAAAATACTATTTTTATTAGTTAGTCTTAAATTTAATTCTCTATAATATGAGTATTGGATATAAAATTTGATTTTATTTTTATTTACTAAATGGCTTTGTCGATAATTGGTGTATAATAAAATTATTTAACTATCAACGTGGTCGCCATCAAAGTCTCTTTTCTCGTTCGAAGATATACGAACTGAAACTTTTCCAGTTCAATTGTTGATTTATTAACTTTGAAAATAGGTATAGTCGTAAAAAAACTCTTGCCTTATTGAACATATCAACAAATATTTAAGTTTTGTTTTAACTTCGTGGTTTAATTTCTTTAAGTAATATTTTATGTTGTGTAAATGTTTTTTTTGCTTATAACGCAATGGTTTTTCTAATAGTATGAGATTTATACTAATAAAATAAATAATTAATCTAGGATGACAATTACTTCTTATTATCTGCTTTCTATTAGCACTTACCTTTAAACACAATTGTAACCATAGAATAAGTTTCATGGATATGTAATAATTTTTATCAGTATATTCAGTATTCAGTATATTCAGTATATTTATTTTCAAAAAAACAACTATGCAGTTGTGTATGAAAGACATAAATGAGTAACATAATTCAATAAAACAATAAAAGTAAATAGAACGATATAACAAAAGCAAGATACAAACAACAAATATAGTAATTAAGACTAACATACCTACACTTTATACACAGTTATTCAAATGCGTGAAAAGAGATGTATAAACTAAATAGTACAATAATATTATAAAATTTATAGAAAAACAGTAAAAAAAAAAACAGTAGATGCAATACAAATTAAATAAACTTCAATTAAGGTCAAGACTGTACAAAGTTTTATCAATCAGATATTTTTTCAAAGCAGACTTAAAGCTGTGATATCATTGCAATGTTTTTATATTATTGGGGAGATTATTAAATAAATCTACCCCCCTATAAATACTTGTGTTCTGAAATTGTGTTGTACGAGCTTTAATTGGTTGAACATAATTGTTTTTGTGTCTTGTGTCGTGCGAATGAACATTGCTATGTGTAGAAGCCGCCTCTTTCTTTAAGAAAAAATCACAAAGGGTTTCGTAGATGAAGATACCATATATTGTGAGAATTCCTAAGTTCCGAAAGTGTGATTGGCAAGACTCACCTGGGCCTAAATCCAGGATACCCCTCACAGCCCTCTTTTGGATTATAAAAATTTCTCGAATATATGCTGCAGAACCCCACAAGAGAACTCCATATCATAGGTAAGACTCTACAAGTGCATAATAGACAGACATCACAGATGACCTATCCATGCAAGTTCTTATACGTGATAGAGCGTAGCAAGCGGACGATAATTTTGATTTTAAATGGTCAATATGTTTACGCCATTTTAATTTATCGTCGAGATGCACACCTAAGAATTTTGTGCAGTGTGAGTTATGAACAGGGTATCTAATGATTATGTCATTCTTATTAACACTCGAGAAGTTTAAAATAACAGTTTTCGACATGTTAAGAGACATTTTGTTTGACTTAAACCAGTCATCGAGATCACTAAGAGCCATCCGAAACAGCCGAGGACAGCCGAAACATAAATTCTCTTTTCAGTGGTACAGTTCATCAGAAAATTGTACCACATTGTATGTAATTGTATGTATGTGAGAGTTGTATATTAATAAACTGTTAGTTGTATATTAATAATACCACTCAATCATATTAAAAAAAATATTTTGTTTATTTATTAAATATCCATTTAGTTTGACGATTTATCTGGTCCACGTAAAAATCAAAATAGTAAAAATAATTCGAAGGAAGGCTAGTCTCACTAGTAAACTAAGAGCGAGTTAATATTCTTAGCGTTGGCACAACGGCTATGAGTCGTATCGCCAATAATTTCGTTGAAATCTCATGTGAACATGCCTGGGAAGTTCTCAATGAGATGATAAGATCAGAACTTAGCCCAAACAATGCAAACTGTGCAGTCCAAACTGCACGAACTGTAAGATATTAACAGAAGTTGCAGCAGGTATAATCGCCTCAAATGCTGCCTTTATCGACTGCGCAATTTAAAATTTATGGACGTAATTTATAGAGCACTTCGGATTGTTTAATCCACAAATCAAGTCGCGTGCTATAATATAAATGTCCTGGCGATAAGTTTAATGTATTATTGAAACATCGTTGCCTTGAAAGGCCATTGACCTTGGATTACTTCGAGAATCCAACTTTATACAGGTGTAACTAAAAAAGAGGCATCTAGGCATAAGTTCGAAGAGGACGAGCGTATATTTCACATAAATCTATCGCTGTATTTCGTAATACGTTGAAAAGCTTTTAACAGACTTTAACTAAAAAGAATTGCCAAATATATCGAAAAAATTTCCTAAAATATAGGTTTAAAACAATGTACAATATTAGTAAAGATTTCAAGGGAAATCTGACATTCCTATTATATTAGTAAAGTATTTTTTGAAAAAAACCTTTTAAAAAACGCAACGTGGAAATAGTACTAAATTAAATTTTTAAATTTTTCAGGCATGTCTTCAAACTTTGTCACCACAATCTCGAGCCATTTCTCTCCCCAAATACCTACCTAAAATCCCCCAGTTCTTCTTAAATACATATATCGATTTTAATCACTAGGTGATATTAGATAAAATAAACGGTACCTAGGTTTTAATAACATAAATGGTACCTTGAATTGTAAAACACAAATAGCTTAGAATGTTCACATTCCGACTTCTGATTCTTTTTATAGGACGAAACTATAATTTAGCAGATCTCTGTTTTGATGTAATTGTAACGCGTCCTGTATAAACCGGTCACCTTTTGTTTTGCAACTTGCATATTTATTAAGCCTGTCATAAAGTTAATGAGCAAATCTTGTTTGTTTTAAGAGAGGTAATTTACCGGTTTTTCAACGAATTTCTAAAAGACAGTATGTAATTTTAAACTAATATCAAATATGTTATTGACAATGTTAATATCAATTTGATAATAATGAAAGATTGGTATTTTTGCATCTAATTACAAAAGAGTTGGATGCTACTAAAGTTTTTAATTATAATGTTTTTGCGATTCAGTCATTTGTAAACACTGTTAGCAGATGCTGCTAACTTATTTCGACAAAATTTAAAAATATTTGGAAACAAAATATTATTTATAAAATAAAACTTACATATCCATATTAATATTTATTATAATAACAAATTAAAAATGAAACAAAAAAGGAAAAATTAAAATTGAACACAATTCTGTGACTTTTTTCTTGTTTTTTTTTGTGTAATGCAGTGACAAACGTATGTATTATTTAGTTACTGTATTTTTTTTACTAAACACTTAAAAATACTGGCACAAAAAATTTGCGTTCACGCTAGGAAAATTAACATTGAAAACGATAATCCGGCTATTATTGGTTGGCTGATATTGCTGCATTTGCTTCCAACTTTACTTGGATATTGCTGCTTCAGCTTCAGTGACACAGAAATCTCATTGCAAGTAACACCATCACATGAAGTTCAGCTACAAATCACACGGTGATTTTGTAACCGTTTAAGTAATAGGCTATTTTAAAATCGCATTATACGTAACCTCAGTTATATGATTATCGCGTTAACGCCCACTGATTTGTAAAGGTTTATCTTTCTGTATCCTATGCATTGTTTGATATTCAATATTTTAATATTTAATTAAATTATTCCGCGATATTATTTCAATTGCATCTAATCGCCCAAGGAAATGATGACCTAATTTTTATTTAATAAGTTTTTTAAGTGTTATTGTAATAATATATATTACATTTACGTATATATTATTTTTATTTGGCTTCAAATCCGACTATTTATAATAAAATCTTGCACTGTCAGTAAACGATAATGGACGAACTGATTTGTTTTTAAATTTTGGTTTCCTGTTAATAATCGTAATGCGTTCATTTTTGTAATTGCTATATTTAAAATGAGTATTTTTTTCTTACGTAAGAAATTTTATTATCGGAATAAAACATTGAAACTAATTAAAGTAAAGACGAACAAAGAACAAGGACATTCGCATCTAATACATTATTTAACAAAACAAGACATTAGTTAAAACTACTTTCGACAAATTATTACATTCAGTCAACTACTTCTATCTTAAAATAATATCGAACTAAATAAAAAAGGTACAATAAAATTATTTCCTATTCAGACTTACAAAGTACTAATTTCTCTGAGGGAAAAATCGTGCACTTGTCGAAACATCCTCAATCCATATCAGCTGGTTGAATATGCATTACGCAACGCTTGTATTTCAAGCAGTCGCTTAAATCTATTTTCAAATGCAGCAGTCGCAGAGCAACCCTCCCCCCCCCTTCCAACTCATCCTTCTACTTTTCATATCGGATGGGAAAGTCAGTGCAGGCTTTCTCCCCCCCCCCCCCGTGCCCCGCCCACACGTTCCACTCGCACACTAGCACACTAGCACACGGACGTGACGTAAGTAAAAGCTATCTCTTCAAATAAAACTAAGGCTTGCTTCTTAGAGCGCTGAAGTTGGTGGTCCGGAGCGCCGACACGCGAATACGAGAACATTGCCATCGAATCATTTAATTGATTTGATTGTGCGAGTAATTTTACATGCATTTTTGAATTAAAACTTCTTTAGACGCGCTCATTGGGTTAAACTTGGGAGGACACTCGGAAGTGATATGCTCATTCTGCTAAAGTCACTAAAGTCTAGCTGTCACTTTGTTTTTTTTTTTTAATTATATTATAACGCTATTAGGCAGTTGCTGAATAATTTAATTAACTTCCTTACAAAAGTTTTACTTCTAACGCGCTTAGTGTGAACCTATTTTTTTCTTTCTCTCATCGAATTTGGACATTTATCAATTTAACAAATATGTAACAGGTATAGTTTATGTATAGTGACAAATTGTTTTCTTAATTCTTTTGAGGGAAATCGAAGGCGTAAATGAATATTTTGTGAAACTAAATAGTAGAATTACTAGAAACTAATAGAAACGTAAACAATCTTATATACTCTAATATAAAAATATAAATATTATTTATATTTTTTATAAGGTTGGTAATAAATTTATATTTTGCTGATATAATCAGGATGATCATTAATGATCATGATCATATGAACTAGTATTTCACGCATGGAAAACGAAATATTTTGATTACTCTAATTTCATAATTTAATAGTACTCTCAAACGTAGCCAAATAACATTACTCATAAATCAATGATCCTGCTTTTGCTGGGTAAAACGTCGCTTTCCCAACTTCACAGAAATACTTAGATTGATTACTTAAATTTATTTTTACAAAATGTACCTAAATGTAATTGATTTACTATTTTGAAATTACTAAAAGGCATTACTAATGATAAGAATAAATAAAAAATATTATTATTAGCTTTTAACGCAGACGCGAAGGGATTCTTAATGTCACTTGTACTTGTTTATTAGCCATTTAGAGTTAATTTTATATTATCTCACAGCTTGGTAAAATGATCAAGATCTTAATTTATTGACCATTAAAAACAAATTTAAAATTATGATTATAATTAATTTAATTAATTAATTTAATAATTATTTAATTTTATTTATCGTAATAATACTATTATAATAATTAAAGTTTAGTAAAAAAAATAATATGCGAAATATTGCATTGATCCATATATAATTCTGAAGCGCATCCGACGGACGCATCTCACTGTAGACGGGTTATGTGATCATCACCGAAGCATCGGTATTAATTTTTGATATATAAATATATTTATACGCAAACTGCTTAAAGATGGAATGAAAATCGATTTGGTATTATCCGTAAGTGACGCTTTCTGTCAGTGAATCTGACGTCGATAACATAGTAAAAAATGTGCCAAAACCAATTAGCGCACGGCTTACAAATCGGATTCCAGTTTGCTTTTTAGAATGGAATACGCGACCAACCAGCCAACGCGAGGAAACACAGAATTGCGCGACATTAGAGTACAATTGTGTGTTTAAGAGTACAATTACAAATTGCATTTAGAGACGAAAGTTGATGTTTACACATTTTAACCGTGATCCCAGGCAATCATACTTTTTTCTACACGGCATATAATATTCCGTAAATATCATCTTTTAAAATGAATGCCGATCCGACCGTAAAGCATTAAATCAGTTAAACAAAGAAAATATTTATTTGCGGTGAAGAAATGTGCGATAACCCTTACGACGATGTGCTTTACTTGTAGCGCACACTGACACATATCGGGATAATGGCCGTACATGCGAGCGAGCGCAAGACAAGACAAGGAGAGCTCGCTCGGCAATATAGAGAGTTATATCGCAAAGAGAAAGGCCAGAAGGATGGGGTATTTAGATATTCTAATAGCGGCGTCACTGATAACAACTCGCGCGCTGGCTGGCTCGTGCAGATAAGCGTCGCGACGCCGGGCGGGTGAGGGGCGCGGCGCGGCGCGCGGGGGGGCCGCCCCCCGGAGCCGGGCGGGCGGGCGGACGATGGTCCATGATATGGATATTATTTTAAAGGAAGCTATTTATCTTATACAGTTTCGAAACTAGCTCCGTAGAAGTTTTTTGAGTAGTCGCTGGGGCCTGTGCTGTTTGCTTTTCTCGACAGTGAGAGGAGAGTGACTCCGGGGCGACCCGGAACTTTGGCCAATTGTAAACATTTCACTTGATAACGGTATGTAAGTTAACTTTTGATAGATAATGTAATATATTAAAGTGAAACTTTTGACATAATTAAATTTCCATAAATTATATTAGAAAGATTACACTTGGAGTATATTGATTTTTCGGAAAAAGTGCAATGTGTATATACGACTGAGATGAATAATATAATCAAATAGATAGTGAGATTTAAAAAAAACACTTTACGATCGGATTTTAAGATATAATATTTTTTATGTTATCTACCCACAAAATATTATGTAATTTAGAAACTATGTTTGATTCGTTCATGCAGATTATTCACGATAAATTTAAACTTATCTATAATCTACTACCCAATAATTATTCAAAATACAAATAAAATATTTATCGACTAAATCAAATAGATCAAATCCGTACATAGACCGTAAATCATGGCCGGCTGTGCTAGTGCATGAGTTAGTGATCATTCTGATTTTCGTATACATAGCATTCATAGTTGTATGTAAGCACAATAAATGCATGTTAGGGTTAAGCAGCCTGTTCCCGGCACTAACCGTGGTCCTTTCCCTCCTCCTTTCACATCACCCTATTTCCATTGTTTAGTATAAGTTAGTAATAATTCGGCCTTTAAGTTTTTCGTTCTTTTTTATGGCATGAGGCAGAGAGATAGGACCAGACTCGCGGGGTCCTTTTTTTCTTTCGATTAACTTGAGATTATGCGTCAGTGTAAACTGACTAGTGTTACAATATAGTAGACTCAAGCCTCTGCAAATACTCCGAGTCAGAGCTGGGTATGTCTATGTCGTTACTCGTTATATAGTATATTTTATTAAAGGAATAGGAAAGAAAGAATAGACACGCTTGTATATGTTTTAAAAACATAACTAATCACTTTTCTTCATTTAAATTAAATTCGAACGGTCGATGATATTCGACCATCTATCCCATCCCGTGTCCATGTGGTTTCCAGCCCATAAACATATCCCAGGGTGTATCTCACTTTATGGATTATCAGACTCCTGGCTGAAGTAGTACTACATACATTAATCAACCTAAATATAACTGCAGCATTCTACAAAATATTGATAAAATAGTGACAAAATATTGCAAGACATTAAAACTACCTATCGACAAAAAAAATTATGGTGATACAAAAAAAAAATCTCCAAAAAATACTACAAAAAAATGTTGTCGTTTCCAAATTGAGATGTTAAAAACCGATATAGTCGATAGATATTATTAGAAGTAATTTGAGCGGAGGCTCGAATGGTCCTCTTCGATACAGCAGCGCATCGCTTTGCTCTCTGGGTCACAAAGCATCCGCGCGTCGCATCCGGGGGCGCATAAAACAGCGAGCGAGCGCCCCGAAGGCCCTGATAAGGCGCGGCCTGGCTGCCGGCGATAAGGCAGAGCGCCCGCGCTCCCCGGGGACGGCCGTGAAGCTCCCGCGTCCCCCGGGACCTTCCCGAACGCCCTGTGATCGTAATATGTGGTGACAGGCGCATATTCGATTGAGTATCGTTGAATGTCCTATCAATTATTTTCTGCTTAACGGATTAACATTTTTCCTCTTTATAATCTAGAACAATCTTCTTATAAAATATATTCAATTACATGTATCATTTCGTGTGACTAGGTAAAACGATTATTTTTATTTATCACGCTTTAATTTCAACTATGCTTATAATGCTGTACTTTTTCGTTATTGTATTAACATATTTGACAGATCTCCAAGTGGCTTTAAGCCTCCAGAAATGTACTTAATCAATCAAACGTATTCAAATAATTATTATTGATGGTAATTTAATTTTATTAGGGCGTTTATTTATTCAATATATAAATGTAATTTTGTTTGTAAAAATAATAGAACTACCTAAGACATTTGTGATTATTTTTAGGCCCTACTCAACTAAGCCAAATAATATGTTTGTGCTAGAGTCAAGTGAGACGGTGGTAATAAAATGTTAAAAATGGTATGACTATGTGCGGATTCGAACCCGCGCCCGCTGGGTCAATAATCAAAAGCCTTAACCACTCAACTACTACTACTATATTATACCTATGTATTATTTATTACACCTGTGAAATAAGTTTATTCTTTTTTAAATAATTAATAGTTGTTGTTTTTTAAAATTGTAGTTGTAATTAGGTATTACTTTAGTTTACCAAAAAATATGAATATTTGTAAAAAAATTATTGGTGCGCCTTCGTCGGTGGGAAGTTGGCAGCATCTCGGGCGAAACGTCCGGCGCTCTTGCCAGACGAAACTAGGCGCTATCTATCTATCTTGCATCTGTATTAACAGTTTAAAAGTAAATATATTATGTGATTGCATACAATTCAATTCAAATGATTTCAATTGTATGTTGCTCAGTGAAATGGTTATACTTATAAGGTTATAAGAACGATGCTTCTAGTAAAGTCTACTTTAGCACAGGCATTGCCTAGTTAGGAAGTACTTTGCTTAATGTGAAATGAATGTTTAAGTTACTGGTAATAAATAAATAAAAAAAAAATATCATAAAAACAATCCAGTAATTAGGTATATATATTATATATAATCCGATTCGAACCGTTGAACCGATTATTCAGCGTACCTAATAAAATGCCGTATGACAAAAAATAAAGTTAGAAGTAAAAATAACAGGCTGACGTTTTTTTCTAAAATTTTTAACCTATCTTTCTATACTTGGTAGTATTTAAATTGTCTCCGTAATAAAAAAATAATAATTAGACAAATTTAAGTGTAATATTATGTATATGTATATTTAAGTATAATATTAAGATGATATACCTAAACTCCTTAATGAGCCCAATAATGTAATAAATAATTGTAACCCTACTAAAAAAGATATAAGGAACGATGCTATGTCATGAGAGTCTTGATGAGAATATAATATTAAAGACACAAATACATAACAATACTTCAACATTTAATTTTAATAGTATTTCAAAATAAATTGAATAAATTAAATCATGACTTTAGTTAATAACCGAATCAGACAGCAATTGCGTACAGAGAAGTTTTCATAGGGAGGGTCATTAATCTTTAGTATCTTTACGAAAACCTATGGCCTATAGCCTATGGTGTGGTTGACCGATTTAACGAAAGTATGTTCTTACAAAACCGAAGGAATACTTAACTATTTCTTAGGCCTTTCTTTTTCATATCTACTTTTGCTATAGTGTAGTCGACTTTTTGGATAAATGTAAATTATTGAAAGTCTTTTATGATGAATAAATAAATAAATGAATACCTTATAATTTTCTGTTATGATATATATTATTATTTATTTATTTTATTCATAAGAATGTTGAAAAAAAAATGTTTTTTTTTATGACATGTTTTTTAATCTCATTGTTGATACATCGTACTGACAGTAGCAAAATTATAGATAAAAATGTACGTACCTTGGAGTAATAATAAGGCTATAGAGCGCGCATACGAGTCGTACGTCATGTTGTCAATTGTAAGCAGTTGTTCTATGGACACTTGTTTACGAATATATATCTAAGATAGGGTGAGAAATATGCTTGCAATAGGCTAAGAGAGAAAGAGAGGTGGACACTTCATCGTCGCGGCGGGACGGGCTCTCGCTAAGCGTCGTGTGTACGAGTACACCTGTGCTCTACAATAAATTAATAACAAATAGCGGAGATTAAAGAAGTCCGCATTCAGTGTAATAGTATAGCTTGTATTTTTATATTGTTTACCATTATAATGTTTATAATATATCATAAAGTATGTTAATGTGTATTTATTTTGTTTTCAATTACTTGATTATAGAACGATTTCTTATTTATTTTTGATTACCCACTACTATTATTTTTGTGCTTTTTTACTAATTTACTAAGACTAGTACTAATAATTACGATAGCATTTTTGATTGTAATACTATTTACTAATAGTATTTGTTGCAGAACCGCTTTTCAATTTGTCAAAAGTTGGTAATAAACATTACTATAAAAAGCAGTAATAAAATAATATTAATTCGATTAAAATGAAATGGTTCCATCCCTATCCTACCCGGCCTGTACCTTATTTTGTAAAAATTACCTTTTTCACACTCAGTCAACCAGCGAACGGGCTTCTAAGCTTTTTGTTCATCCCTATTACATAACTCTTTATTAATCTAACCCGTCACCTCAAAGGGCCGTCATACAAATTATAAATATAACATACATATTATTAAAATGTCACCTAATATGTTTCGATATCCGTCAAATTCGCGAAGTTCTCCTTACGCCATGGCCACGCTGGAGCGGAGCGTCTTGCGGAGCGTCTTGCGGAGCGTCCAGCGGTGGAAACAAACGTATGGGAATGTACTGGAGTGGCCACAGCTTTTGCGTCTTGCGGAGCGTCTTGCGGAGCGTCCAGCGGTGGAAACAAACGTATGGGAATGTACTGGAGTGGCCACAGCTTTTGCGTCTTGCGGAGCGGTGGCACCAGCGGCGACGAGCGGCGAAGAGCGGCGGGATCAAACGCTCGCGCGCCTCGCCGACGCCAGTTTATGGCCGGTGACGTTTTTCGCGGAGTCGCGAGCGGCGAGCGGCGGAAATAAAATAGTTTGTTGTGTCGCGAGCGGCGAGCAGCGTCCAAGTATGTCGCTCGAAGAATTCATTAGTGCTGTACAAGAAAGGCCTGCAATATAGCTAATATAACTAGTGGAGCATCCTCAACATTAACATAAATATGTTATCAAGAGTTATTATTAGCAATTATTTTATAGTTACGATGGTAATAATATTAGCTCCCTTTTATAAATACAATCCTTGTTTTTACTTTTTACATCTTTCTCATTTTGAACAAATTAGGTAACATTATATAACTAATGCGTTAAATAATAACAATAATTAGTATATGAAAATAATTAAAAAGTTTGTAAGTAAAAAATATAAACATTATCTTTTTTTAAACTATTTATTTATTTATTTTAATGTCATTTACATGCACTCTTATATAATAAATATCAGTAAAATAGTGTTTACATAATGAAAAATTCAACGCAGTTGATATATTCCAAGAGAATAAGGGGTTATTTATCCGTGAAATTCGTAACGTAAGTTATGATAATATTTAGTGTAAAATGTATAAATAAATATTATATTTATTATCAGTATTAAACATTCGTAAGTTTATTTTGTTATTTTTAAATTATTTATTATATCGCTAATATTATGTAGGGCACACACTAAACACTAATAATATACACGCACTAAACATACACACGGGCGACATGCGTAAACACAAACACACATGCACACACGCGCGCAAACTGGTCCCTGCCACAAATGGCACCACACTCCAGGCAGTACATATTATTTAAGTTTGATTTATTAATTTGTTGTTGTCAACCATATTTATGTTTGATACATTTTTTTGGCCATGTAAATGTAATGTTAGAGAATTATCTTCCTGTATCGCTGTTTTGTTCTTTCAAAATAAATAAATAAATAATAAATACGTTGCTTGTACGTAAATTATTAAAAATAACTTTTTTTAACTCTACATTTTTTTTGTTAATTTGTATCAACTCTCCTCAACCCATTTTCTATATTATTAAAAATGAAATCAAATGTGTCTAGCATATTAAAAAAAATATTCTCCGATTTACGTATATCTTCATGCAACGTGTGAAATTCTCCACTATTCAGTCTATTCTTGTTGATTTCGTTTACCCCTGATCTTTGAAACATAATATATTGGACAAAAAATGGTCATGGATCTAAGCTAAGCGCATTACCGCCAATTTCGAGAGAGACGTTGTAAATCATTATTCGTGTGCCATAAATGACGGCGTCTGGCTGAGGACTCGCTGACTGCGCGGGCAATAAAACGCTCCGCAAGACGCTCCGCTCCAGCGTGGCCATGGCGTTAGGCCGCGCTGAGGCGCAGTCGAGGTTGGAAGTTGGAACGTGACGCAGATACGTGTGGGCCGAAAGTTGCGGACGGCGCCCGGCTCAGCCCGAAGACTCGCAGGGCCGCCAGCTGCTATCCTCGGTGGATCACATCAGATCGCATTTACATGCAACGAGGCCTCGGCGAGAGACAATGACGACGTGTTAGCTGACCGACCATGCATAATGCCTTTCATAGGATACTTCTTTATTCTTTCCGCCTAAAAGCCATTCCTACGTATGAATTTAGAGCGGACTGTATGGTTTTTGTACCTAATAGCTTGGCACGTTTCAGGCCAACGCTAATCAAATTGTTTTGTAACAGGTCATCGGGTTTTGTAAATTTGCAAGGAGAGATGCCAGGTAGGTACTTACGGTTTTTGTCGGCTGCCGCCAACTCAGCGAGACTGTCTTTTCTGGCTCGTAGTCTGCATTATTGGTATTGGTAAAATATGAAAAACAAAACTATATTGTAGACATGACATTTTATATTTTTATTATTAGGTAATAGTAATCAGCTTGTTTATACAAACATGCGTATCTTAATTTCCTCCAAGAGTTTTTTTTTTATAGCGTAATTATAATTATATTTTCACGAGAAAAGATATCTTAACATAATACTGAGACATTGAATTAAGAAGGAAGCGAGACGCGGGTGTGGACCGCGACATTATCACGGAGGATATTCGTGCCGCGGCTAAAGAAATAAACTTGTACCTCTCGGCAGAAATCACTATCAGATTAGGTTAAACACACGCCACTAGTTTCTTCCCTTTTACACTGAGTGCTGCACCGTGCTCTTGTGCTGGGCTATTGTCACAACTCGTGACAATAAAATTAAGAAGAATTAAAGGTTGAAATGCTAAAAATCACCAATAAACTAAACAATAAATTAAAAAAAAGAGTAAAATGCAAGCTACTTTATAAAAGTTCTCTCACACACACTCCCTAAACTCATTTCACACACATCCACAATCAACATCAATTATATTTTCATATATACGCTCATTTACATCACACACTGAAATATTAAAATATTAATTATATAATATAGTATGTATTATTTAGATTTAGTTAGTAATGTTAACATTAACTGTTACAATTTCAATAATTATTAAAAAACTAACTTCTACGTACTTGCTCGGATACTTTATGTATGGCGACTAAGAAAATAAAGTTTACCTTAGAACAGATGTTTACATCTAGTTAGGTAAACATGGTACCAGATTCCTCGATACCTAGTGTGCTGAGTTCACGTTAAAGATAAACATTTTATGGTGCCTTTTTAAGAGGAAGCCTGGATTGTAATTAAATAAATAAATATTTTAATATCGAAGCTAACCAATTTATATAATTTTATTGAAAACATTGTTTTTTTATACATTATAAAAAAATATTTACTTCATTATATACTTTATAAATCAAAACCAAGACACGCTGATATAACCCACAAGCTCGATATATGTAAGGCGAACAAACAGACCTACAAAGTACGATATTCGCGAAATCACCATAAAATTCCATCCATCCATCGAAACCCGATTTCATCGGGTCTCAATACTTTCCATTGGTTTGGCTGGCTGACAAAAAGATTATGCATCGATTGCGGTCGGAACGGCGGCGGCCGAGAGACGGCCGCGTCGCCTTTGTGGTCCAGCTTATCTCCGCAGATGCGCTGACTGATGCGTTTAGAAGTTAAAAGACTATTCCCGTATATTCTCGAAGATTTTGATCGAAACTCTATATTTGCATACAGAGGATTGACGCTGCGGTAAGGGAGTAGGAATATAAAAAAAAATGAGTTTGATATATTTCAATTTTGGACTTTGTGCCATAAAGCAAGCACTTTTAAAGTCACTTTCGTAAAAGTTAAGAAAAAACCAAATAGGGCTGACATGACTGTATATCTTGAGACTCTCGGACTATTCTTAAGGTATCCGTTGACATGATTTTTAAGCGTTAAGCTCTTTTTAACCCTCACGAAATGCTTATATAATCATATTTAATAATATTTTAATGCTGGTAAATCGCCTGACAAAATGAAAGACATCATTTTTAACAAAACTAGAAAAGTTTTACTTATTTTTTGATAAAGCATATTTATATAGATACCTAAGGATGTTGGTATAAACCCAGCGTTGTATTTAAATTCTTGTAATGTATTTTAATTCTAAATAAAATTGTATTTTAATTCTCGTATACCCGTATAAAATATTATCAAACATCATGTATCCATTCGATCAGGTAAAGGATGATATTTTAACCAAAAATATAATATAAAAACTATAATATAAAAATATATATAAAGTGTTTTGGAAGGAAACGAAATTAAATATATATTATAAATATACACCGTGTCCCACGATGTTTAACGTAAACTTAAAGGGGCGTTCTTACTCACCATTCTAAGTATGAGTTTAAATGAAAAATAAAAAAAAGATGGCATTTTTTTTTTAAATGATGTAATTTTTTTTTTTAGAAAATAATTTTATAGGTCATATACGAGTACAATTATTTTTAAGCCCTACTCAACTAGGCCTAATGTGCCTCTCCTACTCCTAGAGTCAAAGGAGATGGTGGTAAGGAAGCATTAAAAATGGTATGACCATATGCGGATTCGAACCCGCGACCTTTAGGTTAATATTTCAACGCCTTTACCACTAGACTACCTTGATCTCTGCCTCTTATTCCTCTGTTTACCTGAATTTCCTCTGTGTTCGTCGTAATAAAATGAACGCTTGGCTCGATTTTTCCACAATTTAGGTAATAGGTTCACTTATATTTAGAGTAAAAAACCCCTTTCTAATCTCCAAATCTTATTAAATATACATTTTATTTATTTTTGAGAGATGTCTACATATATCGACACTATTGAAAAAAGCAAATATGTTTCCCCCGTTTGAGAAAAACTTTTAAAATTTTAATTGAAATCGTTTTAATGTTTTAATGTATAAACTTAATATTAATACATATGTTAATACTTCGTAGCATTTTAATGATTTTCTAGAGAAGAAAGTACAGATTGTGTGGATTAGTAACACCTCACTAGGTAAATAAATGCCTGTGTCGAGGTGTTACCTATTTGAAATATATAATAACTGCGAGAGTTCTTTATTAGACATCTGACATATGACATAAATACAATGTTTTTGAAACTTATGACTTTATGGGAAGTAGAACTGCTTTTCGATTTGCTGTATTTTTTAAATTCGCTCAAATGTCATATACCTACCAACCAAGCTAATGTTAAAGAAATAATTTTGGTGTTAAAAGAATGTTATATATTAACCAAGTAAATATTAAAGTGATCATTTTGTGTTGGAGGAAGTCGATTTTGTATTGATTTTGTGTTTTTGTTGTGTTGAATATCATAACATGACACTTAGAATGTTTGCCGTGGGTACGTCATCTGGGTATCCGCAAGGTTTAATTAACCATTGATAACAATGTTTTTTGTTATTATTTGATTGAAAAGAGGCGATTATATAAGTAAATAATATATATATAAATAAATTTATAATGAAATAATAAGGATAAGGATTAGCTTAATAGATATAAAGATAAGATTAACTACACGTGTATATTCTTCTGTAGATATTTTTGTATCTTTTCTGTATAATATTTTCATCCTAATATAACTGTTAGTTTTATGTATAAAAATAAATAATTAAATAACCGAGCTGGTGTCGCAGTGGTCTCATTCTGGATTAGAGGTTACAAATCACATCTAACGGGGGTCTTTTTGACGTTCATGTAAGACTTTAAACAAGTACCTTGTTTATTTAAATATGGAGACTTTCTTTTTTCTGTTTGACTGTTTAATTAACAACAATTATTGCCCAACGAAATCAGAATCGATTAGAATATTCTAGGAACATAAACGGGCGCATAATTAAGGTCTCCAAACACACAAATTTGTCTGATCAGACGATCGCTTAATTGCTAATGGTATCTTTTTAAGGTGCTAGTTAATTGCCTCACCAATTTGGTGCATTAAAATCTGCATAAAAACATCCTCTTTCCCACTCTATTTTATAGCTTATTTAATAGCTTATCTTTCTATCCAATTTCGAAGCTTAATAAGTGAAGTAACTGCATAATCGTTAGGCTATTAGACTACTGTTTCTACCTCTTCATCAGGCTTATACCAGTATTTTGTAAGAAATCGATCATTCGACAAATTAACAGGTGGTAAAATCTAAATTGTTAAAAAACATACCTCCTAAGACGAAAATCACTAATGTCTTACTAAATCAAGGTCAATTTAAGGTAATCCAAATTTAAAACTTCCGCAATTAGCATTTTATAATGAACTATATTATTTTAAATAATAAAACAATAATGTAGAATATACATGTGTATAATTCGATTAATATACAAGTGTATAATAGTGGTTGCATCTCATTTACCCGATCAAAAAAATGGCACGCGTGATCTATGCGCGGTATAAGGTTTGCCTATTTTTAAATTTTATGTGGATATTTATGTAATATTTATTTTGTTTGTCTTTAAGAGGTTAAGCATTTTTATAGGAATGTAATTTTGAAATGATTAAAAACTAAATAAAAAAAACCAGTGTGTGTACTTAAGGTTACACCACTCGCGTTAGAAGTAAAACTTAACGTGACAGCTGGTCGCACCGACTTTAGCCAAATGGGCGTGTCACATTAGATTCACTCCCTTCCTAGGAAAAGTTGTGGACGGTAAAAAGTTGTAATTTAAATTTGATCTCATTTAAGCTTTCTCAAATCAGACGGATGAAGCGATTTCTGAGTGACAAGCGAGTCGTGTTGGTTGGCAGCATTGCGACGACGCGACGTGCGCGCGGCCTCGGCGCGATGGCACGTCGCGATTGCGGACAGCCGTCCTTGTTTTGACTGCCAGCTAATGAACGCAGATCGTCGATAGTTTCACATGTCGGATAGTGCACGCATTTTTCACCATCCGATAAGCGAATTCTCGTTAGAGTTACGCATCACAGATGACGCCGCCGATAGGCGCACCGCGTTGAAAGAGCCCTCGTTCTCGCTGCCGCCCAGCGGCCGGCGCAGATCTTATCGCGCTAATCCGACATCTTGAGCAAATTCTTCGATGGACGACACTCGTTCCTAGATGCGATCGCTCGCGTAGCTGTTCTATTTACACAAAATTCATTTAAACTTTTTAATTTCAAACTGAAACGGGATGAAATATTGCAGTCATTATGCTGAAAACATATTTTTTTTAGTTTGAATATGGCATAATATAATAAAAAATGTAGTAAAACTGAACATTAAATAAGCAAATTAAAAGACATTTTCATCTCCTCCATCCATTGCCATTACCTCATCACTGAGAATTGATTTTTTCAACTTAAACACATTCCACAGTCTTTCACGGCATTTTGCACTCGGTAATGCAGTAACGATCTGCATCAATGCACATTGCTTATCACTAAGAGCCTTTCCAGGTTGTAGACGCGTCTACGGGCAACGTGGCCGACAAATTGGAGGATACGTTGCGAGAAGATTGTTGAGAGACTGGCCTTAAGTCCTAGCTGGTGCAAAATGGAAATATTGGTACGTTTTGCAGTCCAATGGTATTCACAATATCCTTTGCACTTTTAGTCATTCCAGCTTTTCTCCTGATTCTCGCCTAACAGTCCACTTTTTCGGCAAATTTCAGTCCATTACAACATTCAGAACATTGACTACATCCGTTTTGGAAATTTGATTGTTCCGGTCGATGATTCTAATATTATCCTTCTTACTTGTTTTTTTCATAATAAGTTGTGTCGCTTGCAAATGGGGGTATTGAATTACTTAAATAAGCAAGATAAATTACACAAAAGAAATTAAACACGCGTATAGTGGTCGGTTTAAACTATCCCTCGTACCCCTCCCCCTCCTAACCCTCCCCTAATCTAACCCTCGTTTTTTTGTTATTATTGATGTTTGACGACAATGAAAAGCTAAACATATTGACTATTTATTAGATGAGAAGATGCAAAATGATCAAAAGCATTCCAATTGTAAGAATGCGTATTTGAAGCATTGAAAAGGACTCGCATCGCCAGGCGACGTGGCTTTGCGGGCGCCTGTCGATGCGAGCGATGCGGTCCAAAAATGGTCACTAATAAATATTTCGGCTAGTTGTAAATCAAACACGTTATCTGCTGGAATTCACCCGCGGACTTCGCGGACGGAATCAATAAAAATACATAACGCGATATGAATGCCCGCCCGCATCGCAAAAAGCATAATAATAGGTTGCGCTTCGGAGCGCGTCGAGCGCCGAAAGGCGGCCGCGGATGGCTAATGGGTCTTCGCGACGCTCATTCCGCGGATAGAAGATGACAATCTTTAGAAAAATCTTAACTTTACGAAAAGGCGAAACGCTGCAAATACAAGATATAAACAAATAGAAATATGAAACCTTAAATTCACTTCCAAGATTAACACGACCCATTGAAAACAGATCAATATAAAATAATCTTTTTTTTTTCATTTTATTATCCACGAAATACAATATAAGACAATATATTTAGAATACAGTACAATTTCATCTGACCGTATGCAAACGTAATTATTGCCATGACTCCTACATATACAGAGTATGTAACGTGTATAATAAACTATCTAATAATAATAATGTGATTGATATATTTATTTGTAATTTGAGTGAGCATCAAATTTCTAAATGTTTAAATGTCTAAAGTCCTTTTTGTCTATCTACCCTTTGTTAAAAAGTATATGTTAAATCTTTGTTCGTTAGTTTTCGTTTTTGCGAATTACTGTTGTTGCACACTAAATTATACTTTAAACAGTGTAAATATGTAAAGGTAAACATTGTTATATATAATGTATTTGTTTCTATGCATTTCTATGCATAATGTATTTGTTTCTAATTAACTGTTTATTTGCCAAATAAAATACATAAAACAAAATAAGAACATTATAAGTATTTATTTTCTCGAAAACCACGATGAATTTTATTAATTAAAAAAAATACATAGAGTTAGAGTAACTAATAGACAAGAGGAAATTAATACCGAAACGTGCCAAGAAGCAGCAAGCTGGGTTAAATGCAGGCCAGCATGCGTTTTGTGAAAATGTTCAACTTTCACCGATACTAGTTGACAGGTCACATACAATAATGTCAATGTTTCATTAAGCTATAAAGACATGATTTAAAAAAAGAAACAATATTAAAAACAGTGAAAATGAAATGATTAGGATGTATAATGAGTGAGAATGATGAGCGAAGTAAAAATTTATGAGTATTTAAAAGAAAAATAACTTACTTTTAATGAACATGTCACATAATGAATTGTGTCACATAAATATATCAATGACACAAAGATTGCTCTTGCTCTACCATTATTTTATCAACGAATGTCCCAAAAGGGGGTATAGAGTGCGTGAGAAATTTTCCAAAGAAGGTCCCATTTTTGGGTTTTTCGCTTATATCTCGAAAATGGTGCGTCCTAGGGAAAAGCTACATGATTCGGAAAAATGGAAATTTTCGAAAAAGAAATTTTTCATCGAACATTCCTTCATAGTGTTTTTTTGAGGAGAAATTATAGAGAATTGCTTTTTTTTAAATTACTTTTTTTATCATATTTAAAACACAAGTTTCCATTTTTCAGTTAACATGATTTTCGTCTGCTGCATATAAGCGACAAATCCCAAATTGATTGGATTACATAATTAATAGTGTTGCATGCTAAAGCAATATTTAACTTTGTTTGCCTTCGTAAACTTGAAATGCACCTTAACCTTAAGAATCGCAAAGAAAATTAACTGTTGAAAGTAAACCTGTAGCCTCCCTCGATAGCCACATTCGATACCAACAAAGCTATTTTCTCTTGCTGAATTGAAAATACAAAGACAGAAAGAGAAAGGCACAGACAGTGTTATTCTGTTATTCGTAAGGAACCAGCGAAGAGGATGTATTGAATAATACAAGCGGCACATGTCCTCGTACGTGTAACAGTACCAACCCGACGCGATAAAATATTGTGGCGGCGGCCGGCCACCAGATGGCAGGGCCGATAGCCGGCGGGACATGTCAGCGAAAATTTGTTACGACCAACAAAAGAATGCTGTATTGGAGACGCCCACGGAGCCTTATCACGCGGGATGGGTTTAATAGAAAAACGAACATCCATCCACTGCGGGCTGCGGGCTTATTTCCCTCCGAGCCTTGCTTAAAAAATAATGTATTCTTCGATCGGCGATAAGACAGGAGATTTATGTCTTACAGATATGACAAAAGGCTGTTCTCGTTTGTTATTGTTTAGGTCAAAAGACAACGCTCGCTGAATAATACGTGTGGCGGGAAGCGTCACATTATTTTTGATACTAGAGCTTGTCACTTGTATGTGGGAAACGAAACAGTACAAATTGCGCGTAGTTGAAGGAATCGATTGAAGACCGGTGTTACTGGATCATTACAATAAAATAAAAAGTATTTAGTTAATAACGTTTAGTGTTTAGTTTAGACTGTATTTGCTATAAAATAATATTAATATGACAAGTATATATGAGAAGGTAAAGATTTAAGGTTACGTAAATGTTGTGAATTTGGTTTTATAAAATAAGCTTAAAAAGCAATTAAAAAGAAATATTTACAATAAAATGTATTAAAACATAAAAAATTATGTGCATTAAAATTAAGAAGCTATTAAAATTATCGGTTTTGTTATCTAAATAATTCCTAATTTTTAATGTAATATTGATTTACATGTGTTTTCCTATAAAAAATAAAATAAATTAAAACGTAATTAAAAACTCTTATAATTAGAGAGTTATAGATATTTTACCATAAAAAATATATACAGAATGTCCCAGGACCATTCTGAATAATTATTTCTTCCAGACACAATTCCAAGGGGGCTCTTTTAAGAGGCTCGGGGGACACAGTAGCAAATAAATAAAAAAAATAAAATTCATTATCAATTCAAGTTAATTATTAATATTTGATTTAGGAAAGGGTGCTATCGGGTTATAAGATAACGGAAAGATCCAACTAGCAGAAAACAAAATTGTCAAAGGCTTATATTTTTTATTTACAGAAATATTGGCGGTTTGTGTATGGCGGGGGCCGTGGACATTTTTCTCCGGGAGCCCCTAGTGCCACCAGTGCCACAGGAAAACACAGACCGAATGGAAGACTTAAGGGGTGTTCCCTATTAAAAGTAATAAATTATATAAAAAAAATGAATTTACCAAAAAAATAACGTCGATAAATTAACGCCAATTATATCCTCTTCGCTTATCATTCTCACTTATAATATTTATTTATTTACTTTATTGTTGTTTTAAAAATAATTGCTATGACAAATATATCAATTATTTTGGGCGAAACTCAACCGGGCAAAATCACAGGACACAGGGTCAAATCAGGCGTTTAGGATATATCAAAATCATTAACTACGTTTCTCTGTTTTGAATATTATTTCTTTACCTTATTGCAGCTAACGTATTAAATAGTACACGCGAGAAAAAAAAAATACAGACCTGTATTTAAAACAACGCGCAAATTTTCATGTATTGGGGTGGGGCTATTGGATATATTTTAGCATTCATTTTTAATTTTTCATTACCTGTTCTAACGCTATAATTTATTTTAAAGGTTATATTTCTGTCCTTATAAAATTTGCAAAGATTCTTTAAAATTTGTCTACAAATTATCAGTTTTTAGGAAATGACCCAATAATAATATATGATGTTAAAATATATATCTATATATAAGTATATAAAGAGAAAATTGTATACACCCTTTTTAAGCATATTCCTCGCACGGAGGAGTGAGAGATTTGGCATAGTAAAAGTTTATATAGAAAAAGAGTGAAGAAAGCTAAAATGTATCTATAGTATGCCTTACAAATACAATAAATTAAATAAAACAAAGCGTTTATACTACTGACAGCAGAATGACAAAATGAGTTTTGAGCTGTGAATTTTGTGTAATTTCAAATGTTACTTATTCGAAAGTCTGTCAATGTGAATACAGTTAATGTCAAACAAAATAATTAATTATGTCATCTTATACCTATATAAATGTTAAGTTTAATTTTTACATGAATAAATTAAAAACCCACAATAAATTGTGTCTAATATTTAACTGCTTCTATATATAGTATTAAAAAAAATACAAATACAAGCTGTAATTGTGTTTTTTTTTCAACTGTTACAAACATTAATTTTTAAATTTCATAAGTATTACAGGGAATTAAGGCAAACAGCACACGCTAATGACTTATTTGTACACGCTCGCAGCTCGCAGTAATAGAATAAAATTAAAAAAAATATATATACAATGATTATAAATTATTATGAAATATTTAGCTTTTGTAAATCGACATTTTCAGAAAAAAAAAAATGCTAATGGAGGATGTTTAAAATGCAACTTCCACACATTCGAAAATGCATTTTTAACTGAAAGATGAAATATCTTTACAATTATTCCATCTCCATTACAATTATTATTTTATAAATAAAACAAGAATGGTTGTGACATCTGTAGCTATCATTAAATATATACACCTTCTATACATTGTTTAATTGTAGTGAATTATTTAACTAGAACCTAACGTCTTACAGATATGCCCTACAGGTGTCATTAAAAACATCGTGTGGTTTCAACTTGTGATGAAGTGAGGAGATTAAAAAAAACATAAGTATAACAGTATGATGACATTCTTTTAGTTCATCTTAAATTTTAACACCTGTTCATTATTTTTTTTGTAAATTTTGACGTGCGGCCAATAATGAAACCATTCCTTTCTATTTACATCAAAAACATATCGACCGATAAATGGACCTTCAT
Organism: Neomicropteryx cornuta; assembly: GCA_020383195.1. Classification (NCBI taxonomy): domain Eukaryota; kingdom Metazoa; phylum Arthropoda; class Insecta; order Lepidoptera; family Micropterigidae; genus Neomicropteryx; species Neomicropteryx cornuta. The sequence continues at coordinate 12,359,049 of JAHKQU010000012.1, forward strand.
CATCATCATCAACCAATCGTTCAATCCCTAAAAAGGCAAACCCACACAAATCACTATATTTTTTTTCTACTTAGACCTACTTGCATAATGCAGCGCCTAAAACCCTAGTGCGTAAGTCTGACTATAAGTGGCTAAAAAAATTGTTTAAATTTTGCTATTTTTTTAAAAGAATCATATTTTTTTGACTTAAAACTCCCACGTTTGTAAACTTTTGTAAAAAATGTAGATATGAAAAAAGATAATGTATATTAAAATATTTTTTCGCGAGGATGAATGAAAATTTACCCTCAAGTTCGAGTTGGGAAGATAAGCGACCAAAACTTTGCCCGCCGCTTGCATCAACGTGAAAAATTGACAAACTATTTTTCCGTCTACTGGGCGCCTCAGCTCGACTCACTTTAAACGAACAGCCCCGAGCAGTTTAGATAATAAAAATTTCGCTGCTGGGATTAAAAACGTTCGAGCTTATTTGTTAATGTAATGGCGCGGTATTTGTCATCCGCAAAGTACTCGCCCAACTTTATTAGTCAGTCCCGACCTCTGTGAAAGTCCGCTCTGATGTCGAGTGGAAAATTGTGATTTAATTTTACACTATTAAGGTTCTACAGTCTGAGTAATGATGGAGGTGGGCAATCACAAGGTATTTACTTTGGTAGTGAGTAGAGTAATTTCATTAACTTAAAGTTTAATACGTTTCAGTAGCGTTTGACGTTTACAGAGCATACTGTGAGAGAATTTCGTTAGATATAATATTTCGGTTGTGTGTTTCGGTAGTGTATCATTTTTTATATTAAAATAAATCATTTATTTTAATAAAAAAAGATGCCCCAACCTGAACAGGTATCCCTAGTTTTCGGGGTATCAACTATTTATAATAATTTTATTGTTGTAAAATTAAGTACCCGTTTGAATAATATACAAAATCTGTAAAGTTTGCTGTAAACAATGTTTCAAGTAAATATAAATTGAAATTAAGTAGAGGAAAAAAGGAGAGAGGGAAGGGAGACAAACAGATATTTAATTATAATTATAACAAATCTACAATAATAATTAATTGTGACAAACACAAATAGTAGAAATTATATGTAATATAGGAAGTCAGTGTTCATCTGAGAATAATTATAAGTAGACGGACGGTGTTACCAGCTAGCAGCGAAAGTAAAATATTAAGCACAGCCTTCCGGCCGAACAAAAGAAGTCTATTACTAGGCCCGCCGTCAGGCCCTCGAACATTTTTTGCGTCGCCCTTATCCGGGCCGTCCCCGGGGCGTCAAATGCGGCGGCTCGGAGGGGGAGCGGGGGGGGGGAACGGGGGGGAGCGTTATCTCTACGCCCGGAGAACATATCCCTCAGTGCAATTAATATCCGCGCCACTCAGATAACTTCCGCCACGAGAGCGGACGGAAAAAAGGAAAGGTCGCACAGACCAAAAGGTGTCACGTTACACAAAGGCACCCTGGACGGCAGGCCAGCTAGGGAAGGCTGCCCACATGAAATTTCGACAGTCCATTTTTTGAAATTAAATAATTGTATTGTTTATAAATAAAACGGGTTTTTTTTTTTATAATAAAGTAGTAGGTATTACCTAATTATTTTTATATATACACTATTTCTCAAATACATGTTTCGTATCCACATGAAAAAAAACATCCTACAAAACAATACTTATTTTCAAGGATTTTTTTAATGCTAAGAACATTATGAAAAAGTTTATTATATATATATGAACAGTATTAAAAATGCTAAGAACATTATGTTAAAATCAAAAATATTTATGTAGGATCTTTGATATAAAGCTTTAGTCGAAGTGTAAAAACTGCTGAGAAACTGTATGTAATAAAATTTTGTCATTAGGTAAGGGAAATGTGTATCAATCTTTTTATATGAAGGGGTTGTGTGATTCGACAATATTTTACACTAAAGAGAGTTAAAATGTGAGAGTTAAAATGCATTTTTATAAAACTCAGCGCTGGGTTTAAACCGACATCCTGCGCTCTCAAGTACAGGACCTCTTTAGAACCTTTATAAATAATATGCTATCCAGCACTTTATCAAATAATTAAAAACTTTTTCAAAATTTTTCAATATTGTCAAAGATTATGTCATGTATATCTTTTCAGGCGATTTGCCGTTATTAAAAAACAATCATGAAATATAAGTCAAATATATATATATATATAGATAGATTCAGATAGGCTACTTTTTAATAATAATAATATTAAAGAAAAAGTCGCAGAAGAAATTATGATATCAGATGGAGACAGAAACCACAGGTACTTAATAAAAACAATAATTATTTCACAAAAATAAAAACCCGAAAAATCATTGTCATGGGCAGCCCTAAGTTGCGAATTAAGCCCTGCCGGTTTGTACGGTGTGTAGAAAAGGCACCGATAGTGAATCGCACACGAGTCCATACAGCTCACAGCTCTATCCACGTGCAGATTATTCTCGCTGTTTGTACGACTCGCTCACACAATGATTTATTATTTTTATCAGCGAAACATTTCCAGAAGAAAAAGTAGGAATGAATGAAAAAGTAGCTCCAGCGCGGCTTCGACGCTTTCCAGGCGAGGATAGAGACTGCAGATTACCTGCGAGGGCCTAATGATCTGTCATTAGAGCGGCACCTACACCAGCGCGGGGCGCCTGGGTCGGCAGGGGGGGGGGGGACTGCTATATAGACGAAAGAGAACGAATCATTGTTTCGCATAGTGATCGAATTAACCTGCATTCATTGAAGTGAGGAAGGACTGACTAACTTTATCAAAGATGTGTATAACTATAATAATATTTTTTCTACCTATTTCAAGAAATTGAACTGGATGTGCAAGATACAGTACTTCAGAGCAACTGTCTACAGAAATGAGATTTTATAATAATAAATATATATAAAAAAAATAAAATAAAAATATTATGATAATTTGGTATTACATATTTTATAAACTCTTAGTCCTCAACATAGGGCACCTTTTATTCGTTTATCTTAAGGTCGATACCTTATCTAGTCCGTCATTCGGTGACGCAACGGTGTTTGGTCGAAATATGTGATTACGGAGTAGGATTATTTAAAAAAACCCGTAAAAATGATAAGAATTCACAGACACATTAAGAGAATTATTGAGAGAACTTAACACCAAGATACTAGCTTAGACAAATGATTTTGACTTACCGGGATCACCACATATAAATAATTGATTATTAATTATTTTGATACTTGTAATATCATATCATAGAGTATATTTATATGACTATTGAATCTAAATCTAACAAGCTGTATTAACTTTTAAATAATAATAAGAAATTGAAATATATATACAAATAAATTCTCCCAAATGCCAAAGAAACAAGATGAATTACCTGCAAAATAGAATAAATGACTTTAGTCAACATTCAAATGATGTAAGCAATAATTCATAATTATCGTTTATCAGAAGTGAGGTTATGAAAAACTCATATAAAAACATAAACAGGCATAACATGAATTTATTTAAAGTAAAATAAACCTCTGACAATCAGAAAATATTTGAAAAAAGTCATTTTTATTAAAATTGGAACAATGCAGCGTTCGCGATTAAAATGTTAAACGTTGTCGTATCTCGATGTAACAATAATATTTTACAGAGTAGCGAGAGCCGGTGGCGATGGAAGTAGCTGATCGAAATCATTCTCAGGATTTCCTCATATCCTTAATAGCATCCTTGAACCTATAGCATTGTAGTTCAACGAGGACTACCAAGGGGACGCCACGTGTCACCACTACAGAACAAACCCTAATCCTGTTGACATCAACCCTTGTGCCTCCATTTTTTTCTGCGTTGTTTTAACGACACTCATTAAACTAATATAATATGTTATATAAAGAATATTTTTGTAAATTAATGTAGTTATTAGCATATTATAACGGCTGAACCATAAATAGTGTAAACTAGGGGAGATGGTAGACGAAATTTTTCGTTAAAAAAGTTATAATAATCAATATGAGAATGATTCTAAATCGTTTTAAATTTTGTTGGTTTCAGGCATGATACTGGAAAAATAGTTTTATATTATTCAATTTTTTTTTTTACAATATTTACGGAGCATCCTATATTTATGATTTAGTATTAGGCAGTCTATTACTCGTTCATTTGCACCAATATCCACCGGGCTAAAATCAACTAAACGAAAAAAACTGAAAAAGAAAAAACATAGGGTACGTTTCTTATCTTCTGTGAATATTTCCTTAATTAAATGATGTATATCGATCTTCAAACTTGCTTTTAAAAGAATATAGAAACTGTTACCTATGTGACCGTTCAATATAACTGACACTTATATACGCCGCTAAACTTAAAAGTGACCGCTAACTATAAGAACTATGCGCTTTTATTTAAGTGGTGCACTAAGGTGACAATGTATAAGGTCTCAAATCATTAACCTTGCATTAACCACTAATACAATAGCTAATAATATCACCAGAGTGACATTTGTGTTATTTAGATTACTTAAATAAACGGCTGAGTAGAAGATCTTTTAATAGAAATGACTTTGAATTTTACTTTAGATTTCTTTTATCATTATGGTTGATCGAGATTTAAGATCAAGATTAAATAAAAACAATTGAAATCAGATACGAACATATGCATGAGATATGTGATATTCCGGAATTGCTTCTCGGCTGTCAGCTTAACTTATTATCTTGACAGTCGTGGTTTCTGAATCGATGCATTGGATATAATATATTTTTTTCATATTGTTTTATATAATCGAGCATTGTAAATTAAAATATTATGAAACTTTAGTTGCAGTCTTCTGATTAACTTGCAAACATTTATCAATCAAAGTTCAAATTAAATTTAATTAGTAGCCTACATTGCTTACGACCTTTAGTTAATTAGACGCTAAAATACAATATTACAAAGTTTATAAAATTATGCCAAGCTTTTAAATTAAAGTACTCCTAAATCTTAATGTTACCCCTTGTTAATATTTTTAATGTTACTCATGTTGTCATCTTTTTATATTTGTTAATAATAAATAAAATGTAAGTGTTACGCATAACTCATAATGAAATGTTTGTTTGTGAGGAACGAATAACTACGACTTGAGATTATCGAAGAGAGCTTTCGTATCTTGTAGCATGAGTCATTTCAGTGTAAGTATTCCCATCTAGTCTTCGCGTATCTCAATAAAAAGGTCTTCATACAGCGGAGGATGTGAGATGCTTTTAAGCGTCCTCGACAAGGGTCTCTTTGTCTGCTGCTCGTGTTTTTTCTTCCGTCTCCTTCTCTCTCTGTGATACATACAAGCTACTGATTAATGTCGGCCGATAACCATATCCAATATCGTCTTGAACAGAACATTAACGAATGTTTCATCGTTGCTTTCAAGATGATAACATTACTTCACGTAATACAGTTTTCCTCATTCCATAATTGTAAAATACGCGGCAGAGTATATACGATACCAGATTATACACGAGTAAACTGTTAAACGGGTTATTCGATAGGGATAGATCTACATTTTACGGAATTTGACAGGCGCCCGCAGGAAGTCGAGTGGAAAATAACATTGCAGAAACGCCACGCGTTAAGAATGTTTGAAATATTTTCTTAAAAAGTATTAGGTCTCAAAAAAGTAAATTTTAGCGATAGATAAAAAAAACTTTAATCCAGATTCACGTTATGCGTCCGAAAACGTATGAAAATTAACGCATAATTAGAACAATTTGCGCCTCTTACAACAGCAACTTTGTGTTTGTCACCTCACTAGGCAAATGCCTGTGTCGAGGTGTTAGCTATTTAGAGTAAGGGTAAGGGTAGAGGGGGTGTTAGTAAGGGTATATAAGAATGCGAGGTCCATATTAGACATCTGACATATGGTTTTTTTTAATATAAATATTTCTCATTTATTTGTATTCTGACATAATTAATTTGACAAAGAAATAAAATTGTAGTTACAAATGAATATTATAAATGCACCGGGAGCGATTAGCACTGCTACATTTTGTGGCCTGCCTTCTTTACTAGACTATGTCTGTACTAAGGAAGGCAGTGTTATATTGTGCTACAACTAAGAAAGTCAAACCGTCAATGCACCTATAGAGAAATATGAAGATATCTATTTGTAAGAAAATAAATTAAAATATATAAATATATATATAGAATGTTTATGTTCAGACAAATATGTCTATATACGCTCGTATATGAATAAATACATTTAATATATATACACTATATATAACACTTCCATACTAACACACACACATACACATAGGTATATATTATACATAAATAGTAAAATTGTATAATATATTGTTTAAATACCGTATTTTGATGATTCCTTACGTTTTAATAGACGTTCGCCGTAAGTTTACTCGTACATTACTTATATAAAAGTCTGACAGTATTGACATTTGGAAAATTCGAATGCTTTCTAATATTTTTACAGATTGAAAATTTTCAAACAAATTATATGGTCAGAATGTTAAAGAAAAATTAATACCGAAAGCACAGATAGTTGCATCGCTTGAGGTAATGCACGCTGGTTTAAATACAGGCCTGTATTTTATGAAAGCTTTTCACTCTCACCTATCTATCTGTGCGCTTATGCAATACGGTCAAACTTTCATTAAAGTAGTAAAAAAATGATTTAAAAAAGAAACAATCATTATGAAAAACAGTATAAATATATATATATCGATTTGAGAACTTTCTTTCTTTTATCGTTTAAAAATAAATAGAACGAACACAAATCTTATATTTATACCGTTTTTTCGTAAATATTAAAAAATATAATGCAGTTCAGGTAGAAGGGAGGAGGGAGGAGAAGAGTTTAAATTAATAAGGTAACCATACAATTATTATGAATAAAGTGAGTATTTCAGTACGTTTTATCATAATATTGACAACGTTCAAAAAAATGTTTTTATTTAGTTGTTTTTTATGTAACTAACTATCAATGGATTGTCAAATAATTATATGTTTGACTGAAATCCCGAAATAAAAACAAAAGGGCTCAAACGACTGAGAACACGAGCAGACGGATTGGAAACGTGAGTAAGCAGGACCTGTCGAGGGTGGTGGAGGGGCGACCGGCGAGCGCAGGGGGACTGGAGGGGCGAGCGTAGGGGGGGTGGAGGGGCGAACGACGAGCGCAGGGGGACTGGAGGGGCGAGCGTAGGGGGGGTGGAGGGGCGACCGGCGAGCGCAGGACGGGTGTATGAAACGGCGAAAACAATCACACGAGCGAGACAAGCATTAACCTTTTGTTGTTCTCTTTAGCGATACGAACAAAAAGCCTTCGCTTTTGCAGTTCGTGAAGGGCCGAGCGTTTATCTGGCGTCTGATGTTACTTCTTACGAATTTTGCTATCGTTTATAGAGTTAAACGATCGGGATTGTTGGAAATGACAGTGAGCATAAAAAATAAATATGGCACATTACCTAAATCATTGAATCCCGCAGCCAAGATCTTGAAATTATCATAATGAATGTCTAGCGACAGGATGCATTACGATTTTTCAAATTTATTTGCATTTTTATAATGTTTTCATTTTCATAGTGTCCACTCGCAAAAAAACAGCCCTATTTTCCGTAAGTACCCCCTGCAGATAATTTGTTAAAAATAAAGGGATAATTATATTATGTAGCTTCATAGTAAAACTATAAATGTTTGAAAATAAAACGTTTTTAATATAAATATATATTTTTGTGCTTAGGGTTGCAACCACAAAAAAAAAGAAACCACAAATTCTAACAATGACTTAAAATAAATAATATGACCAAGAAGCCACTTTTCACCGCAGATCAAGGGATCTGCTCTAGGATGCTTGCCAAAACAAGACGTACGTAGGTCGCCCATTAGTTGTCCTATTAATTATGATGTTAAATAAATAAATAGTATAGGGCCAAAGAATATTTGTGTTTTTTTTTGTATAAACAATAAAATTGATATTAAATTAATTGTTGCTGGTATAACCAAATTTATATTGACACCAGATATAGGGTTGAGTTTTATGATACGGAACCCTAAAAATTGCCATGTCAAAAGAGGAGGTCGACGTCGGTTAGGTATTCATTCAACTCGGTCCGCCATTGTCGTCTGCATGTCAAAGTTCGAAACACGGCGATAGCAGCTCAAACTTTTGAGAGACGCGCCGTCGAAACATAATAAGTTATGTGTGAACCAGTTATAGGAGGGCGGGAGAGGGTCTCAACCTCCTCCTCTCGTTCAGGACCCTGGCGGGGCTGGAGGAAGGGGGAGAGGGTTAAGAACAGTGTGGCATTTAACGTCCATATCGTGATTGCGCTGAGCGGTGAGCCGGAAATTTCAACTATTCGGAGAGTTTTATCCTGTTACTGATACAGTGCTCAAATCTCTAGTAGGTACTGCGGACGCGGCTATAGTGTCACACAGGGTAGTGGTCGACCACCCTCGCTGCCGTACAAGGTTTTCTTAGGATGCCTATTGCAAATTCTAGTCTAGGTACTGGCTTAAAGTTAGTAGTACTGGCGAAGGTATTTCAGTCTTATTGGTTGACGCTTTATGACTTAACAAACAGCCAGTCGAGTCGAGTCGGTGGACACATATTGGCGATGAAGTATTTATTTTATAAAGTATTCCTATAAAGTATCGAAATTGAGTATACTGTGCCCTGCAACACCCAAAATAAAAGTATTAGATTTACGAAAAAATTTTTTTTAACTGAAATAAAAATAAGATAAAAACCGAATGATTCTGGCCCAGTTGATGATTTATTTTCATCCCGTCCTGGAGTACATATGTTAGTCTAACACCATCCAACAACACCATCTAACACCAACAATTTTACGAAGTAAAAGCTTATTCAATTTAAATTCATAAGATATTGTATTTGTATCAGTATTTCCTACTCAAATTAGTGTTACAAGTATTTATATTTAAATGGTTACAATAAGATAAGGTATGTTATATTACTTATAAAGATTACTTCTGTCAATAAATATTTAAAGCAATTTCTAGATACTTTAATTATTTTATGTTTTCACTATTTCTTTTGTTAAAAGTTTGACTGGTAGCATATATTTTTTTGTATAGGTAATCTGGATGACATATTTTTCCAGTGATTCATTTTGGATATAAATCAGCGGTTCACTGACTGACTGAACACAGTGTTTTTGCCTAATCGTCACGCTAACACGTATTTCTTTAGGAAATAAAAATATAAATAGTAATTTCAAAAACGGGAAACATATATTTGTTATAAGTTATTTTATTGCAATTCAAGAGCAATAATAATATTTTATTAGCATTGCTCTTAAATTTATATACTAGTATGAAGTGATACTAGTATGATGATCTTTTTCAGCCTTATGCAAAGGCGCATCAGTAGGCTGCAAAGCTTAAAAGTAATCACTAAACATTTTAGCGCGAACTAACGCGACTTTCCGTAAATCTGTTTTAGTTTACCCACGAGTTGGTAGTATGTATTAGTTATGTTTGTAAGCTGTTAGAGACGACTAGTAATGTGTTTAGACTTTATACTAAAATTAGTTTAAACGAGAATGTAACAATGTAATGATACATTGTTTTAGCACGGGTGGTAGATACATATTGAATGTTCGTCATCTGAGGATCGCCTAAGTGGTAATGTATTCCGGTTGAATGAATGTGAGCAAAGCAAGTCATGCATGCCTCGCAGGCGTTAAACAACAGAGGCCGCTGCCGACCGCTGACTGCCGACGGTCGGCCGCGATCGAATGGAAGCGGCATAAAAAAGGGTGATAAAGCGCGTATCTTGATTGAATCAGCTTATCGTTCGGTTAAAATCCAGGCCAAACAAATAATACCCCGCTCGTTGCTCGCATCAACTCGTATGAGCTACAGACCTCACACACACATGCATAACATAATACACTCTACAATTCTACATACAGGTTGTACTTTTTTTCAATAGGAGAATAGTTGAGATAATGTTGTTGGGATAAATATTTATATTTATGCAAAGAATTAATAAATGTCTTACCATATATACTAGCAATTACTAGCTGTTCAACCCCGGGCTTTGCCCTGGGTTAGCAGCTAGGCTCTGCGACACAAAAATTATTTTCGAATCGCTGTCCAAAAGGGTTCCAGACTGACGGAATGACAAAACCTACTTATGTTATTTATAGTAGATTATGCTTCAAGAAAATGAATGTCAATTATTATACAGTTATACATATACTATGTGGTAGTTCCCAATAACTCACATTTTTTTAACCGTAGCTTGGTATGTTCTATTTAATATATATACATAATATGGTAATCATAAATTTAATAACATCATAACTGTACTTATAATAGGTTTTCTTCAATGGTATTGACCATCAAACAACCAAGAAATAAATAGATCTTAAATACAAAAAACACAAACCTTATTGTTTCAAAATCAAATTTTTACCTTTTTTTTTAAAAATCACTTATAATTTGTATGATTATAGATCTAGGCAATAAAACACACTTCATTTAAGAAATTTTCAGAGGGCATAAAAATATTTATCTTCATGGTAAAACCGTTTTTCTCCATATTTAAGGTAATGGTGACAAATTAAGCTCTGGTATATTTATGATATTGTGTTGATTTTGTTTTATTATTTAATATAACTAATGTATTTAAATTAAATGTGTACAGTACACATTTCAAATTTAAATGTAATAAAATAGATTACTTGCCTTGCCTAACCTAACCTAACCTAACCTTACCAATCCTGATTTATTTTGCACACATATAATACACATAATTTATGAGTACGAAATTTATGAATACGAAACCTTGCCGTGATGGAATTTTACAAAACTAATTTGGGACCACGCCTAAAAAATCCCTATCATAATATGCAAAAAAAAACGGAAATCTAAGCCACTACGAAGTAATGAGTAAACATACGTAAAAATAACATAAGGGGGTAAATAATATAAATTAAGTACCTCCTCCTTTTTTATGAAGTGTATTGCAGTATTGCAAAAGAATGGAATTAAAACATTTTTCTTCGTGTTTTTCGTCGTATAATTTGTATTTGAAATATTGTTTACTTTTATATATCAAAACACTTAATAACAGTAGATTGGCCAATAGGAATCTTTCATTTCAATGTGGCCGTTTCAGTATGGTTATCACGACCCGCGACTAACTGCTAATTCAGAGTAAAGCCTAAACTAGAACAGCTGGTTTGCTGGTTAACACTAATTGTGAAAGTAAAGAACAAAATATAAAATTCACCTTTTCACGGTTACTGGGTTATTCTTTACGTTCGCTTTATTAAAATTTATTTTTTAGGTAAGTAGTAATAACACAGCAGTCCCATTATTAGATTGAATATATTTATCTAGTAATAAAAAAATAAACATTTGGACATCTTGCCCTATGTTAAATCTATAAAGATTCAATTACAGAATTGACGTGAGCTCAATCGCACTCATTGGCCAAAGAAGCTGCTCAATAAACCACTGTCTAATATTAATTTTCTGCTTTGAAATTAAGTTACTCTTTAAAGCTGGAAGTATAAAGAACCCTAAATCGAAGGTAATATTAATAGGATGGAAACCCTAAGGACAAAAAAAGTATTTTATGTGACAAAAAAAGTTTTTCAGATACAATGTTTTCCAGTAGAATTTTGTTACATCTTTTGACCCTCAAAGTATTGTATCTGTCTAGGACTGAACAAATTAGTATTTTGACTAAGACGATGTGAACAATGTATTGTAAGTGATTTTGGGACGAACGCGAGTGAGTAGTTATATTTTAAAATTTGCGAGGAAAAAGTTGGTGTGTATTGAACCCAAAATCAATCATTTAGCTTCGTATGTTGATTTGTTGTAAACAAGTGAAACTACAAAAAATTATAACAAAATTTTGTTAAAGTGCACTTACAATATTTTTCTTTGGGAGCTACGAATTATGGTGCTTTTTTTTCATTTTCCTCTAATAATAAACTCATTACATTGAAACAATAAATGATTGATTTTATACTACTTTGTTTACGTCAACTTTAGGATAAGCATGCAATAAAAATGTCATAGTGTTTTTATCATTTAAACGATTATATAGTTAGGAAGGCAGTCGAATATTAAATTCTATTTCTGCAGAGATGATAAAACCGTCTTTTCGCCATCTCCACAGACTTAAGAATCTGCTTTCTAATATCATCGTGAAATATTTATTTGTTATTTTTTACCTGCGCGCGATATTATTATTATATATATATTTGTAAATGTTATTCTCTGTTTTTAATATTATTTTTGTTTTCCTCGCGTTATTTGGTTATTGTGTGTTTTATCATTTACCCTTAATAATGTGCTATAGTTAAAAAATAAATGTACTTAGGGAAACATGATTTTTTGTATATTTGACATACTGTTTTAAGTGTTTTCGAAACAAGGGGCTGATATAGGTATAACAATAATTTAAAAAGTTTTCAAAAAACGTTTATACTATTATTTTACAAGTTTTAAATCGTGTTTCAATTTCAAATAAAAATTTCTAAATATTTTTTTTGATTCAGCAGAAAACTGGTAATATTTATAAAGATGAACCATGAAGTACGAACGCTCGCTACTGCTACAGAGGCCAATCATCGTACGGAGCAAGTAGCGGGTAGTTGTTATCTTATTCTCCCCCGCTTCCCAACTTATTCTCCTCTTTCTCCTGGTTCTAGTGGTCTATTGCTCTCAGTTTCTTTCCTTTTTATATATTTCTCAATACACATTTATTTTTGGCTAATTTTAGCCATTTTCTTTCTGCGCTATCAAAGAAGCGTGAACTTTAATGAATCACGTAAAGTTTCACCAAAATGATTATAAATTATATGCGTTCACATTATTTTATTTGCGTTTACGTTAATTATTATAAGATTGGTGTTACTTTTACTTAAGATCCCAGCAATTATATAAAATTATTACAGCAGATGTCAGGTTTTTGTATTTTTTTATCGTATCTTGCATACTAATACAATTATGATTCGATATACTCGTATATAATATGCATAATACAGCCTGTATCAATGAACTATAGGGCAAAAGTTTATTCGAACGCTATGTAAATGTCTGAGTTAATCCGCTTAAAACAAGAGATCGTCGAGAGACGACGCGACCCCCGAAATGATAGGTCGGCTTAACCCGTCGGCATGTACCGGCGACGTGTTTTGATTAAATAATAAAGCGGTCCCACACTCGCGAGGGCGAAAGCAATACGCTCTGATTGCACGGGGCGCGCTTTAATCGTTTTCACCCTTTGTCCATCACTAAAGGGATGGGATCCGTATGCAATGGCTGAATGCTGCGCTATTGATCACAATATTTTTATTGTAACATTAATTAATTATTGATTGCAATACTATTTGCGTGTAAGTTACCTACAATTAAAGTATGCAACTACCCGTGTTTCGAACTAGAGGCACTGTTTAGAGAAAAAGATAAATTAAGAGTAAAATATAAATCCTCACGTGAACAGGGCTTTGTGCTTTTAGAATACCCATCTTGTGTTAATTACGAATGACGAGTTAAATAATTACATATTCCCGAAATTTATTTCAATTTTTTTTTAGTAAAATATATCTAATATGTCTTAGTGGTCTTCATTTAAGCAATTAAAATAGTAGTGCTTCATTTTATCTCGTCTTTATAGTTTATTGGTAAAGTACCGGTAAACAAGAATACTACTAAATAGATTTGATAATATCGTACGCGTAAGCTGACAATAAAATTAGGTCATCTTTGTCGTGAGATAGGATTTTTTTGAGTTTTTACTAAAAAAATGTACTAAAGAATGTTAGTTTGATTTTTGATAAATAGTCTTTATAAATCAGGTCACACACAGTTGCATTGGGTCCTCCTCAACTAAGCTAAATTTGCTTGTATTAAGGTCAGTGGAATCATAATGAAGCATTAAAAGCGGTTTTACTATACTGTGCGGATTTTAATCCGTTAGCACCAAGGCCACAAAAACTTTATTAATGTCAACAAAAATAACAGCAGTTGCTGGTGGCAGGCTTAGTCGGGAAGCGCAACAGATTATATTTGGCTTCCTAAAAGTGGCGTCTAAATTGTTTTTTTAATTAGACAAAAATACAATTTCTATTTATTAAGCTAGAATTTAAGATAATTATTTGCAAATGGGTCCGATTGAGCGAATGGTGACCTTCAAGCAAATGAAACGAGTTTTTACTTATTGGAATGAAATATACCTAATATCGTTAGTGGCTTCACTGTTGGCAGCTGGCTGTGGCTGTGGCCACTGGCCGAGAGCGTCGATTCGAGTCGTGAGTGATTCTGACTGCGGCCGAAAAGATAACATCGAATGAAATGCCACACTGAAGGAGCGAATTATCCCAATGGCGATGATCATTAAAAATACAAAGAAAATAGAGGCATCACACATCTCAATAGGATAGTTATACCTCAACGAGGTCGGAACGGCCTCAAAAACCGAGTGAGGTCAGTATATAAGGCATGCCTAAAATCGATGTTTTCAACGAAAATTCATTCAAAATAAAAACCAGTTGAATGTAAATTAGGCTCACAAGCCGCTAGTCACACCCCAAATTTATATCTCTCTTTTGGAGTGTTCAATTTTATTTCGGCAATATTCCTATTATTGTATTTAGGTTAAATAAGTAGGAAGAGGGGTTTTATTTACTCAACACACCATGAAATAAAAGTTGGACGTTACAAACTATCAGTAGCACTAATAAATTACTGTCAATTACTACCATTAAAGGTGTGGACTGTGACAGATGACGTAGTCTAACTAAAAGGAATCCTATTCTTAAAATGACTGAACCGGCCGGATACTACAGCCATATTAAAAAAATCTTATTGAGACACCAACAAATGCTCGTCGTTTTCAAAAACTAATATGAGTATGAAAGTTAAATTAAGATTATAGTATAATTTGATATTTTTTCAGAAACCATCTTTGTAAATATTTTTATAAACATGTATTATTTATTAGACAAAACCGATTTTTCAAATACTTGATACGACTTAATATTTCAATATGTGTTACACGAATGTCTCGTACATGCGCCATGGGTACAGACAAAATACAGATACGATTAAATGCATAAAAGATAAAAGATCGTAAGCCCCGCTTGCAGGCGCACGCGAATAAACTTAAGTGCATTATATCCATTAAGCCCCCCCCCCTGGCAACACTGCCAGTACTAGTTCCGTGAATTGGCCGTAATTAGTTCGCTGATTGTTTTTAATACTCATGAAATCCTCCCGCTAAAACTTTGAGCGTGCTAGACGGCGCTGATAACTCACCGCATGCAGGTCGATAAACTCTGGGAAATCTTTTAACGACTAAGGTTCAAATTGAAGAACCATTGCAAGGCTCTATGACAACATAGATTTCTAATATTATTATTTTTAAAACGCACTCAGGCAAACTGAAAAATATCTTTCATTTACTCTGAAACTTAAATTTAAAACTTAAAAACCGATTCGATGAGCGATCGTTGTATTTCAATTATGTTTTAAGTATCAAGTAGTTTATTTCCAATGTAGTTTTTTAGATAAATTATTGTTTTAAAACGATCATTTTTTGCAGCGACCTAATGAAGACTAAATATAGTAAGCATATAAAAAATTCTTTAAGAATAGCAAGCAAATACTACGAAAAAAAACGTTATTTTTTTTATCATAATAAGAAATATAGCAGGTAATTATTTTATAAATTACAATATTTTAAACCATTTAAATATTTAACATTTTAAGTTACTAAAGTAATAATGCTCTAACTACACTTTCGTAGCTTAAATTTATAATATATTAACTTAGGAAGCACATAAGTTACTTAAAATGGAATGACTCTTTTCAACTCCATATGATGTTTATGCAGTCGAATAAGCCGTTTTGTTGTAGTCAGGGTCACGACATTGTTATCACATACACATAAATATTTCTTCAAACCTTAGTCAAACGTGTATTTGTATTGTATTAGTTTTAATTTATAACTCATTACCCACGTATTTCCGGTAAAATCTCATTGTAGACTTTTTTACTCTACAAAAACGGATAAAATTAAAATTTGATTCAAATTTGACTAGACTAGAAAAAAATGTAGTACTAGAAAATTATTTCTTGTATCACTGTTTTGTAGGTTGATAAATATATAAATAATGGTAACTAACAGACGCTAAGATAAGTGCACCAAACAGAGAGGGAAGCTGTCTACTTTGGGAGGGTGGAGAGGGGAGGGAAGACAGTCTGTCGTGAGCTCACTTGCGCCAGTGAGTGACATATCAGAGCGCGGCAGACGAGCACTCCTCCCTCGCGACTCGACGACACCACGCGAATATCACGTCACAAATGTAGCAAAGATGCGAATAAATGCATTAACTAAACGAGCACAGAGACAACTCAACCAATGCAATTTATAACTTTTGTTCAAGCGCCTAACTGATTGTAATTATTAAATCCTACTTAAGTAGATACAAGTCCCTCACTTAAAATGCAACTCGGCCGAATGTGCGAGTGAGACAGCAAACGAGTGAACCAAACAAATCAGTCCAGCACATCGCATGATGTCTCGCTCGCACACTCGAACGAGTTGTATACATATACACGTCCGATTGAATGAAATCATTGATGGGCCAAGCTTTTCCATATGGGTCGAAAGTACAAAATAAATAAGATTAAATAAATAAATTAGGTACATAAAATTAAAAATGTACGTAATTAACCAGTAGGATTTTTAAATTAAAAAGTATATTAAAAACCATTTTAAAACTTTACCAATAATTGACTAATTAATGTAGATATTTATTATTATTATTAAATAGCGTTTGAATTTATTGTTATTATTTATTTCAACAAAATATTTATAAGAGATATTTTCTTCACAACAAACTGACTTGCGGTTTGGAAAGATCTATAACACATTTTCATCCTCCTACTTGACATGAACTGTTTTACAAATGCGGCTTTAGAATCAATGAAAATCATCATCATGGACGGTCAGAAAAAGAAGTTCTATAAATCACGATTCGATTTAGAGTTTGCTCACTTTTGATTTACTTTGAAAGCTTTCAGTGACGGCGACGTCACGTGTAAAATGACACGTTCGCCGTTTCGTTGGACGAGTTGTCACCACGAGATGACTTTTAATTTTCACATTCACCCGAGCGCAGACATTCAAGAGCGGTGTTGCCAGGCATATAAAAAAAATATAATTATTGAGGACATACTTGCTTTTTTAAAGTCCGATAAAAGTATAAATATCCCTAGGTGTTCATTTGAATTTTTAAATGAAAGCTTTATTAATTAGGAATATTTTTGTAGTATATATTCTTAATTATTATTTGCGGAAGTATTTGCGCTACACGCACATTTGTAACCACATACATACTGTTTTTTTTAAATATCGTGTGGTTAGTAATTTACTCGTTAAATGCCAAAAGATGAGTTGACTATAATGGGATCGCACCCGGAAACTGTGATTTATAATATAAGAGTTATGTAAACAATAACTGATACATTGGTATGTAAAATTGAACTAAATCTTATAATTTCATACAATAAAAATATATAAATATATATAATAAAAATAAATAACTAAAATAAAATTAATTAGTTAATTAAAATTATTATTTCATTTTAATAATAATGAATTATTATTATTATTAATTAAATAATAAGATTAATTTGTGTTACTTTTTTTATTCAAAAATTTTCAATATTAAAATTATATATGTTTAATATCCTTATACAACCCCCTTATTTACATCTAAATCTATACATATAAATCAAAGTCAGGTTAGTTACATCATTTGCCCGACTGAATGGTTGGATCGATTTTTATGATCTTTGATTTGTAGGATTTGTCTCCGCCCCGAATAGCAGAATAACTATTATAACATCGGAAAAAAATCACGAAAAAACAAAAAATATAAAGAAAATTCATTTTCTCATACATTTTGTATGGAACGACTTTGTATTCTGTGGAATTTTATTTTCAAACGGTAAGTTACCTTCGAAGATGTTCACATTTGTCATTGTGTCAAATGAAATGTGTCAAAATACATATTTTGAGATTTGTACATTTATTGAACATTTAGAGTATCCTTAATAAAAAACTTAATGTTATTCAGGTAATAAGTTAACACACGCAAGGTGAACTCTGAGGCGGTACGAAGTTCGCCGGGCCAGTTTGTATGTAATATTTACTGGTTAAATCAATTTGTAATGTTAAATAGTATTAAGTAAGTTTTTTAACACTGATACCAATTAATTGAGAATGTTACCGTGATTTACAAATAAACTTAAAAGTTATTAAGAAAACGTCAAAAGTACTTCGCTAATGTCTAAATGTGCCAAAAAAACAGATACCTACTCCTCAACGGATTATGTCAAATATTTGAAATTACTACAAACAGTATATCATAAAGTAGGTACTTTTTGAAATATTGAAATCTTTTTACAAAAGCAAATTAAGATTGATTATTTTACAATGTATTGTGTTGTTTTTTCACATTTTGAACTGTTCTAATAACTTAATATTTTTTAAGAGTAAATGAATAATTAAACCCTTTTATTTTTTCCATTATTGAAATACTTAAACTCTCATAACATCCATCGACATGCAAAATCCTTCACTATTTTTAGGGTTAAATTTTCTATTCAATTTTGTGTACTTTTGTGTATCTTTATTTTTGTTACATTATTTTACCATAGCAGAGCAATTAACAAAAAAAGGACATAGACTGGCAACGCTGAATATTCCCGCCTAAACTAACGAACGTGAGGGCGGGCGGCAGAAACGCGGCGTTCGACGGACTCCGATTGACTTCCTTTTGTCTGCTGAACGTCAAACAGACGCCGGCGCAGGATCTTCTTTTTCGGTGTCATTTTGAAATTGGACTCGAATCATATTTGCAACTCGGCCGAGTCGCGATTCGCGATTGACAGACACTTTCGCGTCTCCAATGGAGTGGAAATAACCCACAGACAGACAGTAAAACAAGAGAAAAAGAACCAGAGGACGAGAGAGAGAGAGAGAGAGAGAGAACTGCAAACTTGATTATGTACCTCACTTCGTGATTGATATAATTGTTACCAAGTTTGTGGTCGTTAAAAAATATTTTTTATTTTATCTATCTATAAATAAAAATGAAATGCTCTCCGTCGGTTGCAAATAACTCTAGAACGGTTGGACCAATTTGGTTTTTTTAAACGTTCCTAATACTTTGAATGAGGTTTTAAAAAAAAATATAAAATTGGCCCGGAAAATTCGTTAAATTTAAATTTTGTGTCATATTTAAATTTCGTAAACGTCAATGTCAATGACAATGCACATTATCGTGCGTCAAAGGCGCTATTAAAGTCGTCTTTAGGGCCTAAAGATGAATCGCGAAGCGACTCATCTCGAGTACCGTAGGCACTATAGTAGCACGCCGAAGGCGCCTATTGAGTCGCCTGCAGTTTTATATAAATATCAAGTTTATGAGGACCTGGCGGTTCTGAATGTTGCCAAGTACATTGTACAAAGGCTATACTGGATAAAAGTTAATTGTAACAACTTTGAACGATTCCAACTCAAAAAAACTTTGCTTTAAGACCTCACCATCTGAAATATCAAGCGTCTAAACTATTATTGTGTAACTTTGCTCTTCGGGTTTCTATTATTCATTTAATTATACATCTATTTTCATTCTATGATATAAATATTTATTAATAAATATGTATGTGTTCCTTCAAATTCAAATTGATTTAATCCCTTTTCTAGAGGCGTTCTGTCATAAAGTTATTTTTCTTGAGGTTGAACAAAAAGGAGTTTTTTGTAGTCTTTCTTTTTAATGAAGAATTGAGAATATAGATAAACATAAATATATATTTTATTTCAATTAAAAAAAATATAATAGGAAAAACCAATATTACCATAATATACACATCTTTTTTTTATTTACCTAGATCATGAAGTTTTTTAATGGATTTTAAAGTGAATTTTCGTTGTTTGGCTAAATAACGTACTTTTTATATAAAATGTTATGTTCCACGGTTAGGCGGTCAAGTTTCAAGTCCGATGCCTGCTGAGTAATCGCGCTCGCTCGGGCCGCGAGAAGAGAGCGCGCGGACCGTCCATCATTCGAGCCATCATTCTGTGCTGACCATCACTTATGCTCGCCCCCATTTTTTGATATGGCTCGATATAACGGTCACTTTACTATTCACTTTAATTGTGTATCAAGATTTCTTCATTAATTGTAATAAATTTTCATGACCGCAACTTTAAATTATTTTGCCTTAGCTCATGCTGACGGATTGATTCCGCCGATTCCATATTTTCAACTCATCAAGATTTTTTTTATTATTTTATTAATTTCTCAATTCTTACTAATAAAATAGAAAATACAATAAAAAATATTTTTAAAACAAAGTTACTTAATAGATCTCTTTAAATATTTTTTTATTTTTCTTTAATCGCGTGTGTGAGTTAGTAGTAAGTGTTTTTTTTTGTATCCCTTTTATAGTAAGTTAAGATGATTAGTAGGTGTACATATAAAATTGACGTATGTCGAATATGTTAGTCACTATATCGTATTTTTATTTATTTATTTATTCGTATAAACAAAAATACATATATTTATACAGAGAAGTGTAACAGTTCAATGCATATTTAATGTAACCAACAAGCTACCGGCACAGGATGTCAGAGGATAAATTATACAGCTTATTGTTAATTGTAATTAATAAATAAATAATCAAATATTTACTATAATAGTGCTAATCTTAAGCATGTATTCTTACTGTAATGTGAAACTTAATGTTACAGCGACTTCATTCCATATGGATATTTAACTAACAAAAATGCATGACTTTTGATTTTCTGAATAAAACGAAGCGATAAGGACCTGACGGTTCGTATTTATAAAGTCGCTTTTGAATGTGGAATGCCCCTTTGCGATGTTGGCTGTTACGTGTTGGTATAGCTATATAAATAGGTTGGGGTAGAAAGAGGTAGAAAGGGGTAGAAAGGGGTCTACGTGCCAACCCGCTATCGTTTTTCCGCACGGATGACCGCGCGCCGCCGACCGCGACGCCGCGACGCTTTTAAACTCACTATTTTCTACGAGCCTACCGATACAGGAAAAAAACTAAAAACGGTCGGAATACATTTTTTTTTAAGAAAGAGATTTTATTTATCACAGATAAAGTACTTACAATTAATAGTATTCAATTAATCATACGGGTCATACCTAACTAGGCTACTTTTGGTACCATATCCGCCAACACACAATTTCTAATTACATATTACTTTACTCTATTTTATTGCTCTCGATTTTATAAACCAGTTTAGCAGGGTATATTTTTTTTAGTATTTTTTACGATTAAGATTTTTTTCTGTTTTTTAAATCGTCATTCAGTTCGTTGTATATTTATGAAACAGGGCGATGTAGTGTGCCTGACCAAACTCAGATATATCACGACACAGGTTAAATACCCAAATAAAATTATATGGAAAGCGTATGTTTGAGCTTGAAATATTTATTGATTAATATGTGGCATTATCGTCGTAACCTGTTACGTCAACGTTTCACATAAAATAGGTGCATTTGTGTCTGTATTGTTGTAAAAACTCCGTTTCGATCAAGTGACAAAAATATAAACAATTTTGTATATGCAGATATGCAGCCTCGTGCCGTGCGAGTGCATGGACTCAGTATATTTCGGTCAAAAACATCGACTTTACTTGACTACAATAAAATTAATCTCGATAAAGAAGACTCTAATAAAGATTAACAGAAAAATAATAACGTACTCAATAGAAAAATATATAACTATATAGACTTATGCTAATTTGAGGCTACCGTTTCACCTTCTTCAATGCTCAAGTATTCTGAAACATCATAAAAAATAAAATCCTCTTGGCGGTTTAGGCGCCTTTGGAGCTCTATATATAGACCTTCAGGCTAAATGTGAACATTTGGACCACTATAACTTTGGTCCAAATGACCTCTATTATGCACAGTGGGTCTTACCATATTACTTATCGAACCTAGTTCATAGGTAGTTTATAGGTACGCAGCTCAATTATGCCTCTCATTATGTCAGTTGAAGGAAAGGAAAAAAGGTTTTAGGGTATTAAAAAGGTTCGACCACTATACCGTATTTCATGTAATATTATGTTATGTACACAATGAAATGTGTAATGTATATTAATTAATTTTATTTAATATATTTGTAAAATCCTATTAACATATTAGACAAAAATGATAATATATATAAAAAAAATAAATAATTGGTCATATTGAAATTTGTAGGCAAAATTCTTTATAAGCCTTATTCTGAGCAACCTTTATCCCGCGTGCCAAATGGCATTTTGTGCGGATTAAATTTTAATTAATTTGTTTTGCGGGTATCGTTCAGCTTCCATAAAAACGGTTTCGATAGGAAAGTTTACAATCTCGATCATTCATTTTGGTACTTTTTTTACTTTTACTTTTTTTTATTTTTTAGGTACTTTTAGGTAGGTTTTTTTTTTCAATTTAAAACCGGTATTTGTTTAATAGTTCATAAGCATAAGTTTTAAATGACCCCAGATTATTATGCTACTTTCAAACTACTCTTTGAATATCTTTAAGGTAAAAAAAACGATTTGAGTAACTTAAAGATAAATAATAACATTTTAAACGTAATGCCGGATTTCATACTTCAATAATATTAAATTGTCAATAATGTCAAAATGAATCAACTAACAAATAGTACCTATTACGTTTCGTATATTTTAAATTTACACCGACACACCAATTTTTTCGTTTTTTCAATATATTTATTAGAGCTTTAAAAACTGCGTAAATAAATAGTCGATTTAGGGTATTTTTATTACTTTATTATTATCTATAATTAAATATACTGATTCATAGAAACTTACTTTAAATATTGAAATGATTATGTATTCAAAACAAATTAAAATAGAATAATTACGCTGCTGGCATATAACTGACTTAAAAAAGTGGGCAAAACAATATAAATTTGTATTTTATAAAATAAAAATACATATTTGCAAAATAATGAGTTTTACGAGAATTATATAAAATATAGTTTATTTATAATTTTAAATTCATAATACGATCGTATTATGGTTTAAAATAAATATAGGTAACTCCATAAATATGTCCTCCATGGCCCTTAACTCGCACATTTTGTGAATAGCGAGCTTGCATCGCACATCACGAGAACGGTTTTTATAAAGCTGAGGTAATGACACCCACATACACACACACACACACACACATACATGCACACACACACACACACACACACACTCACACACACACAGGTATACACACACAAATTGATATACACACACACATACATACACACACATCCATTGATATTGTTTGCAAACAGCGGACATATTCCGGTAAATTTATAAGGTGAATTTTATAACTTTTTCGAAATCTTAGGTAATTTTAGTAACTATAAGTGGTAGTGGTGGTTAGTGGTTAGTAGTAGTGGTGGTGGTAAGTTATATTAAGTGGTAATTTTAAATAAATTAAACATTGGCCTGATTATCTCAGAGACCATAGCATAAAAGACTAGCAATCTTAAGGCAAATATTGTTATATAAAAAAAATATTTTATGCCATCTAGAAAAAATAAAATTCGTAAATCCGAATACAAGCTAGAAAAATAAAATAAAGTAAACTTATCATATTATAAATAATTTGTTAGTATAAACAGTCAATAACATTTGGTTTCGAAACGTGTTTGTCTCCCCGGCAGCAACCTGTTTAGGTTAGTCACAGCGGGTAGAGTAGTCCACAAAATAAAGACGTGACCAATAAAGATCGCAACATTCCTAAATGATATTTAGCTTTAGACAGAGAATTCTTTCCTATCTACGCCCTAAAAATTATTAAAAGAGGAATGGCGACGAATTTTTAACAAAAAGATGCTAGGGAAATTGGTTTAAAGAAAATGAACAAAATTTTCCATCAAATGTAAGAAATATTTTTAAAACATTTTATTTTATTATAATATACTTTTTTATTTTTAAATTATACTTTTTGTATAAAGGGTGCACTGGTTCCAGTATCTAGTAGTGTAACTATTTATGTATAAATGTAATCTTTTATTAAATGTATCATGTATTAATATAATGAATAATCTTGTGTTATGTGACATTTTCTCAAAATTATAAAAGAAAAATAATTTAAGAAATAGCTCAATCGTAAGTAGAATTTATATTGTAACTCTTGGGTCCAGAAGCTTTCGTAGTTGGACGTCCCATGCGAGCGTGGCTTACCGCAGCACAGAGCCGACGGGCGGCGGTGGCCTCTCGTCCACTCCAGGCCTCCTCGTCCACTCCAGGCCTCCGACTCGCTGGGAAGACGAGATAAAGGTGGATTACGATGATGTCATCTGTCAAAACATCTGCTACGGGGACGCCATTGCGCCAGTCGCGACCGCCGGAGTCTTTAGAGCTTTAAATGAAGACCAAGAAATATTTTGAATACAGAAAGTTAATCAATTTTATATAAAAATTCAAGCCGCGTGGACGGGTAAAGAGGTAAAAAAAACAAGGTAGAGAACGGTAATCTGTTTTGGTTAAACTTAATAAAATAGTAAAAGCTTGATATTTGTCTAGGAAAAAACCTTTTTTTTATATAACTTTACTAATATAACTTTTTTATAACTTTATAACTGATAAAATGATAGCAAAATTGCGAGGACATAAATAGTTTATTGTGGTAGGCGATTTTCCGTAATTTATTTGAAATAAAAAAAATATGTAAATAAAATATTGTAATTTTAAATAAAAGACTTAAATAATATAAGGTGGATTCAACTAATAATTAAAATGTCTGGATTTTCTGTATCGCAGTATGTCGGTTAAATTAAGTTTTAAAAAAATGCATATTAATTCAAGTACCTTAATAGGAAATAGTTTTTGATATTGCATCAATCTACAACAGTAAAATAAAAAAAAGTATTGTAATAAATCTTGAATAATGGACATTTTACATCGTTTAGAATAGAAGACGAAAAAATTGAAAATTACAACATATAAAAGTAAGAGTATAACAGGTTTGTATAATTTAGATAAATATTTAATAGAATATAAATAATAAATTCAATTATATTTATTGATAAATTTTTTTGTCAATTTTACACAATTTTGTTGGCATTTTTGACAATTTTATACAATCGATAAACAAAGTTACAAGCGTACGTACAAGTGCGTACGCTTGTTAATAATAGTACCTACAATTTTTGGAAAACTGGTAAAAGGAAATTGTAAAAAAAAGAAAAAACTATTGACATTGATATTGAGAAGTTGAAATGTGAGTTAGCTTTTTCAGTTTCGCCCTGTGATGTGGCTGCGAGAACACCTTTTCAGCCTCTAGGATGATTGACGCAGTGAAATGAGCGATCGCGTCGAGCGCCTATCTTCATCTCGACCCATCCAGCCTCCAGCCACCAGCCACCAACCAGCACGTCGCCGCTACACCGCTACACCCCGCTCCGCCGAGCTCCGTTCAAGAGTTTTTAAAATTCTTATCAATTACATTCCGTTATGAAGCATTTCTCACCGTAGTATTCTTTGATGATATTGCTTTAGGCATTATTCAATTCGTTTCAGATAGTAAGTATTCCACCGGTTTTATGCATATTATAAACTATCAATCAATTTCGAAAAAGGTTTTTCAATATCAAAAACTAAAGTTATTCGTAATATGTTTGTCAAAAATTAAAATAAAAACCGTTTTAACTATTTGTTAAAAATATATATATATTTTATAACGCTGTGAATTAAATAATTATAAATTTGAACATAAATATAATAAGCAGACTAGTTTAAAAAAATGTACTTATTAAAGTGATTATAGTTATATTAAAATACGTTACAATGTGCAACGCTAATAATTATACACAAATAAACAAATCAACACACTAAATAATTATAATAAAAGTAAGATTTGTATCGATTTTTTTTAATTACCTGTATTTGGAGTAGTATAAAATAAACACTTAAAAACACCGGTCATATAAGCGTTGCTTGCAATAATAACTTAGTGTATAGGAACTAAAGGTTTTAAATTATTTATGCATCTAATACTATTAAAATATCTACTCATATTAATTAAAGAACCGATTTTTTTAGAACACATACGATATATGCTTTGAAGGGATGATGAAATGTTTCGCAAGATATATGCGTATAAAAGTTGTATTTTATAAGATCGCCTTTATCGCCTTCCCTCGACACCCCTGGAGGTAATTGCGGGGGGAAGCAGCGAGAGGGAATGCTGAGTATAGTCGTGTCATTGTTCACTTCTTTTGAATTCAATCACTTCCGCTGAGACCACTCATTCACTCAACCTGTCATCGACAATTTTTAAAGGTGATGAGTCAACTTGATGAAATGTCTTTTGATACCAAAGAAGCGTGCACATGATTGAATTTTAATACAGAATTAATTGATCAGACGTTGTGATTAGATAACTTATTTTGGATTAACTATGATATTAGTCAGATATCATGATTAGTAAGTAATAAAATTTAATAATTAACCCAAGATTACTTTAAATGTCTATAAATGCAAGACTTAAATTGTGTTATGGTCCTGATAAAGAAACGTTAATAAAAACATTCATTTTTAATTCGTAATATGGTTGATTAATAAATTGTAGATTACTATATTGATTATTACTTCATATGATAGCAATTTCTCAGTCCAATTTCAGTTTAGTTAACTTACGACTAGTCGTAAGTCGGTAGAAAAAAATAAATAAAAACTAGTTTTTCCGTTCAAAATGTTTGCATATCGAATTGATTAATAGTATTATTATTAATATAGGAATAAATTAAATGATTAAAAATAGGTATAAGTAAAAATCAAAATATTTTCTAAAAATAATAAAACCGTCTTTAAAAAACCCATAAAAAACAGAAATAATTAAAATAACAAAAAAATGAATATTCTATTTAAATTTCAACTGTTTGTTATAACTACATGGTATAACTATATAGATATAGGTATTATAAAACTTATTTTTCTTTTTTAATCTTCGTTATTTTTAATGTAAATGATGTAAAATATATATGACATTCCTGTATATTATAATATATTTTGGAATTAAATACCTTGAACTTGAACTTGTATGCACTCAACAGGGAAAGATCTTGGGTTGATTTTCAAATAGTAGCTGTAAGTAGGCAGTGGTTCAAAATATGTTTTTTTAACATTTATCATTTTAGCTTCTTTACAATGTATATTTTTTTTATAAGTTATTTGTTTTCAATAAATGAAATTGGCTAAATTTCTTAATAATTAATTGAATAATACAAGATGTAACATGCAGCTAAGGTTAAGTTGGGTTTTTAAAAATTAATCAACTCATTAAATTAATTCTGCGCGCCTAATAAGGTTTTTACTTTTTAAAAAAGTAGAAATAAAATTGATTAAATTAGTCATTAACTGCATAATAAGGTCTTAATGTATATTTTTAAATTATCACTTTGTAATGGTATCTACATTCAACAATGTTTTCGAATACCTATGTAAATAAGAAAGAAATCAACATGACTACTTTTTAACCGAATGGTATAAACCGGATCACCATCGAACATCCTCCAAGTTTAACTGAATGAGCGTGTCGCTTTAAATTCATTTACTGCCTAATAAAAATGGTGTAAGGTTTTACTATGCCATGTATTTAAATTGATCGACCAGCATTAGCACGCGAGACCTAAACGCAGCTCGTGTCCAGGGAGCAACACTTGCACCGGGCAGCGCGCATTGGACGTCGGGTACGGCGGACGAGGGATCGTTCGACCGTATATTCACACCCTTCAAGCGAAGATAGGATCTCCCGGAGGAGAGTCGAAGGGCCGCCGTGCCTTATTGAGCGCCACTTCGCCAGCAAAAGAGCAAGACGGCGAGAGCGACCACTAATCGTCACATCTCAACAACTTCATACTGAGTTGCGGCCTCTGCATTATTCACCTGCTATACACGTACCTCGGCTGCGTCGCGGATTATGATGCTATGCGAATGAGATCACGCTTCAGAGCAGAGAGAGAGAGAGAGAGAGAGGGGGGAGTGGTACTCGATACTCGATCGCTGCGCCTGCGCCTGTTGTGGCTGAGCAAATTGAGGGAGTGCCTCACGACCAATAATTGTAGACATAATCCCTAATCCATACGAAAGACTTAAAAGCCGATTCATTAAAAAAGGGAATTTTATACAGATGAGGTATAGGACATTGTATTACAAGATAGAAAGTTTTTTTATCTTGCAATACAGAATAAGTTATTATTATTATGATTGTTATTAACTATTACATAATTCGGTCATATTATTATCAAACCACATTGCCGGTAGAAGATATTTTTAATAAATAATTAAACTACTAATAATACATATATCAACTATTATTAACTGGTACATTCTTCGTGGCTGTTTTGCTCATACTCAGGAAAATTAAATATAATTCGTGATACGTTTTAATAAATTGAAAGAAATATCTCCTCTAAAATCAGCAAGTTTTATTTTGGCGCTGTTCGTGCTCAGCAGAACAAACGGCGGCGGCAGTCGTACTCAACGGGCTGAGGCTGAAATCAGTTACAGTCGCTGCTCTAATGGATACAAACAATTTCCTACAATAACTTTTAATAATGTATGGGAAACATTTCATCAGCGAAATGGAAACTCGGTTGTCTGAAGCGCGCGGGAAATCGCGACGAAGTCGTCCCGAACTAAACGCGCGGCGGCGGCGGCGCGGCTGCCAAGATTTATCTGCGCGCCGCGCCGTCGGCGTTACTTCATTTCCTGTCAGCGCTTGTATCGCGCACTTTGTTTTCAGCGCGCCGGCCTGAAAGGCGTCGACCGCGACGCACGACCGAATATGATTTGGCCTAATGCTAAGGATATAACGGCCGGACGACGAACCATTACAAAGCTAAATCTGAAGAATGACATCTCAGCTCCTATTGATGGCGAATTTATTAAAGTCATTCCCGAGATACTTTACAAAATAGTTTGTAATATTGTAATAAAAATGCAATTTAATTTCCAATTTTAAATTCTGAGCTTTTAATTAGCTAAATAACATTATATCGAGACATATATTTAATGTAATATATATCGACAACTACATACAAAAAAAATAATAATAATTATAATAATATAAATAATAATAAATAATAATAATAATAAGTATTAAAAAAAAAAGTTTTCCTTTGTAGTACTTTGCGTGCCGAGCGCTTGATTGTCGCTGTCCGATCTCTCGCCATGCGTTCAACTGCGTTCTCAATCATTAAAACGATTTCTATTAAATTTTGAATTCGTTTGAATTTTTTTGCTATTTAATGATTGTTTGTTGATATAGATCAACCCCCGAAGAGGAGACCGTAAGTACTTTAATTAATAAGTTCTATTAATAATTCAATATTCAATTTTAGGATTTTTTGCAAACATATCATTAAAAATACGTGTTTGCCAGACTTTCGTATTCCGTTTATTTCATTTTTATTTATATTTATAAGTTATTCAAATTATATATTTACATATTCAACCTACGCTTTTTTCTTTAAGAGTATGCAATTATTGGGAGCGTTATAAAGCAAAAGTAAATGCATTCTTAATACTCATGTTTTATATGTTAGTCGTAAAATTATTAGTAAAGTACTTCATATCATTCTATTTAAATAAATTATTAAAAATTCCACTATTAAACTTTTTTCTTTGATTAATTGAGCGACTATATAAAAAATAGTCAATCTAACAAATATTTACCATGATTGTTCTATAGGTGCCATTTACATTATTAAAGCAAAACTTTCAATTATTATGTTCCTAGGTTTCATTTTAAATGTTTAAGTTACTAAATAGGTATAAATAATTATTAAAAATCCTTTAAGTATTCTTAAATATTTATGTTTCTAGAATTTATTTTTAATTTACTAAATAGGTATAAACAATTATTAAAAATCCTTGAAGTGTCCTTGAATTATGTTTTTTTTGCATCAGACGCTAAAATCATCCACGAATGAATAATCTATATAGATTATTTCATTTATATAAAACAAAGTCGGGTTAGTTACACCATTTATAACTCAAGAACGGATAGACCGATTTTTATGATCTTTGATTTATTGGATTTGTCTCCGACCCGAATAGCAGATCACTATTAAAACATCGGAAAAAAATACGAACAAAGAAAATATAGAGAAAATTCATTTTCTCATACATTTTGTATGGAACGGCTTTGTATATTCTGTAAAATTATATTTTCAAACGGTAAATTGCTTCGAAGATGCTCACTTTGTGAGGTTATCCCACTTGCCATTGTGCGCTCATCGATAATTGCTATCCTCGAGAACGGACTGATTTTGTTATATATTTATTGAACTTAATTCATTTTAAGTATTCCTAATAAACAACTGAATCTAATTCAGCTAGTTAGTTGAATTAATAATATGAATAATAATATGAATGTAATGCTTGTTAATAATATGAATTTCCTACTTTGTTTATAAATATAATTTTTAACTAATTTCTAATGATACCAACCCATAAATTATAAATAAAATTACGAATGCGGAATAAATGTCTTACGATCCATGAATAGTTAAAAAAAATGATTTGACCTAATTTTTAATTTATCTTGACGTCTGCCTTTTCATAGTAATCACAAAAAACATTATGCGTATTTATACAACGCGCGTTAGAAGCAAACTTATGTAAGGAAGTTCATTAATTATTGCGTAATAATAACACATTACTATATATTTTAAAATCCCATATTGGTACGCCTTTACGTATGAAAACCAACGTGCCACAATTAGATTTTTTCACTGCTTAGGTAAAATTGTGTAAGGTTATAAAAAAGTCTTGTACTTATAAAAAAGTTGTACTTTAAAAATATGTAAAACAAAATATGCATATACTAATTATTTTTATCAGCGGGTTATTTTTACCTAATATGAATTAACGTCAACAAGAAATGTGTTGTGCATAGAAATTTACGTTCCACTGAGAATGAATTTAAACTTTATTATTATTCTGTTGAGCGTTGCCTTTATTGAGGTTCCGACCAAAACATGGGTTGCAAATTCTTAGTGTGTTTGGACCACGTGACATTATAATTAAAAAAAATAATTTTGAGTCGACGCAGGAAGCTGCGGCCTCGGCTGTCCGCGCGGCGAAGGAAGATATGTCTCGGTTCAATTTCCTCCCGCGCGGCGCATCGCGAGACGCAGCTGACAGTCGACAGGCGACAGTCGACAGGCGACAGGCGACAGTCGACAGGCGACAAGTGTTGCGACGCGACACATATTTTTAGTGTAAACTGCCTGCCGGCAACGGTTGAACGTGTCAAACTTTACACGTCAATAGAATCAAAATGAACATCAAAATGAAATCATTACGTAAGTTCCCAGTGAAGTAGAGTTTTTACTAGGTTATTGAAATTACAACGAAGTATAAACAAACCACAATTGAATTTCACTTTCTTTCTACAAAAGACTTTAATCGGATTAAAATATATATTTTTAACCCGATTTTTATTGTTTGTATTTATATTTTTAACAGTAACGGTTTTAAATATCGACAATGTAGGTCTTCGTCCCAATATTACTTTTATTATCGATGGGCTACAACTGCAAGACGTACCTGTTATTACAAGACATTAAATAAATGAAGTTAGTAGTGTTTAAATTACATAAGCAACGCGCCGTCCTGTCATATCTATACCCATAAGATATGTTTTATGTGACAGTATATTCACATAAAATATTTCTTATTACGCTAATCTTAAATTCGATCCAACAAACAAGCTTCACTGCGCACTATTATAATATCAGCTTAGCAAATTGAGGATTCGAAACCTTTTTTCAGCTATCTCTTCCAATTTTTTATATAAATAATCTCAACAATAAATAATTATGGCCAACGTCATGTAAAACTCATAAATAATAAAGACAGATCACCAAATAATTCTCACACACAATAGATTTATTGTGTGTGAGAGCTATTTTTTTTTCACTGGGCATGAAATAACTGCGCTGAGAATGCCGGATGTAATCTTTGATTTTAAAATGGCTGAAAAGAAATATCCTAAAAAAACCTAATCTGAACCTGAATACATTATTAGTAATTTTACTAAAAAATAATATTTTCATTTATTTATTGTAATTTTCAGATAAAAGAATTTTACCTTTCATTTAAACCTTTAACTTTACAGCTTTACCGATACGTAATATACATACACACATATAATTAATTTAAAAAAAAAAGATAAAAAGCGCACTAATGCACAATACAGTATTTTTTACAAATGGTGCCTCACCGTGTTACTTTGTAGCGACATTTTCCACTTACCTGTAACAAAGAAAGATATTTTATGAAATTAATTTGATAGGGAAATAATGAAACCGTAAAATAAACATCCTAAATATTTTTTTTTTTTAGCCATAGTTAGTTTGATATTTATTCTTCTAAGAACTTATAAATATGCTATACACGATTTTTGGCTAGAATTACAGTGATGGTCATGTCGTCTAAAATTTCCACAAGAAGATTTATTACGATAGGCCAAATTCACATGGTAGTTATTATTTGAATAACTATCATGAACTTAACACAAATATTGAAAATTATTATTTGATCCTTTAAACTTACGAAATATGAAATATAGGCTAAAAAGTTATAGGTTGGTGAGAATCAACACATTCATCAAATCAGATCAGCAATCGTGTAACAAGTATAAACAACAAACACCCTTTTTACCGGAAACACAATCATAAGGTGGTCACAAACATGTGGTTTCATAAACACAAGTTTCAATATGCAGATCATCAGTTATCCGGGTACTGAAGGTCCGGCTTAGCTGCGAATTCGAGGCGATATCGGGGCGATATCTCGCCTGATTATACGTGTTTATGTTTTATGTGTTTGTTTTGTTTTGTTTTATATACTCGTATAGGTTTGTTTTGCTTGAGATTACATTGGTACATTACTTGAGTCAGGTTCCAATAATTATGACCAGATTTCTAATTATCATTCTAACTGCATATCTTAATTTTATGCAGTGACCCTGATCAGCTCTCTGCTGTTATGTAAGGGATGTGAGGTATTGATCATATAATTAAAATCAATACGTCACATCTGTTAAAAAATAAATTGTTACATTTGCCAATAATCTCCTAATACTTCACCGTCAAAATATTTTATTTTATTAAAAAGACGAAGTCATTTTATTTATTTCTTGGAAATGAAATTTGTTAATGTTTTCAATTAAATAAGAGTGACCATCTGCTTCTGTGCGCTGTATGATTATTTCAATTTGATAAAGTAATACTTCTATATATATTTATTTAAACGGATATTAAAATGATGCGTTCTTAAAATCTCTTTTCGCACGGTTAAAGTAAAACTACAACATTTTCTAAAATTCGAAACTCAAAAGAAATCTTGAGGGGCATCTAAATGTCATATTCAAGTACTTTTGTAGTCAAAGAAATGACCTTTACAAAAATATGTAAAACTTTCACTGAATTTAGCATTTCGTACAATTTTTGAGCAGACCAATATACCCCTTTCACGTCAAATGCCTCCTTGAATGCCTGGTATATAATTTAATATATACTATACATATTTATATATATATTATTTCTTTTTTGACATACAAGTTACAATTTGATAGTTTGCACAATTTTATAACATATGAAGCAACGCGTTTGCATAAGTAAAAAGAAAGTATTACGCATTGCACTGCCTTTTGTATTGTTATTCAGTTCAGCAATAGTCTCCGAAAAGCGTCTGTCGCTGCGGTTAACCATAGTAAATATATAGCTTTACATTTATTAATACTGTGGGTTAACGGTGCTTCGGAATAGTAGTCTGAGAGCTTGCGATATTTTTAATGAGCTCGAATTCTTTGAAATTGTATCCGTTCTGAACCGGATGTTAGTTATAAATATTGCATTATTAAAATTATTATTAATCGCTTAATTCCGTTTAATGGGTAAAAAACTAATTTGGATGTAATTTGGTTTCTTTGTATTGATATAACATCTGTAATGCGTATTTATAAAATGCCGAAAACAAGTAAACCTTATGGCGGAAAACTTACGTTGTTTTGTCCAACTAGCGTGGATTTAGGTATTTTTTACAAGCAAAAAAAAAATGTTTCCCCGCACCCAGTACCTAAGTTAAACGTCTATAAATTTACTACAAAATGTGCTTTAATACAGATTTGAACAAACAACTTCCCACAGTGATCAAAATGACAGTAGTGGTCGTGTTACTGTTTGTAAATTCGCCCTTTTTCGTTATCTGTCATTATATTGTATTTGAATTTGAATAAATAAATAAATTATAAAATGCGTATTATGCTGTCTTCCCTTTTTTAAAGGCTAGCGCAGGTGACAACCTATATTTTATCTTTTATTTCGGGGTCCATTTAAGAAATATTCTACTGAGGCCAATTAAATCAAATCATTTTTTTTTTAATAAATAGTAAAAAAATATATAATTGTAAATGTAAATGTATAATATGTAACGTATTTAGAACATTATTAAGATAAACAATCAACGAGTGCCGTATCAAGGCCACTAAGATACGGTAATAATACTGTGGGAATTTTATTGCTATACCGTCAACACTAGGCGAGCCCGTTCTGTGACGTTAAAAAATATCGGCGTAAATATGTACGGCCTTTTTCATTTTTTTGCATTTATCAATTTTTCGAAATACAGACGACTGTCTGCTCAACTTTAACTTCAAGTTCAACTTTATGCTCGCAATAAAGCTCCTGTAAGCCTGTAAATCATTACAATAACTTTAACGCGAGTATAAAGTTGAACTAAAACGTGTAAAGTGATATAGGTACGTGTGCGTACTGTATCTATGAGAATCACTGCTTTCGCATCTCCGTTTGAGCATAGATGAGGTTAATATCTACATTACATAACTACACAAGTAAAGCCTACATAAGTAAAACCCGTATTTTTTTCAGAATATTTTTTCTATTAGAAAGAAGCTGGCTCTTAGACTACACGGTGTCCAATGGGTGCGATTAGGCATTCATGTGACGATTCGACCGTTCGCTGACTGGGTATGAGATAAGTTGCTTCGACGCTATCAAATCGGAGGACCCGTTGGTGTGATTGGTATGACTTCGGCAAACTCACTGGTACGAGTTACCTACATAAAAAAAACAACAGTGTGTGCATGGTTACACCACGTAGACGGAAAACTTCTGTAAGGAAGTGGTTAGGAAACTCAATAGTATGTTAAATTAATGTTTTTTATATAATAGGATTTTTATATAATTGGGGGGAGAGTTGAATCTTCTTCCGCCTCTCAGAAGTTCTTACTGTTGTATCAATTGTACTGTACTGTATTGTTGTATTGTATCATTATACTAATAAATGTAGACATCACATCAATACATCACATCACATCAATGTAACAGACAGCCAAAAATCAAGGGACCCCTGGGAGTCGAATCTGGGGTAACCGGATCTGGGGGAATTGGGAGTCTGGGGTAACCGAATTAGCACATTACCTCCGAGCGTCCTTCCGATTATAGTCGTATGAGCGTGTCGCATTAGATTCATTTACTACCTAGGAAAAATCGCGTAAAGAAGTTTTGTTTTTGAAATGTATTGGGCCGGCGTAATGAAACAACGTTGACATTGCAATAGAATAGATGATGTAATACTGGCGGGTAGCTACACCTTACTATATATACTAATGTTTCTAAAGACGAAAGATCTTATTTTTGAAGTAAAACTTCATAATTAATATTGTCAAAATCATAAATTTTATCAAGCGACTTATTGCTATTCAAATATCATATATGTATACCATTACAAGTCGTCGCATGCCACATATCATATTATTATGAATTTATTGTGTAATTTTACGATAAAATTAAACGATATTTTTAGAGGAAATTATTTTTTTTAACCCAAGAAGCATTCAGACAGAGTACAGGCGGAAAAGTACCTCTACAAGAGTTCCTTCTCTCGATGAAACAATACTACAAAGTTACGTTTTGAGAGAAACTTGAATCGTAATTCGTAAAGGCGGACTGAAGGTGCGATCGAAGCGATCAGAGAAGTCTCCGGGAAAATAGCGATCGTGCTTTACTCAATCAAAGGCGAAATGCTCGCGAGCATTTATCTCGCTCCGCGGCTCAACATCTGTACACATTATGGCATTATTCCACTCACATCACGGCGACGATAAGATCAGAAAATTGTACCTACCCACCACGTCAACTGCGATGCTGTAGATACGGCACGCTTGCAACATGCCTGCCTACGAATTCTTAATATTTCTTCAAGGTAAGCTTTGTGTAGTATCAAATTATAGGAATGCTCGACATGAATGCGTGAGGTGGCTCATTGCTGAAGACCGTACTGACGACCTTCTCCTCTGCCTATTCGGGGGTTTTCCCTATAACAATTTTCGCCAAACATTTCAACCGTGTGTTTTTTCCTCAGGGGCACTCACACTTGCTCACTATTGAAATAAGCGAAATAGTTTTAGTGTTATAAAAAACGAAAACAAATTAATACAAAATTAAAAAAACAACGTCTCTGTGCCTACTTCAACGATGGGTTAATGTTCTTTTATTGTTTTAGCAATAATAAGTTTTTTGTATTATACCTTGGCATTTTGAATATACATGGGTTAAATATAGGTATATTTTGAAATATTTTAATTTTTTATTTTTAAGTTTTTTATTTTAAAAGTTTTAGCTCCTTTACACTAAAAGTAACTTAATGGAACTTCGATGGAATCAATTTCAAGCATTCCGGTATAAATTGCAAAAATAATAATCGATTTCACTTAAGCCAATTCGGAGTACTTTTTGGGCCTATTTTTAATGAAGCAAAAAAAGTGCAGCTATGTTTGAGTGTGTATGACCGATTAGTGATCACATAAGTTATGCTATAATAATATTGAAATATTATAGTATCATGTTCGACGGAATAATAATGTTTGAAAACAAAATAAATATGATTTATTTAAGCAATTCGTTAAACAATAATTACATAATATGTGATACTCGTATACTGTTCTATAATAATATGTAAATAATTACACAACATATTCAAAGCAAAATTAAGACCTCTAATACTGAAAATACATGTCCAAAAGTAAAACATGTAATGCTAATTTTACAATAACAAGCAGATTAATTACAAATTTTTTACCCCTTTTTAGTATCAAATTCTCGACGTTAGGCGAAAAAAGTATAATATATTTGTACTATTTAATAATATAATTGTACTACCTATAATAGACTATATATAATTATAGTACCTATATATACCTAGTATTTTTTATAAATTTAAAATATGACAAATAGAATATTAAAAAATAATGTACACGTAGATGCTTGACGTAGATGAGAAATAACAATTAGGGCGTCACGAAAAGGCATTAATTTCGCTTCGGCTATCAGGCTCTTATTGGCACGAAAACTCACACCTGCATTCTGGAAATATCTCGGAACGAAAATCTCCGAGCACGTCAACTGAGGGCCAGAAAGAGAACGTAGCGAAGTTGCCAGCTGTCCATAATGACCACATATTAAACGCATACATTTTAAAAGCATAGGCACTAATGGAAATAATAGTGATGCGTCTTTCAGCCTTTATTATTTACTATAATTTTATAGCTAAAAAAAACCAATATATATACATTTTGTACAAAATAAATTATTAATAAAAAGTGCAGTATAATTACGCATTCCTATTTTTAATACACGTATACCGGATATGAAAGGATCATAAATAGAAAAAAAACCATCCTTTAACACGTCACTCATTATGTGGCATTCTGTAACATAGTGTATGTCAAATAAAGATTTAATTATTATTATAAAAAACACAGGAATGATTTTTTAATTTGTAAAGTTAACACGAACTTACGCACTTTTTGTAACTATCTTGATGATATATTAATTACAACCGAGATCGTAAGTCAAGCCATGTCCAAAGACAACCAAATTAGATTAGTGGTAGTGGCCCTAAAAATTTTAAAAGCTGGAAAACCTTTTAAAAAACACACTTTTTAATAGGTTTTCCATAATGACCACATATTTCCTCGGGATGAAACGCACACAGCTTAGATCGGCTTTTATTACATACTGTTAATTCTCGAAATGCCGTTAATGCCGTTTATCTGTATGTAACCTAGCGAACTTGCGGACCGGCCCAAAAGGCGCCTACTCTAAAATGCTTCAATACTTGATGGCTATTGTGCAAAAACATCTAGAGCTTATGCAGATGAAAAACATCTGTTATAGGGAACAAAAATATTGCAATAAGGCTTACATAACTACCAATAAACTGAGAATTATTCAACTGAAACTATTTAGGACGGCTCGCAATGCGCACGGCGTATCTGAGAAAATACGTCATACGATTCTTACCACTGATCTTCTAAATAAACAAAAATATTAAAAATAAAATATGTATTCAAGCATGATACTCAACGGCAGGATATTATTATTTATTTAAAAAAAAAAAAATAACGCACATTTATGCAATGACAATATAAATAAATATATAACCATTCAACTTCCTCAATACCTGTTTTTGTAATATTTTTATACTGGCTATACAGACATATCCATTCTAAACACAAAAAAAAACACCACATTCTACACTAAACACAACATACACACGGTTTTTGTAGCTATATGAATGTAGCACTAGAAAAGTAGTTATTGTATCTTAGTTGCTTCTTAGAAGAAGGCATACTCAATGTGGAAAATTCAATTTGGTTATAAATAAAATTATTTAATTTTAAAAATATGTTCAATTTCAAAAAAAAAACACAATGGTCAAACATATCAAACGTCAGGCAATACTGAACGGAATGGCATTTGAAGCGGCGCGTCGAAACATTCCCCGGGCGACAAAGGAGTGAACATGAGTTAGGCAACATTGCGGTACATTGAAACTAATTGGCGCGGCGTTATCCCCATAAGAGGATCGCTCCCAGCAGACGCAGGGCAGGGTAAGTGCATACTCGCGCTCACTGGTTCCCGTGCCTACGAAGAAGTTGCTAAGCTGCTAGGCAGGCTTTGCGACGCTGGCGTGGTTTGTTTCGTTCCGAGAGCAATATGCCAGCTTGCGCGATACCAACACGACACCATTGGATTTATGGCCCGCGCACCGCCTGATAAATTGACGACGACAACTCAATAAATACACTTTTGCGCTATAATTCTTAAGTATATTACGGAGACATCATTGTATTTTATATTCAGGCATAGTAAACTCAGAAATTATAATAAAAAAGATGCAATCACATTTTAAACACTAAAGTATTTCTTTATTTCATAGATGTACAAAACGACGATTATGAAATTATTATTACGTTGCATTTTTTTAATAAAAAAACAGCCAGTGGTTTACAAATTACCTAATTAAAGGACATAGTACCTATATAAATTATACGTACCACAATTATCAGAATTATATTTTTAAAAAATGTATATATTGTATTGTAATATATAGACAATAATATGCACTATATATTGTATATTTTATATTTATGCTATTATCCTCCTTATTAGTAACGTCTCACGTACGTAATAAGTATTTTATTTTTTCTCCAACCTTCTTCTGGCCGCTCTTAGAACAGGGTTTTTTTTAAACTAGTTAGTGGCCATGGTACTTCAAAACCACAATAAATGACTGGTATTTCATTCGTCTACATTATAATCATTTAATTTTTGTTCAGTATCACTATATCATGTATTATTCTGACTTCCTATTGTACCATAATGAATAAATATCTATTATTATGGATATATGTTTATTTCTGTTTCAAATAACGTGTTTGTATAAACGTGTGTGTAGTATTTGGGAGTGAAAAAAGCTTAAGCGTATTTATGAAAGTGTAACATAAGTGTAAATAATAATGCGTGTAAAAAAACTGTTGTGCGCGAAGAATGGAATTACCCTCTCATCTAATCTCCATTGGGGAACTCATGTTGGTGATGTAGTCAAAAAAGCTCACAGACAATTACGGTTTGTTATGCGAAGTCTTAAAGGTGCAGATTTTAAAGCGCTAGCATTGGCTTTTAAAACGTTGGTTGGTCCTACCCTTGAATACTGCTCATCAGTATGGGATTCTCACGCCCAATGTCTTAAAGACGAATTAGAAGCAATTCAGTGAAATGCAAGCGCCGGCATGTCTTTAGGCGTTTTAGTCCAGCTGAATTAATTTCAACTCTTTATTGGGAGCCATTAAGTAGGAGGCGTTTCGAATTCAGATTAAATAGTTTATATAAGACAATAATAATAATAATAATAATAATATCGATGACATCGATTTTCTCCAAAATGTGTCATTCAACGTCCCTTCACGTAGAACGCGAGAATACCGTCTTTTTTCAGTCCCGCGATACAAAACAAACGCTAACACGGCGGTCGCTCGATTGTGTCGGCAATACGATGATTTATTCTCATCGACAGATATATTTCTATTAAACAAATATTCTTTTCATTGCGAGTTGCGAAAAACCTTAAATGCAAAAAATGAACTAAATTAGCTATACAATAAAAATAAACAAAAAATAATAATAAAATAGTAATCTTTTGACATCATTTTCAGTTTCTTTTCTTTGGCCTCTGACTATTTCTAAAACATACCATATTTCAACATAATTATATATTAAAAATAAATATATATATTTCTGTATTTAGAGTGCTAATGCGAGTGTAATTGAATTTAATTTTAATCTCTAGATGTATCTCTGTACTTTTGCGAAAACCTGTCATCGGTTAATTTTACAAACAATTGTATGTACCATTTTTTCATATTATACTGTTGGTTTTCCAAATAAACGATAAATAAATAAATAAATAAATAAGACTGTGGTGAATGAGCCTGCCTGGTTTGCTTTAAGATCCCAACTCCATAGCCTCCTTATATTGTCTGCAATGACGATCCTTTAAAGATAAAACATATCTTGAGAAAACGGAACATTGGGTTCAATTCGTTTCTTTCCAGAACAATTCGGCAGTGGAAATCTCTTCATAGATCAGCATTTGATCCTTTTCCTTGTTCCAAGGCTGTTTTTAAGCGTAGGCTGCGAGTTGCTAACCATTATTTTTTTTCCTCTAAACTCAACAGTATCACCGGATCGAGCTCCTAAATATTGTAATTACCTAATAATAATTTAAAAAAGGGGTTTATGTGAGCGCGTGAGAGATTATATGGCATAATGTACATTTTTTACTATGAACAGAGACAGTAAACTTAAGGAAAGTCTTGCCGGTCATTTAAAGGGGTCGTTGAGTATCTTCTCCAAAAATCGGAGTTAACTTGTAATATGCAGAATAATTTAGTAAAAGTTTAGGAAAAATCTAAAAAAAATATAAAACATTTTTTTCTCTTATGTCGAGATGTTGCTAACCAGTAAGAGAAATCGTTTAGGTTTGTAATTTCCATTTATAATGATTGTCCTTAGGGTTGAATTATTTTAAATAAACCAATTTCTACACACATATACAAGTGCATAAATAGAAATTTTCTCGTCATATTTGGCAGGTAACCTTTAACGTGTAAACTCGGTCAATGTTAAAACCTACTAATTATTTTTTTTAACAGTACATCTTTTGTTTGATAATTTAGTTACTAAGTTCATCACTACTGAGATCGTTTGCAGAATTTTGAAAGTCGTAACATACCAATAAATTCGGAAGACAATTCGTTCGTTGTCGATCGCCGCGATCCGCTCAGCTCAGACAAATTGTTGGTTGCGAGGTACACCTGCATCCTCATCCTCATCCTCATCCTATGGTCGTCGGCGACACGCAGCGGCACGGCGCGGCGTGCGCGTGTGTGCGTGGCCAATGTGTACACGATAAGAGATAAGCCCGCGCTACACGGCTCTCGCGAGGGTTGCTCCGTTATCTCGGTATCAACTTCAAGCATGTGAAATATGGCATCGACATATCCAGGTGTTCAAGCGTTCGATGACATTGCAATGCAGTTTATTAAGAGTCACATTCCAAACTTGAGTTGGCTATTACATAACTTATAACATAACTTGGCTATTACATTACATAACTTAACCTAACTTAACATAATTTAACCTTTCGCTATGTATGTACCTCAGTCGATATATTTATTGTAAGACCTCAAAAATAATATACAATTTTAAATATACTAATAACAATATTATATCATTTAAAATGTATGATTTTATTATGTAGGTAATGTTTTATAATGTAATATACAATAATATTTATTTTTATTTATTTATTAGGTAAGCATACAGCGTAACAATAGTATATACATTTTACAAAGGGTTAATTATAAGGGTTTTTTATATATGAGAATCTATTTATATTTATTTTATTAACAACGTATCAACAGTTTGAAAAGCGATATTTACGTTTTATTGGAACTAGTCATTGCAATTACAATGGTTATATCTAAATTACTTAATACTTTTATATTTATTTTATTTTATTTTAGGTACTTGAGGTTATTCTAAACAAAATTTTAGGTATTTATTTTAATTTGTTTTTTTTTTAAGTTTTATTTCTGACTATTTTATATTCATATTAAAAATCCATTTAAATATAAAGCGAGGAGTTTGTGTTTTTGGGCACCGCTTATGTTAGTTACATAGTAGGTAGTTTATCGTAAATTTTAGGTAGTGTGACTCGTACTTTAAATTTCTGTCAGCAGGTCAAACAGCAATTCGACGTGCGAGACGAAAGACAATATCTTGATGACCTGAAGGTGTGGACCGACATATCAACGGAAGTTTAAATCAGCTTTTACATCAGTTAACTTCTAAACTGACATCAGAGCACATAAAAATAACGATGAATGTATTATATTAAAATTGTGTGTTATAGAGAATCTATAAAACGTCTTAATTCTATTATTTATTTATATTACCAAGTAAATTAAAATAATAAAAATACATTACAACTATATTGGCGAAAACTGGAAATATTTTTTATTTAATAAAAATGTTGTAATGTTAATGTTTCATACCTATTGTTTTATGTATACGGTAGATATAGTTACTATGTACTAGTTAT
Source organism: Neomicropteryx cornuta (assembly GCA_020383195.1). Classification (NCBI taxonomy): domain Eukaryota; kingdom Metazoa; phylum Arthropoda; class Insecta; order Lepidoptera; family Micropterigidae; genus Neomicropteryx; species Neomicropteryx cornuta. The sequence goes on from JAHKQU010000012.1 coordinate 12,402,102, forward strand.
TTAAATAAATACGATTGTCTGCTACATATATACGTACAGATAAATGAATTGTATTGCGCCGCTGTAGCGGAATCGAGAGAGATCTTTGCACAACTCACAACTTTAAGTAATATATAATTAAAAAATTATTTTGAGTATTAATAAATATTGTGAGCGAGCGACACAGTAAATGTCTAATGTAGTTGTAAGTTGAAACTACGATCCAAACAAAAAGAAAGATCCAACACATTTTTTTTAACTTACACTTAGTTTTGTTAAACTGCATAGAGAGCAGCCATCTATTTTTTTTTAACAGCAATATCTTTAAATAACAAAATGTAAGCATGGTTATTGTTCGAACTAATTTAGAATTATTTTCAGAGATCGTGGGTGGATGTAAAAAAACGAATTAAATTGTCACTGATGTTAATTATCGTCACCATTAACGTTTATTTAAACCTAAAAATGTATAAACCCTCTCTGACCACGTAACGACATCAACCCCCCCCCCCCCCGCTCTCCTCTCATCATACATATACATACACTGTTGACCCAAATTTCTCGAATACCTATTTGAATAAATTTTTACGAAACGAATTTATAAATATTATAAATTTTGACAAAAATATTATAGTATAACTATTATTAATACAATGTACTATAAATATTGTTAAAAAAATATATAGCTTTAGACCTGTATCCTATCAATATAATATATTTATGGGCTTGATGGGTAATATGAATTATTCTGTTGTGTATTATTAGATATATTATTATAACGGTTGGAGTCGACGTTTGACAAGTAAATTTACGTGGCAGCTTTGAACCCGTCTGAGCGGAATTCTTATCAGAGCGCCATCACAACTCGCTTATCGCGCAGTCGAAATCGCGAGCACACTAGATGGAAAACGGTTTTAGTGTGATAAGAGCGCCACCCCTCTGCCCCCGGGGTGTGCTATCAGCTCCCTCCCCCCTCCCGCCCTAGGGAGTTGCACTCGCTTGAACGTTGTTTATCAGCTGCGGCGCTCCTGATTGATGAGGAGCGATAAGCCCCTTCCCCCGCCCCCCTCCAGCCGCCACCCAGAGCTTCCTCTTTTTGCGGGACACATTTCGTGTCTCTCGCCCGCGCCCGATCGAAGGTACGTAATTTAAGCCTATAAGGTTGCGATCGTTGCTTTAAACTTTTCAAATATAGTGGCAATTATATATATGTATATATATATATATATATATCATGTGCTTTAATTTTACACTTTTGCATATCCATTATTTTTATTTTAATCAACTTCATACATATATCACTCATAAACTCATCTCATTTCACCATCATCCTTCATCGTAATCACATATCCATTATTTTTATATTTTTTATTAAAATATCATCCTTTCCTTATTTCATCTAATTAGATGGTTACATAATATTTGACAATATTTTGCACTAAAGAGGACAGGTGAGAGTTAAAAATGCATTTTTATAAAACTCAGCGCTGGGTTTAAACCGACATCCTGCTCTCTCAAGTACAGGACCTCTTTAGAACCTTTATAAATATTATGCTATCGAGCACTTATCAAAAAATTAAAAATTATTCAAAATTTTTCAATATTGTCAAAGATTGTGTCATTTATCTTTTATTTATCATCAAATATAAGTTATATATATAATTATAGCTGATGTCTTTCATCGTAACTCGAATGCTTGCAATTTGTTTGCTTTTAAAATATAAAAGAGATGAGCCATAGAAAATATCTTTTTAGTAAATAGGTTTAATAAAAGGTAAGTTCTACGTTAAATAAATATTTTTAAAATACAGCCTGACGTACATTTCAACTAAGATTCGAATCGGGCCAGGATCACAGGAGTACAGCACAGCCAAAAGTACTAAAATATCATCTCGTGAAATCTACCCTTTTGAAATAGACGAAAATGAAAAAAACATTTCATACAATCTTACCTAAATTAAATGCATCTAACTTGCAAAACAATCGATTGTACGATTTTTTTTGTAAGAATTGCATGCTGGTACACAGTTAGATTTGTGAAATATTATATTAATTATTAAATAAAAATAGTAAAACCAATAACTTCTTATGGAATTTGGGACAAATGAATCTAAAAATATAAGAATTACAATAATTTAAATTAAAAATTAAATATATTACAACAAAATTAAAGGATATGTGTTACAATATAAAATAACAAGAGAATAAATAGTATGTTGTTCTATTTCCATTACGAGTATGAGTGAAATTTCATTGTTATACCAAATTGGTTAAAATTACTGAACAAAAAACCGTAATACCAAGATTATGCGGTAGGACCATTTAGCTCATCCATGATTACATATCAGCCCGGCCCGGCACCCACATGGCCAGCCTGCATTCAGAGATAAAAGTGTGTGCCCCCCCTCCCGCTTGAAGATAGCGCCGTCGCAGCCGCCTTCCCCCTCTCTTCGCCTTGTCCTCCACCCGCGGGGCTGATAACGAATCTCGTGCCTCACCCCTCCTGCCACATTGTGCCACCATCGCCTTATCTGGTATAAACCTGCTCGGCTCCTTGCATTATTTATCATCTCCGAAAACAATACTTCATTCACGCTCCCTTCTTAATAAAATTCAATAGAATGAAAGAGTCGAGAATATCTGTTTTATACAATGGCTAGATTCTGAGAAATGTCTCAAAATAAAAAATATAGCAAAAGTTAGATTCCTCATCCTTATTGTAAGTACTAAGTAAGTATTGTAAGTGTTATAAAACAATAAAACTGTGATGATCAACTTCAATGGATACAATAAGTAGCATTCTTGCGTTAATAATTTCAACGTATTTACTTATTTTTCAGTTTATTTTTTAACCACCATAGATCGACCCATTGGAACTCAATAGCTAGACTGTCGATTTGTTAAAAAATATTTTTAATTGAACCGAATAAACCTTTGTTGCCGCCAAATGTGAGTACCAAAATATCAAAAATAATCACCAGCTCCCCGGTTAAGCATAGATTTTGTGTAATAGATTCTACGTTTAAATTGATAAACGTAATAAAATAATACAGAAAATATATTTGGTATTATTTATCCTAATAATTTTATTTAAGGCATACCTGATTTTTTTTTTAAACCTAATAATGCATAAACTTGCTACTTTTGAATATGTTTTAAATGTTTAGTTGCTAGATATTATTATTAGGCGCTGGTAGAACGTTCGATTGATTTATAAAGTATAAAGTATAAAAACAGTATAAAGTTTCACTCAAAATTACATATGAAAACCTAAATATATATATAAATATAAAAGGGTAGGTAGAAAATAAATCAAAACTTAATTGGTATTTCTTAAACTGTCTTGCAATTATGGATTTTGATTGTAATAATAATGTATGTGAAAAAGTAAAAAATGATTTCTTACTTTGATTAGAAGTTTATTTTAAAAGTAATTTTAAATTTCCTGTTTCAAATAAAATGTAAAAGTACCTACTGGTAATGTTGAGATTCAGTAAGTATACAAGTCATACCTGAGGGAGGTTCAGACCTTACCCTTGGCTGCACGCATTTGCTTTGAAATTATATAATATTAATCGTAAATACTTCATTCAATCCATATAAAGATGTAACAAAACTGTATCAGCTAACCCAAAGAGAAAAAAGGCGAAAGATTTTTTGAGCTAGTGCTAAACTGTGTACAAATACTCAACACCCTGGCAACATACAACAGGGTCACACTTATGTGGGTACCAGGCCACTCAGGCATTGAGAAATGGCTATGAGAAAGCAGACGAACTGGCAAAAAAAGGTGCGAGCATGACTATGATTAGGGAAATGACTATGACTAGGGAAATTAAATTATTTGAACATAAAATATCTACTTTACCTTAGCCAGTTAATACGCCTACACAAGGATAGAATTGGGACGATGATATATATGGTGAAAATAGGAATATTGGGAGAGAGCAATATTGGTGGAAAAAACTCCTTAATGGAGCATGCCATCAGGAAGTTTATTCCATAATCTAGCCGTATGAGCCGCGAATAGCAACGAATAACACCGTATTACAGTATATTTGACCCATATTCCTTATGAATATTTATATCGACCCCAACAACAAATATAACTTAAGTGATGCGTGTTTCGCGGCTGGTTTTTATTTCCCCCTTTCCGCCATACAGCCAGCTAACCATTCAATCGTGCATCGAATAACAAACATGCGAAATAATCTCAAATCAATTATCTACGAGAACGTGACTTACCATTCCTTGAAAGTCATAAATTGAAAAACGGCGCGGCCAACGCGACCGGTGATAAGCTTCGTCCGCTATATTGGAAAGGCGAGTAAAGCATCCAACGCACACGAGATGAAGGCGGCGAGCTGGTTATTGTTATTATTGGGGACGGAGATAGAGGCTGATAGCGCATCAAAGGTCAATAGGGGTGTCCAATGGTCGGTTTATTGTCATGCAGAGTTGCTGACACAGGGTTGGATTGCGGTGACCACCGCGTGGGTTAAAAAAAAAATGGGATTAACCTGATGACATTGATACGGAAGAAGTAAAAAGGGAAAATTCTGAAGGTTGTATTAAATACAGGTACACTCTATGATCATATATTATAAATGCTTAGATATTTCATATCGTAATTATTATATAAAAAAAATAATTAGCCTTTTAACCAAGCATTATACGAAAAACATTTGTTGTAGGTATATATTTTTATGCCTATTTTTAACCATCATATTAACTCTTTCAAATATGCTAAATAGTTTTGTTAGACTCCATTATTGTTACATCCACATTAAATAAACGATAGGGATTAATTTCTATATTATAAATATATTGTAAGCCTTTAAAATCAACTTGCATTAACATTAAAGTCTTCCCGAGTTCACGCAATGCCTAGTACTTCTGAGTAATCTTGCATTGCATTAAGAGTAGTTCGCAAATTATACGAATATTAATAAAAATAATCAGCAAAACTATATTTTTTGTTGTAAATAACATTTAAATATATATTTTACAATCACTGCAAAATGGACTAACCAATCAAGCCATGGTTGTTTTTGATTAGTTGGGTTACCTAGTTATTACCTATTAGTTGGGGACATTTAGTGTAGGACATAAAAGGATCCAACGAATTAATAATACGGACACATCAAAACAGTTTTTCATTTCAAAAGTGTTCATTTTAAAATCGCCCGTTTTACTATTTCAATAAAATAAAATAGAAGTTTTTGTTAACGATTGATATAAATTAAAATATATTAAACCACGTTCGCTTCACATACCCCTAGTACCACTTATACAGCCTATAAATGACATATATTTTTATTTTATACTGAGGCTACTTATAGCTAAGAATATTTTTTAGTACAACTCATCGCTACATATAACATGTTTTAACGAATATTGTTGTTTAAATACAAATGACTGTATCTACTATACTTTTTCTAGGACGTATTTCTGAATACAAGTCGTGTAAATGACACTTATTTTTATATTTGATATATCTAATTATTTCTACAGTAGTTCTAATAATAAATCAAAATGAAACATAGCAAACAGTATTATCTAAAGGTCGCTAAGTATTCATTGAGTGTTTATAATATCAGTTTCTTTTTCACTCTTCCGTGCACCATGCCTGCTCGTCGAGCGCGCATGAGTTTGGCTTGTGCGTGCATAGTCGCGTTAGTACGCTAACCATGCTAAAATGTATGCGCTGTCAGTTTAATTGGAAGTCGGCTATGCAGAGGTACTGACTGCTATACCCATAATATATATTTTATATTTATTGGTTGAAAAATAGAAATATATAGTAGCATTTTTAAAATATTTTGATGATGATAAAAGTGAGTACCAATAAGAGAAAAGCTTAAATTTAATGAAAAAGACAAGAAGAATCTGCACACTTATTAAACATCTTATATTAACATTTTATTGACCATTATTATTATATTTCATAGGTAGTATCTTAACTTTATTTATTTATTTATTTGTTAAAATTTCCAATATTCAATTAATATTATTACATATGTATTCCTTTATAGCATTTTAATAATTTTCAAGAGAAGAAAAGTGCAGTTTGTGTGGATTAGTAACACCTCACTAGGCAAATACCTGTGTCGAGGTGTAACTTATTTGAAATATATAAGTAAAGAGATAATAAGAGCGCAAGGTCTATATTAGAGATCTGACATATGATTTTTTTTAATGTAAATATATATATATATATAACACACACACACACACACACACGCATACGGTCAAACTTTCATTAAAGTAGTAAAAAAATGATTTAAAAATAAACAATAATTATGAAAACGGTTAAAATGTAACGAATATGACTTATAATGAATGAGAAGTGAATATGTCAATGAGTACTTACAAGAATAACTGACGTTCAACGTAGGATATATGCAAATGAATCGTCATAGCTAAAATAAAAAGAAAAGTGGAAAAAATATGCACATTACGTGCAAATCATTTAGATATAGTAACATTGTATAATGTGTTGCTTAAATACCGTATTTAGATGATTCCTTACGTTACAATAGGCGTTTTTTTACTATTTAATGAAACTTTGACCGTATTGCATAAGCGCACAGATAGATAGGTGAGAGTGAAAAGCTTTCATAAAATACAGGCCTGTATTTAAACCAGCGTGCATTACCTCAAGCGATGCAACTATCTGTGCTTTCGGTATTAATTTTTCTTTGTACATTCTGGCTATATAATTTGTTTGAGAATTTTAAATCTGTAAAAATATTAAATATTTATATATATATATATGCTAACTAATTATATACTTATATGAGGTACTAAATAAACTCTGCAACGAGCAACCCTGAGGTTCGTCTTTGTTCGCAAGCAGCGTTTGAGTCAATTGAACTGTGGACAAAATAAGTCCATTCTTGTTTTTGTTCAACGAGCACCTCAATAAACAATGGCGAAGATAAAATCGCGAACAAATTTTATTGTATCCATGGCTCTGGCTAAGGATGGCGCATGGCGTTGGCTCTCCACTCAAACGAGGCTCGCTTCCATTCATCAGGAGTCGCAGACAGCAGACGCAGTCGCACGAAGATTGGCTGGCCGTGGCGTACGCCTCCTTCTAGGGATCTCCTTCTAGACTTTGCTATCGGAAAGAGAAACATCTTTTTTTACTTGAAATAGAGAGAGAGAGTAAAAGTATCAATCTCTACTATATCTTTAGGTGACAAATATCTAAAGGAGTATTCATAGGAAATTACCACACTGAGGAAAAAATCCTGTACGCTCTATAAGAAATTACTGTAAATATAGTCACAGCTAAACGTTTTGTTGCGTCTACAGTTCGATTTGTACGTACAAACAACGAGCCTTGTACCCTTAACAGACTATTTGGTTACCATTACTAAAGTTTTCAGTAGGCTCAACCAACGTTTGGTATGCCAAGCTGAAGTCCGATACACATAAACAAACTGTTTAGTAAGCGCTACCGAACTGTTCGGTAGATAAACCAAATGGCGGAAAGGCGAGAAGAGCGAGGTGTGTTTACGAGTCTACTTCTGATTATTTGGTTAATGTAACAAAAAGTCTTGTAAAGTGTACACAAATTTTCATTTGAATGTGCATCCATCGATTGTTTGATAGACTTAACAAAACAGTATGGTAATATGTATAAGACTTTTCATTTGATGCTGAATCTACGCAGATTGTTTGGTACAAAAGTTTGGTTATGTGTATGATTTAGCAATCTACAGGAATTGGTTCGTGTAACCTATCAAATATGGAAACACTGCAATATACTTCAGTTAGGCCTACTAAAATTCAGTCACCACAACAAATTATGATTCTACTAAACTTTTCGGTTAACTCATAGCGCTATATTTTTTTCAGTGCACTGTACGTCAATAAAAATCTTTAAAGACCCTTGTCTGTGTTAGGGCTTCCTTCAGTCTTTACTGATACCGTTAAGTAGGCGAGGTTGCTTTAAAAAAAGTATTTTATTTGTTTTGAATAATGTAAAAAAATAACACAAACTTTTTTGACACTGTTTCAAAAGATGAATACTCCCTACTCTGAAGTAAGCATAAACCCATGAACAGATGATATTTTACCTCATTGACTTATTTGACCGATTTGGAGCTCATATGGGAGACCACCAGTGCATTTTTACTCCGTATTTCTGTTTGATGGGTGTACATAGAAGGTAACATAAACAGACTGACAGAAATTCGATGCTTTGGTAAGAATGTGTTGCTGAAAACGTATGCTGCTGATTCCATAGACAGCTAGACGCACCAACGTGTTTATACTAAAAGAGGTCAACCAGACACAAATATTCTATTATTGTATTTACTTTTTTGCACACAAAACCACAATATTCAGATAAGTAAACAGAAATATTCAAAGCGTTATGCTCAAGTAGGTAATCATTAATCCTTACAATAATAAGGCAAGTGCTACCTAACTCCAGGATTTAACGCCGATCCACTCTTTCTATACCGATGATTTTTTGAATAATCATCTTATATTTGTTTAAGATGTCATTATTCAGACACATCGTCAGATGACCGAACTCTAACAATCTAGAGAAGCTTGCTTATGACACAATGGAAGTTGGAAGGCAGAATGCCTCGTGGACGAAAACCTAAACGTGCTTAAACGCTCTATAGACCCAGCAACCCCGCCAATTTGAATTCAAATGATCACGTCGCGAGCCGTTGTCTGTTTTAACTTGATTATAATGAGTTATAACATAACCATGTCTATTTGAAATATTTATGCACTTTTACATCGAAAAAAAAAAGCGTAATAAATACATAAACAACTAGGTGTTCCGTCCGAGCTTGGGATAGCGATGGTTTTTTGATTCTAAAAAAAAATTGTTAACAAAGTTATTTTCCCTCGTTTGGTATTTCAAAGAGGTTTTGTTTTGATGTCCATGATAAAAACATTCTAACTCGACGCAATTACTATCATCAATCACATTACAACACATCTTGCCTTTCACATAACTGTACTTAGTACCAAATTTTAGTACTGTCCAACGACGCATTTTACACATATTTAATCGTATATCTGTAGTATCCTATGTTGTATTTCTATCGATCAATTTTATAAGGCACAGTTTTTTCTTTGATTCGACAGTTGGTTGTAAATTTATGGCAAATTGATCACATAGTACTTATATTATAACTTTCACTATACTATGTTACTGGTCGTTGTTGTTTAAATGTTTGCCAAATTATAGATGTCAGCTGCTAGGTCGTTTTGAATGTCGAATATTTCGTTTCATATGGTCAAGAAATCTCGTTCTTGATAAGTAGTTTTTTTTGTTATAACATTATTATAGCATATATCCTTGCCGAAGATCTAAGTTATCCAACAGTGAAAATTTCATTCGAATCCATCTAGTGGAAAAGAGTAACAATCCGAAAAGCGTGTCTTATTTAATAAGTAGTACGTATTACATTGGTTCGGTCATACGTAATTCAAATAATATATTTTTGATTGCTATCGAGCCAGAGGGTGAGACATTCATACTAACAGATTGAGTGAGTGAGTGAGCGGGTGTACTGTTATTTAGGAAAGTTTGCAACGAAGTGATGTGCATATTGCCTACAGGCAAAAGGCTGAACGGAGAACCTCCAGCGAAGAGTGCGCCAGGCATTCGCCGTCTGTCACCTTTCGAAATTCGAAGCCTTCGTTCCCCGCATGGTCGCCATGGCAACGTTATCTCGATCTAAAGTGCGCGCGCATCCAGCGGCTCTTATCAATGGCTGACATCTCTCGTATGTTATCTTGGTCTGCTGTCTTGTACGAGGTTCCGTTGATGTCAACCACTTTCAAACGGGCTTTCTGCCTAAATCATTACAAGGGTATGACTCCGGAATGGTTACTGTTCCTGAAATTGTTAGGTGGTAATGTTTTCGGTACCAATACAAGGCCGTTGCAAGGTCTTTACCCGCTGTGGCATAAACGTTTCAGTTCTTTACGTCAGAAATATTTAAATAACACACCCACGCCTATACAACACACAATTTTCTTACATATACAATGATATGTGAATATTAAATATAAAATAGATTCTGAAAAATCAGCCTCTTTAAACCAGTCATATTTATATATTATTAAGAATGAATAAAAAAATATTGTCTATTTATGAACAAAATACATAGAAAATAGCGGCGAAAATGATTTCCTATCATGGTTTTAAAGGTCCTGCTATATTTCAAGGTTATTCTGTTGTTCATATCGTGCGTTTTAATTTTGAATAAAACTTGATCTAAAAAATATTTAATTATCAAATTGAAAAAGTAATTTATTAATAATAAATACTGATTTCAATAAATGTATATGCTAAATTACTCAAAAGTACATACAGCAAAACAAATGTGAAAAAAGTATAAGAACTAAAATATTGTTATTTATTAGAAAAAGTATTTATAAACAATACCTATAGTAATCGCAAACTTAAAAATGAGTGACAGAAATATTTTGCTACACTCGCCTAAAAAGCCTCTTTTTTCATAGTCTTTATGGCGAATCATTGTTACTTTCCAAAATATATATTATTTACAGACTACAGAAAAACGTAAAAATATGTAATTTAAAATTACAAAGTATATGTAAAATATTAATAGGCAAATTTAATGACCGCGAGTTTAAGTTTTTAACTTAAAATCCATATAAAATGTACGCTTGAGTTGTTCGAATGTCATCAGATAAGTCTAATTAAACATTGCCTTTTTAGAATCTTAGTTGTGTGTTTTTTACTTCCTCGCATCTGGTCTCAGCGTCTCGCAAACGATTCCATTCCATTAAGATCGGCCCGATAAGGAATCGCCTCTGTTTAGCTTTAGCTTAGATGGATCATCGCTAATTACAACTTCATAAAAATTAAATGCGGAATCTGAAGGCAGATCAAATGATTACTATCTGGTTAGTTCAGCTTTAAATGCATTGCATTTAAATGAACAAAAAAACGCTTTAGCCTTTAGGATGTAAAATTCTTGAAAATCATAAGTGTATGTTAAACATTATTTAAAATCAATAAAATTATATGGTTATAATTATAATTATAATTATAATTATGGTTAAAATTATAGTGGTTTTAAATAAAACAATAAGGTTATATTATATCACGTGACGTATGGAATAATTATATAAACGAGCAAGGCGCAAAATATTTTAATTTTTACGTACATACTATATTACAATTACATACTATATTATTTTAACAGACAACCACATAATTAAATTATAAAAATAATAATAAATACAGATATAGTTCTTAATAACATTTTATATTTATTTATTTACTTTATTTAATTACAATTTTCTGGGTAATTCAATATCACTTCCTCTCAAAAATAAAAGAAAAGTATTATTTATAAACATATATTCCTCTTAAGCAATTAAAGCCTTTTATATATATATATATATACTGTTCAGGATTTCTCTATATTGTTTAGCGAAAAAAAAACGACTTATATATGCATATACAATTTTTTTGTGTAATTTATTTGTAACTTCGAATGTAAATCACATATAAAATCTAGAATTTTAACTGTAAGTACCATCCGGAGGCGTATATCAGGTATCGCCCTGAGGCCGCGGGGGCCGAAGATGGTATCAGTAAGGCCCGAGGCCCTCTGAGTGGGCCCCGCGCTTCGAGGAAACGGGGCCCCCAGTCACCGCGTGATACCGCGAAATTTCAATCTTCGATCTGAGCGTAGGTGGAGACTAAAACCATCAACCGGGATAGCGCGTTCAGCGTACATGGCCAAACTAACCCAGGGCAGTTAAAACTAAAAAACAAAATAGTTTATTTTGGTTAAATAACAAAAAAAAGTCTTCAGCTTCGTAGCATTATGAAAACTGTAGTTTTCTTATTATTTATATAGATTTTTAAACTTTGGTCTACCAAATACATCTCAAAATTATTTAATATTCTGATTATTTAAATAAATTAAAGACAATATTTTAATCATAGAAACTAAAACAAATGATTTAGGAAAATATCGTCATTTTCTAGTTGAATTATTTTTACTAAAACATCTTAATCTATATAACACATTTTATAGTATTTACAAAAACAAAATTAATTTTAAATAATCATTTAATCGTTTTGTTTTTTGAGAAAATATTTCAAATGTTTACCTTTGGAGTTACATTATTGGTATGTTAAAACTGGATTAACTTGACTAAAAAAGTGTTTGTAAACTTTATATTGATAGCTACAACTATCCATCAAAAAGCGAAATAATTGTGTTCGTAGAAGGAAGATATTAATAAGATAAATCTGAAAACTATTCAAATCATGTGATAAAATATTATTCCGAGACTAGCCTTAATAAGTCAGAATAGAATGTTATCTTACTCATTTTATCGTTTGTATTTTCATGATAAAAATCAGAATCCAATTAGTGTTAGCATACAATACATACGTACTAGCTATATGTACGTATAGCTATACAGGTACAAAGATCAGACAAGAAGGCGCTGAGCTAATATTGTCTGAAGTGTAGCAACTAATGCGGATTACAAATTATTTAGGTCATGTTTTAATCTAAAAAAATTTCCAAATTTAAAAGCATTTCATAAAAAAATCTTTTTGAAAATTTTCCTTATTTAAACAAAACAAAAAAAAACTAGTTTTAACTTGTAAACAGATTGTTTAGATTCAATTTTTGGTTTTAGATTTTTACAGATACGTCGACGTGGCGGTATGTTCATCACCCAACAAGGGTAATTATATCGTTACCAACTATGACGTAGGTGATAAAAAGTGTGTATTCCGAGTAGTAACCTCATATATTATCAAAAGAATGATAATATTTAATTAGTTATCCATAGTTACCACCATCACTATAAAGTTGTATGTAATCAATCTATTAACAAGAGTTTTAAACGCCTTAGGCTATTTTATAGGACGTAGCTATTCC